>CM067842.1:16198232-16798232 GCA_034509565.1 Triticum monococcum
CCCCACAGGTCGACATGGCCGGAGTTGGAGCACGAAAGCCAGATCACCATCGCCGACGCGCACCCTCTCCCTCCCTTGGCCTCTTTGGCGGGATCATGTTGTTTCGAACTGGTGACCACAGGGTAAGGTTTTTAGTTGTGTTTTTAGTCCCCAATTGTCGGTAGTGAGGTGATGGAGCTGTCGTTGGCATGGAATAAGTCCTTCATGCCTCTTCCTTCTCATGATGGTACCTTTTGACAATGTTTGGAAGCGTGTGTCCCAGATCTGTTCTCTAGATTGTTTTTTTTTCCTTTTTGCAGATTTGTCTTGGTGCCTTTGTTCTACGAAATGAATGGGGCGCATGTGTTTCTCCGGCTCTAGTTCCGACCGACGAAGGTTGGCCAGTTTCAGTACCAACCGGGAGCGTGTGAGAGTCGTGTTCCCTGACTCCGTCTAGCCGGGCCAGGTGCGTTATACAAGCCATCTTCAATGCCTTCTTATCCGGAGCGGCGATTTTCTATGCAGATTGATGTTGCAAGAATCTTATGGTCTATATCAATGACTAATTCTAGGCGTAACTTTTACAAGCTATTGGGATTAAACAAGTTTACTACGCTAAGAAGGAAACCCAGATGTGACGACGAGTATTGAGTACTACGCTTTGTCTATGGATGCAAGAGGAAGAATACTTCGACACCCCAAAAAATTAGTTGTATTTGTATATTTTTATAAAGTTGTTTTTTTAGAGATTTCTGCGAAGTTGCTATTCTAAGGGTTCATGTTACTATTATATAGCATTTGGCATTTTCAAAGAAAAAAATCCATACATAAACCGAAGCATGCATGTTCGGTCCTCCCTCCCCCTCAATTGATAGTGGGGTCAACAACATGCCCCGCGAACATGATCGCACCTGACACCTCCTCGATGACAAAGAAGGCAAAAGGATGGTCAGCAACGAAGGCCACACACCGCGACAACGGAGGTATGGCACTAGTCGTGCTACACGTAATCATCATAGTGGCAGCCGCGGCCTCGGTGCCTTCCTCGTTCACCTTGATGACGGCTTGGTGGATCACTTCCTGTAGAGCCAGCCTCCTCCTTCCCCCCGTCCCGTCCTCAACCACATCAGATAGGTCGGCCTTCCCTGGCTCTAAAGCCTCCTTGAGCCCCATGTCGCGGAGAATGTCGTTCATAGTCATGTCAAAGCTGACCTTGAATGTAGGCAGCCGGAAGTCGTCAACCTCGACGTCGCTCCTCGGCAGGTGCTTGCGCAAAAAGTCAGGGTCATAGGCAATCTGGTTGGCCAACCAACACAGCCCATCACGCGCGTCGGGGAGGAAGACACACATTGAGTAGACCGGCTGTGGCTGCGACTGCGCGGGCAAGGGGCGGCCTTGCTCGTAGCGCAGCTGGAGCACCTTGAAGCCATTGTGCCACATGATTCTTTGCCTACTGAAGCCACGCATGAAGGGCGTGTCGATGGCGGTGCTGTCAAGGCGGTGAAACAGATGGCGTTCCTCGTCGAATGACTTGTTCCACTTGCCCTTGAAGTAGATGGCGTTGACGAGCACCAGGTCGGTGTGGTGGGACAACGCGTGACGGCCGATCAGGGTGGGGACGAGGTCGTTCATCAACGCCGCCACCCATGCGTTGATCTGCTCCTTTGCCTCCTCCGGCTGCACGTACATAACGAAAATCATATATCTACATGCCACAGATCAATCATAATAGCCGTACTATAAATTTTGTTGCACATTGTTCTGCTAAAGCAGCTCTTCAACTAGAGAGTGTTGTAAATTACTCTAATATAATCTCTGGTTTTCTAAGCTGCAATTTGCTCTCAGATGCGTTGCCACTGAATGAATAAAATGCCGAGAGGAGCTTCAAAAAACATATATCTACATGCCACACATCTCAGAGTGTGCAAAAGCAAACCGAAAACCGAAAACCAAACAAAAAATCAAACCAAATTGAATTTTTGGACTTTTTTCAGGTTTCGGTTTCCGTTTTGAAATATGAAACCATTTGCGTTTCGATTTTATCCATTAGAAAACGAATACTATTTGGTTAAACCGAATTAACCGAAACTGATGTTTTTTGTGTTCAAAAGCGTAACGAGGTGCTATAGTACAATATTTTCTAACCCATTAGTGCTTCAGTCTACGTGATTAGCCTGACTACTTATCCAATGTCTCTTCTTTATCCTTTTCTAATTATTTCTTTTCTCAACATGATAACTCTGTTCTAACTAACTGCCTAGTACTCTCTCCCTCTCATTTCCACCATCATTTCCTTGTCCCACCCACCTGTCACAACTTGTCGTGCATTCTTCTAAGAGCGCGTCTAATACTCTGCTCTCTCCACCGGGATTACTTGACGTCGAAATGAATATCTAGACATTAAATATGTCCAAGTACATCTATTTAAGCGTACCATGCCGTAAAGGTGTTCGATGAGTGTCACTGACTTCTCGTTTCATATTATGATAGCACTGTTCAGTATCTGTAGAATCTTGAACATGGCAAATGCACGAGGGCCGTTTTGGCTTTGGGGAGCATAAGCTCACGAATAAACAGTAAATTTAAAATAAATAGTACAAATGTTCAAAATTCTGAATCTTTGGGCATGGATGTTCATGTTAGACTAACAAACGTGCTTGACAATTTTGTGGAGTTCACCAAACACGTTTTGTTTCAATGAAACATGTGCTCATTTGAAGTGTCACCCATTTATTTATATGGTTAGAACTTTTTGTTTCGATTCATTTGTAACACAATTTTACTTATAGGCAAATCACGATCTTTGGTAAAGATAGTGAAGTGTGCATAGAGGTGAGCTCAACTGCCAGCATATCTATTCTTTAGTTTATGTTATCACAATATAGGAAATATTTCCTACCATTTTGATGGTTTAATCGTGCTCTATGAGTTTTTTTTTCAATTAGTCATTGTGTGCTAAGCATGGATGACCAATAAGGGAAAATGTTGGGGAAGATAAGCACCTCATACCGCATGATTAAACCACCAAAATGGTAGAAAATAATATGTATATTTGATTGATTAATTGGGAAAAATGCAAAGCTATTCATTTCACATTGATAAATAGATACGATTACCATCATTAACTAAACTAAATTTTTACATCTTATTTTTTATTTTCGTTCAACGTTACCTGGCATGAAGATATCACTTCTGCTAGTTGTCTTGGCTCCTCTACTCCTGAGTGTCACTACTGCTGCAAGCTAGATCCCAAGCTTTAGTTACTCGGGTGGAAACTACACGGGATCGAGGTACCAAGAAATGTTCGAGTCTTTGTTCGTGACACTGGCTTAGAAGGTGTTGACTTCTCCAAGATGTTTGCCATAGAGACCGTCATGTGAGGAGAGGCCACATATTCCCTAGCGCGGCGCTGAGGCAACACAGACACCTCCAAGTGCAGTACCTGTGTCGATGAAGCTAGCCGGAAAGCATGAATTGTTTGTGTGCTCGGAAAGGAAGCAATCATCATCTACATGCTTTGCACTCTTCAAATTTCTGGTGACATGATCAATTGGGCATCTCGACTAGGACATCCAGGATTTCGGGTCAGGATGGTCCAATTGAGATAAAAAAAATGTTTACACCATGAATAAAACACACCAACATACTTCTATTAATTACATGGTTTGGTTCAACTCAGATGATACATATACATTTACCCCCATGAGGGGGCTCAAACATGGGGATCCTCTGTCCCCATACTTATTTTTGGTTTGTGCTGAAGGGTTATGGGTTATCCAGTCTACTAGCGCATGAAGAGTTGGTCAGTGGCATCTAGGGGATTAAGGTGTGCCATAGTGCACCATCAGTTTCACACTTGTTATTCGTTGATGTCTCCTTGATCCCGATGAGGGTAGATGTGTTAAATGTCATGTCACTCAGAAATCTCTAGGTTTGCATTGTGCTAGCTCCGGACAACTGGTAAGTGATGCAAAATCCAGTGTTTTTTTATCACAACAAACCATTGGAGGTTCGAGTGTATGTTTGCACACAACTTAATATTATCTCAGAGGCTATCTCGGATAAATATTTGGGTCTACTGTCAAAGGTTTGAATTGACCATTGTAATTCAACACCTGGTTGATCGAATCTGCGCACTCATAAATGAGTGGATTTCAAAAATGTTATCGATCAATGATTAAGAAACGCTACTGAAGGCTGTGGCACATGCTATTCCAGTTTATGCCATGTCGGTCTTCAACATCCCGAAGAATATATGTAAGGCGATTTGTGATGCCATTGCAAGATACTGGTGGGGTCACACTCAAGACACAAAAAAGATATGTTGGAAGGTGTGGTGGAAGATGTGCATCCCTAAAAATGAAGGGGCATGGGATTCTGTGATCTATACTGTTTTAACAAAGCCATGCTAGCAAAACAGTGTTGGACAATACTGTCTCCTCCAGATTCTTTATGCGCTCAGGTTTTACATGCTAAGTAATACCTGGATGAGGATTTGATGAATGCTACCTTGAAAAAAGGTTCATGTTACACATCACGGAGTATTATGACCGGTATGAAAATGTTCAAACAAGGGGCGATCCGGCGACCAGGAAATCTCGGTACTTCAATTTTTTTTTTGAAACAAGGCAAAAGACTTGCCATTTTCATTGATTAAGGAGTGAGAATTGCCTGGTTAATTGACGAAAAATCAGGCTAAAACCGATACAATCAACCCACATAAAGTGGGTACCACCACTGGTAGAAAAAAGCCCTTTAGTCCCGGTTCGCAACAGCCTTTAGTCCCGGCTGTGCAACCGGGACTAAATAAGCGCGACTAAAGACCCCCCCCTTTAGCCGCGGCTCTTACGGACCGCGACTAAAGACCCCCCCCCCCTTTAGTCCCGGTTCTTGTGGCTAACCGCGACTAAAGGCCGCCACAGGTTTTTGAAAAAAAAATTGAAATTTTTTTTTGAAATTTTTTTATTTTCAAATTTTTGAATTATTTTAACCTCTAGTCTGTAATCACCACCCCTCATCACTTCTCAATTTATTCTTTTATCACCCCTCATCATTCCAAATCATCTAACTTCCCAGCCGGTCACCCATCCCTCTCACTACTCGTAGCGAAGCTGAGCACCTTGAAGCCATTATGCCACGTGATTCTTTGCCTACTGAAGCCACGCATGAAGGGCATGTCGATGGCGGTGTTGTCAAGGCGGTGAAACAGATGGCGTTCCTCGTCAAATGACTTGTTCCACTTGCCCTTGAAGTAGATGGCGTTGACGAGCACCAGGTCGGTGTGGTGGGACAACGCGTGACGGCCGATCAGGGTGGGGACGAGGTCGTTCATCAACGCCGCCACCCATGCGTTGATCTGCTCCTTTGCCTCCTCCGGCTGCACGTACATAACGAAAATCATATATCTACATGCCACAGATCAATCATAATAGCCGTACTATAAATTTTGTTGCACATTGTTCTGCTAAAGCAGCTCTTCAACTAGAGAGTGTTGTAAATTACTCTAATATAATCTCTGGTTTTCTAAGCTGCAATTTGCTCTCAGATGCGTTGCCACTGAATAAAATGCCGAGAGGAGCTTCAGAAAACATATATCTACATGCCACACATCTCAGAGTGTGCAAAACCGAACCAAAAACCAAAAACCAAACAAAAAATCAAACCAAATTGGATTTTTGGACTTTTTTCAGGTTTCGGTTTCCGTTTTGAAATATGAAACCATTTGCGTTTTGATTTTTTCCATTAGAAAACGAATACTATTTGGTGAAACCGAATTAACCGAAACTGATGTTTTTTGTGTTCAAAAGCGTAACGAGGTGCTATAGTACAATATTTTCTAACCCATTAGTGCTTCAGTTTACGTGATTAGCCTGACTACTTATCCAATGTCTCTTCTTTATCCTTTTCTACTTGTTTCTTTTCTCATTATTGATATATATCATGTATTTACACATGAAAAAGTTATCTGTTTGCTAAAAAATTCATGTCAACCTTGGTTAATTTGGTCATTCATTACCGAAACCAAACTGAAAGTGAAGGGCTATTACTGAATCCGAACCATATCTATGTATGAAACCATATAATCCAAAGTATAAAAACTGTAGAAATCATAAACCGTATAAATCGAGCCGAACAAAAAAAAAAACCGAATGCACACGACATATCGATCACTTCCGGGGTCCGGCCGCTATTCACTGACCTGCTTGTGGAAGTTAACTGGGCGGATGACGGACTCGTACCACTCGGTGGCGACGTCGCGGAAGGCGGGGCGGAGGGGCACGGTGGTGTCGTGCCACACGCCGCACCCGAAGCTGATGCGCGGGCCGCCCGTCTGGGACCGGTCGGCGAGGGCCTGCCGGGCCAGCGTGCAGACGTGGAAGGTGTGGACGTCCCACGAAGGCACCCCGAGGACGCCGAGCAGCTCGTCGAGGGTGCGCTCGCGCGCGCCGGTGGCCCACAGCGAGAGCGCCGCGTAGAGGCACAGCGGCGAGAAGACCAGGTTGCCGCTCCTGTCGGCGTCGGCGGCGAGGCGCTTGTTTAGGCGGAGGGTGAAGGCCTGCAGGCTGTCTCGGGCAGCGGCGCGCCCGGCCTCCTCCCACTGGGCTATGGCGGCGCGCTCGTCCTCGACCCATTGGGCTAGGTCGTCGGCGTGATCGACCTCGGATTTGGGCAACATGGACGCCCACCTAATGGTCGTGGCAGCAGTCAAGGCGGTGAAACAGATGGCGTTCCTCGTCGAATGGCTTGTTCCACTTGGCCTTGAAATAGATGGCGTTGACAAGCACCAGGTCGGTGAGGCGGGACAACACGTCACGGCCAATCAGGGTGGGGATGAGGTCGTTCGTCAACGCCGCCACCCATGCGTTGATCTGCTCCTTTGCCTCCTCCGGCTGCACGTACATAACGATAATCATCATATATCTACATGCCACAGTTCAATCATAATAGAGTACTATTAATTGTGTTGCACATCGTTGTGCTAAAGCAGCTCTTCAACTAGAGAGTGTTGTAAATTACTCTAAGGGCAGTTGCAAAGAGTTTAATCCTCTAGAGGGTCCAATCCCTGCGGGTATTAGAGCACGAAAGCCAGATCACCATCACTGTCGCGCGCCATCTCCCTCCCTTGGCCAGGGATCATATTGTTTCGAACTAGTGATCATAGGGTGAGGTTTTTAGTCGTGTTTTTGGTCCCCAATTGTCAGTAGTGAGGTGGTGGAGCTGTCGCTGTCGTGCAATAAGTCCTTCATGTCTCCTCCTTTTCATGATGGTGCCTTTTGACAACCTTTGGAAGCGTGTGTCCGAGATCTGGTTCTCCAGATTTTGTTGTCTTTTGCAGTTTGTCTAAGTGGCTTTGTTCTACCGACTGGATGGGGCGTATGTGTTTCTCCGGCTCTAGTATCGACCGACGAAGGTTGGCCAGTTTCAGTCTCAATCGGGAGTGTCGGTGTCAAAACCTGCGGATTTCGGGTAGGGGGTCCTGAACTGTGCGTCTAAGGCGGATGGTAACAGGAGGCGGGGGACACGATGTTTACCCAGGTTCGGGCCCTCTCGATGGAGGTAATACCCTACTTCCTGCTTGATTGATCTTGATGATATGAGTATTACAAGAGTTGATCTACCACGAGATCGAAGAGGCTAAACCCTAAAAGATAGCCTATGATATGATTGTTGTTGTCCTACGGACTAAACCCTCCGGTTTATATAGACACCGGAGGGGGCTAGGGTTACACAGAGTCGGTTACAAGGGAGGAGATCTACATATCCGTATTGCCAAGCTTGCCTTCCATGCCAAGGAGAGTCTCATCCAGACACGGGACGAAGTCTTCAATCTTGTATCTTCATAGTCCAACAGTCCGGCTAAGGGATATAGTCCGGCTGTCCGATGACCCCCTAATCCAGGACTCCCTCAGTAGCCCCTAAACTAGGCTTCAATGACGATGAGTCCGGCGCGCAGATTGTCTTCGACATTGCAAGGCGGGTTCCTCCTCCGAATACTCCATGAAAGATTTTGAACACAAGGATAGTGTCCGGCTCTGGAAAACAAATTTCACATACCATCGTAGAGAGAATAATATTTCCACAAATCTAATCTGCTGACAACTTTTCATAACGTGACATCACACCACGGCCTGGTCATTATTCGAACCGTTTTCTCAACCAGCTACTGCACATATTGCGAGGCAGTTTTCTTGGCACGTCTTGTCGAAGCAGAGATCATGCCCCCTTATCACGGGATTCTCATCAATACAGGTGTGGGTAACCCAACCGCGCCATCAATTACGATGCTTGGGGAATAAGCGAGTTTTACCAGGCAGGTGGGGAGGCGTATAGTTTCTTCCGCCTTTATAAAGGGACAAGGATTCTTCTTTTTCACTCACGCCTTCTTCCTCCTTGCTCATTCATTCTTGTGCACTCGAGCTCCAGCACCCAAGTTCGCATTTTCCCCTTAAACCACTCCAAGCATGTCCGGAGCGGGAGGTAAGTGGATGGTCTCCTCTGTTACGGAGGAGGACATCACAAAGCTACGGAGAGCCGGATATCTAGCAGCGGATATCGCACACCGGTTGCCAGATGCGGGGTAGATCATCCCTACTCCAGAACCCCATGAGAGGGTGGTTTTTCTTACCCACTTCGTCCGCGGACTGGGATTTCCCCTCCACCCATTTGTCTACGGGCTCATGTTCTACTACGGGCTGGACTTTCACGATCTGGCCCTCAATTTCATCATCAACATCTCGGCATTTATCGTCGTGTGCGAGACCTTCCTCTGCATCAAGCCCCACTTCGGCCTGTGGCTGAAGACCTTCAATGTTAAACCGAAGGTGGTGGTCGGCCAGCAAGCAGAGTGCGGAGGCGCCATGGTGGGAAAATGTCCAACGTCACCTGGCTCGAAGGCTCCTACGTGGAGACCATAAAGGGGTGGCAATCGGGGTGGTTCTATATCACCGAGCCGCGCGACACGAACTGGGTGGCGGCCCCCGAATTTTGATCCGGAATCCCCATGCGGCTCACCTCCTGGAAAGAGAAGGGCCTATCATGGGGTTCCTCGCGGTAGAGCTGACCAGACTCCAGACCTGCGTCAAAACATGATGAGCAAGAAAATTAAGCTCGTCAACATGGTCCAAGTCATGCTCTTCCGCCGGATCCTCCCGTGTCAAAGACGGGCATTCAATTTGTGGGAGTTCGACCCGGCCGAGCACCAGACGCTGCGAGAGCTCTTCGACACGACGCACAAGGACGTCTGAAAGGTGCTATTCAAGGGCGCCAAGGTACCTCCTCCCCTTAGCAAGGGCCGCGGACTCAGTGCAAAGCGCCCTGCCAATCCAGTAAGTCTTTTATATCTCATAAGATGTTCATTTTCCCCCGTTTAACCATGTGCGGGATCTAAGCCTCCATGCCATTTAACATGACTGGGTAGACACAGCGGACCAGATCGATGCATGCCGGGCATGCCGGATGGCATCAGAACGGATTTACAACTGTGTGTGCTTATCTATTTATCTGTCTGTATATGATATGTGAACATAATGCGTAATTAGTTTCATTTTTCTTTTGTATATGATATGTGAACATAATGCGTAATTAGTTTCATTTTTCTTTTCCTGATCCATCCATTCACTAGTGTTACAAATAACAAAGCGTTTGTGGTTGATTAATGTCGCCGGCAACAGCAGCCATCCATCCACTACGGATACCCATCAGGCATCCAAGGATGGAGGGATTGGATTGCGCCATCTAATCGATCCGCGGCACGGCCTTCTTTCCGGCCATGGATCACCCCTCTAGAGCTTGTTTTCTCCACCACACTGCCATCTCTATATATACAAGAGATAGACATTCATCCGCGTGCGGGGTGCGCGTGCGGCTTAGAACTTAGAAACTTGGGCGAGAGCCGATGAAAACATATCAGTACTTGACTAAGGAACTTGAAAATCTCTCAACTCTCTATGTCTGAAGATTTTAGCATTAGCATTTCTCTATGTCCAAAGCGAAATCTCTCAACTATCTATCTCTGAACATTTTTCGAACTAGTGATTTGTCAAAGTGTAAATGAGTCTCTTAAATATGTATCTATAGACATGCACACGTTCTATCCTCCCCCCACACGCGTCAATTGATTGTGGGGTCAAGAACATGACCCGCAAACAGGATGGCACCAGATACCTCCTCGATGATGAAGAAGGCAAAAGGATGGTCAGCGACGAAGTCCACACGCAGCGGTGGCGGAGGAGGTGGCGGAGCTGCGTCTTGACTGCACAGGAAAGTGTTCATCATGGTGGCAGCCGGTGGCCTCGGTGCCTTCCTTGTTCACCTCAATGATGGCCCTGTGGACCACCTGCTCCAACCTCCTTCTTTCTCCGGTGCCATCCTCCGTCATGTCGGACAGATCGGCCTTCCCCGGCTCGAAAGCCTCCTTGACCCCCAGGCCCCGAAGAATGCCGTTCATCGTCATGCCGAAGCTGACCTTGAATTTAGGCAGCCGGAAGTCGCCGACCTTGACGTCGCTCCTTGGTAGGTGCTTGCGCAGAAATTCAGGGTCGAAAGCGATCATGTCGAAGAGCCGCCACAGCCCGTCCCGCGCATTAGGGAGGAATACGCACATGGAGATGATCACATATTTATACTAAACATTTTTACTTTATCCTAATTCATTTTGGACTAAATCCTAATAATGTATTGGACTTAGCGAATTCAAATTAAGTAATGAAATAACGTTAGATTGGAAGACCATCATTTCCTGATCATACACGAACTAAAAAACGATTTTGAAGACATGCTTATTTTTTGATTCTCCACACTAATTTAATTTGTGCGTATTTGTGGTTTGGGAGGGGAGGGGGGGAGCATGCAAGGCAGAAGATAAAATCTCCATGAGGTATAACCATTTGTGCCCTTAATGTATTATAGCGCTCCTTAGACATAATATCCTTAAATATCTATATAACCAGCTAGAGTGTTTTAGATTGTATAAATCTGCTAAATAGCTTGTCATATGTTTATAAAATAGAAGACTATGAAGTTTAGTCACAACCAAACAGAGAATTGTAGAACGTATGAATTGTCAATAAGTAGTTTGTCCTTGAATTTAAGCTTCTGTTCTAGCTCATACTAAGTAACAATTTCTTTATCATTTTACCATTTATGTTCATGAAGAGGACAATAGTTAGTCAAATATGGTGGTTCCATACTCAATAGTTTGTACCAAAATCATACAATTCATAACTTGGCGTGAATATTTTGAATTTATACTTTTGTAGACTGTAAATTTATTAGCCTGATTTGGGTTTGTACTCAAGTCAATTTTCATGATGCCCACACACTTGTCAGCACAACAACATGCACCGACGAAGGTAGACTTGTTTTTCATGAAGCTTTTGTAGCGTCACCCCTAGTGTCACACTCTCCTTTGCTCTATTTTTTGTACAACTCATAAAGTTGTCGGAGTCCATCCATGTTTGTGATGGAAACTTCCTTTTCTTTTAGATGATCTTCCTTTAATTTCTTACTACTACTTACAAACTTATGTGAGATTTCTAATATACAACTTCCGGCTTTCATCATAAGGCATAAGCACTTATTCATCACAAAACTGTACATTTCGAGAAACGTACAAGGTACATATGTATGGCTGAGCTCACTATGCTTCCAAAAATTAATTGGTTGCACAAAGCTTGATCTACTATCATTATTCCACTAAATAACATAGGTTTGTCAAATTAGTAAGTGTACCATTCATTTCATTTCTACTCTGAAACTTAGAGGTAACCAGTGCATCTCCTTAACAAAATCGACATTGTCAAATATTTGCTAGTTCAAACTTCTAAGAAAAGATTTTGTTCTCCACTCATGGCAGATTTTGAAAAATTATTTCTTATGATCTCATGGAAATTTCAAAACACATTTTTCTTCAAAACATGGCAAATTTAGAGAGAAAAAATAATGCTCACATGGCAACTATATGAATTTTGTTCCACACACTTGGCAACTTTCTTTCTTTGCACCGTGGCAAATATACTTTACGGACCATGGAACTTTATGGATGATGGAAAATATACTTTATGAACCATGGCAAATTTAATTTTTTTAACCATTGTAAATTTCATTTTTTGAACCATAGCTATTTATTGGACAATCCACGGTATAAGGTTTTTGTTCTTTATTATGAAAATTTTATATATGTGGCCATGAAAAAAATTATTTTTGGTACCATGGCGAATTAATTTTTTTGGACCATGGTAAATTAGTTTTGGAACATGCCAAATTTGCTGAACAAACAATTGTAAATTCTTTTTTGTACACCATGGCAAATTTATTTTGGACACCACTGCATATGTCATTGTGATCTCTCTCTCTCTCTCTCTCTCTCTGTGTGTGTGTGTGTGTGTGTGCGCGCGCGCGCACGCGCGTGTGGCCCAGCTGGTGGGGGCGCCTTTCAAACGAGAAAGTTTGAGCGGGGGATCCCTCATTGCAAACCATTCGTTTACTCCAGCGCTGCTGCAGATCTGACATCAGATCTATATCCACATCCATTATTTATTAATTTGGAAATAGGGAAAGGCAAAATAAACCTACAACCTACTATTTCAGGTAAGTTCCACTTTATACTAGGATGATGGGAAACCAAAATTATTCATTCGGGGAGTGGCATGGCTTCTAGTTCTCTCTCCAAATTCACAATTTGCGTAAAATGAATAATCGACTCTCATTACTAAGACCTTACATTTTAGTCATGATTATGAATAGACCAATATTTGAAACATGAGCATGTTGTATGCATATGAAAATCATGACTTACACGAGCTTAGAGAAAACAATTGTATTTCTAATTTAATATATGGTCAGAACACTTATCGTGGCATCGATTGTTTCAACCTAGAGTGCTCCCGGTTTGTTCAAATCTCCAAGGACTATGTATGCACTGGGTGCGGCTTTGGCGCCATCATCAAAATACGGCGGTGAATAGTACGAGGTTCCACTCATGTTGTATATGGTATTCACATTGTATTTGCTTATTTCGACATGAATTATAGTTGATTAATAGTACGAGCTCACACTAACAGTATACCAAAAGGTCTGGAGAAAGGATGATGTAAGCAGAAAATGGTGAGTGTTGTACATGGACGACGTGAGCGGGAAACCTTTTGAATTTCAGATTCGCTGATTCAAAAAATGTTCATGGATTCAAACAATATTCATACATTTAAAAAATGTTCATAAAAAAATTCTTCATGAATTTCAAAAATCGTTCCAAAATTTTAAAAATATTGTTGATTTAAAAAATATTTGCCGATTCAAAAAGTGTTCATGAGTTTGTAAAAATGTTCACAATTTATAGAAATGTCTGTGAATTAGTAAAAATGTTCACATTTTCGAAAAATGTCCACGACTTGAAAAAAGGTTTGGGAATTTGATTTTTTTCAAGATCTCCAAAAAAATTCACAATTTCAAAAAAATGTTCATGGCTTCGTAAAATGCACCAAAATTTGAAAGATGTTCATAAAATGGAAAATAAAAAATGAAGAAAGGAAAAAACATAAAAAGGAAAGGAAAAGCGAACATGACAAAAGGAAAACCAGAAATAAAAAAACAAGTAAATTTACCAAAATTAAAAAGAAAAAATAACCGAATGTAAAACACCAAAAAAATGGTCTGGGGAAGTTCTAGAACCTGTCTAAACCTGAAAAGGGCTAGTTGGGCCGGCCCAAGTGTACCTAGCGGGGAACATCGGTACGCGCTTGGTTGATATTTCGCGACCTACGCGCCCAATAGGATCTGCCCGCGGCTATGTCTCGGTTGGTGTGAGATTGACGGCTGCCTTGCGTCAACTGGGGCGTATGGTGGTTCGCCGATAGTGCTAGGTTCATTAGTTTCATTCGTTTTCCTCTTCATTTATTACCTTTGCTTACATTGTGAATAAATAGTAATGCAAATATTTTTTTAAATGTCCATCCTGCATTTACATGTGTCAATGCATTGTGAAATGTTTGTTCGTGCAATTTTTAGAAAATACTCATACTATTCAAAAGAAATGTCCGTGATATTTATTACAATGTTTATACATTGTAGAAATCCACTCTTTTTTAGAAATATTTCATACCATTGAAAAATATGTTCATAACTATCAAAAAAGCTTTCACACGTTCGAAATATATGTCCGTGACAGTTTCAAAAAGTGTTCAGGCATTCAAATATATGTTTGTGAATTTTTCAAAAATATTTATAAAATATAAACAAATGTTGGCATAGTTTAACAAAAATGTTTCACATCATTCAAAAAAAATGTTCAATTTGTATTTGAACAAATGTTTTATACATATTCAGAAAAAAGCTCAAACATGTACTCCAACAAATGTTTATACAATGTAAGAAAAATATGAGTGTAATTTTAAAAAATCCATACCATTCAAAAAAGTGTGCAACGTGTATTTGAAAAATGTGTAACATGTATTGAAAAATATTCAATGTGATAAAAAAAAGATACAACATGTATTAGAAATAAATTTGGTAGAAGAATGGAAAAAAATGAAAAAAATCCATAGAAAACCAGGAAAGTAACAAAGAAAAAAGAACCACATGAAAGGTTTAGTATGGATACCAAAATCCATAGCACATCATTTGTTTAGGATAGCCAACTATCAGAGAACAAAAATGCAAAAGTTGTCAAGTTTCAGTTCAGTATGGATACCAAAATACAAAAATGATCGAGGCCGTCAAACCTAGGAACAGACCAGACACGGGTTCATATATGATTTGGATCAAAATATCTCAACCATTGCGACCGAACTGACTACACTCGACTAATGAAAGAGCCAACACTGCTGCATTAACTGAAGAGTTTGCAAATTTAGTGGACCACACATCTCTGGGAACAGCACCACGGAATTTCAACAAACTAGTTTCTACAGGTTCTGGATACCGGCAAAATGGTTTATTTGTACAAGTTTGCTTCAAAGTTACAAATGGAAAATCACCATACATAAAAAAAGGGCACCAGGGTCCTGCTGTTATTACTTCAACTTGGCAGCTGTTAAGCATTGGGATACCTGTGAAGCAAAAACTATCTGCATCAGAATCTGACTCTCTGCTCATCACTGAAATGATAAAACTATCGATTCTCAGCTAGTTAAAATGTAAAAGAATTCGTGGTTTTAAGTAACTTATTCCAGAATCATTTTAGGAATATATCAGATAAAGGCAACAAAAAAGTTAGACGAAAAGTGAAATTGAAGAACCGTTTAGACTTCTGTACTCGTTAATTTTCCACTTCCATTGTTGATATGATCTTAAGGTTTTTAACGACTTAGGGAAAATTAAGTGTTTAGTGATCGATGCCTCTATCTCTGAAGGAAATTCTGAGCCAGTGAGAGTATCAGTACGATTAGGAGTAGGATATCATTGAATGAGGGAATGCTCTTGTAGATTTCTTCATGTTGTCACATAAAGAGATGAAACGGAAAGGATAATACAATTGGAAAATGGGACATGCTTAAATGGCGTAAATGTAGAAACTACAAACATGTTAATGGAAAATCATACTGTTCAATACACATCCAAGTGTATATAGGTAAAATCGCTTATGAAAAACAATGGGTGACCTATAGATGACACAATGGTCATGGAAAAGGAAATTTATGATTCTGATATTACGCCATAAAAACAATGCTCTGATATATTTGTAACCACCTTAGGGAGAGGCAGATCCAGATGTGATGTGGTGGGACCTCAGTCGATGCATAAGGAGAATGGATGGCGACAAACACAAGAGGAAAGAAATGGACGTTGCTGACCAAGATATATGGAAGTAAGGAAAGGATATGGGAAATAAAAAGCAGCCAGCCTCAAAGCACGATGACAGGAAGTGATGAAAGCAGATGAGGGAAACATACATAAGAAAAAGAAATGTGGTCTTCTCTCTGGCATAGGTAGTTGAAGAAGAATATATATAGGGGGCAAGCGGCAAGTCTGGGTGGACTAGGCAAAGCAATGCTGTAATCAGCATGCAGGACAGGGAGACATATCAGAAATGATTTCGTGGCACCTCAACTGATGCACATGGAGAGTGGATGGTAACAAAACCAAGACAAGACAAATAGAGGGCTGATGATCAAGGGATATGGAAGTAGAGCTCGGAGATGGGAGCCAGAAAGCAGTCAGTCTCAAAGCATGATGACAGGAGAGGTGGCAGCTGAGACAATACATAGAAGAAATATGGCCTTTTATCTGCAATTGGTAATCGATGAACTATACAATATGTGCAAGAACTTAACCGGCTTTAGACATAGGCATTCAAGTTCAACGCCCGATAAAATACATAATATGTACCTTGTTTCACTGCTGACAGAACTATTGATCCAAATTTGCTAAACGGGTGATGAGTTTCCATAATATATGGACCGTATACCATACATTCACATGTAAGCTGTTGCTAAGCTAAAACATATACATGTAGCAGAGGAAACATTTACATCACCTGTTCACCTCACACAAGACATTAGCATCATGTATTGTTCAGCATTTTAGGTTCATCATCTCTGCCGCCGATCACCCTTCCTGCATCCAAAACAAGTCTAGTAAACTAACAAAGAATTTAAGGAAAAAAGAGAGGGCAAAGGTGCTAGTTATATCAACCTACAGTTGCATTCATGCAACTTGAGCAAGACATTATTTGGTTTTATACATCGCTAGGGATAGGTAAATAAAGTCATATCTACTTCAAATACAAGGAGAATTACTCAAGCCTTAGTTAGTGTTCATCAGTTTACTCGACCAGGGAACATATAATTATACAAAAAACTTCTTTTACAGATAGTTATATAGAAATTGTTGTGACATGATTTTGTTCCATGTTAAGTCAAAAGCACTTCGCCAGAATATGCTCAAACTGAGAAACTCCGATGATGAAATACTGAAGATTTAATAAAACTGGCCTTATAGAAGATAAACAGAGCATCACTTTTTCTGAAGTGGTACAAATGAGCTCACTTGCAACAGGATTCTTACAAAAATGTTGAGTAAGGTTCACCATTTATTTCATATATATCAAGGTATATGTAGGTTGTGATTGTGGGCTTATTATTAAATGCAAGATCAATATATGTAACTACTATATTTCATAGAAATGCTTCGAGAACTTGCTAAGCATCCAAATATGACATCTACTGATCTAGTACCTAATACGATATTTCAGACGGTTTGAGTCTATGTTTTAGAGTGTTGCCAGTTTCCAACTGTTACATAGACTGAAAAGATTGGTACTATAAATATATAGACATAAACTTTACAATAGCATTGGCATAAGGTAAGCACACTGCCCAACCCTTGAGGGCAAGAACAAAGTTCCAACAACCACATGCCCAAAGATAACTGAAGAATCTTGTTAATCTCCTTGCAAAGTAAATAAAGTAAATTAAAGACGAGATATTACCTCCAGCATAGAAATTTGTGTATGGATGATAGGTGGTCCTGAGGTTGCTTTCAAAAATAAGCTTGAACCGCAGCGAGTCAAGTTGGATCATGAAGACACTAAAGCCTACGACCAGAAACATCACATTGCTTTCCTCGGCATACCCCAATATCTGTATGTGCGCTTTCTCCATCCCCGGTTTCGCCGGAAGAAGCTTGTCCAAATGAAGGGTTTTCCGCAGCACCCATCTGCCAACACCTTCAGAGGTGTTCCTCTCCCACAGCTGCATGCTCTGTTCGGACGAAATGGCGAGGCCTAGGCAGCCATCCTGTGTCCGCAAGATCTGGAAGTGGGAATGCCTGGTAGAATGGGCGTCTGCTGGCTTTTGGATCAGGGCAAGGCTCTGTGTATCAAGATCAAATGAGAGAATGCAGGTTCCATCAATCGACCAGTGCAATGCGCTCCCAACCAGGACGCTGGAGCGTTGCAGACTAATCGGAAGGATGACCGTGATTGGTTCTGAGATCAGATTTCCCCATTCACCGGACTCGGAGTCGTAGAGGCGAGCGAACACGCGAGCGCGGGCCGTGTTGGTGCGGACTAGGACCAGCTTGAAGGGGCTCGAGTGGCAGTCGCCGTGCACGTGGCCTTCCTCGCGGGCGGCGCAGAGCATCCCGGCGCTTCCGATGATGTTCTCTTGGTCGTCGTCGAACCCCGGCGGGAAGGCCACCTGGCGCTGGCGACCGGTGAGGGGGTCGCACACGACGGCGTGGAGGCGGTCGACGTTGAAGAGGAGCGCGAGGCCGTGGCGGCAGCCGCAGAAGATCCAGCGCTCGTCGCGGCTCTGCCGCAGGGAGAGGCGCTCGGCGGGGATGCGGTCGGGCGGGTCCAGCAAGGGGGTGAAGCCGAGCCATTCGAACCCGCCGGTAAAGATGCCGAGGAGCGGGGGCTCCCTGCGGTGGCGCGCGCGGAAGCGGGCGAGGAAGCCGCGGTCGGAGACGAGGCGGCGCCAACGCTTGCAGACGAGGGAGGCGCGCGGGAGGAAGGACGGCCGCGGAGGGAGGCGGAGGAGGATCTCCCCGAGGAGGTCGTCGTCTTCCAGCGGGGCCGCTGGAGCCGGCGAGGAAGGGCGGCGGCGACGGCCCATCGTCACCGGCCGGTAGGGCGGAAGGGATATTTCAGGTCTGCCCTCGTTTTTTTTTCTTCCAGTAGAAGGTCAGCTCTCTTCTAGGAGAGAATTCCTTATTTGGCCCTTTCTTAAAATTTGCTTCTTTATTTGGCTCAAAATAAAATTTCTCCCTTATTTGACACGTAAAGTAATTTTTGTTCCCCATTTTAGGCACTAATGGTGTTAACTGTGAGATGAAAGGACTATTTTGCCCCTAATGCATTTTGTAACTGTCCAGGGTGAAGTAAAAGAGCAATCAGTTCACACATGTTTTAGGGATGTTTAAAGGGATGCTGCACATGTGTATGTATACTCCACTATTTTGTCTTAGGTAATCTGGTCTGTATGTGTAAAAGCCATACAAAACATCCAAATAGGGAAGAAAAATTTATTTTAGGCCAAATAGGGAAGTGAAATTTAAGAAAGGGCCAAATAACGAATTCTCTCCTCTTCTAGTGGAGTGGGAGCCTACAACACCAGCACCAGCGGTCAAAGTTATAGACGACTGAATCAGAATAATAAAAAAACCAAGGCTATCCTTCCTTGGCACTAGCAATTACATTTTCATAGATTTATTTCAGTCTTTTCTATTGAATTCGCTCAATAGAAGAAGATGTTCGGTTGGCTAGGAGGTGTATGTGTGGTGTCATTAATCTTAAGATGCGATGCCGACTCAGATGGCCTTTGTTGGGCTACAGGTAATCATACTGAGTCTCTAGCCGATTCAAAATTAAGTTTTCGACAAACACTGAGATTGCTGTTTTGGCTTTGTAGAACCGATTCTGGATAGACGCATCCGGAAGCCGGAATCAGCAACCCGAGTTGCCACTACCTCTTTTAAGTATAGGCCTGCCTCTCCCCTTTATTATGATATAGAACTGTCGCCATGTTCTCAACCCAACATCATTGCGGCCATGTGAAGAACTATTAGTGGAAGGAATTAAGGGATTGTTCACCTCATTTGCAGCAAGCCCAATAGGCACTTTTTACTGGAAAGAAACCATTCCGTTCTGGTGCCCAGGCCAAGAAGTCCTCCCCAAATGTGGAGAAGGCCTAAGCTTGCAAATTTCAAGGATGTCTACAGGCAAAAAGAATTGTTGTAGCCGCTGCATGTCCCAATCATTGTAATCCAACAAATCCGACACCCATTTGAAACGGCATCTTCCCCTGC
Source organism: Triticum monococcum (assembly GCA_034509565.1). Lineage (NCBI taxonomy): Eukaryota > Viridiplantae > Streptophyta > Magnoliopsida > Poales > Poaceae > Triticum > Triticum monococcum. The sequence continues at coordinate 16,217,955 of CM067842.1, forward strand.
TCGAGAGAAGTGAACTGGTATTGCCTCGAACAAGCCAATGATCGCGCCAAATTCTAACTTTCTGCCCATTAGCTATACGCCAAACAAGTCCTTTTTTCAGGAGCTCAAGCCTGTGACAAACACCTTGCCAAGATTGAGAGGGATTACCCGAGAACACCGTGTCTTCCAGCCGTCCATTAGGGTAATATTTGCCTTTGAGCAGCCTTGCACAAAGATTGTCCAGATGAGCTAAAAGACACTAGGCCTGCCTCGCTAGCAAAGCTTGATTAAAGATCCAAAAATCCATAAAACCCAGACCTCCTTGTGACTTAGGCCGTGTCATCTTATGCCAAGCATATTAGTGAGTTTTCCTTTTGCCTTTTCTAAACCCTAATAATAATTCTGAACCATACAATTCAGGTCATCACAAACGCCCAGAGGGATCTTGAACACACTCATAATAAAAGTAGGGATTGATTGAGCAATTGATTTAATTAGCATTTCTTTTCCAACTTGCGTAGGATGCCCGTCAAACGCAAACAAGCATTTACTCACCTAAACTTGCAGATTTTGGAGCTTCCCTTTTGTGATCCGACCATCGGGCGTGGGTAAACCCAAGTACTTCTCCTCAAAGCCAGAACTGGTGACACCCAATACACCCCTATAATAATTCTCGATGCATCATCCACGTTGGCAGTCTCCATAACACATATAAGAAGTGCTTCATAATGTTTTAGAGGTTGTGAAGGTTGTGCGGGAAAACAGAGTTGCCATAATGTAACCTTCATTTTTTTCTTTGTGAGTACCATATTTACAACAATTTAGACCAAACAATTCAATAGTTAAACAAATGTTATACAAACCATTAATCACGATACAACAAATAATCCAAATAGTCTGGTCAAATAAACTATTTAAGTAAAAATAAATGATTTCTACAGAAATTAAACACACTATCTTCCAGCTAGCTGGCAACAAGGCTCAATGGGACACTCCTTCAGCCGATGATGGGAGGTCCGGTCTTCAATCTTCTGCTACGCCTCAAAAAGGACTTGAATGCGGGCTTTGTGCCTGCAATGCCTAACAATTGTGCTAGTATCTTCATAGTTCAATGGGGTTTGGCATATACCTATCATCTACTATGATCATCTTATGTAGGATCACACAAGCCATGATATTTGCCAAGACATCCTTGTTCTAGAAACAAGAAGGCCTCGGGACATTGGGAAACCTTGCTTGCAACATTGCAAATACCCTCTCAATGTTTTTCCTCCAAGCTTCTTGCGCCTTGGTGAAATGCATATGTTTACTACTCTTGCGATTAACCGGCTATTGGTAAGTTGACTAAAAATAAAACTTGGGTCAGTCGACTGACCAGAGGTTTGTGTAAGTCGATTTGCTTTTTTTTACCCTTAGCTTGATTAAGTTGATTTGCTCTCAGTTGACACTACGCGCGTGCGTACAGATTTGGGCCAAATGTTTGACGCACGGCCTTGATCCACACGCATTGGGTTTATCTGATTGCATGCACGTACGTGTCATCCCGTTTCATATGGTTCATCACGTGTTTTGTTTGTAATCACAGTCACCATTGTTTAGTTATTTTATTACTTTATTTATTGTCATTGCCCAGCCTCTATCGATGCATACCTGCGGATGCCGGAAGGGTTAAAGATATTGTTTTGAAATGTGGATTGGTATTAGCCTTCTAATACTTGTGAGTTCTTGTCTACACTATGTACCTATTACTCCCTCCGTCTGAGTCTCAACATTAGTACAATTTTGTACTAAAGTTAAAGTTAGTACAAAGTTGAGATACTTATTTTGAGACGAGGAGTATTACCTAATAATGCACGCGCAAAAATTCCAAATCATATATAACTAAGGCTCTGTTTGATAGCAAAATATTTCCTAATTATTCTTATAATATTTTATGTAGGCATATAAATAATGGAATTTAATGGCATTGGTATTACCCTTAAAACAAAGAAGATGAAGCAAAAACATAAAAACCAAATAAGAAAGCTTTCTATGGAAGAATTGTGGCATTAGTATTTCCCTTCCAGAAGAAAGAAAAAGAAAGATAAAATTTGCACACAGCTTACATAGAAATTGCACTTTTTTTATAATATGCAAGAATAAGCATAACACTGTGAAATTTTGAAATAATGAAGTTCCCTAAGAAGAAAATAATTTAGTGGTATTGGTATTACCATTAAATAAAAAAGAAAAAGAAAATAATGAAGTTTTTCTAAGGAAGAATGAATTTGTAGCATTGGTATTACCATTTCAGAAGAAAAAACAACAAAATGTTAAAATTTACACACGATTTCCAGAGAAATTGCACTTTTTTATAATATGAAAGAATAAGTATATAATAGTGGAACTTCAAAAAATGAATTTTCCTAAGATGAAATGAACTTAATGGCATTAGTATTATCTATAAAGAAGGAAGAAAATGAAACAAAAAAACAAGAAATGAAGTTTTCTATGGAAGAATGAATTTGTGGCATTAGTATTTCCCATCCAAAAGGAAGAAAAAAAGACAAAATTTGCACACAACTTACATAGAAATTTCTGCTTTTTTATAATATGGAAGGATAAACATAACATAGTGAATTTCCAAATGAATGAAGTTCCTTAAGAAGGAAAGAATTTAGTGGCATTGGTATTACCCTTAAAGAACAAAGAAAATGAAACAAAAACAAAATAATGAAGTTATCTAAGGAAGAATGAATTTGTGGTATCGGTATTACCCTTTCACAAGAAAAAATATATCAAAATATACACACAATTTACATAGAAATTGAGCGTTTTTATAATATGCAAGAATAAGTACATAATAGTGGAATTTTCAAAAATAAATTTTCCTAATAAGAAATGAATTTTGTATTACTATTTAACAACACAGAATATGAAAGAAGCAAACAGTGAAAACATTTGCACAAAATTGACATGAAAATTATGCCTTTCTATAATATGCAAGAATGAGCATATAATGGTGGTACTTGAAGAAAAAAAGATGTTTCTTAAATAGGAATGATATAGTGACATTAGTATCAACCTCAAAGAAGAAAGGAAATGAAATGAAACTGTAACATAATAAAAAATGAAGTTTTTCATTTAAGAATAAAGAAAAATGAAAAAATGAGCTTATAAACTTGCACACAACTTTGCACATATTTAGTATGTAAGAAATAAACGTATAATGGTTTAATTTTTACACTCTAATGTAATTTATACTACGTTATATGGTATTCGCATCTATGCATTTTGCGCTCACCCAACATCCTAAAAATACCCATAGTAACCGGCTAAGATAAACAAAAAAAAGGCATGCAAACAGAAGAAAAGACGAGCACCATGGGCCTATAAAAACAAGAAGTGGGCTTTAGCCCAATTGGCATTCGACTGACCCAAAACAGTGGTGAGTTGAAAATATTAGCTCAAAACAAGACAACACACAACAGAAAAAAAACAAATAGCACAAATCCTGAAGCAGAAATCAGTGGCTCAAAAATTGACTGACCCAAATTCATTTTTTCAGGCGACTTACATGTAGCTAAAGTGAAATTGAATTCACAGATGTTGACCAAGATTGATAGATGTCATCAGCTAGATAGTAGCTTTGGCCATACTTATGACCATTCATCGTAAAGTTGCAAGGTGGAGAAGTACCACAAACTAACCTTTGCGAATAGATGAGATCTCTGCAAGATATTGATGTCATTGTGAGACCTAGACAACCCAAATTGGCAGTGCTAGATCAACAAATCTTCAAAGGCAACGACTTCCAAAATTATTGTTAGATCCTTGCAATGCCTGGTGAACTGGTCGTGCGAAGTTGCAGAGCAATTCTTCCACCTCCAGCCATACAGTCAACACTCCCTAGCATCCCAAACCAGTCTTTTGCTCCATGCATCGTTTGAAGCTTTGCCATGTCCTTGACATTAGGTGCGCAGATACTGCTCTCCATAAACCCTCACCGCAGTTTTAGCAAACACTCTCGTGAACTTTATGATTGTATCTTCGGCGACAAACTGTGACAGTTAGGCATGCCGTCACCAACATATGTACCCACATGTAAGGAGCCATGTCACCCATGTCTGGACCCACATGTAATCAGCAATGCTAGCATTGACTAAGCCCATATGACAGCATTGTTGACCGGTCAAACCTGACGCCCTAGTTACTATTGATGATAAAACCACATCCTTACCCACATGGAAGCAATCACATCGGCATCTGCTAAGCCCATTGTGAGAATCTTTGACCGGTCAAATCGGTGAACCGATTAATGTTGATGGATTATCGTCACAAAAAATGATCATAGGTGACAAATTTGCCTATCATAGGAGATAATATCGACCATCACCGAAAATGGTGATTCATGAAAAAATAGGTTCACCACCTAAGACACGATCTTAGGTGAGAGAAAAAGTGGTACCGTCAAGATTTTTTTGTGTGTGTGTGTGACGGTGCTTCGATGACGGCGGGGGTGACGACGAAAACCGTCAGCAGGCCATTTTCGATGGCGAAAATTTGTTATACGTGACACAAGTGGGTAGTAACTAAAAAACCTCAGTTGTGTAGCGTCATGATGGGAGCGATGCTCAAGCGCCACTATCACCTAATACAACCACACAGGGCCATAATCTAGGTTTTCACTCTGAAAAATAGCGAGTAATGCGTTCAGCAAGGTAACGGCGTAGAAATATCGCGATTGCCAGGTATAGCTAACTCGAGCCAGACCTATGCTATCTCCCCAGAGCTCAAGACCAGATGCTCGAGTAGCACCACTGCACCACCATCGATGTCACTTATGTGTTGTCGCCACAACTATTCCGCAATCCTAGCAGCTACATGCGATGTGCAACCACACCGTTGTACAACCATCCCACCACGTCAAGCCGTCGTTCATAGTTTGCATCCAAAGTCAACCACCGGATCTAGCAAGAGGAACACTCACGAAGACCTTTCGGTGGCCAGCACAATCCACAGTGAATCTGCCACCGCAAGATGGAATGGTCACTACAAGTACGAATACCGATGGCGGAGCACACCACCACTGACTATCACTTTGCCGGATAAGAGCCCTATCCAGGATCGGCCCACAAGTCGACATGTCCCATGTTGGAGCATGGAAGCTAGATCACCATCGCCGACGGGCGCCCTCTCCCTCCCTTGGCCGCTTTGGCGACTGGAGGGAGCGGGGATATTGTTGTTTCGAACTGCTGATCATAGGGTAAGGTTTTTAGTTGTCTTTTTTTGTCCCCAATTGTCAGTAGTGAGGGGATGGAGATGACGTTGGCATGGAATAAGTCCTTCATGTCTCCTCCTTCTCATGATGGTGCCTTTTTACACGTTTGGAAGCATGCGTCCCAGATCTGGTTCTCGAGATTGCTTTTTTTTCTTTTGCAGATTTGTCTCAGTGGCTTTGTTCTACGGAATGGACGGGGCGTATGTATTTCTCCGGCTCTAGTTCCGACCAACAAAGGTTGGCCAGTTCCGGTCTCAATCGGGAGCGTGTGAGAGTTGTGTTCCCTGACTCCGTCTAGCCGGGCGAGGTGCGCTATACAAGCATTTTCTTATTCGGAGCCGCGATTCCAGGCGTAGCTTTTACAAGCTATTGGGTTTAAACAAGCTTACTACACTAAGAAGGAGAACCAGATGTGACAAGGAGTATTGCGTAGCAGCGCACTGTCTATGGATGCAGGAGGAAGAATATTTCAAGACCCCAATAATTTAGTTGTATTTGTATATTTCTGTAAAGTTGTTTTTTGAGGGATTTCTGTAAAGTTGTTATTCTAAGGGTTCATGTTACTATTGGCATTTTCAAAGAAAAGAAATCCATACATAAACTCAAGCATGCATGTTCGGTCCTCCCTCCCCCTCAATTGATTATGGGGTCAACAATGTGCCCCTCGAATAGGATCGCACCTGACACCTCGGTGACAAAGAAGGTAAATGGATGGTCAGCAACAAAGGCCACACGCCGTGATGGTGGAGGTATGGCACTAGTCGTGCTACGGTGGCGTTTGGTTCTGAGGCTATCCCTCAATGAGATAGGGATAGCCAAATTTTTTGGGAATGCCATGCGTTTGGAAGGAAGGATGCGATGGCTCGGATAACCCGATTTAGGGAATATTCGACCGAAAACTTGGCTGCCGATAGCCACAAGAAACTGGCGGACGAGGGCAGCCACCCCGCCCATGCCGAAGCATTTTCCTATTTCACCTCCCCACATGGAAATATACCTGTCTCTATTCTGACCTCTCCCCACGACAGTGGAAGGCAACGGCCGTGATTCCAGGTTGGAGCGGTAGCGCTCGGGGAACGGGGGCGCCATGGAGCCGGGGAACGAAGGCGCCAGCGGCGGGTTACGTCAGTGCCGGCGGCTCTCTGGCCTCCTCTTTTCCCTCTTTCATTTCTCTGCAAACTTTCATGGACAGTGTAGCTCGATCCCTCCGTGTACCAGATCTGAAGCATCTTCCCATTTATCTGCAGCTAGCACGGAGGGGCACCGAGCCAACGAATAGAATCAGCAAGACAGTCCCGGTCTGATGTGTGTGTGTGTGTGTTTGATGCTGGTGTCCCCCTTTTATGTCTTTTTGATAGCACTGGGATAACTATAAGCCTACACTATTGCAGCCTCTGCAAATATTAATACTGATTCTAGATCCACCGAGAATTTCAGCATAGTCTTCAGTTCGAAGAAGTGGGCACGACAATTGTAATGAACCGATTGAACAATGTGTGTCATTACAAGAATCTATCCACTTCTCATCCTTCCGGCCAAACACCAAAAATTGGCTATCCAACACAACCAACCCCATTCAACCAAACAATCAAATGTGGTTATCCCTAACCAGGTGGCTGGGGATATCACTAGCTGATACGTCTCCAACGTATCTATAATTTTTGATTGCTCCATGCTATATTATCTACTGTTTTGAACATTATTGGGCTTTATTATCCACTTTTATATTATTTTTGGGACTAACCTATTAACCGGAGGCCCAGCTCAGAATTGCTGTTTTTTTTGCCTCTTTTAGGGTTTCGAAGAAAAGGAATATCAAACGGAGTCCAAACGGAATGAAACCTTCGGGAACGTGATTTTCTCAACGAACAAGACCCAGGAGACTTGGACCCTACATCAAGGCACAAGAGAGGAGGCCACGAGGTAGGGGGCGCGCCCTCCACCCTCGTGGGCCCCCTGTTGCTCCACTGACGTACCCCTTCCTCCTATATATACCTACGTACCCCCAAACGACTAGATACAGAGCCAAAACCCTAATTCCACCGCCGCAACTTTCTGTATCCACAAGATCCCATCTTGGGGCCTGTTCCGGAGCTCCGCCAGAGGGGGCATCGATCACGGAGGGCTTCTACATCAACACCATAGCCCCTCTGATGAAGTGTGAGTAGTTTACTTCAGACCTACGGGTCCATAGTTAGTAGCTTGATGGCTTCTTCTCTCTTTTTGGATCTCAATACAATGTTCTCCCCCTCTCTTGTGGAGAACCATTTGATGTAATCTTCTTTTTGCGGTGTGTTTGTTGAGACCGATGAACTGTGGGTTTATGATCAAGTCTATCTATGAACAATATTTGAATCTTCTCTGAATTTTTTTATGTATGATTGGTTATCTTTGCAAGTCTCTTCGAATTATCAATTTGGTTTGACATACTAGATTGATCTTTCTTGCAATGGGAGAAGTGCTTAGCTTTGGGTTCAATCTTGCGGTATCCTTTTCCGGTGACAGTAAGGGCAGCAAGGCACGTATTGTATTGTTGCCATCGAGGATAACAAGATGGGGTTTTCTTCATATTGCATGAGTCTATCCCTCTACATCATGTCATCTTGCTTAAGGTGTTACTCTGTTTCTAACTTAATACTCTAAATGCATGCTGGATAGCGGTCGATGAGTGGAGTAATAGTAGTAGATGCAGGCAGGAGTCAGTCTACTTGTCTCGGACGTGATGCCTATATACATGATCATACCTAGATATTCTCATAACTATGCTCAATTCCGTCAATTGCTCAACAGTAATTTGTTCACCCACCATAGAATACTTATGCTCTTGAGAAAAGCTACTAGTGAAACCTATGCCCCCCCCCCCCCGGGTCTATCTCTATCATATTAATTGCCTACTACTTAGTTATTTCCTTTGCTATTTACTTTGCCTTTATTTTACTTTGCATCTTTATCATAAAAATACCAAAAATATTATCTTACCATATCTATCAGATCTCACTCTCGTAAGTGTCCCTATAGGGATTGACAACCCCTATTTGCGTTGGTTGCGAGGATTTATTTGTTTTGTGCAGGTACGAGGGACTCGCGCGTAGCCTCCTACTAGATTGATACCTTGGTTCTCAAAAACTGAGGGAAATACTTATGCTACTTTGCTGCATCATCCCTTCCTTTTCGGGAAAAACCAACGCAGTGCTCAAGAGGTAGCACCAGCCAACCCAACTTCGCCCTTGAACCAAACACCCCTATTATCATCACGGTGGCAGCCGCGGGCTCGGTGCCTTCCTCATTCACCTCGATGATGGCTCGGTGGATCACTTCCTGTAGCGCCGGCCACCTCCTCCCCCCCCCCCCCCCACCCGCCCCGTCCGGCCACATCAGATAGGTCGTCCTTCCCCATCTCAAAAGCCTCCTTGAGCCCATGTCGTAGAGAATGCCGTTCATAATCATGTCAAAGCTGACCTTGAATGTAGGCAGCCGGAAATCGTAGACCTCGACGTCGCTCCTCGGTAGGTGCTTGCGCAAAAAGTCAGGGTCGCAGGTGATCTGGTTGGCCAACCAACACAGCCCGTCGCGTGCGTCAGGGAGGAAGACACACATTGAGTAGATCGGCTCTGGCTGCGATTGCGCGGGCAAGGGGCGGCCTTGCTCGTAGCGCAGCTGGAGCACCTTGAAGCTGTTGTGCCACGTGATTCTTTGCCTACCGAAGCCACGCATGAAGGGCATGTCGATGGCGGTGCTGTCAAGGCGGTGAAACAGATGGCATTCCTCGTTGAATGACTTGTTTCACTTGCCCTTGAAGTAGATGGCGTTGACGAGCACTAGGTCGGTGAGGTAGGACAACGCGTCACGACCGATCAGGGTGGGGATGAGGTCGTTCATCAACGCCGCCACCCATGAGTTGATCCGCTCCTTTGCCTCCTCTGGCTGCATGTACATAACGACAATCATACTATTGTTAGGCGCTGAGTTATTTCCTTCCTAGTAATTAAGTGCTTCAATAATAACCACTCTCACCTATATACAACACCTCCTCCTGCTGACCTCTCTGCCGTGCCTTATATGTGCTTCCAGGAGTAAAACAAGCTCTACAAATGGATAATGCTTGATTTGATCAAGTTTATTTTAACAACAAAAAATTTGCTTCTCTATTATCAAAAGAATCAAATTTATCATTGATGCATGGGACTAAATAAAGTTAGTGCCAAAGCAGGCCAAAGGCAAGATTGTTGGCTCTTTTCATGCTCAGGAACACAGATCGTAAGGCTTCTTGTAGCTTCATAGTTTCAAGTCTCCGAGGGGTAAATAAATTGTAGTGTACCACCCAAAGAAAAAAAATGTACCATAATCTTCTCTAGGCTAAACATCAGGGGGTAAATAGGCACAACAAATTTAACTTAAAATAGAAAGCCACCAGGATAATGTACTTATTTGATTATATCCAAAAAAACAATACCACAAACCCAAGAAACAAATATCGCCATCCATTTATCGTATAATTTTCATATAGATTTTAGTTTACCCCAAAACAAGAACAACAAACATCTTAATTATTACATTCATTCAAAAGATAATAATACACTCTTGGTGATAGGTGATTTGAATAACTGTTAGCAATGATAAGTGAAACACATTGTGATACTTCTTATAATTTTATGGAGAAAAATTATTGCATATGTTGATGTTGTTTAGCATGACGATCTTCATCTTGCTTCAACTGCGAAGAGGGATCAGATGACAACGCGTCAAGTCCGTTGATAAAGTTCTCCACCAACTCCTTAGTGATCTGACCTACAATGTGGTTGGCAGCTCTCTTGGTCTCTAGGACTTAAAGTTGGCTATCTTGAAGACACCGAAACTGAGAGAGACTGTGGTCCTCCCTTGTCATCATAATACGCACCAAAAGAACCGATTATGAGATATTTATACCGAACTTTTCTATTTTATCCCAATTCTTGTTTGGACCAAGTCCTGAATAGGTTTTTTTTCTCACATTGATTCAAAAACACAGTAATAGGAAAAATGTTAAGTTGCAAGATCATGACTTCTTGATCATGTATGAACTAAACAGAGATTCAAAGAAATGATTATTTGGGTTCTCCACACTATTTTGTTTGCGCATGCGTGCGTGTGTGTGTGTGGGGGGGGGGGACAGAACAAATTTCAATGAAGTCTAGCAGTTTGTTAGAAATCATATACAATTGAGTTATATGATTGCAATAATTGAAATTTGGTGTTACATTCCCTTGATCCAAGGGGTATATATTGGAAGCATTCGTACAAAATGTCAGTCGAAAGATTTATTAAAGGAGGAATATTTGTTACAACAGATTTTATAAAAACCAATCTTATAAAACTAGCACTTTAATAACCAAATTAATTTGTGCGCTTAATGCATTATAGCACTTCTTAGACATAGTATCCCTAAATATCTATAAAACTAGGTGGAGTGTTTTAGACTCTACAAATCTATTAGATAAGTTGACAGATATTTCTAAAGGAGAATACTATCAAGTTTAGATGTAATCAAACAGAGAATTCTAGAGTGTACAAAGAGTCAAGTAATTAAGCTGATGCGGTCGGGCGGGTCCATCAAGGGGGTGAAGTCGAGCCATTCAAACCCGCTGGTGAAGATGCCAAGGAGCAGGCAGTGGCGGAGCTACACAGGAAACGCTGGAGGGGTGAAAGGTAATACATCAATCTCTGAGGGGGCCAAAGGCTATACTTTTTTCCTAATTAAGCACCTTCATTTTTTTCCTAAGGAATTTTGTCAAGGTTGGGGGGGGGGGGGCATGGCCCCTGTATGGGTACATGTAGCTCCGCCAACTGATTCAGATGCTACTAGCCATAGGATCAAGCAGCTCCCATGGGAGCACCACACAGCAGATTCATGGCAGCACCACGCAACATCAACGACGCCCAGCACTGCTCTATTGCAGCGCTGATGGTGCTTCATTGCGACCCAAGCGAAGCTTCAAAGACCCCCGTGATGCTTCATTGCAGCTCCGGCAATGCTTCATTCCAGCTTCGGCGACACTTCATTGCAACCCGGCGGAGCTTCAAAAAGCTCGCGCGCCTCACTGCAGCTCCGGGCAGCCCCGACGTTTCTTCATCGCAATGCTGGCGAGCCCCCTTTGCTCCACCGACTACTGTAGCCTGCTAGCCAGCCTGCAGCACCGCAAGGTCGCATGGTGATCTGGTTGATGTTGCGCAGCACACCCGCCCATTGAAGCACCAATGAAGCGTCGACGTCCCGACGCTGCAAGATGGACTGGTCACCACAATCCACAGTGAATCCGCCACCACAAGATGATATGGTCACCACAAATACGAATACCGATGAGCACACCACCGCCGACTATAACCTCATTGGTAAGAGCCCTATCTAGGCCCGTGAGCCCACAGGTCGACATGGCTGGAGTTGGAGCACGAAAGTCAGATCACCATCATCGACGCGCACCTTGTCCCTCCCTTGGCCGCTTTGGCGACTAGAGGGGGCGGGGATCATGTTGTTTCGAACTGGTGATCATAGCGTAAGGTTTTTACTTGTGTTTATGGTTCCCAATTGACAAGGCTGAGGTGATGGAGCTGTCGTTGGCATGGAATAAGTCCTTCATGTCTCTTTCTTCTCATGATGGTGCCTTTTTACAACGTTTGGAAGCGTGTATCCCAGATCTAGTTCTCCACATTGTTTTTTTGTGCATATTTGTCTCGGTGGCTCTGTTCTACAGAATGGATGGAGCGTAAATGTTTCTTCGGCTCTAGTTCCAATCGACAAAGGTTTGCCAGTTTCGGTCTCAATCTGGAGCATGTGAGAGTTGTGTTCCCCGACTCCGTCTAGCTGGGCCAGGAGCGTTATACAAGCCATCTTTGACGTTTTCTTATCCGGTGCGGCAATTTGGTACGCAGATTGATGTTGCCAACATCTTCTGGTCTATATCAATGACTAATTCCAGGCGTAGCTTTTACAAGCTATTGGGTTTAGACAAGTTCAGTACTCTAAGGAGACCCAGATGTGACAACGAGTATTGCGTACTGCGCACTATCTATGGATGCAGGAGGAAGAATACTAAGGCACCTCAAAAATTTAGTTGCATTTGTATATTTCTGTGAAGTTGTTTTTTTGAGGGATTTCTATGAAGTTGTTATTCTAAGGATTCATGTTACTATTATATAGCATTTGACATTTTCAAAGAAAACAAATCCATACATAAACCCAAGCATGCATGTTCGGTCCTCCCTCCTCCTCAATTAATCGTGGGGACAACAACGTGCCCGACGAATAGGATTGCACCTGACACCTCCTTGGTGACAAAGAAGGCAAAAGGATGGTCAACAATGAAGGCCACACGCCATAATGGCTGAGGTAGGGCACTAGTCGGTGCCTTCCTTGTTCACCTTGATGACGGTTTGGTGGATCCCTTCCTGCAGTGCCAGCCTCCTCCTTCCCTCCGTTCTGTCCTCGGCCACATTAGATAGGTCAGCCTTCCCCCGGCTCAAAAGCCTCCTTGAGCCCCATGTCATGGAGAATGTCGTTCATAGTCATGTCAAAGCTGACCTTAAATGTAGGCAGCCGGAAGTCGTCAACCTCGACATCGCTCCTCGGCAGGTGCTTGCGCAAAAAGTCAGGGTCGCAGGCGATCTGATTGGCCAACCAACGCAGCCCGTCGCGCGCATCGGGGAGGAAGACAAACATTGAGTAGATCAGCTTTGGCTGCGGCATTGCAGGCAAGGTGCGGCCTTGCTCGTAGCGAAGCTGAGCACCTTGAAGCCATTATGCCACGTGATTCTTTGCCTACTGAAGCCACGCATGAAGGGCATGTCGATGGCTATAACGCCCTCGATGCGGCTATGTCTCCCACGTGTCGAGGCACGACTTAGAGACATAGGCGCATTGAAAATAATGTCGCAAGTCGGGAATCATTACACAACCCATGTACATATATAATATAAAGGGGAAAATAATAATAGCATAGTTGGCTTACACTCGCCACGTCACATCAAAGTACATAAATAACATCCATCATACAATCACTCATGGCCCGACTACGGCGCCAAAATAGAAAAGACCCCCAACAAGCGACAAAGGTCCTGGATCTAACCCCGAATAGGCATCCCTACTGATCATCAGGAAACGACACATAGTAACACTGAGAGTCCTCGTCGTACTCCCACTTCAGCTCGAGCGCGCCATCCGGAGAGGTATCATCTGTCCCTGCATCTGGTGTAATAGAATCTGTGAGCCACAAAGGACTCAGCAATCTCGCACCCTCGCGATCAAGACTATTTAAGCTTAATAGGTAGGAAAGGGGTGATGTATAAGTGGAGCTGCGCAAGCGACTAGCATATATGGTGGCTAACTTATTCGCAAAGGAGAGCGAGAAGAGGAGGCAAACCACGAGCGGAAACTATATAGAGCAGCCCACACAAACATAACTCCAACGCCGTGTCCACTTCCCGGACTCCGCCGAGAAGAGGCCATCACGGCAACACACTCGGTTGATTCATTTTAATTAATTAGGGTTCAAGTTATCTACAACCGGACATTAACAAATTCCCATTTGCCCATAACCGCGGGCACGGCTTTCGAAAGATCAATCCCTGCAGGGGGGGGGTCCCAACTTAGCCCATAACAAGCTCTCACGGTCAACGAAGGAATAGACCTCCACCCAGGACCCACCGATCAGACTCGGTATCCCGGTACAACAAGATGATTCGACAGGTCAAAACTAGTCCAGCAACACCACCCAGATGTGCCGACAAATCCCGATAGGAGCTGCACATATCTCGTTCTCAGGGCACACCGGATGAGCAAGACGTCGGGTAGGCCAGCCCAGAGTTGCCCCTGGTAGCCCCGGACATCGCTCGGTGGGACCAACACTCAGAGGAGCACTGGCCCGTGGGGGGGCTAAAATAAAGATGACCCTCGGGCTCCGGAAACCCAAGGAAAAAAAGGGTAGGTGGCAAATGGTAAAACCAATGTTGGGCATTGCTGGAAAAGCTTTAATCAAGACGAACTATCAAGGGGTTTCCATTATAGCCCAACCGCGTAAAGGACGCAACAATCCGGGAACATAACACCGATATAACGGAAACTAGGGCAGCAAGAGTGGAACAAAACACTAGGCGAGAGGCCGAGCCTTCCACCCTTTACCAAGTATATAGATGAGTAAAGATAACATAGCAATATAATGATATCCCAACAAGTAAATAAATGTTCCAACAAGGAACGGCTCCAATCTTCATCTGCAACTAGCAACGCTATAAGAAGGGGCTTGAGCAAAGCGGTAACATAGCCAATCAATGGTTTGCTAGGACAAAGGTGGGTTAGAGGCTCAATCATGGCAATTGGGAGGCTGACAAGCAAGTGGTAGGCATCGTAGCATTGGCAAAGCAAAAGAGCGAGCAAACTAGCATAGCAAAGATAGTAGTGGTTTCAAGGGTGTGATCATCTTGCCTGCACAGTTGTCAGAGTTGACTGGATCCTCAAAAGCAAGCTCAATGGGCTCCTCGTTAGCGAACTCGTCTCCCGGCTCTACCCAACAACACAAACACGCAACAAGGATACAATCAACCACGTGCAAGGGCAACCAATAATATGCAAAGATGATATGCTATGCGGGATGCGATGCGGGATGCAAGATGCAAGACGTGACAGGAAATGCATGAACCTGGCCTCAACTTGGAGAACCAAATGTGCCACTGGATAGAGGGGAAGAAATCCCCTGAAAACGATATAAAGATCATGGCAATCGGAGCTACGGTTTGGAAATGGCAAGCGTTTTACTAAACGAACCGATCTGCGATTTACAGCAAGTAGGCTCCTAAATGCAATGAAATGAACATACTACAGCCACCAAACATGAAAACAAATTGCATGGCAGTGATGTACACAAGAAGCTTAACAAATCACCAGGACTGAGGCATAGGCAAATTCATCCATTAGGGGCTTCAAACAAGCATGGCAAAACTGAATAAGCAAAACAGATTTCAGACTTAGCGAAATTAACGCTAGTCTAAAATTTCAGACCACGATGCTCTCTTCGGAGCAGCAAAACAACATGAAGCAAAACCTGAACATGGCAAGTAAGAGCATGGCAAGGAGCTACTCAACAAGCTTAACAAAACACCCAAAATGACCTGGGGCCAAAAGGGTCCACAAAATACTCTACCGAGCACACGAACATCGATGAAACACAATCAGTTTTCAGACTTAGTGAAAGCTGGGTCATGCTGAAATAATAACTCACGGAGGCATGTAAACGAGCTCGATGCACTCACTACGGTGCAAGTCATGGCAAGGCAAGCATATGATATTAAGAAGGCACAAAATGCTAACTAGACATGGCAAGAACAATGGCATAGGATGCATGGATCACTAGCAATAGCTCCGGCAAAATCGCAAAAGAGTTCACGATCTGCCCAAAACAACAACTATGCAAATGTTGAGCTCGATTGAGTCAACCTAGGGTGCTCCAACATAACAAGTAAAGACATGGATGGATTAAGCACAACAAGCATAACAAATCACTCTTATTGATCATCCTCAAAAGGGGCACGGATCCCTAGGAAATAAGCTGGACATATAGCATCATGAACTAAAACATTCCAGACTTAGTGATTTTCACTAAGTCCCTGAAATCAGTAAACTCAGGTACCCCTCTTTACAAGCTTGCACAAGACAACACACACATCCTAAAAATGCATGGGAGGCACCTCTGGAAAGAAGACAAAAAGCTTAACAATTCATCCCAAAGGGGCACAGGCATATCATGCACACAATAATCATGGCAAAAAATGACAAAAGTCAATGTAGGGCTAACGGATCTGCAATTTAACTCATGATGCCTCCTTCCAACAGCATTTTGGGCACCAAGATGACCTCAAATGCAAATGATGCAACAGAATGAAATGATGTACTCGTCGAGACGTTGATTTTGATATATCATATGCCCAAATCGAAGCCACGGATGCAAAGATATGGCAGGTCAAACATAGCATGAAAATCTGGAAATTAGAGGAGAAACTCAACCGGGGGGGGGGGGGGTTAGGGTTTCTCAGATCTGAGATCTACTGTAGCGAACACTGTAGCTCGCCGGTTCCAAGCTCGACGCCGGCGAGGAAGGAGGGCGCCGGGGATCGCCGGAGTGCGGGGGGAGGCCGGAGCAGCGCTGCGGTGGCCGGAGCCGGCGAGGGACGGCCGGATCCGGTGGCACCCGGGGCGGCGGCGACCGGTGGCGGCGAGGGCGGCCGCGGGCGGTGGTCGACGCCGGCGACGAGGGAGCTCCGGGGCGGCCTTGCTCCGGCCGGAGATGGCAGCTGCAGTGGCGCGGGCCACCGGAGCCGAGGGAGGCGGCGGCGGGGCGACGGGAACCGGGCGGCGTCGACGCGGGCCGGGAGGCGGCGCGGAGGGCCCGCGATGGGCCTTGCGGTCCGGCGGCGGTGAGGAGGCGGGGACGCCACGTGGCGCGATCTGATTGGCGCGGGGGCGGCGGCGGCTTTGTCCGGCGGCGACGGACGTGTCCGACCGCGCGGAGAGGAGCGGGACTAGGGTTAGGGGGAGAAGAGACCCGGGATTTTTGAGGGGGGGGGTGTATATATAGGCATAGAGGGAGCTAGGAGAGTCCAAATGAGGTGCGGTTTTCGCCCACACGATCGTGATCGAACGACCGAGACGATGGAGCAGAGTTTGGTGGGTTTTGGGCCAAAATGGAGGGGTGTTGGACTGCACACACACGAGGCCTTTTCGGTCCCTCGGTTAACCGTTGGAGTATCAAACGAAGTCCAAATGACCCGAAACTTGACAGGCGGTCTACCGGTAGTAAACCAAGGCCGCATGGCAAGTCTCGGTCCAATCCGGAAATGTTTCATCCCCACACACGAAAGAAAGCTAGAAATGGCCACCGGAGGAGAACGAAGCGCCGGAATGCAAAACGGACAACGGGGAAAATGCTCGAATGCATGAGATGAACATGTATGCGAATGCAATGCACGTGATGACATGATATGATATGCACGAAAACAAAAACAACACACGGAGACAAAGACCCGAACCCGAGAATTAAATATAACTTAATGCCGGAAACGGCAAGAGTTGGAGTACAATTCGGGAAGGTTACATATGGGGCGTTACAATGGCGGTGTTGTCAAGGCGGTGAAACAGATGGCGTTCCTCGTCAAATGACTTGTTCCACTTGCCCTTGAAGTAGATGGCGTTGACAAGCACCAGGTCGGTGTGGTGGGACAACGCGTGACGGCCGATCAGGGTGGGGACGAGGTCGTTCTTCAACACCGCCACCCATGCGTTGATATGCTCCTTTGCCTCCTCCGGCTGCACGTACATAACGAAAATCATATATCTACATGCCACAGATGAGGGACGGAGCCAGGATTTAGGCATAGGGGGGACGAGAAAGATACTAATCTTTTCAGAGACATAACACAAAAATATAGTCTCGAAAGTAGAATTGATATGAATGGAAACCTATGTCTGGTAATAACATAAGATTGAATTATCATGTAGAATAGGTTTCTCCTCAAGTTGTATTCTCAGTTATATTGTGCTCGAAGCAAATGAGCTTGTAAAATGACTTTATTTTCCATGAAATAATAAACAAGAGGTGAAATCAGATTTCTAAATTACAATCTTACCTAATTAGTGTAATAAATCATTGGTTTGAAACGAATTTGTACTGATTCACATGGATTACTATTTACCAGTGGCGTACCTTGATTCCTTGGAACTTATTTATCTGTGTATGTGTGACGTCGGTATTACAGACCAGTAGATGTGATCTCTCTCATAAATTCAATTTTCTTCGGAGTGTACTGCCATCTGCTCTGTGCGGCTGTGCCACAACGACAATGGCGGAAGCCGCGAGAACGCCGAGAAGTGACGCTGCGACGGGCGACGGCGCAAGAACGTGGGGAGCTAGCAGACCTAGCTAGGAGTAGAAGCCACGGACATAATTATGGAAAGGATAGGAAATTAACTACTCGATCTGACGGCCGGATGTAATCCTGACGCCTATGTATAACCTAGCGATCAGCGATGATTTGGACCTTTGGGCTGGGAAGTTGGCCCGCTAGGCCATTAGCTCTAAATAAAGTATAACTACGACAGGTCAGCCAGATATACATATACGTCTAAACTACTACTATACTTAGAACCTAACGAAACGTATTAGGGGGGCGGGGCGATGGGGAGTGTCTGACCCCTGCTCGCACCACCCTGTCTCCGCCCCTGCCACAGATCAATCATAATAGCCGTACTATAAATTTTGTTGCACATTGTTGTGCTAAAGCAGCTCTTCAACTAGAGTGTTGTAAATTACTCTAATATAATCTCTGGTTTTCTAAGCTGCAATTTGCTCTCAGATGCGTTGCCACTGAATGAATAAAATGCCGAGAGGAGCTTCAAAAAACATATATCTACATGCCACACATCTCAGAGTGTGCAAAAGCGAACCGAAAACCGAAAACCAAACAAAAAATCAAACCAAATTGAATTTTTGGACTTTTTTCAGGTTTCGGTTTCCGTTTCGAAATATGAAACCATTTGCGTTTCGATTTTATCCATTAGAAAACGAATACTATTTGGTTAAACCGAATTAACCGAAACTGATGTTTTTTGTGTTCAAAAGCGTAACGAGGTGCTATAGTACAATATTTTCTAACCCATTAGTGCTTCAGTCTACGTGATTAGCCTGACTACTTATCCAATGTCTCTTCTTTATCCTTTTCTAATTATTTCTTTTCTCAACATGATAACTCTGTTCTAACTAACTGCCTAGTACTCTCTCCCTCTCATTTCCACCATCATTTCCTTGTCCCACCCACCTGTCACAACTTGTCGTGCATTCTTCTAAGAGCGCGTCTAATACTCTGCTCTCTCCACTGGGATTACTTGACGTCGAAATGAATATCTAGACATTAAATATGTCCAAGTACATCTATTTAAGCGTACCATGCCGTAAAGGTGTTCGATGAGTGTCACTGACTTCTCGTTTCATATTATGATAGCACTGTTCAGTATCTGTAGAATCTTGAACATGGCAAATGCACGAGGGCCGTTTTGGCTTTGGGGAGCATAAGCTCACGAATAAACAGTAAATTTAAAATAAATAGTACAAATGTTCAAAATTCTGAATCTTTGGGCATGGATGTTCATGTTAGAGTAACAAACGTGCTTGACAATTTTGTGGAGTTCACCAAACACGTTTTGTTTCAATGAAACATGTGCTCATTTGAAGTGTCACCCATTTATTTATGTGGTTAGAACTTTTTGTTTCGATTCATTTGTAACACAATTTTACTTATAGGCAAATCACGATCTTTGGTAAAGATAGTGAAGTGTGCATAGAGGTGAGCTCAACTGCCAGCATATCTATTCTTTAGTTTATGTTATCACAATATAGGAAATATTTCCTACCATTTTGATGGTTTAATCGTGCTCTATGAGTTTTTTTTTCAATTAGTCATTGTGTGCTAAGCATGGATGACCAATAAGGGAAAATGTTGGGGAAGATAAGCACCTCATACCGCATGATTAAACCACCAAAATGGTAGAAAATAATAAGTATATTTGATTGATTAATTGGGAAAAATACAAAGCTATTCATTTCACATTGATAAATAGATACGATTACCATCATTAACTAAACTAAATTTTTACATCTTATTTTTTATTTTCGTTTAACGTTACCTGGCATGAAGATATCACTTCTGCTAGTTGTCTTGGCTCCTCTACTCCTGAGTGTCACTACTGCTGCAAGCTAGATCCCAAGCTTTAGTTACTCGGGTGGAAACTACACGGGATCGAGGTACCAAGAAACGTTCGAGTCTTTGTTCGTGACACTGGCTTAGAAGGTGTTGACTTCTCCAAGATGTTTGCCATAGAGACCGTCATGTGAGGAGAGGCCACATATTCCCTAGCGCGGCGCTGAGGCAACACAGACACCTCCAAGTGCAGTACCTGTGTCGATGAAGCTAGCCGGAAAGCATGAATTGTTTGTGTGCTCGGAAAGGAAGCAATCATCATCTACATGCTTTGCACTCTTCAAATTTCTGGTGACATGATCAATTGGGCATCTCGACTAGGACATCCAGGATTTCGGGTCAGGATGGTCCAATTGAGATAAAAAAAATGTTTACACCATGAATAAAACACACCAACATACTAGCATAGGCCAAGCAATTTAGCTGAGGGGGCCAATGCCCCCCCCCCCTCCCCCCCATGTTTGAACCAATTTATGCAAATTTTATTTATGGGATGGATTAGATGGGAAAGCCTTTGCCCCCTCCCAACAAATTTCATCTAGCTCCGCCACGACATATGATCGAGTGGAATGGAATTTCCTCCGAGATATGATGATTAAATTGGGCTTTGATATTTCATGGGTGGAAAATGATTATGGCATGTGTTACTTCTATTAATTACATGGTTCGGTTCAACTCAGATGATACATATACATTTACCCCCATGAGGGGGCTCAAACATGGGGATCCTCTGTCCCCATACTTATTTTTGGTTTGTGCTGAAGGGTTATGGGTTATCCAGTCTACTAGCGCATGAAGAGTTGGTCAGTGGCATCTAGGGGATTAAGGTGTGCCATAGTGCACCATCAGTTTCACACTTGTTATTCGTTGATGTCTCCTTGATCCCGATGAGGGTAGATGCGTTAAATGCCATGTCACTCAGAAATCTCTAGATTTGCATTGTGCTAGCTCCGGACAACTGGTAAGTGATGCAAAATCCAGTGTTTTTTTATCACAACAAACCATTGAAGGTTCGAGTGTATGTTTGCACACAACTTAATATTATCTCAGAGGCTATCTCGGATAAATATTTGGGTCTACTGTCAAAGGTTCGAATTGACCATTGTAATTCAACACCTGGTTGATCGAATCTGCGCACTCATAAATGAGTGGATTTCAAAAATGTTATCGATCAATGATTAAGAAACGCTACTAAAGGCTGTGGCACATGCTATTCCAGTTTATGCCATGTCGGTCTTCAACATCCCGAAGAATATATGTAAGGCGATTTGTGATGCCATTGCAAGATACTGGTGGGGTCACACTCAAGACACAAAAAAGATATGTTGGAAGGTGTGGTGGAAGATGTGCATCCCTAAAAATGAAGGGGCATGGGATTCTGTGATCTATATTGTTTTAACAAAGCCATGCTAGCAAAACAGTATTGGACAATACTGTCTCCTCCAGATTCTTTATGCGCTCAGGTTTTACGTGCTAAGTAATACCTGGATGAGGATTTGATGAATGCTACCTTGAAAAAAGGTTCATGTTACACATCACGGAGTATTATGACCGGTATGAAAATGTTCAAACAAGGGGCGATCCGGCGACCAGGAAACGGTACTTCAATTATTTTTTTGAAACGAGGCAAAAGACTTGCCATTTTCATTGATTAAGGAGTGAGAATTGCCTGGTTAATTGACGAAAAATCGGGCTAAAACCGATACAATCAACCCACATAAAGTGGGTACCACCGGCCAACCTGGCCACCAACATGGGATCACATAGCTACAAAGAGAGAAAGACATCCGCCGAGCAATCGCAAGCGTCATCGTCATCACCGGCTACCTCCGAACGGGCGACTCTGACTTCACCGTAGACCAGTGGCGAAGCCACGTTATCGCTGGGTAGTCGCTTGACTACACAGGATTTTCGTACCTAGTTGAACCCAGGTCTGCATACGGCAGGCCCGTCTATCCTGTTATTCTCTGCTTACGTAACAATTGGTTGGGCCACTACTGGGCCATAAAAGAAGTCCAAAATTCTTTAACAGCGTTGATTCCCAAATTACGTGATCTCCTTCAACCTCCCATACTAACGCATGACCATGGGCAGCCGCCGCGGCGCAGCGTCTTCCCATCCTTCGCCCGGCGCCTCCGATCTTTGGCCTGGACTCTGGACGTGACATGTGAGGCGTCAGGCACGGCCACCTCCGGCCATCCGGCGAGCCGCGAGCCCGTGAGCTGCAGACGCATAGTGCGCCAGAATCAATTGATCAATACTGCTGTACTAGTCACCACTCTGTATCCGATCCAACATCAGGACGAGGCCCTCCACTTCTATTTGTAAGTTTTATTTATCTGCCAACGCTGCAATACTCTTCTTTGTCTTGCATTTTTCTTTTCTCTCACTAGCAATATTAGGTTTCAAGAAAGTTCAAAGAAATAATAATAATAATAGGTTTCAGGAATCAAGAGACTGTTTTATTAAGAATAAGAATGACATATTTCGTTTTTCTTAGCAATAGATTTATTTTGTCAGGCCTTTGGTTTGATAAATGGATAAATTTGTAATGAACTGGCAGTCCATGTCAAATGTTGCAAATTCCACACAACAATTACCTAAAAATAGAGAACAATCTCCTATTGATGCTCACAGCACATCAAAGTATACATAATCGCAAAAAACTACTAGCATAGATATGTTTGTTTGTAATAAAGTATGATGTTTTTTGTTCCTGTTTATGATATATAAAAAAATCATCAGTAAAGCTTGACATCACAAGGTTTTGGTCCTAGCACCGCCACTGCTGTAGACCTTCATCGTCGAAGCCGACCCGCAAACAGCTGCACAGAAACCATGACGGCACATGCCAACAGAAGGCCACATGCGTGAACAACCGACAGCTCCGACTCTGACGACGATCATCACAAGGAAAATATGCAGGACTTGCGCCGACCGTGCCCTAAAGAGCACCTCGGACACGCCGGGAAGATCCGACTACTGAAGCCCGAGCCGCGACCAAAGCTCCTCTCGACGCCATCATCGTTGCCAAACGGAAATCAGCGCCCCCGGAAAGGCCGCCTCAGCAAACTACGCGGCGAAGATGCCGCAAACCACGCGGCGAAGATGCCGCCATCCACCGGTCTCCCAGTCATAGCCGACTCCGAGACGATGCCCCCAAGGAGGAGAAAGACGCGAAGATGCCTCCATCGCCCGATCCAGCGGATCTGAGGTTTCCCTCTGGAGCCAAAGCCGTGGGGAGAAGCAGGAGCACCTCCATGATGACGCTTCCAAGAAAGATCACGGCACCCACGGGCGCCGCCGTCACCGGCTCCGACGAAGACCGGAGCAAGGATTTCTCCCGGAGTTGCGCCGTCCACCATCCGCCACCGACCACCGCCTACCAACCACCACCCCTGCTGAGAGCAACCTCACTCCGGCCGCGGGATCCCTCGATCCACCGCAACCAGACACGCACCACCTCCCGGGCCAAAGCCGCCGCCACCACCACATCCGGGGCCGCCGCCCTGGCAACCAAAGACCTCCACCGCGCGGCCGCCGCACACTGCACAACCAAAGAGGAAACCCGAGCAGGGAGGGGGGGCCGCCACCCCACCCCAACTCGCCGGACGAGCTGCCAGATCCGCCGCCCCGTCAGCCGAAACACCAGTCGGCACCACCACGACACCAAGCAGGAGAACGCAGCAAGGCCCCCTCCACGACGAGCAGCAGGGGGCCGAGCCTCCCTCAAACCCAGCACCACCGTCCGCGCCGACCGCAGCTCGCGAGGATCCAGATCAGGCCCGCACGGGTGCCATGATCGCGACCGCCGCTCGCAACGGCGCGCCCATCTCCGCGACCAGATCCCGAGCCTCGCGCCGGAGACCTCCTCCACCGCGGGTCAGGACGCCGCCCTGGAGCCAAGCGCCGGCCAGCCGCCGCCCACACACCGAATCCCCCTCCCGCGAGCGAGTAGCAGCCAGAGAAGCGCCCCGCCGCCGCCGGCTCCGCGCAGGCTTTGCCTGCCGGAGGCCACCAGCGGCGGCGAGGGGGAGAAAGGAGACGGGAGGTGCGGAGCTGTGGGGGTGGGAGCCGCCGCCCGTGTCGCCCCGGGGAGGGAGCGGCGCGGAGGCCGTGTACTTCAATTGATATAAGAGCGTTTTTGACACTAATGGAGCTATAACCTATGGGGCTGCTACAGTCACCACACCACGGTAGGAATTAGGCGGCGTTGAGAAACTAGCGGGAGTATAACCCATGTTCCCGTTGACGCAGCGCATCAAGCCATCCATGCGTAGTCCAAAAGTGAACACCAGCGTTGAATCCTCCCATCGTCCAAAGTTCGGCTGGCAAATGCCGCTCGCATAGTAATTTCTCTTTTATATTATGGAACGAAGATAGTAATTTTCAAGCACGATTTTTTTCCTTTTAGCAAAGAATGCTACCGGGTAAAGCGTGCCTGGACAGCGGAGCAATCATGCATGCATGAGCTGCAGCAGGAACAATCCTCTGGAGTTGAGGACAAGCAGCTAGCTAGCTAGCTGGAGCTAATAGTGCTGCTGCATGCATGCATGCCACTCGGACCATGCATGGCAACCACCGGGCCGGGTGGGTAGAATGCCGCTATCAACTCGACTCGATTGGATGTCCGCTCGTGCATGCGTGCTGGCCTAAATCGATCGTTTGCGCCTTTCAGGTTTGCCCAAAGCGAGCCATGATGATCACCCACCACTAGCAGCAGTTGCACGTTCTGTGGAGCCTAAACAAGAATATTATACTAGGTGTGGTGGCATTTTCCGTTCAATTTACGCAAGATGCACGTCTCTCAAAAGTAGACCCAGCAATTGGCATTGTTACTAGTTCAATTTATTTGTTTGAGGTGAAGTGAATTATATGGTTGATTAATGAATTCAGAGCAGTTGAACCACCCATGATCTGAAGAGGCGTGCCCAGCTCACTCACTCACTCACTCACTCACTCCCACACTCGTACGCGCACGGCTATAGCTAGTCTCTCTCACCTCATCTTCTACACGCGTCCACGGTATAGGTAGGCAGGTAGCAGCAACTGAGAGACAGCTAGATAGCACCGGGACGGCGGCGGGCCGGAAGAATATATCGGGAATTCGGGAGAGATGCCGACGGTGCGGCGGCGGAACCCGGACGTGCACGTGAAGGCGCTGGAGGGCATCGTGTCGGCCAACACCTTCCTCACGGTGGCCGTCTTCATCGGCATCACGGGGACCATCACGGCCTCCTCCACCGTCCCGACCAACTGCGTGGCCGGGGACGACATCGCCCGCAACTTCTTCCTCTTCGAGATCCTCTCCTTCGGCTTCTACCTGCTGTCCAGCCTGGTGGCGCAGGGCATGAAGCTCTCCGTCACGCTGCTGGCCGCCGGCGACGACTTCTACGGCGACGGCGAGCAGAAGCCGGTCATGACCGACGACTGCGAGGAGATGCCGGCGTGGCGCGCGGCGGCTCCCCGGGAGCGGCGCCGCGCCGTGCTGCGCTACGCGCGGCCCATGATGCTGCTGGCCGCCGCGTGCTCCATCATGGGCACCTTCTTCCTGCTGCTCTCCATGATCGACGCCATCCAGCTCAAGTTCGGGATCCTGTCCTGCAACATCCCGCTCGCCGTCGGCGCCACCTTCGCGCTCTCCGTGCTCGCCGTCTCCGGCCTGCTCTTCTACGGGTACACCGTCGGATACGCGCTCTACAACTACCTGCCCTGACCGCGACCGCTCACCCGCTTCCGCTTGCCCACCCACCTAACTCTTCTCTGCCTTTGTTTACTGTCCCCTTTTTTCACTTTTACAGTGCGAGGTTAATATATATTCTGGGATTACTTAGTGTAAGAAGTAGTACAGCACATATTTTATTGAAAGGAATGGTACAGTATTCGTTTCGAGAAAGTAAGGAGTGCATTTGAAGAAATGTCTTGCATCGAGATCCATGAGATTATTAGTTATGCAGGCAGGTGCATCGGGTGTGATCTTGGCATCTTGCAGTTCCTTCCAAAATGATCGACCGTTCAAAGTTTTTTTCTCTTTTTAGCAAAAGACCCCGTGCATTGCAACGGAAGGAAAAGATACCAAATGCCCGTAACTCAAATAATCATGAGTCAACAAACCAATAGGTCTGTTTTGTTTATTTCAACATGACATCCCATCTTGTTGCCATTTGTCTGTCGTCGCCTTCTCGCATACGATGATCATAGTGCTTACAGAACCATAACGCGCTTGAATGTGGTCAATCGTAAGCCGTCTCTCTCGTGGCATGAGATGGGATTTTTCTCTTGCTACATTTATTTTGTCTCCAATTTGTTTGTCTGCTATTGATTAAGGTTGCACTTTAAATAGCAGTTTAAAAATGGCTAAGAGGTAAAACTAACATCATATTCGGATTCTACACACTTTTCTAATCAAATTTCATATATAACATATTAAAATTAAAGTTATGGTTTAAAAGATATGGATATTTTAAAAAACATTTGTTCTATGTAGAATGTGGGTTAATTAGTATAAAATACATGGTGTTTTCCGTAAAAACATAAAAAAATGATTCAAAGTAGATAACCGATCAGGCTTTGGGCCTTCTTCTTTTTACAAGGCTGCACCCATGACCTATGGAAAAACATATATGTATAAGAGCTTGTTTGAATTTCCACGCCCTGGGTGCCCTGGGCCCAGTTCCGCCCCTGGGGTGAGGTCTTAGTCGACGGATCCGGAGTTGTCAGACTCAGCTCCATTGCTTGCCATGCTGGAAGCGGCCAGACATCAACGGGAGAGGAGTTTGGCGGAGCAGACTGAAAAATGGAGTAGAGTAGCAAATGGCTAGGGTTTGATCTAGGGTACAAATAAGGAGGGGATATTAGTGGGGTCGGGGTAGGCCGGTCGCACGCGGCGGACGGGCCCGTGCGTGTCCGGGATGTCTCAAGTCCTCCTCACATATGGGTTGTGTTTGGGGGGTGCCGGACAGTGTGGACATCTGGATTGGCTTCGAGGGGTCTGGATGGGTAGCTTTTTATTTTGTCTAGGCGTTGTCCGCGCTGTCTGCCAGACATTTAGGTGGGGTTGGAAGATCTCAAGATCTGATTGTACAAAAAAAGAAAGTTGTTTGGATTTACAATTTGTGTAAATTGATTTTATGGAAGAATAAACGGATGGAGGGGGGAGAAAGCTAGAGGAAGAAAAAAGAAGAACGGCTATAGGATCTTTAATCTAACTAGGTGAATGCCCGTGCGTTGCACGAGGCACACATAAGGCAGGGGAATCAATTGGCGTTGGTTTTCTAGGAGTGGTTTCAATGGAAAACCAACGTGAGGAGGACGTGAAGAAAAAAATGAATCGCACGGGTGAATATATCAGGTTACCCAAGATTGATCCAAATTTACTACTGCGTTACATGATTTTCAAATTATTTTAAGCAGGTTACAAGATTGCAAAGCTTCTTTTGACTATGCAACTCTACTCTCCCCCATTCACAAAATTTATTGCAAGAAATAAAATCTAACATATAATGAAATAATGATCAGAAATTTGAGTGGAATCTGAGATAAGAAGCTAAGTGATAAAGTACATTTGCTTTCACAAAGAACTGAACTACTCATGCAAGAAATAATGCACATGAACTGAACTATCTTGTTTTCATCCGACGTCAGGAATAAGCATGGACTACTCAAGACACCGTCATTAAAGAATAATAGAATATCTTGTTTTGCATCCGACGTCAGGATTAAGCATGGACTTCTCATGATCCAAAACACCATCACTAAAGGATAATAGAATAATAATCCAAGCTTTTCATGACCGAGCTCTCACACTTTGTTTACCTTGGCAGAGGCGTTTGGTGAATACTCGAGGACTAATCCTGTACATGACATTTATGTGGCATCACTGTCAATAATGAATTCTTATGCCTGAAATCATCCTTGCAAATTATTAAAAAGATACGAAGTGTATATAAATGCAGTGAAGGAAGTTAGATCCTGGAATATCCAGAACTAAATAATAGTACTTAGTAACCTTGTGATCCTTTTACATAGAAAACCTTTCGAAAACACCAGAGGATTTACAATGGTTACTCCTTTTTCGTCATAGCTTCGAAAACACCAGAGAAAGAGTTAAAACAGAGAAACCCACTCGGATTTTTTTTCTCAATTTTCAAAAATTGACCAGTGGAAGGGATTTTGGGTTTTTGAAAAGTTTATACTGAAAACAATCATTGGTCTGTCGAAATAACTATTAATGACATGAATCAAGAGGCCACCAAAACTATGAACTATTGAATGCCATTATCAGAAAAGAAATTCCATTAGACAGTACGTCATAAAAAATGCAGTTGAAGTGGTCCATTTTCCAGATTATCTTTCCTGCATTCCTGCAGTAATACAACATGAACAGTCACTGAAGATTCCAATAAAAAAGGAGAGAAAGTAAATGTGAAAGATCGTGTGTGAAAACGTCATTTGGTACTTTCGTTCTTCGGTAAACATGTTTCAAGATTGTACTGTCAACCATACCAACGACATTGGAACCTGGTCTGATGTCTCCTCTTACCTACCAAATTCAGCAAGCACAAGTATGAAGAGTGACTTATCTGTAGAATCAGTACCAGACGGCACCCTAGGGGAGTATAAGACAAACAGGTGAGACTCAAACACACACATACATCATGTCACAATATTCCTGTACGCTTCAGGGAGAGTCTCAAAGGGAAACAGTTATAGGTTAGCCTCCATAAGAACTGTTGCACTTTGGTTAACACGGTACCTCCCAGTTTCTTTTCTCAGCGATGCTTGTTACCGAGTTGTCATTTGTTGCGGGGGATAGTGACATGGGTAGACGAACCTGCAAAGGGCGAGATTGCTCGGAAATTCAAATGGCATCAGCAGCACCTACTCCCAAGTGAAAATAAGCCGGATGTTGATCACGTAGAGGTTGATGCAGGTGACGTCGTCGCCATCGACGCCCTATCGCAGTAGCTTCTTGCCGTATTGCGAATTGCCACACCCCACCTCAACGACCTACAGGCTGCACCACAACAAGCAACATACTCCCTTCGTCCGAAAATACTTGTCATCAAAATGAATAAAAGGGGATGTATCTAGATGTATTTTAGTTCTAGATACATCTCTTTTTGTCCATTTTAATGACAAATATTTCCGGACGGAGGGAGTATATGTTCAGAAATCAGGAGTCATCATGAGATTGACCTCAAGAATGGGGGAAGAGGCAGGGGAGCATGAACTGGGAAGGGGAGGGAGAAGAACAGGGCTTGGCCGGCTGCCGCATCGACTCCATGTCCGCGTGACGATACGAGCCCGGCGACGGCAGCCTCGGGAAGGCATGAACTCTCGCCCACGCCCTCCTCGACGCTGCAAAATAGCTCCGTGCGGCAGCGGCGAATCCTTGGGTGTCGCACAACGATGACGGGGAGCGCGCGTCCTCCTGTCGTTTGCCAGATCGGGGAGCTTGTGGCGGCGGCCAGATCAGTGGAATAAAGCAGGAGAATCAATTGGCGTCGGTTTTTTAGGAGTGGTTTCCATAAAAAACCAACATGAGGAGGACGTGAAGAAAAAAAAATCAATCGCACGGGTACGGGAGGCTTGACGAAACTAACGACGTAAGAGGGAAGACGTAACCTTACGGTTCTTTTAGGTAGTAGAGATAATGGTCTGATAAATTAACTTATTTAAAATACATTTCAGAGAGCTCACATATAGTCGATCCCTATTTTTTGAAGGAGTTGAAACTTTTTAGGGCAAGTCTAGCGAGCGGCCGGCTGCTCGGTAGCTGTACCGAGCGGTCGGCCTAAATTTTAAATTGTGTGCATGTACTATTTTTGTCTATGCTACAGATTTGGTTTAGTAGTCATTTTTCTGCTACGTATTAAATGCCAACATATGCATCTCCTTTTGTGCATGTATATGAATGTGCATGTGTTTCTTCGTATTTATTTTATGATTTTAAAATATTAAAAGACATGACTTTCAATCCGTGTGTCAAAATTCAGATCCATTTTCATCGTTGAAACCCTCGCGACGTGCTCTTTAAAAGTAGATCGCACACGGGGATGTTTCGGCGAACTAGTCTTCCTGCCAACTAAGCGTCAATGTGTGTGTAACTAGACTACATTGCCGCGCCAACTGAGCATATATGTGTGTAACTAGTCCTGCCAACTAAATATCAATGTGTGTGTAACTAGACTACATTGCCGCCTCGATTGTGCATATGCGTGTGTGCAACTAGTATCCTGCCAACTAAACATCAATGTGTGTGCAACTAGACTACATTACAAGTAAGGAGGATGGTTGCACATCTACGACTAGGTAGTTGGCCACGGCATAGACTAGTTGCAAATCAGGTTGTCATGGTTGTTGCG
Source organism: Triticum monococcum (assembly GCA_034509565.1). Lineage (NCBI taxonomy): Eukaryota > Viridiplantae > Streptophyta > Magnoliopsida > Poales > Poaceae > Triticum > Triticum monococcum. Next base: position 16,248,336 of record CM067842.1, read on the forward strand.
TTGCAACCTCATAGGAAGTTGGATTATGCAGCTCTAAAATTTTATTTTGAAAAAAGTTGCACCATATAGTATTAAAGTTGCACAACACAGTATTAAAGTTGCACTACATAGCTCCAAAATTAGCATAAAAAATGCATCGAAACATACCCATGCAGGATGTAATTTTAAAGATCTCGATGAGGAGTCCAAAGGTGAAAACGAATCTGAATTCCGATATAAGGTTTGAAAGATATGACTTTTTAAACTTTTGTGAAAAGTAGTTAAATCACATGCGGAGAGAATGGGCATCATGTACTACTTTTCCTTTTAATTATATTCTCTGGCCCACTATTTTAAAAAGCAACAGTCCAAAACCAGTTCAAATGATTCAACACAGACGGCATCTGGTCTATGTCCGCGCGGAATCGAGTGGCCAGGAGCCGGCCGCTCGGTTCTCCCAAACAGTGCGTATGCACTTTTTAGATTTCACGAACTTTTTAATGAATCGACGGTAGAGATGCTCTTAGTCAAATGAAAACCTTGACTTATTTGAAAAAGAAAAACATTGACAAACATTGACTGCCCGCGCGCGGGGAGCTGTTTCCTTCTAATCGTAGGGTCGGGCCGGGGTCCAGTGCGGCGGCGTAGGCCTGGAATGCGCGGACACGACACGCGAGTCCAGCAGCTCGATGGTGCGCGCGAGCTTGACGCAGCGGGGCGCCTTGTACTGGTTGATGGACTCTCCCCTGGAGACGGCGTCGTCCATGAGCTCCTCGAATGTGCTGGGCCAGATGACCCGGATCTCGAGCGGTCCGATCGACCCGTCTGTACACCGCGTTGAGGACCTCCTCCATCCCCAGCAGCACCCGGCGAGGGTCTCCTTGTGCACCGCCGCCGTGCCCTTGCCCGTCTTCAGCAGCTCCCAGTGGATGACGTAGTGCCCCGGGATGCGCCCGGTCCACGGCGGGCTGCAGCTCGGCCTCGTCGGTCTTGTCCGTCTTGACGGAGAGCAGCACGTTCTCCCGGCGGACGAACCGGAACTGCGGTGCCGCGTTGTGGAAGCCCGTCAACCGGAGCACGTCGCCGACGCGGTACCGGTTCAGCCCGGCGTACGTGGTGATCACCACCTCGTACCCGTGCCCCGGCTCCACGAGCTGGCCCGCGTCCGCCAGGACTCGAAGTAGGCCGTGGTGGGCATGATGGTGTAGGACACCTCGGACGGGCCGCACAGCGGGCGGAGGTTGATGCCGAAGTAGCACTCGGAGGACGCGTACGAGTGGCACACCATCGGCAGGCCGCCGCCATAGTACTCCAGCGCAGGGACGTACAGCGCCGGTGACGATGACGTCGAGGTACTTGGTTCTCGGCCAGATGCGCGTGATGATGCCGGCACATTCGCCCTCGCAGCACGGGTCCGGACGAACTGGGCGAGCTCGGGGTCCGGATGGCAGACTACGCCGGCGACCGCCTCGCGCACGGACGCGCCGGCCTCGATGTCGGCGGCGAGCTGCTCCCAGTTGAGCTGGAGGAAGCGGATGGCGCGCAGCAGACTCATATCTCTTTGGATTATTTGTTGACCGCGCGACAACAATATGAAAAATTGTCTAGTAGTTTGATCAATATGCTTTACTTATGGTTTCATATTTCTTGCATATTTAAAAATAGATAATGTAACTCGTTATGCACTTAGGATTGCATATTTACCGGCGAATTACATGGGAATTTATGGAAAGGTTTCTTAAAAAGATGAAGACATCGACACAAGATTATAATGCTAGTGCGAATCAATCTGTGATTGAGTTGGTTAGGTGGACAGTGGTATCCCCAACCCATCACGTGAACCCGATGATGCCCCGTCTTCGGCACATGAACCAGATGACGATCTCGCACAAACAAACAATGCCTCGACATATGAACAACATTTACACACTGTTACAGTGGGTTCATCTCAAGCTCTAGAAGAAATCAATTTTGGTAAGAAATTTTACTACCAAATATTTTAAATTGTGTATTACTTTTATGTATATCATCGCTTGTTATCCATCCCTTGCATAGTGTACATGTGGGCACCGGGACATTTTTATTCTGGGTCTGCCCCTGTTCCCGCCCGAAGGCAGCTACCCGCATTCATGCTGGCTCAAAGCCGACGCCGCTCACTGGAGCCAACATTGAAGCGGCTCAACGGCAGAGAGCACCGCCCGCTGCGTAGGCATTCATCTGCCAGCGTACCTCCATTAAACCGGCACGTGTGCCGAGGAACCTACTCCGGCGCCTAAGTGCCACACGTTCGTTTCTGTGCCGACGAGCATTAAACAACTCTCCGGCTAGCTCCCCACATCCGCCTGAGATATAAACGTGTCCAGGCGCCGGGCTAGAACTGGTGCTTCTTTCAAAGTCCCACTATAAGGACATAACTAATGCATCAAGGCTAATGAACTAGTGGCCGTGGTCAATTTATACGTAATTGCTACATTGTACTATGTTAAAATCAAATCAAATGGTTTATAATGGTACGATTCTTACATTAGTACAGGTTTGCTAGTTCCATACATACCATTAGAATTCCTTTGTCGTGCTAGTTACCGAGGAAATGACACTTTTTGAGCAAGTACATAGGTAGCAAAGAAGAAACTACAAGACCTGAGTTCATCGCCCATAATCATAGGCACTGTTTTGCAGGAATCCTGAGGCCAGTATGCATATAATCAACATGATCTTCACATACTTTAATCACAGATAGCTCGTCACTGGCACGTCGTGCTGTTTGTCTGCTTGATGGGTTAGGCTCCAGACACTGAGCTGCAACACTGAGGATGTAGTATATTTCCCTAGCAGTTTCAGCATTAGGGACAATGAGCCTTGAGTCTAGCACATCTTGCAAGCACACATCATTATTTTTGGTGGACGACAAGAGAGAAAAGAGAAAATCTCCTGGATGGTATCCCATAAATAGCTCTAGAACAAGAACTCCGAAGCTGTATACATCACATTTCTCCGTCACATTCTCTGTATATGATAGCTCTGCAATTAATACCAATTAATTAGTGTATGTGTTGCAACTAAACAATTCAAGTTTCATTGACATCACATTTTACATGTATGTGCATATGTAGTGCCAAAACTATATAAGTATTTGATGAGGTTTATTTTCTTTACCTGGGGCAATATAGCCTTTCGTCCCAACAAGACTTGTGAGATTTCGACCATCAATATTGAGAATTTTAGCCATACCGAAGTCGGAGATGCAAGCCCTAAATTCCAGATCAAGTAAAATGTTGTTGCTTGTTATATCTCTGTGCACTATTGGTAATGAACAATCATGATGCATGTATGCCAAAGCATGAACAACATCTAGTGCAATATTTATCCGCCTTCTCCAGTCCAATTCAATTGCCCTTTCATTGTTCCTTAGTGTTTCTGCCAAGTTTCCCCTCTCCATATATTCATAGATAAGATATTTGCCTTAGCTACAGGAACAATATCCAAATAGTTTTACGATGTTTCTATGCCGAGTCTGCACCAATGCCTCGATTTCACTATTGAATACCAACTCGTTCACACAACTGTTATCTTCAATCATGTGTATCTTCTTCACTGCAAATATTTCAGATGTTGCAAGTTTGGCTTTATAGACAGATCCATATCCCCCAGTCCCTATGCAATGTGTTTCACTAAAATCATTGGTTGCTTCAACTATCTGTTTAAATACATCCTCCCCATCAAAATTCCAAATAGAGAATTTTTTTGGGGTGTTGATATATCCTCTTTAATTTTCATGGATTTCTTCCTTGCATTTGTGAACATCAACGTCGCCGCAACAAGAATAAGAGATACTAGAGTAATCATGGCTAGTACAAGTGTTTTGTATCGTTTCCTTTTCCCTCCACTCCAAGTTGTGTTATTGCAAGGAGGCAATCCTTTCACTATGCCACATAGCATCTTATTATGGATGAACCACTGAACTGGAGCTCCTTTGAAGAGCTTACTCTCTGGGACTGGTCCTTCCAATTCATTGTAAGACAAATCAATGGATGTCAAGCTTTTCATACTCTGAAATGATGATGGGATTACACCATAAAGTTCATTGTGTGAAAGATTCAAATTATCCAGCATTATCAGACCACTAAGTTGGCTAGGTATTTTCCCAGTAAATGAATTATCACTTAAATCCAACATGTCATGTAAGTTGTTCAACACCCCAAGCACTACAGGGATGTTTCCTTTAAAATTATTGTGACTCAAATTCAATGAGCGGAGCTTCAAACAATTCTCAATTGATCCTTGTACCAAACCACTAAGGTTATTTGATGATAAATCCAACAACTCTAGACTGGACAATGCTCCAAATTCTTGTGGTATGCTTCCATGGAATAAATTATCGGCAAGATGCAGCTGGAATAATCGTTCTAAATTGCCTAGTTCTCTAGGAAGCTCTCCTTCGAGACTGTTTGAGGAGAGATCAAGTACATTTAGCTGAGATAGCCTCCCCATACTTGCAGGTATTTTCCCTGTGATGTTGTTGTTTGATATGCCTAGCTTGGTAAGATGATGACATCCTCCCCAGTGATAAGACAAATGACCAAATAGTTTATTTGAACTCATGTCCATATAAACAAGATTAGGATGAACTCCCAACTCAGAGATATCACCTTCTATTTGATTCCTTTCAAGGCGAACTCGAACTAGGCTTTGCAGTTTCCCAAACTTGATGGCAATTGTCCATTCAGATTGTTATCAAATGCAGTTAAATTCTGGAGAAGGCCTCCAGCACACAACTCAGGTGGCAAGGGACCAGAGAAATTGTTTGCACCGAGTTGCAGTACCACAAGATTCATAAAGGTACCGATTCCTTGAGGAATATGTCCAGAGAGATTATTATCACCGAGACGCAATTTTCTGAGCTTAGTCAACTTTCCGAAGGCATCAGGGATGGAACCCGTGAGCTTGTTATTGCTAAGAGCCAATTCTTGTAAATCCACCAGGTAACTGAGTTCTTGGGGAATATGTCCGGTTAACTGATTACCATCAAGGCGCAAGCCAGTGAGCTTAGCCAAACTTCCAAAGGTACCGGGAATGGATCCCATGAGTTTGTTGTTGCTAAGTTCTAAAACTTCTAGATTCACTAGGTAACCAAGTTCTCGAGGAATATATCCCGTGAATTGATTACCATAAAGGTACAAGCGAGTGAGCTTAGTTAAACTTCCAAAGGTATTGGGGATGGAACCGATGAGTTTGTTCTCACTTAGATCCAAGTTCTCAAGATTCACCATGTAACCTAGTTCTCGAGGAAGATATCCATAGAAGTGGTTAGCATCAAGGCGCAAGATAGAGAGCTTTGTCAAATTTACAAAGATATGGGGGATGAAACCCATGAGTTGGTTGTTGTGAAGTTCCAAGTATTCAAGGTTTGACAGGTTGCCTAGTTCTCGAGGAAGATATCCAGATAATTCATTAACAAAAAGGTGCAACATACTGAGCTTTGACATACTTCCAAATGTACTGGGAATGGAACCTGTGAGTTGGTTGCTGCTAAGATCTAACTCTTCTAAGTTTACTAGGAAACCAAGTTCTTGAGGAATACGTCCGGAGAGTTGGTTACCCCATAGGTACAAACCTGTGAGGTTAATCAATCTCCCAATGGAATTGGGGATGGAACCAATTAATTTGTTTTTCCAAAGAGACAACTGATTTAAACACAGCAGGTAACCTAGTTCTTGAGGGATGTATCCGGATAACTGATTACCACCAAGGTACAATATTGTGATACTAGTTGATTTCCCTAGATATCTTGGAATAGGACCAGTGAAGCTGTTGTTGGATAAATCTATCCTAGCCAGCTTATTTAGGTAGCCTAGTTCAGTGGGGATGGGGCCAGACAAGTGGTTGGCTGAGAAATCTAACACGACCAGACTCTCTAGTAGTTTTATTTGGCTTGGTATTTCACCGGAAAGCTCATTCTCTTGGAGCATTAGGTGTCTCAGGTTTGGTAAGGATGATGCTAAAGAAGGTGGAAAGGAGCCCCTTATCTTATTGTTGGAGAGTTGGATGCTCATCAGAGTATGCAGCACAGTGAAGTTGAGGTTGTCGAGCTCCCCTCCGAGCCCCAATCCGGGTAGAGAGATCTCGGTGATCACCTCCCGGCGCCTTGCTCGATGCTTGCTGCACCTGATGCCATGCCAGCTGCACGGCCATGCACTGTTGTTTGCACTTCCCCAGGATTGTAGTTGGGTTGGATGGCTCTGGAGTGTGGCTTTCCAGGCAAGGAGGGCCTCTGCTTGTTCTTCCAGGAGGGATGTCGCTGACATGGTATGAGGAAACCATGTTATTAGTAGTAGAGTGATTGAGACGAGCTTCAGGAGAGGAGACATCTCCATGACTGGTCGCGGAGCAGGAGCAGCTCGCTATGTGGTAGGAATTTGTATGTCTGTGACTCTGTGTACGGTGCCACCTAGCTGCATGATCTAGCAAGCACTTTGATAGATGTACAAAATTAACAGTGCCTCCAGGACTAGATGACCCAGTCGTCGGAAGATGACGGTCCAAGTTAATTTATCTACTTGATTGAAACTGCTAATTAATGTACAGTATCCATGAAGAAATCGTCTCCTGGTGTGCGGTCATAAGGACGAATTTTCTTTTGGCTTTACTGTAAAAAAAATCTCTTTCGGAAGTGATACGAGAATCTTGGACTAGGTAATTAAGCTGATTTATACTTTGAAGTTTGTTGTCAGCATCGACCGGAACAGATCGCGGACCAAGTACACTGCCCTTTCGGATATTCCTACATAGTCTTCCAGAACAATCCGCGGGCTTGCCAATTGGCATTGAAAATTTTGTAGTGCATGCGTATGAGCATCTACAGCCGGACTTGGCAATTCTGGCCTGCAAACGCCCGCGAACATTACCCGGGCGCGTCCGCGAGTACTAACCGGTCATGTCTCAATTTTCTCTTCTCACAATTAGACACCTCAATTAGCATACCACAGAATCATACATACTCATGCAACTACGTAAACGACGCATGAATATACATCTAAAGTTAAAAAAATCTAAAAAAAAAGAAGCATAAATCAATCGAACAAAAAGAAGAAGAAAAACTGCATGAATATACACATAAAATTGAAAGGTGTCGGAATTAGATAAGACTTTGTCAGTTCTCATCTAGATGAGAATTAGAAAGGTCAAACTGAAACATAAAGTTTTCTATTGTACAACATGTTTTGATTGTCATCAACATCGGTGTGCGTACCAAATTAAAAAAAAGGGGGGGGGGGGGGGGGATACCTTAGTGACACTACGGAATAAGTGAGAGAGGATTTATAATGACCTTTTGCTACACCACCAAACTTGAGTTGTATACTGAGAATTATATCGCTGCATAAGGTTCATCTCCAGATAATGTAGTATCTTTTGATAGAAAGATAAAGGTAAACGGACAGGGAGTATCTGAGCTCAAGCTCAAATGAGCTCGGATCAACAATAAAAGAAAACCAAATAGTTCTGAATTTTTTTGGTAAACTTTGATAAATTTTCTAAGTGCTTGTAAATGTTCATCATGATATCACATTTATGAAAGGCATGACAAAAAATCAATGCTCCAAAAATGTATTGAAAGCATTTTGGAGCACCAATGTTTTTACCATGTTTTTGCAATTTTTTATTCCTAGCCCATAGATGGACGGGTCAATGAGCAGTACTAACATGCTGACTACAACAAACAAAAGAAGGTAAAGTTGGGTCATCTATTTTGGAACGGAGGGAGTACCTGACTTCAGCGTCTGGAGACGCAGCCGCAGGCCTCAAGTAGAAGAAGGTGCATGACGGCTTGCCCAGGTCCTCCTCCGGTTCATCTGCCTCACCGTAGACGAACCAGGCAGCGCTGCCGTCGTGGACGCGTTGCTAAGCAACCCAGTATTTGTTATTGTCCCAGCAACGGACGTGCAAGAGTCCCTCATGCTGCTGGGACAGCTCCAGGATTAACTTTCCCGCCGGGGTTTTGGCTTGGCCGGTGACGTTGCTTATCTTGATGATGTTGATACCCATTCTCTCATTATACACGGAGCGTATGCACCCAGGGTTCAACTGAAACCCAAAGTCAATACATATCGGCGGGCCAGAAAGAGAAAACAGGAGGCGGGGTTGCACCCTTGATGCTTCATAGCTTGTTGCCATCTCTCTCTTCCCTATGTGCTGACGAAATGAATTTTCAAGCTATACAATGTTGTGCTGGAGAGTTAGCTAGCCAGGCCTTTTTATAGGAGGAGCCCGATCTCCATGGGATGGCCGGAACACAAGTTAAAACTTATCTTCGGCTAGGTTTTTGGTACCTGCATTTATCCAATTCTCCTTTGAGCGAAATTGTTCTCTCTTTATAGTATCTTTTGTAGAACTCACTTTGTAGTATGTAGCTAGCGGTTTAGCTGCGACATAGCTCGTCGTATCATACATTGCAACATACTAGTTGTACTTTAATATTTTATATTATAAGACAAAGAGTGTAACACTTTTGGGATAACAAAGGTGTAACCCCACACCTCTGCATCAACATTGCTCCACATTACTATAGGACATGCGGGAACCGCCACTCCGACAAAAACATAATATTCCATATATACCTTCACCAACATTGGTGATGGAGACTGTGAATGGAACTATCGGCATATAGCCATAGCACACCTTTTCCCATTAGTTTGAACTTACAGGTGAACTGGTTAGGTGCATAAACTTGTGACCACAGAGGTTCAGGGTTCAAAACATAGTGAACGCGATAAATAATTGCGGCCTACCGCCGCTTTTGCTGCCCATGTCATAGACTCCAAAGGAGCATAAACGCGCTTTTTATGTTCAGGTATAGGCCTCTTGAGCCATACCCTCTAAGTCTATCCATATTTAATTTTATCTCACTGATAACAAAAGGACCGAGATTGAGTTTATCATATAATTTTTTTGGGATAGAGGAAAAAATAGCCCATAGACCACGTAAAGCATTGAATCTATTCATCCCAATCTCAATTTCTATAGTACGTTCAAAGATATCGTCCTGCTTAGCAGGTAGTTTTTCATGCAATTTTTTACACTCTATATCAAGTTCATGTACCTTGAGAGCAACTTGGCGAATAAAGCTTTATATGCATCATCAAACTTTATATTCGGCAATGGGTGCTTCTGATTTGCCTGCAAATTTATCAAGGATAATTGTCTGGCTTTCAGCTACCTTTGCACAATGTGTTTCCATATTGCAAGTCCTTTCCTGAAGAGCCTGCACATCAGCGGTTAGTTCAGCAATTTTCCCGATCATTTGACCGATCAAAGTATCATATAGAGGAGTGTGGTGTTTCCAGGGCCCGGATCATGTTTTGTTTATGCATACCTGAAGAGCCTGCACATCAGCATACATACACATATTCTTTAGGTGCTAGCTCTACCTTTCATTGCTGGCATGTTCCCCTTGATGCTACATTATAAATAAGAGTTGGAATCAGAATCTCTCGGATGCTATGGTCAGTGTATAGTGTGACTATCTTGGGGAGTGTCGTTTTGGCTCTGGGGAGCATATATATATATGCTCCCGGATGAATAGCAAAATAAATAAAGTAATAAATAAAAATTAAAAATTCTGAATTTTTTTATAGATGTTCATGTTAGTGTAATAAGGATGATAATTTGCATCCGAAACGGGATAGCCATGCTTTGTCAATGCAAAAAAAATTAAGTTTAACATTTAGAGGTAACATTTGTCGTTCGACTTGTTTTTTCTTACAACTCAAAGTGCTTAAGCTTCTGCCCTTAAAATTTGCAGATAGCATTTTGGTGTGACAATGAACACATCTATTTTTTTACATTTACGGCAAAATACATTTTGGGCGCACATGAGCATATGCTCCCTAGAGCCAAATTGGATTCTGGACTATCCCTGACCAACTTACTTCACGAAGAAAGTTTTTAACATAACATGTCAAGATCAAGAAAGAACACGAAGGTGCATCTCTCCTCCCTTCATCTCTCCTCCCAAGGAAAGGCGGCTAGGGTTTCTGCCTTCCGTCACGGCATCGCTGATCTGGCACGTCTCCTGTGGCCTTAGGGACATTGGTGCGTGGTGGATTCCGGCCCTGGTATGCGGGAGGACTTCGTATTTAGGTGCTTCTTTAAGTTTTGTTAAGGTTTGTGTCATGTTCAAAAAGATGAGACAGCGGCGGCTTCTTGAAGATGAAATAAGGTTATCCCCGCCTAGCCCACGTCCTAGAGATGGCGACGCTTGTGTGGCCGAGTAAAAGATGTGCGCCTCTTTTTTCCGCCCTCGCGGTTGCGTCCTCTCCGCCGCTGCCTCCCCCATGCGCCGTCGTCACCACCGATGACCGCACCTGTCATCGGAATGGATAGCCAAAGCCCTTCTGCCACCCCGCTGGCTTGTCGCCACTAGAAACCACCCGTGCACCATTGCCCATGCTAAAAAATAGGTTGGGGATGAAAAAGCTTAACCGGTCACAAGCACCGGTTCCAACTGCGACAATGGCCACTAGGCCGACGATTGCCTCTCTGGCGATGGTCAGCCACCCTCCCGCCGCTTCCACCGGCGGTAAGAGATCTAGGAAATTGATGGTCGCGGCATTAGGCCGTTGCAGAGGAGGCTGCGAAGAAGAATAAGAATAAGAAGGCCACTTTGGCCACCATACACGTCTGGCGCCTCGTGCAGCGTCGCCACCACCCGTACGACCACTACTCCTGCGTGTCTGGCCGCCGCAGCCGGCAAGAAAGGTCTCGACCGCCAAGTGCTCGAGGAAATGCCAACAAAGTAAAAAAAAGCATATTGTACATTTTGGCCGATGAATTTGACGATGATTATTGGTGGCCCAATGACGATAGAGTTTGTTGGTTTTGTTGTCGTAGTGTGTGAGATAAACACGGCCGAATTCTTGGCGTCTTTGCAGTCCTCGGCTACGATGGGGCTAGATGATCTCAATTATGATTCAATTTGGGATCATTGGAGATTGTTGAAGAAGAGGAGGTGGCCGATGAGGACGAAATTGAGGAGGTGACCGAAGCAAGCACGAGGACGTCAAGATCACAAACTCACAACTACAATCAAATTGAAGATGTTGCTTTATGCTATTGTTTGAGTTCGTGCATGTCATTGATTGGCTTGATCCACAACATACACATGCTATGTTTGTGGTGATTTTGGATCAAATTTTTTGTTTGAAGTGATGCCTTTTTGATGAACTATACATGTTGAAATCGCGATGATGAAACTAGTATATGCTTATTAACGGTCATGTTAATTATGCATGTTTAAATTTGGATGTTTTTATGATATACCACCTTTGTCCTAGTTAACTAGTTCCCCTCATATTTTGGGTCATACTTTGACCATGATTTTAACTAATAAAATATAAGTTATATGTAGCAACAATAATATCATTGAAAACTGCATCAAAATACGAATCCAAAAATACATTTTCTGGGGACATGCATATATGATCAAACTTTAACCCAAATTACGATGAGGACTAGTAAATCAGGACGATGACGGAGGTAGTATATTGTGAAGTGTTTAAACTTCATGCTGCTAGGATACAAAACCTATGTAGAAAAAAAATACTTCACTAACTTTAGGAGATCACCCCCGCAAAAAAAAAAGTTTAGGAGATCAGCTAGATGCAGCCACCTATAAAGAAGTAACATGATTGTATAGACCGGGAGACCGTGCAAGGTGGATGCAGACTGTAACATGATTGTATAGACCGGGAGACCGTGCAAGGTGGATGCAGACTGCGAAAGTGCTCGCTGGCCAGAGTGGTGCGCGGGGAGCAGTTCTCGCCTTCTCGGCATTGCCCACCGCCGCTCATTTCATGGTCCTCTCCTCATCCGCAAGCGATCGAATCATTTTGCAACGTGGAGCCGCACGTTCTGCATCTTAGCACTCTTTACACAAACGCATTCTTTAGCTAGATCTAGCATTCCTTGCTACCACGTGCTGTGTTCCAGATTGAGCCAATGGCGGCCATGGCTGTTGGCGCGGAGGACGCCGAGAAGCTCCAGCTCCTCGAGGGCTTGACCAAGGACGTGGACTCCGTGCAGGAGCGCGTGCTGGCCGAGATCCTCGCCCGGAACGCCGGCACGGAGTACCTCAGGAGCCGCGGCGGCCCCACGGACCGCGCCACCTTCCGGGCCAAGGTGCCGGTGGTGTCGTACGACGATCTGAAGCCATATATCCAGCGCATTGCCAACGGGGACACATCGCCCGTCCTGTCGGCGAGCCCCGTCACCGACTTCTTCACCAGCTCCGGCACCTCCGGCGGCGAGCCCAAGCTGATCCCCAACATCGAGGATGAGGGCCGGCGACGCCAGCTTATCGTCGGCCTCCTCACGGCCGTCATCAACTCGTAAGTCAGCACACTGAGTTAGACGTTTTTCTCCATGAATCTAAACTTGTAAACATGTAGGCACTTCCCTGGGGCTGACAAGGGGAAGGGGCTCTACTTCATGTTCGTCAAGCCGGAGACGAGGACGCCCGGTGGGCTGACGGCGTGGCCGGCCCTGACCAGCGTTTACAAGAGCGAGATTTTCAGGCCCGCCTTAGAGCACCACTACACGAGCCCGAGGGCGGCCGTGCTCTGCGCGGACGCGTTCCAAAGTATGTACGCGCAGATGGTGTGCGGCCTGTGCCGGCGCCACGAAGTGCTCCGCATCGGCGCCGTGTTCGCCGCCAGCCTCCTGCGCGCCATCCGCTTCCTCCAGCTCAACTGGGAGCAGCTCGCCGACGACATCGAGGCCGGCGCGCTCAGTCCGCGCGTCACCGACGCGTCGGTACGCGAGGCAGTTGCCGGCATCCTCCGCCGGCCGGACCCGGAGCTCGCCCGGCTCATTCGGCAAGAGTGCTGCAAGGGTGACTGGGCTGGTATCGTCACGCGCATCTGGCCGAACACGCGGTACCTCGACGTCGTCGTCACCGGCGCCATGGCGCAGTACGTTCCGGCCCTAGAACACTACGGCGGCGGCCTGCCGATGGTGTCCACCTTGTACGCGTCCTCCGAGTGCTTCATGGGCATCAACCTTCGCCCGCTGTGCGACCCGTCCGAGGTGTCCTACACCCTCATGCCCAACGTGGCCTACTTCGAGTTCCTCCCCGTGGACAAGGAGGCCACCGGCGAGGCGGACGCAAGGCAGCTCGTGGACCTCGGACGCGTGGAGGCCGGGCGGGAGTACGAGGTGGTGGTCACCACGTACACCGGGCTGAACCGGTACCGCGTGGGCGACGTGCTCCGCGTGTCGGGCTTCCACAACGCCGCGCCGCAGTTCCAGTTCGTGCGCCGCCAAAACGTGCTGCTCTCCGTCGAGACGGACAAGACCGACGAGGCCGAGCTGCAGCGCGCCGTGGAGCGGGCCGCGGAGCTGCTCCGCCCGCACGGGGCGTCCGTGGCGGAGTACACCAGCCGCGCGTGCACCGAGCGCATCCCGGGCCACTACGTCGTCTACTGGGAGCTGCTGACCGCGGGAGGTGCGGCGGAGGTTGACAGGGAGACCCTCGACGGGTGCTGCCTGGAGATGGAGGAGGCCCTGAACGCGGTGTACCGGCGGAGCCGGGCGGTGGACGGGTCGATCGGGCCGCTCGAGATCCGGGTCGTACGGCCAGGCACCTTCGAGGAGCTCATGGACGACGCCGTCTCCAACGGCGCGTCTATCAACCAGTACAAGGCGCCCCGCTGCGTCACCCTCCCGGCCATCATCGAGCTGCTCGACTCGCGCGTCGTGTCCATCCACTTCAGCCCTACGCCGCCGCACTGGACTCCGGCCCGGCGCTACGACTAGAGGCCAGGGAGACAGCTCTTGGGGCCATCCTCCCCTTTATATCTTTCGGTCTCCCGCAAAAAAATATATATCTTTTTTTTGAGCATCGGTACAGACACAAGGTAGGCGCCTCGTCGTCGACGGGAACGTCTCCTCGCCGGAAATCCTGAAATAAATCCAGAAATAATGTGAGCACTAGGATTTGAACCCTGATGGGTTGGGGATACCACTGTCCATCTAACCAACTCAACCACAGATTGATTCGCAAAAAGAAATATATATATATATATATATATATATATATATATATATATATATATATATATATATATATTTCGGTCGCCCGTCGCTGTATGCATCCCTGTGCCAATAAAGCTCTCCAGTTGCACAAGCCTCGACTGCTCTAGGAGGCATGCAATTTACGCTACGGAATCAGAAGAAAAGTTGCAAAAAAAAAATACTCCCTCTATAAACAAATACCCAAATCACAAGTGCCACAGCGTGTCATGAAGCAATCTGGCCCTAACATTTTTTTAAAACTAAAGTTGCTATTTGAAAGGAAAAACAAACAAAAAAAACTGAAACTTGCCATCCGAAAATAAAGTTGTCATCCTCGCCTCACTGAATTTGCAATCAAAAACATTCGGAGTTGTCATGTGTTCGTGTCATCTGTGTGGCACTTATTAGGGTCCAAATACCAAAATGATAAGTGAAGATCATGTTTATACCCCGTTCATTCTACATGTAGTGCTATACATTTTTCAAAAAGGCAAATTTTATAGGTCAGGTTTGTAGAGAAAAACATATACATCTAGAATACCAAATACATATCCTTAGATACACTTTCATATTGTATATATTTGTTATTTCTCCATAAAATTAATTAAAATTTGACTTCCAAAGAAATCTATATGCATTACAATATGACCGGAGAAAGTATTTCTTTACTGAGGGAGTACTTTGTATAGAATCTTCATGCTCGAACTTTAGGGCGCCTGCACGGATCCGTGCCATGACCATCGCCTCATCGGCCACGAGCTCGATGTCTGCATGGACACTGTCGGGAGCCTCCTGCACTGGCCGCTGAGCTCAAACACGAAGGTGGAGAGAGGATGCAGATCACCGGCGAAACGCTCACGCACTGGGGAAGAAGGCGGCCGCAGGCGGCCAACAGGTACTCTCGTCAGACACATGTTCTCGACGTCCGACAAGCATCCTCTCTGTCGCATGCGTCATGGGTGGTGCGGAGTGGGTTGGAGAGAAAGGGATATTTTATTCCTTGGTGGGTCCCACATGTAAGGAGGGGTCAAGTTGACGGTGAAAACAAGACTCGTCAGTGAAAATCGGTTCCAGGTGAGCCAAGGCTTGAGGCTTGAGCGGGTTGGCAAGTTAAGGGTGAGAAATGAATCAATTTTGAAGTTCACGGTTAAGTCTTTAACTTGGAGAAAAAACCGCACTTCAGTTGCGTGTTTGTTTTTAAATTTTGGGTTAGTGAATTTTCTGGCCATTGATTCTGTGTGAAATTTTGTGCTGTCTTTTATCCTCTTGTGTTGTTTCAGCCAATCCATATTTGACACCTTTTTTAGGTGTATCCATATTTGACACGTAAGGCGTTATTTTCTACTATTCTGCAACTTGACGAACACCCTCCTCTTCCTGGACTTGGCCCATTTATATTTCTTTTCTTTACCTTCAAAAAGTTCATGATCCTTTTTTCAAAACCCACAAAATTTTAAATCTAAGAAATTATTTCTTAATACGTGCACTTTTTCAAATCCTGGAACGTTTTAAAATTTGAGAACTTTTTTCAAATCCGTGGAACTTTATTCAAACCCTGCGTCTTTTTTCCAATGCGAGAACTTAATTCTGAATCCACGAATTTTTTAAATTCATGGAATTTGTTTTCAAAATGCATGACATTTTAAAAAATCACGAATGTGTTTAAAGTATGCAAAAAATATCCAAATATGTGAAACTATTTTCAAACGTGCGAACATTTTTTCAAATCTAGAAACTTTTTGAACCTATGGCCATTTCTTACAAACTCGTGAACCTTTTTTCAAAATCCACAAACTTTTAAAATCTAAGAAGTTATTTTTGAATACATGAATTTTTCAAATCCATCAATGTTTTAAAATTTATTAACTTTTTCAAATACGCGAAACATTATTAAAACCCGGCGGCTTTTTTTTCAATCCGAGAACTTATTTTTGGATCCTTGATTTTTTTCAAATCCATGAACATTTTCAATTCATGAAGTCAGTTTTCAAAATGCATCAGCTTTTTTCAAATTCGCAAATGTTTTTAAAATGTGCAACCTTTTTTCTAATTTTTGAACCTATTTTCAAACATACAAGCTTTTTTCAAATTCAAAGGCTTTCTCGAACCTATGGCCATTTCTTACAAATTTGTGAACCTTTTTTCAAAACCCACAAACTTTTTAAATCTAAGAAGTTATTTTGGAATAGATGAACTTTTGAAGTTGATGAAAGTTTTGAAATTTGAGAACCTTTTTCAAATTAGTGAAACTTATTTTTTTCAAAATGCATGAACTTTTTTCAATTCGCAGACATTTTTAACATGTGCAGACCTTTTCAAAATTTGTGAACCTATTTTTAAACACGTGAACATTTTTTGAATTATTAAATGCACTTTCATTTTTTTAATGAATGAATTTTTATGTGAAACTTTTTCAAAATCATGAACTTCGTTCAAATGGACAATCCTTTTTGAAATTCATGATTGCCTTAAAACAAATCTGAACATTTTCAATAGTCAACTGTGAACGGCCAAACGGTTAGCGGTCATTGTTCCACAGGTAAACCGCTACGGGATCCAACTGTCGTCGCTCTCCTTCGCACGTGGTTTGTCTGCAACAAACCCTCTATTAAGGTCGAGACAGCTAAAACTGGGATCAAGTTGCAAGAATTGAATTACTGGACTAGGTAGAGGTTGTTCCAGAGCCGTTTAATCAAAATCAGATCCGACGGCCACGAAGGTGTTGCCGCTCACAAAAAGATTGGCCGATTGAGCCATAGTGTTTCGTTGCGGCGCGAGTCCAGCAGCAGGGACGCGCCCCAAAGGCAATGGGAGGCCTTGACTCTTCTCCAACTTGCTCACTCTCATCTTCCAAGGGAGGCCATGGCTCTTCTCCAACTTGCTCACCCTCATCTTCCAAGGGAGGCCATGGTTCTCAAGCAGCAGGGGCAGCACCACCATCGTCGACGGTAGTCTTCGGGGAGGAGAGACGAGGAGGCAGGCGACATGGCTGGTTGCTTTTTTAGTTTTGGAAGAAGGGTGTACTTGTAAAACTGTAGGGATTGTTTTGTAAATATGTACAAATCCTGTGTCTAACGGCATCACCGGTTAAAAGTAGGACCCACGTGCCATATTCGTCATTAAACGGCCAAAGCCGCCAACTAGTGTCTTTTGCAGCAAAAAAATGTGCAAAATTAATGGTTTGTGACCGATATTACCCGATTTAGCAAAAATTCTCAATCTATACTCGATTTGGGCAAGTTTGTGACACATTTTACCCCGTTTACTAGGTTTTTCTCCAAATTTACTGCTGATTCGTGCATGCCATGTAGGCGATATATTTTTCTCTTTTCAGTTTTTTCTGTCTACTGGATCCCAGAGGCAGAGGACACTCATGCGAAAGAAAAAAAGATGCAAGGAGGGAACACTCGGCTCAGCTCAGAGCGTCCAAATATTCCTTTTATTTTCACCGGATCGGCCCCAGCGAACCGAATCCCGAGGCTCCTGCTCGTGGGCCGGCGGCCGACGAGATCTTTCCCGGTTCCCGGAGGAGCAAAAGCGGCGGCCGGCTTCCCCCGCTGCGCTGCGCTCGATCTCTCCGCGTTGTCGCGCACGTCGGCAGGTCGGCAACCAGCGAAAGGGCCTGCCTATATCCGACAGCTCAACGTACGTGCACGGCGAGGCGCCATGAAATGAATCATCGGCGGCCCCTGCTCTGCTAGCATGTCATCCACCTTTGATTTGCTCGTGTACAAGCACGCGGCATCCGGAGATGCATGCGTCCGCGGAACATCTATCAGCAGAGAAGACAAGGAAAATGTATATAGCTCGATCGTGAATCGTGATGAGGAGGGCAAGTTCGAATCGGAAAGCTACATGCCGTCCGTCCGGCCGTCCGGAGGCGCGCGGCTTTACGGCCAAAAAAGTGTGTGTCTCTGTGCGCTGATTGATTCTGCAGATAAAGACGTACGGATGAATAGGAAAAACAGAAGAAAAAAAATCTGACTTTTTTTTAAAAGCATAACATTGATAAATGTTTGCAATGCTTGCGAAATTTCATCATGAAATGACATCCGTGAAAGTCATGAAAAAATCAGCATTCCGAAATGCTTTTGACAATAATAATGAAACATCGATTTTTCTTTGCCACAACTTTTATGGATGTAATTTGATTTGATGGTGTTATTTTGCATGCATTGAAAACATTTGCAAATGTTTGCTACAAAAGAAATGTTAAATTTTGTTTCAATTTTTTTTCTTCTGATTTCACTACTCATCGAAGCTCATATGAGCTCGAGCATACACACTCCACACCCGGATAACACATTTTTTTTTCTTTACGGATAGCATGATAACACTTTTAACGCGGTTTGATGATTAAGAGGGTGGTTGCAGCCCGTCCGCCAAAGATCAAACTCGAGGCTTGACGTATACATGTCTTATTGTCGAGATGAAATATTCTTTCAGCGGAAGGTGACGTTCCTCTCTCAGACAGCGAGATGCATATGCAGTTTCCGTCGATCTGACGTATGTATTGTGCTACTTTGAAAAATCTTTAGGAAAAGATGGTGCATATGCAACAAGTAACATGTCAGAAATGGCGGCTGAATGGATAAGTTGCATGCATTTTTAAAGGAAAATTATTGACGATGGCCATATGGTGTGGTGTGTCCGTGGGGTGTGTGGACAGAGTAACACACGTCGGCGTCGCCGTTTCACAGCCTCCATTCTCTCTCTCTCTTTTTCTTCAGGCAGGCGTGTGAAAGCGGCGAGGAATGTGTGTGTAGTTTGGTTCCATCGCGAAACCAATAATTCATTTGCCCAACAAAACAAATTCCCAGGCAATTCCAAAGCCATATCAGCGTACAACAAAAACATCAACATCCATTTCTTTGGTCAGGAGCACTATCGACCTGACCCACATGAGCCAGAGTTTATTTACAGCATAAAATAGGGGTGGAACTTATCGAAACGTACAAGCACATGGGGTTTAAGTGCGCTTTGGCCCTTTTAAATTAACATCTTTTTTCCTTGCTTGATTGATTCATTCGTCCATTCCTAAGTTGGGTGTATCATCAAATCAAAATAATAAAAAGTTGTAGACTTTGTAAGCGGAGGCAAATAGGCCACGAGCCCACGGGAAGTAGCCGCTGACCCGCGCATATATTCTCGCTAGGGTTTGACATATTTTCCCCTGGCTACGCCACCTACACATCAGCCTGTTAGAATATATTGTAACATGTATATACGATGTGATTATAAACACTATATACGCCCGGTAGGTTAGCGTGTTGCGTGTGCATTGTAATCAGGTAGTTGTGGTTGTTGTGATTTATCCTCATCTCTTTAGCCTTTTCTTGAGGATCAATCCAACACAACCGAACTGCCAAGATCTTGTAATCTCTCTGTCTATATAACATGCAATGCGTCCCTGCCAGAGGCATACGCTTCATCCAATCTTTCATGGTATTCAGAGCCAACTTCCTCTCCAACATCCAACCCTAGTCATGGCTAGCTCCAGCTCCGCCGCCGCCGCTTTTGCCCTCATTCCCATCGCTGATAAGCTGCACCGGGGTAACTACCTGGTCTGGCGCACCCAAGCCCTAGCCACCATCCACGGAGCGCAGCTGATTGATCATCTCAATCCTGATCACCAGTTCCCGGAGCCTAAGCTTGCCGACAAAGATGGTAAGCCGACAGATGTGCCGAACCCGGAATATCTCGTCACCCTGGCACAAGACTCGCAGGTGCTGAGTTTCATCTTCAACTCGATCTCGCCACCTGTGATGATCCAAGTCGCCCACTTCACTAAGGCCGCCGCGGCATGGACCGCCATCAGGGAGATGTTTCTCTCCCAGACGCAGGCCAACATCGTCAACACATGGATCGCCCTCTCCACCATCAAAAAGGGCACCGCGACCATCGCCGACTACATCGGGCGCATGAAAGCGCTGGGCGACGAGATGGCTTCAGCAAGCAAGCCGCTTGACGATGATGACATGGTCTCCTACATCCTTGCAGGGCTGGACTACGACTACATCTCGTTTGTCTCGTCCATCTGCGCCGCGAGGACTGAACCAATCAAGGTAGCTGAACTTTACTCTCAGTTGATCGGCTTTGAAAAGCGTCTTGCTATGTTTGAAGGTGGCAACCACTCCTCCCAGTCCTCGGCAAATGCCATCTCTCGTGGCCGTGGTGGTGGCCGCGGTGGAGGTGGCCGTGGCAATGGCGGCCGCGGCAATGGAGGAGGTGGCCGTGGCAACAGAGGCCGCGGCAATGGAGGCGATGGTCGCGGCAATGGAGGCCGCGGAAACGGCAACGGAGTAGATGATCTTCCTGAGATCGTCTGCCAAATCTGCAAGAAGCCGAACCACACCGCCCTTGAGTGTTACCGTCGCTTCGACATCTCCTACACCAAGAACGAGAAGAGCGCCGGATCTGCCACAGCTTCGTCCTATGGAGTGGATACCAACTGGTATCTGGACACCGGCGCCACCGACCACATCACCAGCGAGCTCGACAAGTTGACCGTCCACAACAAGTATCACGGCAACGATCAAGTCCACACTGCCAACGAAGAAGGTATGGAAATTAGTCATATTGGTCACACTACTGTTTGTACCCCTACTCGTGATCTTCATCTAAAGAATATCTTGCATGTACCCGATGCCGCCAAAAACCTTATCTCTGCTCATCGTTTATCCACTGACAATCATACTTTCCTTGAAGTTCACCCAAATTTCTTTCTCGTCAAGGAACAGGGAATGAGGAAAACCCTTCTGCGCGGCAGATGTAGACAAGGCCTCTACCCCGTATCATCGGCTCCTCTTAGTTCAAGCAAGCAAGCGTTTGGTGCAAATAAACTACCTGTTGAAAGGTGGCACAGTCGGCTAGGACATCCGTCATCTACCATAGTGCGTCATGTTCTTAGTCAGAATGATATTCCTTTTTCTAGTAGTGAGTTAAATAAAGAAGGTGTTTGTGATGCATGCCAAATGGGCAAAAGTCACCAACTTCCTTATCCTAGTTCAAACAGTGTGTCTAAAGCTCCTTTAGAGCAAATCTTCTCCGATGTATGGGGGCCTGCCCGTGATTCTATCAATAGGAAAAACTATTATGTGTCTTTCATCGATGATTACAGCAAATTTACGTGGATATATCTACTCAAGCACCGATCTGAAGTGTTTAAAGTCTTTCATGAATTTCAAACTCTTGTTGAAAGGTTGTTCAATAAAAAAATAACCACTATGCAAACAGACTGGGGTGGCGAGTATGAATGCTTAAATTCCTTCTTTCGTCAATTAGGAATCACTCACCATGTCTCATGTCCCCATGCTCATCAGCAAAATGGGTCAGCAGAAAGAAAACATCGGTATATTGTTGATGTAGGGCTCTCTCTCTTAGCCCATGCCTCCATGCCCTTGAAATTTTGGGATGAGGCTTTTCTCTCCGCCACATACTTGATAAATCGCACCCCTAGCAAAGTGATTAATTTTGAAACTCCTTTGACACGATTGTTTCATGAACAACAAAATTATCACTCTCTTCGAGTTTTTGGGTGTGCATGTTGGCCGAATCTTCGCCCTTATAATTCCAAAAAATTGGAGTTTCATTCCAAACAGTGCGTCTTCCTTGGCTACAGCAATCTTCACAAGGGTTTTAAATTCCTAGATGTGGCTGCCGGACGAGTCTATATATCCCGTGATGTTATTTTTGATGAAACGGTTTTTCCATTTGCATCCTTAAATCCCAATGCAGGCGCCCCTCTCCGGTCGGAAGTCCTTTTGCTCCCTGAATCTGCACCTCTTGATCATGGGGATGAACCTGTAGTTGATCAACAGACTAATTTTCGCACTAATCCTGTTGCTAACAATGGAGAAAATCCAGTTTTTATGCATGATTTTATGCAACCAGAACAAGATGAAAATGCTGCAGAACACGAGGAGGATTCAGGTGCTGTGGGCAGCGATCCCGAGACGCCAGGGCCAGCAGGCGCAGGTGGCGCAGGCGGCCCAGGGGGCGAATCCGCCTTGGCCGCACAGACGCCGCCCAGGGAACGACGCGTGGCGCACGGTGGGTCGCCCGCTGCATCTCCCGACACCGCACCATCAGACGGGCCCGCCGGCTCCCCTCCTGCAGGCCGCCAAGTGGGCCAACCGAGCGAGGGAGACACGGACTCCCGCGCGGATCTGCCCCAACAGGATGCGAGATCCTCTGTCGCTGGCGACAGATCTGCTACGGGATTGCGTGCTGATGTTGGAGCGCGTGCGGATCCTCCTCCCTCTGGCGGATCTTCTGTGTCACATGTACCTGCAGTCTCTGATGTTCCGACTCGACGAACACGATCACAACACGGTATTTCAAAACCTCAAGTTCGTACAGATGGCATAGTTAGGTATGACAAGCTCAAACCTCGCTTTGGTGGTCTGATAACTACTGGTGAACCTCATAGTTTGCAAGATGCCTTGAATGATACAAATTGGAAGAGGGCTATGAATGATGAGTATGATGCTCTTATTAAAAATAAGACATGGCACTTAGTTCCACCAGCAAAAAATAAAAATGTTATTGATTGTAGGTGGGTCTATAGGATTAAAAGAAAGGCAGATGGTCAAATTGATAGATACAAGGCAAGGCTAGTAGCAAAGGGTTTCAAACAAAGATGTGGTATAGACTATGAGGATACATTCAGTCCTGTTGTCAAAGCAGCTACTATCAGACTTGTTCTTTCTGTTGCAGTATCCAGTAACTGGAGTCTCAGGCAATTGGATGTTCAGAATGCGTTTCTTCATGGCATTCTAGAGGAAGAAGTTTATATGAGACAACCACCTGGCTATGAGATAAAAGGCAAGGAAAATCATCTCTACAAACTTGACAAAGCTCTATATGGTTTAAAACAGGCACCTCGAGCATGGTACTCCAGGTTGTGTGACAAACTTCAAGCACTTGGTTTTAAACCATCAAGGGGAGATACTTCTCTGTTCTTCTTCAGAAGAGGAAAAATTATTATGTTTATGTTGGTCTATGTTGATGATATAATTGTTGCTAGCTCATCACAAGATACAACTGTAGCTTTGTTGGCAGATTTGAGGAGAGACTTTGCCTTGAAAGATCTAAGAGATCTACATTATTTCTTGGGAATTGAAGTCAAGAAAGTGAAAGATGGCATTCTCCTGACCCAAGAAAAATATGTCATGGATATTTTGAAACATGCAGGTATGATAAATTGCAAGGTTTCAAACATGCCTCTCTCAACATCCGAAAAACTGTCAAAGAAAGGGGGGGAACCTTTGGGGGCCGAAGAGTCAACAAGGTATAGAAGTATGGTAGGTGCCTTGCAATATTTGACATTAACAAGACATGATATTTGTTTCCCAGTGAACAAAGTTTGTCAGTATTTGCACTCTCCTACCTCCCAACACATGACAGCAGTTAAAAGGATTTTGAGATATCTTAAAGGTACTATGAGTACAGGTCTGAAATTCACCAAGTCAGCTTGCAGTATTGTAAGTGCATTTTCAGATGCTGATTGGGCAGGATGTCCTGATGACAGAAGATCAACAGGAGGTTCCTGTGTGTTTTTTGGTCCCAACTTGATTTCTTGGAGTGCACGTAAGCCGGCTACTGTTTCAAGATCAAGTACTGAGGCAGAATACAAATCCTTAGCTAATGCAACTGCTGAGATTATTTGGGTCCAAACTCTTCTGCGTGAACTTGGAGTTGCTCATTCACCAGTTGCTCGTCTTTGGTGTGACAATATTGGTGCCACATATCTGTCAGCAAATCCAGTGTTCCATGCAAGAACTAAACATATAGAAGTTGACTATCATTTTGTTCGAGAGAGAGTAGCTAGCAAGCTATTGGATATTCGTTTTATACCCACAGGTGATCAAGTTGCTGATGGGTTTACCAAAGCCTTGTCATGGCGAAAACTGGAAGATTTTAAGAGCAATCTCAACTTGGTGAAGTTGTGATTGAGGGGGCGTGTTAGAATATATTGTAACATATATATACGGTGTGATTATAAACCGTATATACGCTCGATAGGTTAGCGTGTTGCGTGTGCATTGTAATCAGGTAGTTGTGGTTGTTGTGATTTATCCTCATCTCTTTAGCCTTTTCTTGAGGATCAATCCAACACAACCGAACTGCCAAGATCTTGTAATCTCTCTGTCTATATAACATGCAACGCGTCCCTGCCAGAGGCATACGCTTCATCCAATCTTTCACAGCCATCGATTTGACGAGCGTCTCAAATCCATGGCCACCATGTGCACTGGAACATTCAGCATATCGACGTGGATTCATAGCGTTCTGCTGCTACTGCTACGGCTCTCCTAGTAGTAGTATGAAACTGAAAGTATATCGAATTGACGACATTGGATATAGCGTTGACGACGTTAGCCGAAAGCTGGCGGTGGAGACAAGAGATAGTCGAAGCTAATCAACTAGCGGGCGTTTTCCCCCTCAAAAAAAACTAGCGGGCGTTGAAAATGACACGCATGAAATTAGCCGTACCACTTGCGTGTAGTCAAACAGGGATATACTAG
Source organism: Triticum monococcum (assembly GCA_034509565.1). Classification (NCBI taxonomy): domain Eukaryota; kingdom Viridiplantae; phylum Streptophyta; class Magnoliopsida; order Poales; family Poaceae; genus Triticum; species Triticum monococcum. Next base: position 16,272,911 of record CM067842.1, read on the forward strand.
TTATTTGCTTGCTAGTTGTATCTCGTGTCACGGCAGGATTGGTTGGCCCAGGACTGCCGGTGCCAATTCATCATGTGCATGATCTACGATCTATCTATACTGAAAGCTAAATAAAACTGTTGCTTATTGATTGATTTGGTGCGGCATACAAGAGTATATAAGAGGGTACAAACTGACTTGGGGTAGAGGTACAAAACTGACTTGGACTAGAAGTCGTATACCATAAGGACTACTCTAACATCCCCCCCCCCCCCCCCCCCCCCCCCCGCAGTATCAACGTACGGCAGGCTCGACGACGTTGAGACTGAAACATATATCTTGAAATAGCTTAGTAGGCAGTGCCTTGGTGAAAATGTCAGCAAACTGAGCCGTAGAGGGAACATGAAGCACCCGAACCTGACCAAGAGCAACCTTTTCACGAACAAAATGAATATCAATCTCAATATGCTTTGTGCGTCGGTGTTGAACTGGATTGCCGGTCATGTAGACTGCTGATATGTTGTCACAATAGACAATAGTGGCCTGCTCAATAGGCCTGTGTAGCTCGGAGAGTAACTGCCGAATCCATATTGTATCTGCAACGGCATGTGCCACAACGCGATACTCAGCCTCGGCCGACGAACGTGAGACTGTAACCTGTCTTTTCAAAGACCAAGAAATCAAATTGTTACCAAGAAAAACACAAAAACCGGAAGTGGACCTTCGAGTGTCAGGATAACCAGCCCAGTCTGCATTAGAGTATGCGGTAAGCGAGTTTGGAGAAGAGTTATTGAGGTGGAGACCATGATTGAGAGTTCCTTTTAGATACCGAAGAATGCGTTTAACATGATTATAGTGAGGAACCCGGGGATCATGCATATAGAGACATGCTTGTTGAACAGCAAAAGAGATTTCAGGACGAGTAATGGTGAGATATTGGAGAGCACCTGTTAGGCTACGATAAAGAGTAGGATCGGAAAAGGGTTCACCGGTAGCCGAAAGTTTAAAACTAGTATCGACAGGAGTGCGAGATGATTGACAGTCAAGCATACCAGCACGATTAAGAAGATCAAGAATATACTAGCGTTGGGAAAGAAAAAGGCTGGAGGAATCTCGAACAACAACAATGCCTAAGAAATGATGAAGGAGTCCTAGGTCAGCCATAGAAAATTCAGACCTAAGAAGAGAGACAATATGATCTAAGAACTTTTGAGAGGACGCGGTAAGAATTATATCATCTAGATAAAGAAGTAAATAGGCAGTGTCAGAAGTTTGATGATACACAAAAAGAAAGGTGTCGGAGAGAGATGGAGTGAAGCCTATTGTTTGGATGAAGGAGGAGAAGCGTTGAAACCAAGCTCGTGGGGCCTGTTTAAGACTGTAGAGAGATTGCTGAAGAAGACATACATGAGTTGGAAAGGATGGATTTTCAAAACCCAGAGGTTGCTGGCAGTAGACAGTTTCTTTAAGGGAACCATGGAGGAAAGCATTTTTAACATCAAGTTGGTGAATAGGCCAGGAAGAGGAGACAGCAACACTAAGAACGGTGTGAATGGTGCTAGGTTTAACAACAGGAGAAAATGTTTCTTCATAATCAATTCCTTGTTGCTGAGAAAAGCCACGACAAACCCACCTGGCTTTATATCGTGAGAGGCTCCCATCGGAGTGGAACTTTTGGCGAAAAATCCATTTGCCAGAAACAATATTTGTATTGGGAGGACGAGGAACAAGTTGCCAGGTGTTGTTTTGAAGTAAAGCATTATATTCTTCTTGCATGGCAGCGGCCCAGTTGGGATCAAGTAGAACAGTTTTGTAATTCTTTGGGAGGGAAGTGAGAGATACGGAGGTATGCAGGTTTAGGCGGTTTTGGGGTTGATGAAATCCTGATTTGGCCCTAGTACGCATGCGATGATCATTAATCGGGGCTGCTGTAGGAATAGCACGAGGGGGTATGGTGGGTACGGGTGAGTCCGACGCAGCGGAAGAGTCGGACGAAGGAGCAGGGCTGGGTGATGGAGTGGGAGTAGGGGCCGGCGGTGGTGGGGAGGGAGCAGGGGTCGGAGGTGTTGGGGACGTCTCGGGTGGGGTGATGGTAGGGTTTGGTATCGGCTATGGCGGGTGTTAATGGTGGTGGTGGTGTGTTGTGTTCAGCAGGTAGGGGAGTATATAGTTGGAAAGGACTGGGAGATGGGGTGTTTGCGGAGCTAGGGGTGTCTGATGGTGTAGTAGTGCGTTGTGAGAAAGGAAAAATGTGCTCAGCAAACGTGACATGACGAGAGACATGAACGTGTCCGGTGTGAAGGTCGAGACAGCGATAGCCTTCGTGCTCGTCAGAGAAGCCAAGAAAGGCACATGGGATAGAGCGTGGTGACAATTTATTTGCAGAAGTGGCGTAGGCACTAGGAAAACAGAGACAGTCGAAAACACGAACCGCAGAGTAGTCGGGATGGGAAAGAAAGAGGGAATAATAGGGAGTAGTGTTGGGTTTAGTTTTAGAAGGGCGAATATTTAGAAGGAAGGTGGCCATGTGTAGGGCTTCAGCCCAAAACTTGGGAGGCATAGATGATTGAATGAGGAGAGTGCGAACGATATCATTGAGGGTGCAAAGAGAACGTTCGGCTTTACCATTTTGCGGGGATGTGTAGGGACATGATAACCTTAGCAAGATGCCATGTTGTAAGAAGAAAGTACGATTTTTAATGTTATCAAACTCGCGACCATTGTCACATTGGATAAAGATGATTGGGAGGAAGAAGTGAACAGACACATAGCGTTGAAAATTAAGAAAGAGAGAATGGACCTCGGATTTGTTGCGTACAGGAAAAGTCCAGACAAAGTGGGTGAAATCATCTAGGATAACAAGGTAGTATTTAAAACCCGAAACACTTGAAATGGGAGAGGTCCAGAAATCACAATATATTAATTCAAAGGGATAAGTGCTACAAGAGCTAGAGGAACTAAAGGAAAGACGCACGTGTTTGCCTAGTTGACATGACTCACAAAACACAGAATTATGAGAGTCCCTATTACATGGTATGGTAAATTCACAAAGCATAGAAGCTAAGACGGCAGGGTTGGGATGGCCCAAGCTAAAGATCGATGGAGGCTAGCATAGATGTTGGAGGGGTGGCGGCAGGAACTCCATTAAGAGAATAAAGATCACCGGAGCTATTGAAGCGAGCGATCTCGGCCTTGGTCAGGTAATCCTTCACAGATAAACCAAAAGGGTCGAATTCAGCCGAAACTAGATTGTTGCAAGTAAATTGGCGAACAGAAATAAGATTTTTAATGAGGGCGGGTGCAACTAGAACATCGCGAAGTAAAAGATGTTTAGTGGAAGAGGGAAGTTGAGCCTGACCAACACAATATATAGGAATAGATGATCCATCTCCAAGGGTAATGGAAGGGAAAGAAGATTTAGTGCAAGATGATAACCAATTACTAGATGCAGACATATGACTAGAGGCCCCTGAATCAAAGGTCCAATCCGTACCTGAGTTTCCTTGTGCAGCAAAGTTATTCATGGCCTGGAGAAAAGCAGCTTGATCCCAGCTCGGCGTCGCAGGTGAGCGTGGCGTCGGGAGCAGTGCCGGCGGATATGATGGTGAAGGCAGTAGGGCCGGCTGGGGAGTTTAGTAGGCGCCGCCGTCAGTGGAGTAGTGACCATAAGGAGCATACGTCGGGACGGCGTGAGAGGCATTGGCCGGCTGTGGTGAGGGTGGCGTCGGGAGCAGGGCCGGCTGAGGTGTGTAGTAGGCGCCGCTGTCGGTGGTGCAATGACCATAAGGAGCATACGTCGGGGCGGCGTGATAGGCATTGGTCGGTTGCCGGGGGCTGAGAACCCCGGGAGCACCAGTAGGCGGCCGAAGGCCGGGTTGCCAGGCACCTGAGTATGCCGGCGGAGCACCGAGGGCGGACGGAGCGGACCAGGGCATGGGCCATGCCTGAACGAGCCCCATCCAAGGATCATGAGGAGGCCGCCATGCAACCGCAGATGGAGCACTAGTGGGTGATGCAGGACTCGGTGCTGGTGATGTCGTAGGCGGAACCGAACGAGTCGACAACGACCTGTAGATAGGGTTTTTGCCGCGGTAGTTCGGATTAGGGCGCCAGCCTGGGGGCGGTTGAGCAGATGACGATGCGGACGGCCCGGCGGCAGGAGCCGGCATGGAAGGCGACGTTGGTGTAGACGACAGAGGAGGACGAGCCGCAGCATGAAAGACCTTGGGGCGAGAGTCCTTGCGAGATTGTGTTTCCGCCGCGAGTTGTAGCAGGGAACGAACTTCAGTGAAGGTAGGAGGAGGTCCTATCATCGGTATGAACGAGGCTTGCTTGTCAAAGTCTTTGCTAAGGCCGACAACGACGATGTTGATTAGTTGTGAGTCGCTGACTGTATCGCCGATTTTGCGGAGCTCATCACCAATGGTCTTAACGCGCTGGCAGAACAGGCTCACCGGGGCGTCTCCTTGCACCATATTGCGAAGCTCGGTGTGAAGAGCGTTTTTCCGAGCGTCGGTGTTGCTTTGGAAGAGCTGACGGAGGGAGTGCCAGATGTTAGCAGCGGTGGCACCATCGTGATCGAGCATGTTGAAGATTTCGGTGGTGATGCGGGTGTAGAACCACTGGACCATCGCGAGATCGTCTTTCAACCATTGCGGATCGTCGGGGCGGGGAAGGCAGTTGGCGGCGACATGCGAGCGCAGGTTGCAGCGGTCGAGGTGGAGATCGAAGAGATGTCTCCAATGGTAGTAGTTGTGGGCAGCGAGATCAAGAACTATGGGGATATAGGGGCTGACATCAGAGATTGTGTCGGCAAGAGATATTGGTGCGGCGAGGATGGATGTAGGGTAGTTTTGTGGAGCTATGGTGAGGGCTGAGAGAGAAGCGGCCGCGGCGTTGGCAGCCTTGGCGATGAGCGCGGCCCGGCGCCCGAAGTAGCCGGACGGCGGCGGCGGCGGCGTAGGCGGAGCCATACCCTAAACCCTGGGACCGGTATCTGATACCATGAAAGCTCAATATTGTTTGTTGATTGATTTAGTGCGACATACAAAAGTATATAAGAGAGTGCAAACCGATTTAGGATAGGGATATAAAACTGACTTGGACTAAAAGCCGTATACCATAAGATTTACTCTAACATATACTATCATGGAATGTAGAGGCAAATAGGCCACGAGCACTGGATTCGCGCCGTTGACGTACGTACGGCCTAACGCACCCACGCACGTATTCTCGCGCAAGTTTGACACTTCGGTGGCGACCTCCACCTACACGGCCATTACAAGTGGCCGAACAAACCTCGACCTCCTCTAGGACTGAAACCGTGGGCTTGGTTCAAGATTTCTGAAGATGATGATGACCTCCTGTCGTCAAAGAAGAGAGACATCCACCACACGGCGCCTTCCAGCCTGGTGTCTCCGCTTCTTGCCTGCTGGTCACTACAGGCGGACATTACCCCTTGTCTGAAGACTATAAAGGCATCGCTGGATCTTCCCGGTGCCTTTTGAGTGCATCTGCTTAGCTGCTTTTGCCTTTTGGCACCATTCGGGTTGCCTTGTAATAAAATTGCTCTTGGATTTTAGCCTTTGCCTTCCTTTCGTTTTTAGAACTGTTCTTTAGAGCTGCTGTATCAGACTGGTGTGCGCGGTTTCGTTCTCAGCAATGGAACCGGAGAGGTGCTCCCTGTTTTTCTAAAAAAAAAAACTCCACCTACACGTGACAGATGGACATGGCAGGCTATAAAATCCAGGCCCACTGCATGCGTACACCTACTTAATTAGCACATCGACGACGTCGATGCATGGCGCCGCGCTCCCGCCAACTTTCCCCCGCGCTTCTGCTTCTCCTGGTGCAGCTCTCCGTCGCCGTAGTGGCCTCGTCGTTGCCCGGCTGCAGCTACTACAGCTTCCCGGTGTTGGACGACCAGGCGACCACCGATGGCGTCGTGGTGGCCACCAACTCGTCCAAGCTGTCGCCGGCCACGTTCCTCTTCGACGCGCAGCTCTTCCCGGAGTTCAACCAGTCCGAGGGCTTCGTGCTCCTCTCGCGCCACGTCGCGCTCTGGCGCGTCGCCCCGGACGACGGCGTCCGCGAGGAGGCGTCCTTCAACGAGAAGCACGGGCCCCGCAGCGGCATGAACGGCACGGCCCTGCCCGTCGCCGCCGCTGCAGTGCCGAACGCCACCAGCTTCCTAGCCAGCGTTGAGGTCGGCTCGGTGAGTTCGTACGGGCCGCCGCAGCCGCCGGGCGTCGGCCTGAACGTCACCATCACGCCCAACAGTTCGTCCTCCGGTGCCGGCACCAGCCAGCTCGCCGTGCGGATCGCGTACGACGCCGTCGCGCACCGTCTCTCAGTCTACGCCAACGACACGGCCGCCGGCGACACAACCATCAACGACACAGCTGCCCTCCTCCTCGACGGGCCGCTCGACCTCGCCGACCACCTGCCCGCCCAGGGCGCGCTGGTGGGGTTCTACGCCTCCACGGTCCGGGACCTCGTCGTGGGAGTCCGTGACTGGGAGCTGACCGTGGACAGTTTAGCTGCCGACGACGTTGGCGACGGGCCACGGCATAAACAGGGGCAGGTCGAGCACAGCACGTCGTCGTCATCGTCGTGGCTGGTTATACTGCTCGCGGTGCTGGGGTCAGTGGCGGCAGTCGCCGCCGCCGTCGTCTCGGCGATGGTGTACCTCGTGGTGGCCAGGCGCCGGGCGGTGGACATGGAGGTGCAGCAGCGCTACCGAGACTATTTCGCGAGGATGACGCAGTGATGGAGTGGCCGGCGGCACTTGGTTCGGCTGACTGTGGGGCGAGTGGGTGGTGCGCTTGCCACAAGATGAAGCACCAGCCGGCTGAGTAGGGTCGTCATCTGGTGTAGCGCAGATCATTCATTCATTTATTATCTTCTCCTTTTCCCTTCAACGTTACGCTGGTACCTGGCAGCTGCTTTTCTTGATGGCCAACCAACAACAAGCCTGCAATGTCGTGCTCTGCTGGTGGTCCAGATCGAAGTGGTGCCGATCGAGTCACCTAGGTCGCTAGAAAAGGGAGATGCCATGTTGGGCGTGGCCATGTCCACAGCTAGCGCGGCTACTGCTCCGGAGCGCCTCCCCGACCCCGTGCACTGCACCCGCTACCGTCCCCGAGCCGCCATGGCCGTCGCCGGCGAGTTCCAGAAGGTGCGGATCCAGCAAGACGATACGGTGAGCGACTCCTCTCTCCCTCCCTCCCTCCAGCCTCGAACGACCATCCATCACCCGCTCTCATGGCTCCTCCAGCTACAGAGTTCACTAGCTCTGTAGAAATATATTGCCCGCCTTTATTGATCAATTCGGATTTTTTTATGAGTTAGCTGAGGAGAGTGTTGAAATATATTGCCCGTCTTTCTTCATCAGTTCATACGTTTAGATGAGCTGGCTGAAGTATCCGATGAATTTAATACACTCCATCCAGTGACCCGCTGTGTGTGCTGTAATACGGGCTGCTTTATTTATTTGTTGTTTGCAAAGAAATAAAATTGATGCCATTACTCAGATTTATACGCTTGTGCTAGTATGACCTCATTGTGCCACTCGTAGTGACACAGCTCCACGGTCCTGGTGCTTTTGCTCTGTGCCTTATTGCAACTTAGATTACTGCTGTATAAACAGATCTGATGCTGTACATCTGCAGACCTTGGATGCCTATGTTGTCGGCAAACAGGATGCCCCTGGAGTTGTAGTGTTGCAAGAGTGGTGGGGGGTCAACAACCAGGTCAAGAACCATGCCACCCACATCTCCCAAATCGGCCATGGATACAGAGCGCTTGTTCCAGAGTATGGCGATCTATCCTGTCTTGTGCTTCTTTCTTTGCACCCGACCATTTGTTCAAGATAGACTACTGGCAAACGCGGATGCTTCAAAAAGTGCTATCCGATCCGCTCGGAGTATCATCGCTCGGTCAAATCCCAAATGCTTTGTGCGTTTACACTTTTCTTTTGCAGTTTGTATCGTGGGAAGGTCGCTCTGGATGCTGCCGAGGCTCGGCATCTGATGGAAGGGCTAGACTGGCAGGGCGCAATCAAGGACATTCAAGCCTCCGTGAAATGGCTCAAGGAAAATGGATCACCCAAGGTAGCTTTTACCTTGGCCAACGTTTCAAGATTTCGTATATCTGTTTTTCCTTATCTGAATTGTATTATATATTCTTGGCGGGTGACACGCAGATCATTTATCTTTTGGTAGATTGGTTGTGCTACCTCCCTTGCATGCATCAATGAAAATCTGTTATGTAAGTAGTCATTTTGTAAGCCCTTGTTGCGCAATTCTGATGGTTAGCCAAATTTGCAAGCTATGCCCATTAGTGATACATCTAAGATCTTGTTATGAAATAATCGATTTAGGTTCATGGAGGTAACGCAATCCTAACACATGATTTCATGTTTATGTTCCGTTGAAATACTGCGTGTAAGTAATGGTTGACATAATTTTTTTTCTATTGTTCTTAGGTTGGTGTTACCGGTTATTGCATGGGAGGTGCCCTGGCAATCGCGAGTGGAGTTTTGGTACCGGAGGTTGATGCTGTTGTTGCTTTCTACGGGACGCCATCGTCGGAGCTTGCTGATCCTTCCAGGGCTCTGGCTCCAATCCAGGCTCATTTTGGGGAGCTCGATGCTTATGTCGGGTTTGCTGATGTGACCGTAAGACCTTCTTTGACCTTAGTTCTTGGTATTATTCAATAAAACAATATCGAGGCTTGTTTGTTTTCATAGGGAGTTAGAAACTGGAAAATAGCTTGCTAATTCAGATAATAAAAACAAAAACAGATGGCATTGATATTGTGATGTTTCAGGCGGCCAAGTCGTTGGAGGAGAAGCTCAAGTCTTGTGGGGTAGCACATGAAGTGCACATATACCCTGGATGCTCTCATGCCTTCATGAACACATCACCTGAGGCTCTCAAGAATCAGGGAGCCATTGACCTGGCATGGTCCCGCTTTGCTACATGGATGGGCCGTTTCCTCTGATCTGTATCAGAGCCATCACCACACTGTCTGAACCTGAGGTGTACATGGACTCAGAGTCACGATGAGTAATGAGAATAAGATGTTCAGTACGTGCGTACAACATGCAGTCGTTGTCCAATCCATACAAGTTTGCTTGTGTTATGCTATGTGAACTCGTCATGGTTATGTTTTGTGAATGGTGAGCTAATTTGGTGTGCATTTCTCCATTTTATTTTTGTCATTTCAGGCTGCGTTGGTTGGTTGGTTGGAGTTGTATAGTGATGCCGCACATCGAATTGGCGAGAGTTTCTTGGTTTTTACTCTTTCTTGGAAAGGTATTTTTATCGTGAATGCTTGCTCTTTTCCAGAAATATATTAAATTTTTGTCGTGTTTTCGGATCTTCAAGAGTCTCGCGGCTTTCACTCTTCTTTGCAAAGCATTTTGGATCGTGAATACTTGAAAATATATAGCAAAAATTACGTAACACAAATAATTCCAGAAACGGTATTGATGATGTTGATTTCCCCCATTTAAACTATACAACTTCTGTGTGCACTATGTTTTAAAACTTGGAACAAATATATGTACACTATTTTTGGAGTGAATTCCACTTTTTACCCCCAAAGGTTTCCGTTTGTGACGGATGTTACCCGGTTTAGCGAAAATTCTAAATTTATGCTGTTCAGTTTTGTTATTCTCCAATTTTTACTGCGGATTTGTGCATGCCATGTAGGCGGTTTATTTTTCTCTCTTCAGTTTGTCTATATCTACTGGATCCCAGATGCAGACAACATTCGGCTCAGCTCATAGCGTCCAAAATTGTTTTGTTTTCACCGCACCGGCCCCGGCGAACCGAATCCCGAGGCTCCCCCTCGTGGGCCGGCGGTCGACGAGATCTTTCCAAGTTCCCGGAGGCGCAAAAGCGGCGGCCGGTTTCCTCCGCTGTGCTACTACCTGCACAGCTGCACTGCCGAGCACGCGCTCGCTCGATCTCTCCGCGTTGTCCCGCACGTCGGCAGGTCGGCAACCGGCGAAAGGCCTACCTGCCTATATCCGACAGCTGAACGTGCACGGCGAGGCGCCATGAATCATCGGCCCTGCTGCGTGTCACCCAGCTTGCCTTAGCTCGTGTGCACGCGGCTTCCGGAGATGCGTCCGCGGAACAGCGACTTGTGAGTTGTGACGACGTACGTGATTGATTGGTGTGTATGCATCAACAGAGAAGAGAGAAGACAAGGAAAATATATATAGCTCGATCGTGATGAGGAGGGCAAGTTCGAATCGGAAAGCTACATGCCGTCCGTCCGGCCACAACTGTGAAATGTCTGTCTCCGCGCGCTGATAGCTGCCTGCTGCAGTCTTATTATCGAGATGAGATGTTCTTTTAGCGAAAGGTGACGCTCCCCTCCACAGCGAGGTGCATATGCAGTTTTCCGTCGATCTGACGTATGCATTGTGCCACCTAGAAAAAATCTTTAGAAAAAGGATGGTGCATATCAGCATATGCAACAATGAACTAACGTGTCAGAAATGGCGGCTGAATGGATAAGTTGCATGCATTTTTAAAGGAAAATTATTGACGATGGCCATATGGTGTGGTGTGTCCGTGGGGTGTGTGGACAGAGTAACACACGTCGGCGTCGCCGTTTCACAGCCTCCATTCTCTCTCTCTTTTTCTTCAGGCAGGCGTGTGAAAGCGGCGAGGAATGTGTGTGTAGTTTGGTTCCATCGAGTGACCAAGAATTTGTTTGCCGAACAAAACAAATTCCCAGGCAATTCCCAAGCCATATCAGCGTACAACAAAAACATCAACATCCGTTTCTCTGGTCAGGCGCACTATAAAATAGGGGGGGTAAGTGCGCTTTGGCCCATTTTAATTAACACCATCTTCTTCTTCTCTTCTTTTTCTTGCTTGGTTGATTCATTCGTCCATTCCTAGGTTGGGTGTGTCATCAGATCAGATCAAAATAATAAGAAGTTGTAGACTGAATCAAACTACACCATGGTTTCCCTTCCCAAGAGACAGAAAGAAGGCGCAACCACGAAGAACTCAGAGGAAGGTTCTTCCTTGTGCACAAGAAGTGCAACTAGTACAAGAAAAAGGCAGGGGAACAAGCATGGATCTAGGATCTTTCTGCATTTATACGTATCATCGACCAGCAGCGGTCGCTTGCTTGCTTATCGTAAGTAAATCTCAGCTAATTACGTTTCTATTTATTACAAAGGATTGAGCAATGATGGAAGAACCAGAACCAGAGCAGAGCATGGTGAGAGAGAGTGAGAGGGAAGGAGACCTTTTTTACTTGGGCATCATCGATCTTCCACAGTACTCGCCGCCGGTCGACGGTCAAACCTCGACCATCGCCCGGCCGCCCGGCGCGCGACCACTGCACCAACGGCCGGAGATGGCTCGTCTGGCTGGCTGGCTGGCTAGCAGCGGTAGACGACGTAGTTGTTGCGGCGGGGCTTGGGCATGTGGCAGAGCATGACGAGCACCAGGGCGATCAGCATGGCCAGCAGGAACCCCTTGGGGTCCAGCCCCACGCCGCCCCCGTCGCCGCCGCCGTCGTCGTCGCTGCCGATGCAGCAGCAAGATCCCGACCCCATGGCGGCGACCCCCTTCACCCCAGAGAGATGTGTGTTTCTCTTCTGTTGCTTGGACTGTGGAGAAAGGGGAGAAGAGGGGTGGAGGCAGAGCACTTGTTGTTTACTAGCAGCAGCACTGACATCCAGGCGCACGGGTCCAACACGGCTACCTAGCTGGGCGGGCGGCAGTCGGCAGGCGTATGGCCACCTGGGCCCACACGTCAGATGATGGTTTTTTTTTTAGGGACGTCAGATGATGGTTAACAGCAAAATAACATTGCTCAGCAAATAACAGAAAATAAAAGGACTATGATATTTGGTACACGTGTGTCATATAAGCAAAACCGCCACACTTCTACTTTTTTTATTTTAAAGTACCACACGATCCCACGTCCTTTGACCTCGCCTTCTCTCAAACGACCCCGTAGGCTCGCCCGAGAAACCTGCTTCTCCCGCACATTTCAGGCGCCCACTCCCGAGAAAACTACCACTTCTTCACGTCTACCACATGATTTCTTCTCAGGACAAAGTTACCATGACATTCGTATGCAAGTTATCAGGCCTGTGTTGCATAACTTATCGTGCTATTTATATAGAACGTACCAGGTACTATACTTCAACAACTACACCCCTTCAAAGTTACCACTGTGTTTTGTACACAAGTTATAAGGTCTTCGATGTGTAAAATACCATGCATGGTACTTACACATAAGTTATCAGGGTATATGTACATCAACCTCCCCCCGGTCAAAGTTACCATGGTGGATTGTACATGAGTTACCGGGTCTACAGTTCGTATATTATCATGCTACTTGCACCTAAAAATCTGGGTGTGTTTTGGTAGCTTTTTCCACAGGTCAAAAATTACCACGATGTTTTTACGTAACTTATCACGCCTATAGCATGTGTGCCCTCATGACACTAAACATTATGTGACTTTTCCGTGGCATGCCATGTGTTGTGTTCATCCAAGAGGCCCACGTGCGAGGCGAGTGTATGTTTTTAACAACTTATTTTCCTTTGGTAAAAAAATTACCATCATGTTTATATTGCAAGTTATCGGTTATGCGGTGCTTATATTATCATGTTATTTACACAAAAATTAGTGGGGATATTTTGAACAACTTTTCCCCGGGACAAAAAGTTATCATGGCGATTCTAGGTAACCTATCAAGCCCGTAGTGCTTACAATATCATGCTATTTACACAAAATTTATCAGATGTATGTTTCAGCAACAAATCCCACCCCCCACGGGTCAAAAACTTATCATGGTGTTTAGTTATCGCAGTGCATATGTTTTCATGCTATTTATACATAAAAATGCCAGGGGAGGGAGGTATACTACCATGCTATTTACACAGAAGATACTGGAGTATCTTTAAAAAAATTCCCTACGGCCAAAGTTACCATGGTGTTTCTACCTTAGTTATCAGATGTGCGCTGCGTATATTACCATCTATTTACACATAAATTATCGGGTACGTTTTCACATTTGTCTTCCCCAATGGTTAAAGTTACCACGATGTTTGTATCTAAATTATCAGGTCTATGCCGTGAATGTTATCGTGCTATTTACAGAAATTATCGGGGGGCGGGGTCAACAAATTTATTCCCAATGATCAAAGTTACCACGATGCTTGAAACAAAATGTTTTTCAGTGCTAACATATTAAAGGCAAAAACATGTCAAAAACAGTATTTCCCTTAGCTTGTTCAACAATGAGTGCCATAGGTGAGGTGGTTAGCTCCTTGTGTTGATTGCTTGCAGACCAGAGATCAAATCCTAGTCCAAGTATTATTTTTGCCAAAAATCGGGAAGGCGCGTGGGGCCATAATTGACGATTACGAAAATTAGGAAGGCACGATCGGGGAGGGCGTGCGGGAAAGGAAAGAAATCAGGGCCATAATTGACGATTACGAAAATTAGGAATCAGGGCCATAATTGATGATTACGAAAATTAGGAAGGCACGATCGGGGAGGGCGTGCGGGAAAGGAAAGAAATCAGGAGGTCGGTCGGGGAAAGGAAGGAGATCGGGAGGGAACTGACGGCGCTGGATTCGTGTGGCAGTTTCGCAATCTGCCACACGGTTGCCATATACATATTTCGAAAAAAAAAACTAGATGTTTCGCTACACTCCATGTTGCAACTTGCTGGTGTTGGAAAATAAAGGAGGAAGATTGCCACTACATTCCTGTTGCAATTTGCAAAGGTTCATGCGTGAACACTTTCATTCCTGGGGCCCACATACCAGACACTAGATGTAGGAGGAAAAAAACAGAGTTTCACTACACTCCATGTTGCAACTTGCAGGCGTTGGAGAAAAAAAAAGAAAGGTTGCCACCGAACGCAGCTTCGGTGCCTTAAAGGCACCTGCCTTTAGGTCACTGATATGTGGGCCAGCTACATGTTGGACCCACATGTCATAGACACAAAGATAGGTGCCTTAAGACACCGAAGCATCATCCGTTGCCACCACATTCCTGTGGCAATTTTGCAAGTGCTCATGTATAAATAATTTCCTTTTTTCCAGGTTTTTTTTACTGTGTTGTTGGTGGGATGTCACTGTCTGGAAGCATTGGAATTCCACTTCAGACGTCGTTTCGGACAAAACTTCAGAGTGGCACCACCAGTTTGACCGAAAGCAACTGGTATCAACCAAATGATTTTAATGAAGACTTATAAAATGCACCGCAAACCAAATTTCAGGCCATGCTGTACCAGGAAACCAAAATCGGTAAAAACTTTCAGAACAAACGTACCCCAGAAATGTGAATGAAACAAGCATCAAACCGAAACAGACAGTATATTTTCGGTGAAATTCATTCGGGCTATGTTCAGAACTACGTACGTGGTGAGAAAATCGAACAGAAGGTGACCAGAACAAATAGCAGAACAAATATACACCGTTGCAACACTATTGTGCAGTGTCTGCAAAGCATCTACTACTGCTGTGCTGGGGCAAACAAAACCAGTGGAATGACAACACATCCCTACAATCCCCTTGATGCTGCTACTCACTCAGGGTAACAAAGAAAATTTGCTCAACATATGCGACCGGGCACTAACTGTCGATGCCGAGGAACTCTGTGAAGCTTGGGTATTGGGGCTCCCACCCGATATCGGCCCGGGTTTTGGAATTCTCCATCCTCTTCCCCAACGGACCGTCGGTACCTGAAGAGAAGGTGGATTCAAGATTATTACCACAAGAAGAGTGATGTATGCGCACCGAAACACTTCACATGCTGGAGCAGGAAGGAAACTAACCAGTGAAACCTTGGAATTCCGTGTCAAACTTCCCACTTTTGTTAACAGCGTCCATTATTTCCTGCCTGCAAAGTTCAAATTTTTGCATTTCAATTGAAAGAACGAGTTGCCCGTTCAGCTATCAGTAGAGCCATGACACACCGACAGAATCGAGCTAGATGAATACCAGTTGATCTAAACAAGCAGCTTAGCACTAACCTTGAAAGAGGCTTATTGTCACAGCCCAAAAATATACGACCCCGAGGTCTCTTTTTCATTATGGCAATTGCAAGGGACGCCGCATCCTGAGAATATATAAGATAACATTACAACTCACATGATGCAGATTGATGGGACATATTTTGCTTAATAAATCAATAAAGTTGTTTCTGTTTGTTTGATCTGACGTACTTTGTTTAATAAATCAATAAAGTACGATCGTTTGCTATGATAAGACTGAAAAAAATATATAAAGGATGAATCTGGGGTAAATTTCTATGCTCATTTAACCTCATAATGGATCTGATTGATAATATGGTCTGGCCGCGAGTCCAGTGTTCCCTTCCTCAACCAGAAATAATGAGCACCTCTATCTATTTTGTGTGTCTAAGTCAAGGAAATACTGTATTAGTTATATTCATCTTATATTGTATAAAAGCTCTGTGTTCATGCTTGCAATTTTAAACAGCCAATATGCATAAGTGGAGGATATATAAAGTCCTGCTAGCCTGAGAACACAGCCTCCTGCCTCCAGAACAACATTTTCTGCTCTAAGAAGAACATCAGTACGAGGACCCCTGCCAACTGGAATAGATGGACAATCCTACAAGGAAGAGAAAGGCATGTGGTCAAAACAATGAAAATAAAATTCAGAAAATATTAGGAGCTAGTTATGTGTTTCTATGTAAGAAATGCTTCAACTGCAAAAATAAAATAAGAAATCTTGTACTCCCAAAATATAACAAATCTGAAGTTGCATACTATATAAGACTTGCAAATTTCTCTTTTCATTTAGCGGAGCTTTTATCACCCAAAAGAGCAACAACTGGTAGACACCTATGATCTATGCAGAATATGCAGTCTAGCAGTAATACCTCGTTGCACAATCTGTTGTCACTACAGTCATAGAGAGCAGTACTCGACGTAAACAGGAAAGAACCTTCACCGCTCCAATTTGAGGCAGCCACTCTGCATGCATTTTCTGAAATGAGGGTACATCACATGCCCATGATATGCAATTTGTTTAGCATAAGATAGATGCACACTGCACAGAATCACAGCGAAACTAGCCTAGTTACTTTCTACCAGTTCATTGAGATGCAGAACTTTGCATTTTTCCTACAAAGCTAGTGTAATTCATTAACAATGCAAAAAAAAAAATTCTACTAACCAAATTGATGATACACAGGGGTGTGTTGACATCAGAAAAAGGTTGGTGGCACCCATCTGCATATAATACTAGTAATAACAGATCCTTGCAGAAAAACTGTCCAATAGTCCATCGAACAGTTTTTGGTAAATCATAAAATCTTAGCCCTGGTGGAGTTAGTTGTTCCAAGCACAGTGCACATCCAAAATGCGGTACTTAACTAAAAAAAATGACAATATGAAGTCCCATAGCAGTATGTACACACGTAGCTGTATTAGAATCAAGATAAGATCACCTAATTTATTTACAAATACCAAAAGACCAGAAAGTCCTGGATCAACCATGTTACACCACACATTTCCCTCGGCTACTCCGTACAGCACTATGATACTGACATTGCCAATATTAAATCTGACACATCCATTACTACAGATTAAATTGCACTTCTACAGTGACCATCTCCATAATATCTGACCAGCCATCGTCTCAGATTGTCTACCAGCTTGATTCACTCACATTTGATGCCACCATCAAGGACCATACATACATACATCAAACATTAATGTCATTATGTCAATGTGTTCATCTCAACCAATGTTCACTATGGTTCATGTGCCCTAAGGTTCATATCAGCAATTAAACTTCCATACTTCAAAGAATTCAGTTTCCACACAGATGTGAGATCTCAACACAAACAGCACAGACATCAAGCAGTGACCACAAACTGGAGATTGGTACCAATTCTACTGCATGGAGCCATCATTACAATCACACTCGCTTACCTCAAATCGCCGGGGTAATCATCAGAACGAGATGGAGGAGCGCAGAAAATAACATATGGAGCCTTTTGAGAGATAGTGGATCCCTTCAAGGAGGGAATGATGCCAATATTGGTTAGCTCGCTGTGATGGTCTGTGCTTGCGGTCTGGCCATAAACTTTGCATCCTGGATGTTCCTATAGAAGACGAGGTCGAGTACTTAATTAGCCAAGACGTGATTATGTTTAACAGGTTGATGTCAAAACGTGGTTCTTTAGCCACGGGTATTCATACCTTTAGCCACTTCTCGGCTACCAGTCGCCCAAGCACACCTGGGCCGACGATGAGTAAATCGTTCTGGGTAACAATGTCGGCACCAGGCATCGCAACCCCTGTATCTTGGGATACTCCTAGCAGCAACAAAGAAGAAAACGTAAAAGGTAACTTAGTTGCAGACGTCGCTGTGGAAAGAACTCGACATTTGGAGATAAAGAGGATGATACTAGAGCCTCCATCGGTCATATATGTAACCTTCAGCACATAGTAGCTTAGATAACTTAATTTACTTTACCAGGTACTGAAATCTGTTCCTTGTCCCTTGATAACCCATTCCACCATGACTGGGGGCCTTAAATTGCTTGCGGCATACAGGTCGGTGAAGTAACTACGTACTACCTAATGTCGGCGCTTGCGCGACCCCGGAACCGAAGTAGTATGAATTAGTTACTTCCAATGGGGTAAAAAATGGGCATAGTGATAGTTATAACACTTGTAATTTGGAACTGACAGGGAACGGATTTCAGAGCTGGACACAGCAGCTCAACAGTGTAACTGGGGCGGGGTTGGAAACGGTTTGCTCTCCAATTGCACGGGACGGGCAGGTGAGTTAACGGAAGGCGGGCAGCGTTTTAAGGAACGGAAGGGGAAGAAGACAAGGGTCGGTGAGAGAGTTACCGAGGGAGGCGGCGGCTGCGACAGGCGCGCGTCGGGCGAGCGAGAGGAGCCGAGCTGGACGGCCGGCGGTCGGGGTGAGGGGCCTCACAGAGGAGGGGCGGGAGGCGGTGGTGGATGCGGGGAGACGGAGGGCTGGGGTCCGGGTGGGAACCACGGCGGCGGCGGCGACGGCGGCATCCATATTGTCGTCGGCCGTCGTCGAGAGCTGGGATGGGGATGGGAATTGGATCGGTTGACGAGGATAATGGTGGCGACTTTGGGTTGGGCCGGGCCGAGTTTCCTGGATGTTGCCATGCCAAAAACGGAACCAGGGCCCAGGAGGGTGCCATAGACTTTAGACAGACAATTGAAACCCATTTGTCTAAAAAAAAGACAATTCGACCAGGTCAGTTGAACTGACTGCCTCAAAAAAAAAGTTGAACCGACTGCCTATACATGTACTGTACAATTTTCTCCAAATAAATAATAATATACACTCACAAAAGGACCAGGTTGCCTTGTATTGTACCTCGGAAAGTGTTCCCATGTGTTTACACCAAGGTTTTGGTTACTGAATGGGGCATTTTTACCGAGGGGGACCGGTAAACGTGGTTACCATGAAATTTCAAGAAAATTTTGAACAAATTTCTAACAAAATTTATAATTGAATTTTGAATTCAAATTCTTTCAAAATAGATATAGATAGCACTTCATTTTATATTTATCATAAAAGAGCTACTAGCTCAGTGAAACGTTGTCTACGCGCATGCTGTGAGGTGCTGCCACACTTTACTATACATGAACGTTTGAATTCAAAAAATTCAAAAATTCAATTTATTTTGCTGGAAATGCCCATTTACCCAGGGGGACTGAAATATGCGATAACCATGATAAATCTCGAAATTTCGAGCGGTAACCAAAACCCTGGTTTACGCACATGTTGGGGACTGATTGAATCGATCGATACAAGTATACAAGCACAAAAACTAAGCTAGATGCTTGACAGCATTTCAATACAACGAAACAAACAGCTGAATACTGCTAAACCAACTACCCTGCTCCGTTTCCATCATCTCGGCCGTGCTCGAAGGGATTTGCGTGGCTCGAGATGAAGCAACCATCAATCAATCTATCTCTGTCGTGCCGCGTAACATGCTTCCTGTAACGATGGGGCCAACCGCCATAGCTAGCATGAAGGACCGAGCGACGGGACCCGCAGGCAGCGACCGCAAGGATCAAGGACAGGCTGGAGCTGACCAAGTCAAGGATGACTTGGGCGAGGAGTAGACGAGTGGGTTGGTGTGGGTATTTAGGCCAAGACCCGGCCAGTTGTAAGGCATGTTAGATGACTAACTGAATCGCATTCGGAGAAAAGCTGTTCTTCCTCCCGGCCTCCTATCCCCTTTCTCCCCTGCTACCAACTCCCTTTCCCTCCTTTCCCCTACTCCAAGTTGAGAAATAGATCGGACTCGTTACATCTGGTATCAGAGGTCAGGACGCTCTGGAGACCGCGTACCCGAAACCCCGCTACCTCACCAAACAATCGAAGCAAGCGACGCTAATGGAGGAGCAGATCGCTGCTCTCGCCAAGGCGGTCAACGACGGGAGGACGGCCAACGACGCCCGCCTCGAGGCGATCCAAACCTCCCTCGAGCTTTGGCGACCGGCGGTGACCCACATCCAGCAGCAAATCGACGAGCTGCGGACGCAAGTGGGGCGGATCGCCCTGCATCCGGCTCTGGCGGCGCCTCCGGGTCCGATCCCGGAGGAGGACGGGGTGGTACGCCCGACGGCCACAACAGAAGGAGAGGCCAGCGCGCGCAACCACGGGCCCGACGGCCACGGCGAGATCGACGACACCGGAGGGCGGGCATACGGAGTGGTCACCACTCAGTTGCTGCCTCCGGTCAAGGGTACGTCCTTGGCTAGATCTCGTGTTCTTGCAATTCACTCTGAGAGTCCGGTAGGAGTTTCCGATCTGCACACAGTTCACACAAATCCTCCCAGTTGGTCCGTGCCCAGGCTGGATTTTCCAGTTTTTGATGGGGAAAACCCACAATTCTAGCGCACACGTTTGTGAGAAGTACTTTGATGTCTACGGGGTGCAATCTGATATGTGGGTTAGAGTCGCTACTCTGCATTTTACGGGTGCCGAGGCTCGCTGGTTGCAGATGCATGAGGCTCGTGGCACACCGATGTCCTGGGAGGGATTGTGCACAGACCTATGTGACAAGTTTGGGCGCGAGTAGTACCAGACACATTTGCGCCAATTTCGCACACTCAAACAGAATGGGACAGTAGGAGAGTATATGACACAATTCGAGGAACTCATGCATCAATTATTAGCCCATAATTCTTCGTTTGATCCAGTTTTCTTCACCACACAATTTTTAGAAGGATTGAAACATGAAATTCGAGTAGGTGTCGTGTTACATCAACCAAAAGACTTGGACTATGCGTTTTCGTTGGCATCCCTGCAGGAGGAGCTGATGGAGGCACTGCCTAGACGAGAGTACCGACGACAGGAGGTGCCTCGTGCACCATCGCGCCCACTAATGCCCGCGGGCATTCCGCCGGTGCAACCCCTTCCAGGGCCACCTGCGGCTGCAGAGGACAGGCGAGGACAAGAAGCTGCTCACGCTCGGGAGCGAGGCGGGCGCGGCGATGATCGGGTTGCGGCCCTCCGGAACTACCGACGAGCACGCGGGCTATGCTTCAAGTGTGGGGAATGGTGGGGGGCAGGCCACCAGTGCGCCCCCACTGTGCAACTTCACATCACCGAGGAGCTCCTGGAACTGTTACAAGCTGACTACCCAATTCAACAGCAAATGGGGGTCGAGGATCCGGAAGAAGTATTGATGTCTATTTCCAAGCTGGCCACGACAGGGCAGACGACACCCCGCACGGTGCGGTTGCTAGGACGAATCGAGGGCGTCGAGATGCTGATCCTAGTTGGCTCCGGTAGCTCCCATAGTTTCATCAGTGATCAGAGTGCGAAGAGACTGCAGGCCAAGGTACAGCCCCTGGCTCCGGTGCCCGTAAAGATTGCAGATGGGGGCATTTTATCTTGCACGAGCATGTTACCAGGCTGCATTTGGAAGGCACAAGGACAACAGTTCCAAACTGATCTAAGAGTGTTGCCTCTAGGATGCTATGATATGATCATCGGGATGGACTGGCTTGAGCAGTGCGGACCCATGTGGGTGGATTGGGTCAACAAAACGCTGAAATTTCAACACAATGGCAAAGAAGTGCTACTGACAGGAATTCAACCACGGCTGCAGCCTGTTCCTGAAGTGACAGCCACACAACTTCGAGCAATGGAGGCAGATGGGGACATCCTGCATTTCGTTGCGCTCTGCGCAATCACACCGAAATATGAGGGTAAAAGTGAAGATGCCAGCAGAAATCCAAACACTCCTCGATGAATTTCAAGTGGTGTTCCAAGAGCCAACTGAACTTCCACGGCACCGGGAGTGGGACCACTCCATCAAGTTGTTGCCAGGAACTAAGCCAGTCAACATACGGCCATATCGATATACACCGGAACAGAAAACAGAAATTGAGACCCAGGTCAAGGAAATGCTAAAGGCTGGGTTGATCACCCCAAGTGTTAGCCCGTTCTCCTCTCCTGTGCTCCTGATGAAAAAGAAGGACCTGACATGGAGATTTTGCATGGATTTCCGTCACTTAAATGCAGTCACGGTCAAGAACACATATCCTCTATCTATCATAGACGAGCTGCTCGACGAACTGGCAGGTTCCAAGTGGTTTTCCAAGCTGGACCTTCGTGCGGGGTACCACCAAATCAGGTTGCGACCGGAGGACGAAGAGAAAACGGCCTTCAAGACTCACCAAGGCCACTTCCAGTTTCGAGTACTTCCATATGGTGTGACAGGGGGACCATCAACATTTCAAGGGGGAATGAACACATCACTTGTGAAGGAAATATGCCCTAGAGGCAATAATAAAGTTATTATTTATTTCCTTATATCATGATAAATGTTTATTATTCATGCTAGAATTGTATTAACCGGAAACATAATACATGTGTGAATACATAGACCAACAGAGTGTCACTAGTATGCCTCTACTTGACTAGCTCGTTAATCAAAGATGGTTATGTTTCCTAACCATGAACAAAGAGTTGTTATTTGATTAACGAGGTCACATCATTAGTAGAATGATCTGATTGACATGACCCATTCCATTAGCTTAGCACCCGATCGTTTAGTATGTTGCTATTGCTTTCTTCATGACTTATACATGTTCCTATAACTATGAGATTATGCAACTCCCGTTTACCGGAGGAACACTTTGGGTACTACCAAACGTCACAACGTAACTGGGTGATTATAAAGGAGTACTACAGGTGTCTCCAATGGTAGATGTTGGGTTGGCGTATTTCGAGATTAGGGTTTGTCACTCCGATTGTCGGAGAGGTATCTCTGGGCCCTCTCGGTAATGCACATCACATAAGCCTTGCAAGCACTGCAACTAATAAGTTAGTTGTGAGATGATGTATTACGGAACGAGTAAAGAGACTTGCCGGTAACGAGATTGAACTAGGTATTGGATACCGACGATCGAATCTCGGGCAAGTAACATACCGATGACAAAGGGAACAACGTATGTTGTTATGCGGTCTGACCGATAAAGATCTTCGTAGAATATGTAGGAGCCAATATGGGCATCCAGGTCCCGCTATTGGTTATTGACCGGAGACGTGTCTCGGTCATGTCTACATTGTTCTCGAACCGTAGGGTCCGCACGCTTAACGTTACGATGACAGTTATTATGAGTTTATGCATTTTGATGTACCGAAGGTTGTTCGGAGTCCCGGATGAGATCACGGACATGACGAGGAGTCTCGAAATGGTCGAGACGTAAAGATTGATATATTGGAAGCCTATGTTTGGACATAGGAAGTGTTCCGGGTGAAATCGGGATTTTACCGGAATACCGGGAGGGTTACCGGACCCCCCCCCCCCCCGGGAGACTAATGGGCCTATTGGGCCTTAGTGGAAAAAGAGAAAAGGGGCAGCCCATAGCTGGCCGGCGCCCCCCCTTTCCCCAAGTCCTAGTAGGACTAGGAGAAGGGGCCGCCCCCCCCCCCCCTCTCTCTCCTTTCCCCCCGAGAGTCCTAATAGGATTAGGATTGGAGGGGGGAGTCCTACTCCCGGTGGGAGTAGGACTCCCCCTGCGCCTCCCTCTCCCTGGCCGGCCGGCCCCCCTTCCTCCAACCTTTATATACGGGGGCAGGGGACACCCCAAGACACACAAGTTGATCCTTGAGATCGTTCCTTAGCCGTGTGCGGTGCCCCCTGCCACCAAATTCCACCTCGATCATACCGTTACAGTGCTTAGGCGAAGCCCAGCGTCGGTAGTACATCAAGATCGTCACCACGCCGTCGTGCTGACGGAACTCTTCCTCGACGCTTTGCTGGATCGGAGCCCGAGGAACGTCATCGAGCTGAACATGTGCTAAGAACTCGGAGGTGGCGGAGTAACGGTGCTTGGATCGGTCGGATCAGGAAGAAGACGTACGACTACTTCCTCTACGTTGTGTGATCGCTTCCGCAGTCGGTCTGCGTTGGTACGTAGACAACACTCTCCCCTCTCGTTGCTATGCATCACCATGATCTTGCGTGTGCGTAGGAAAATTTTCGAAATTACTACGTTCCCCAACAGTGGCATCCGAGCCTAGGTTTTATGGTTTGATGTTATTTGCACGAGTAGAACACAAGTGAGTTGTGGGCGATACAAGTCATACTGCCTACCAGCATGTCATACTTTGGTTCGGCGGTATTGTTGGGTGAGACGATCCGGACCAACCTTACGCGTACTCTTACGCGAGACCGGTTCCCTCGACGTGCTTTGCACATAGATGGCTTGCGGAAGACTGTCTCTCCAACTTTAGTTGAACCAAGTGTGACTACGCCCGGTCCTTGAGAAGGTTAAAACGGAGTCTATTTGACGAACTATCGTTGTGGTTTTGATGCGTAGGTGAGATGAGTTCTTACTTAAGCCCGTAGCAGCCACGTAAAACTTGCGACAACAAAGTAGAGGACGTCTAACTTGTTTTTGCAGGGTATGTTGTGATGTGATATGGTCAAGGCATGATGCTGATTTTATTGTATGAGATGATCATGTTTTGTAACCGAGTTATCGGCAACTGGCAGGAGCCATATGGTTGTCGCTTTATTGTATGCAATGCAATCGCGATGCAATGCTTTACTTTATTACTAAACGGTAGTGATAGTCGTGGAAGCATAAGATTGGCGAGACGACAACGATGCTACGATGGAGATCAAGGTGTCGCGCCGGTGACGATGGTGATCATGACGGTGCTTCGGAGATGGAGATCACAAGCACAAGATGATGATGGCCATATCATATCACTTATATTGATTGCATGTGATGTTTATCCCTTTTATGCATCTTATCTTGCTTTGATTGACGGTAGCATTATAAGATGATCTCTCACTAAAATTATCAAGAAGTGTTCTCCCTGAGTATGCACCGTTGCCAAAGTTCGTCGTGCCCAGACACCACGTGATGATCGGGTGTGATAAGCTCTACGTCCAAATACAACGGGTGCAAAACAGTTGCACACGCAGAATACTCAGGTTATACTTGACGAGCCAAGCATATACAGATATGGCCTCGGAACACGGAGACCGAAAGGTCGAGCGTGAATCATATAGTAGATATGATCAACATAACGATGTTCACCATTGAAAACTACTCCATCTCACGTGATGATCGGTTATGGTTTAGTTGATTTGGATCACGTGATCACTTAGAAGATTAGAGGGATGTCTATCTAAGTGGGAGTTCCTAAGTAATTTGATTAACTGAACTTAAACTTATCATGAACTTAGTACCTGATAGTATCTTGCTTGTTTATGTTGCTTGTAGATAGATGGCTCATGCTATTGTTCCGTTGAATTTTAATGCGTTCCTTGAGAAAGCAAAGTTGAAAGATGATGGTAGCAATTACACGGACTGGGTCCGTAACCTGAGGATTATCCTCATTGCTGCACAGAAGAATTACGTCCTGGAAGCACCGCTGGGTGACAGGCCTGCTGCTGGAGCAACGCCAGATGTTATGAACGTCTGGCAGAGCAAAGCTGATGACTACTCAATAGTTCAGTGTGCCATGCTTTATGGCTTAGAATCGGGACTTCAACGACGTTTTGAACGTCATGGTGCATATGAGATGTTCCAGGAGTTGAAGTTAATATTTCAAGCAAATGCCCGAATTGAGAGATATGAAGTCTCCAATAAGTTCTATAGCTGCAAGATGGAGGAGAACAGTTCTGTCAGTGAGCATATACTCAAAATGTCTGGGTATAATAATCACTTGATTCAGATGGGAGTTAATCTTCCAGATGACTGTGTCATTGACAGAATTCTCCAATCACTGCCACCAAGCTACAAGAGCTTCGTGATGAACTATAATATGCAAGGGATGAACAAGACTATTCCCGAGCTCTTCGCAATGCTGAAAGCTGCGGAGGTAGAAATCAAGAAGGAGCATCAAGTGTTGATGGTTAGCAAAACCACTAGTTTCAAGAAAAAGGGCAAAGGGAAGAAGAAGAGAAACTTCAAGAAGAACAGCAAGCAAGTTGCTGCTCAGGAGAAGAAACCCAAGTCTGGACCTAAGCCTGAAACTGAGTGCTTCTACTGCAAGCAGACTGGTCACTGGAAGCGGAACTGCCCCAAGTATTTGGCGGATAAGAAGGATGGCAAAGTGAGCAAAGGTATATGTGATATACATGTTATTGATGTGTACCTTACTAGAGCTCGCAGTAGCACCTGGGTATTTGATACTGGTTCTGTTGCTAATATTTGCAACTCGAAACAGGGACTACGGAATAAGCGGACGCTAGCAAAGGACGAGGTGACGATGCGCGTGGGAAACAGTTCCAAAGTCGATGTGATCGCGGTCGGCACGCTACCTCTACATCTACCTTCGGGATTAATATTAGACCTAAATAATTGTTATTTGGTGCCAGCGTTGAGCATGAACATTATATCTGGATCTTGTTTGATGCGAGACGGTTATTCATTTAAATCAGAGAATAATGGTTGTTCTATTTATATGAGTAATATCTTTTATGGTCATGCACCTTTGAAGAGTGGTCTATTCTTATTGAATCTCGATGATAATGATACACATATTCATAATGTAGAAGCCAAAAGATGCAAAGTTAATAATGATAGTGCAACTTATTTGTGGCACTGCCGTTTGGGTCATATCGGTGTAAAGCGCATGAAGAAACTCCATACTGATGGGCTTTTGGAACCACTTGATTATGAATCACTTGGTACTTGCGAACCGTGCCTCATAGGCAAGATGACTAAAACACCGTTCTCCGGTACTATGGAGAGAGCAACAGATTTATTGGAAATCATACATACCGATGTATGTGGTCCGATGAATATTGAGGCTCGTGGCGGATATCGTTATTTTCTCACCTTCACAGATGATTTAAGCAGATATGGGTATATCTACTTAATGAAACATAAGTCTGAAACATTTGAAAAGTTCAAAGAATTTCAGAGTGAGGTTGAAAATCATCGTAACAAGAATATAAAGTTTCTACGATCTGATCGTGGAGGAGAATATTTGAGTTACGAGTTTGGTGTACATTTGAAAAATTGTGGAATAGTTTTGCAACTCACGCCACCCGGAACACCACAGCGTAATGGTGTGTCCGAACGTCGTAATCGTACTTTACTAGATATGGTGCGATCTATGATGTCTCTTACTGATTTACCGCTATCGTTTTGGGGTTATGCTTTAGAGACGGCCGCATTCACGTTAAATAGGGCACCATCAAAATCCGTTGAGACGACACCTTATGAACTATGGTTTGGCAAGAAACCAAAGTTGTCGTTTCTTAAAGTTTGGGGCTGCGATGCTTATGTGAAAAAGCTTCAACCTGATAAGCTCGAACCCAAATCAGAGAAATGTGTCTTCATAGGATATCCAAAAGAAACTATTGGATACACCTTCTATCACAGATCCGAAGGCAAGACTTTTGTTGCTAAATTCGGAAACTTTCTAGAGAAAGAGTTTCTCTCGAAAGAAGTGAGTGGGAGGAAAGTAGAACTTGACGAGGTAACTGTACCTGCTCCCTTATTGGAAAATAGTACATCACAGAAAACTGTTTCTGCGACACCTATACCAATCAGTGAGGAAGCTAATGATGATGATCATGAAACTTCAGGACAAGATACTACTGAACCACGTAGATCAACCAGAGTGAGATCCGCACCAGAGTGGTACGGTAATCCAGTTCTGGAAGTCATGCTACTAGATCATGATGAACCTACGAACTATGAAGAAGCGATGGTGAGCCTAGATTCCGCAAAGTGGCTTGAGGCCATGAAATCTGAGATGGGATCCATGTATGAAAACAAAGTATGGACTTTGGTTGACTTGCCCGATGATCGGCAAGCAATTGAGAATAAATGGATCTTCAAGAAAAAGACTGACGCTGACGGTAATGTTACTGTCTATAAAGCTCGACTTGTCGCGAAAGGTTTTCGACAAGTTCAAGGGGTTGACTACGATGAGACCTTCTCACCCGTAGCGATGCTTAAGTCCGTCAGAATTATGTTAGCAATTGTCGCATTTTATGATTATGAAATATGGCAGATGGATGTCAAAACTGCATTCCTGAATGGATTTCTGGAAGAAGAGTTGTATATGATACAACCAGAAGGTTTTGTCGATCCAAAGGGAGCTAACAAAGTATGCAAACTCCAGCGATCCATTTATGGACTGGTGCAAGCATCTCCGAGTTGGAATAAACGCTTTGATAGTGTGATCAAAGCATTTGGCTTTATACAGAATTTTGGAGAAGCCTGTATTTACAAGAAAGTGAGTGGGAGCTCTGTAGCATTTCTGATATTATATGTGGATGACATATTGCTGATTGGAAATGATATAGAATTTCTGGATAGCATAAAGGGATACTTGAATAAAAGTTTTTCGATGAAAGACCTCGGGGAAGCTGCTTACATATTAGGCATAAAGATCTATAGAGATAGATCAAAACGCTTAATTGGACTTTCACAGAGCACATACCTTGACAAGATTTTGAAGAAGTTCAAAATGGATCAAGCAAAGAAAGGGTTCTTGCCTGTGTTACAAGGTGTGAAGTTGAGTCAGACTCAATGCCCGACCACTGCAGAAGATAGAGAGAAAATGAAAGATGTTCCCTATGCTTCAGCCATAGGCTCTATCATGTATGCAATGCTGTGTACCAGACCTGATGTGTGCCTTGCTATAAGTTTAGCAGGGAGGTACCAAAGTAATCCAGGAATGGATCACTGGACAGCGGTCAAGAATATCCTGAAATACCTGAAAAGGACTAAGGATATGTTTCTCGTATATGGAGGTGACAAAGAGCTCACCGTAAGAGGTTACGTTGATGCAAGCTTTGACACTGATCCGGACGATTCTAAATCGCAAACCGGATACGTGTTCACTTTAAACGGTGGAGCTGTCAGTTGGTGCAGTTCTAAACAAAGCGTCGTAGCGGGATCTACATGTGAAGCGGAGTACATAGCTGCTTCGGAAGCAGTGAACGAAGGAGTCTGGATGAAGGAGTTCATATCCGATCTAGGTGTCATACCTAGTGCACCGGGTCCAATGAAAATCTTCTGTGACAATACTGGTGCAATTGCCTTGGCAAAGCAATCCAGATTTCACAAAAGAACCAAACACATCAAGAGACGCTTCAACTCCATCCGGGATTTAGTCCAGGTGGGAGACATAGAGATTTGCAAGATACATACGGATCTGAATGTTGCAGACCCGTTGACTAAGCCTCTTCCACGAGCAAAACATGATCAGCACCAAGGCTCCATGGGTGTTAGAATCATTACTGTGTAATCTAGATTATTGACTCTAGTGCAAGTGGGAGACTGAAGGAAATATGCCCTAGAGGCAATAATAAAGTTATTATTTATTTCCTTATATCATGATAAATGTTTATTATTCATGCTAGAATTGTATTAACCGGAAACATAATACATGTGTGAATACATAGACCAACAGAGTGTCACTAGTATGCCTCTACTTGACTAGCTCGTTAATCAAAGATGGTTATGTTTCCTAACCATGAACAAAGAGTTGTTATTTGATTAACGAGGTCACATCATTAGTAGAATGATCTGATTGACATGACCCATTCCATTAGCTTAGCACCCGATCGTTTAGTATGTTGCTATTGCTTTCTTCATGACTTATACATGTTCCTATAACTATGAGATTATGCAACTCCCGTTTACCGGAGGAACACTTTGGGTACTACCAAACGTCACAACGTAACTGGGTGATTATAAAGGAGTACTACAGGTGTCTCCAATGGTAGATGTTGGGTTGGCGTATTTCGAGATTAGGGTTTGTCACTCCGATTGTCGGAGAGGTATCTCTGGGCCCTCTCGGTAATGCACATCACATAAGCCTTGCAAGCACTGCAACTAATAAGTTAGTTGTGAGATGATGTATTACGGAACGAGTAAAGAGACTTGCCGGTAACGAGATTGAACTAGGTATTGGATACCGACGATCGAATCTCGGGCAAGTAACATACCGATGACAAAGGGAACAACGTATGTTGTTATGCGGTCTGACCGATAAAGATCTTTGTAGAATATGTAGGAGCCAATATGGGCATCCAGGTCCCGCTATTGGTTATTGACCGGAGACGTGTCTCGGTCATGTCTACATTGTTCTCGAACCGTAGGGTCCGCACGCTTAACGTTACGATGACAGTTATTATGAGTTTATGCATTTTGATGTACCGAAGGTTGTTCGGAGTCCCGGATGAGATCACGGACATGACGAGGAGTCTCGAAATGGTCGAGACGTAAAGATTGATATATTGGAAGCCTATGTTTGGGCACCGGAAGTGTTCCGGGTGAAATCGGGATTTTACCGGATTACCGGGAGGGTTACCGGAACCCCCCGGGAGGCAAATGGGCCTATTGGGCCTTAGTGGAAAAGAGAGAAGGGGCAGCCCATAGGCTAGCCGGCTGAACCCCCCTTCCCTAGTCCTATTAGGACTAGGAGAAGGGGCCGGCCCCCCTCTCTTCTCTTTCTCCCGAAGAGTCCTATTAGGAATAGGATTTGGGGGAAGGAGTCCTACTCCCGGTAGGAGTGGGACTCCTCCCTGCGCCTCCCTCCTAGCCGGCCGACCCCCTTGCCCCTGGTCCTTTATATACGGGGGCAGGGGGCACCCCATAGACACACAACTTGATCCTTGAGATAGTTCCTTAGCCGTGTGCGGTGCCCCCTGCCACCAAATTCCACCTCGATCATACCGTTGTAGTGCTTAGGCGAAGCCCTGCGTCGGTAGTACATCAAGATCGTCATCACACCGTCGTGCTGACGGAACTCTTCCTCGACGCTTTGCTGGATCGGAGCCCGAGGAACGTCATCGAGCTGAACGTGTGCTAAGAACTCGGAGGTGCCGGAGTAACGGTACTTGGATCGGTCGGATCGGGAAGAAGACGTACGACTACTTCCTCTACGTTGTGTGATCGCTTCCGCAGTCGGTCTGCGTTGGTACGTAGACAACACTCTCCCCTCTCGTTGCTGTGCATCACCATGATCTTGCGTGTGCGTAGGAAATTTTTTGAAATTACTGCGTTCCCCAACAGTGGCATCCGAGCCTAGGTTTTATGGTTTGATGTTATATGCACGAGTAGAACACAAGTGAGTTGTGGGCGATACAAGTCATACTGCCTACCAGCATGTCATACTTTGGTTCGGCGGTATTGTTGGTTGAGACGATCCGGACCAACCTTACGCGTACTCTTACGCGAGACCGGTTCCCTCGACGTGCTTTGCACATAGATGGCTTGCGGAAGACTGTCTCTCCAACTTTAGTTGAACCAAGTGTGACTACGCCCGGTCCTTGAGAAGGTTAAAACGGAGTCTATTTGACGAACTATCGTTGTGGTTTTGATGCGTAGGTGAGATGAGTTCTTACTTAAGCCCGTAGCAGCCACGTAAAACTTGCAACAACAAAGTAGAGGACGTCTAACTTGTTTTTGCAGGGTATGTTGTGATGTGATATGGTCAAGGCATGATGCTGATTTTATTGTATGAGATGATCATGTTTTGTAACTAAGTTATCGGCAACTGACAGGAGCCATATGGTTGTCGCTTTATTGTATGCAATGCAATCGCGATGTAATGCTTTACTAGATTACTAAACGGTAGTGATAGTCGTGGAAGCATAAGATTGGCGAGACGACAACGATGCTACGATGGAGATCAAGGTGTCGCGCCGGTGACGATGGTGATCATGACGGTGCTTCGGAGATGGAGATCACAAGCACAAGATGATGATGACCATATCATATCACTTATATTGATTGCATGTGATGTTTATCCTTTTATGCATCTTGTCTTGCTTTGATTGACGGTAGCATTATAAGATGATCTCTCACTAAATTATCAAGAAGTGTTCTCCCTGAGTATGCACCGTTGCCAAAGTTCGTCGTGCCCAGACACCACGTGATGATCGGGTGTGATAAGCTCTACGTCCATCTACAACGGGTGCAAGCCAGTTTTGCACACGCAGAATACTCAGGTTAAACTTGACGAGCCTAGCATATGCAGATATGGCCTCGGAACACAGAGACCGAAAGGTCGAGCGTGAATCATATAGTAGATATGATCAACATGACGATGTTCACCATTGAAAACTACTCCATCTCACGTGATGATCGGTTATGGTTTAGTTGATTTGGATCACGTGATCACTTAGAGGATTAGAGGGATGTCTATCTAAGTGGGAGTTCCTAAGTAATTTGATTAACTGAACTTAAACTTATCATGAACTTAGTACCTGATAGTATCTTGCTTGTTTATGTTGCTTGTAGATAGATGGCTCGTGCTATTGTTCCGTTAAATTTTAATGCGTTCCTTGAGAAAGCAAAGTTGAAAGATGATGGTAGCAATTACACGGACTGGGTCCGTAACCTGAGGATTATCCTCATTGCTGCACAGAAGAATTACGTCCTGGAAGCACCGCTGGGTGACAGGCCTGCTGCTGGAGCAACGCCAGATGTTATGAACGTCTGGCAGAGCAAAGCTGATGACTACTCGATAGTTCAGTGTGCCATGCTTTACGGCTTAGAATCGGGACTTCAACGACGTTTTGAACGTCATGGAGCATATGAGATGTTCCAGGAGTTGAAGTTAATATTTCAAGCAAATGCCCGAATTGAGAGATATGAAGTCTCCAATAAGTTCTATAGCTGTAAGATGGAGGAGAACAGTTCTGTCAGTGAGCATATACTCAAAATGTCTGGGTATAATAATCACTTGATTCAGATGGGAGTTAATCTTCCAGATGATTGCGTCATTGACAGAATTCTCCAATCACTACCACCAAGCTACAAGAGCTTCGTGATGAACTATAATATGCAAGGGATGAACAAGACTATTCCCGAGCTCTTCGCAATGCTGAAAGCTGCGGAGGTAGAAATCAAGAAGGAGCATCAAGTGTTGATGGTTAGCAAAACCACTAGTTTCAAGAAAAAGGGCAAAGGGAAGAAGAAGGGAAACTTCAAGAAGAACAGCAAGCAAGTTGCTGCTCAAGAGAAGAAACCCAAGTCTGGACCTAAGCCTGAAACTGAGTGCTTCTACTGCAAGCAGATTGGTCACTGGAAGCGGAACTGCCCCAAGTATTTGGCGGATAAGAAGGATGGCAAAGTGAGCAAAGGTATATGTGATATACATGTTATTGATGTGTACCTTACTAGAGCTCGCAGTAGCACCTGGGTATTTGATACTGGTTCTGTTGCTAATATTTGCAACTCGAAATAGGGACTACGGAATAAGCGGACACTAGCAAAGGACGAGGTGACGATGCGCGTGGGAAACGGTTCCAAAGTCGATGTGATCGCGGTCGGCACGCTACCTCTACATCTACCTTCGGGATTAATATTAGACCTAAATAATTGTTATTTGGTGCCAGCGTTAAGCATGAACATTATATCTGGATCTTGTTTAATGCGAGACGGTTATTCATTTAAATCTGAGAATAATGGTTGTTCTATTTATATGAATAATATCTTTTATGGTCATGCACCTTTGAAGAGTGGTCTATTCTTGTTGAATCTCGAAGATAGTAATACACATATTCATAATGTAGAAGCCAAAAGATGCAAAGTTAATAATGATAGTGCAACTTATTTGTGGCACTGCCGTTTAGGTCATATCGGTGTAAAACGCATGAAGAAACTCCATACTGATGGGCTTTTGGAACCACTTGATTATGAATCACTTGGTACTTGCGAACCGTGCCTCATAGGCAAGATGACTAAAACACCGTTCTCCGGTACTATGGAGAGAGCAACAGATTTGTTGGAAATCATACATACCGATGTATGTGGTCCGATGAATATTGAGGCTCGCGGCGGATATCGTTATTTTCTCACCTTCACAGATGATTTAAGCAGTTATGGGTATATCTACTTAATGAAACATAAGTCTGAAACATTTGAAAAGTTCAAGGAATTTCAGAGTGAAGTTGAAAATCATCGTAATAAGAAAATAAAATTTCTACGATCTGATCGTGGAGGAGAATATTTGAGTTACGAGTTTGGTGTACATTTGAAAAATTGTGGAATAGTTTCGCAACTCACGCCACCCGGAACACCACAGCGTAATGGTGTGTCCGAACGTCGTAATCGTACTTTACTAGATATGGTGCGATCTATGATGTCTCTTACTGATTTACCGCTATCGTTTTGGGGTTATGCTTTAGAGACGGCCGCATTCACGTTAAATAGGGCACCATCAAAATCCGTTGAGACGACGCCTTATGAACTATGGTTTGGCAAGAAACCAAAGTTGTCGTTTCTTAAAGTTTGGGGCTGCGATGCTTATGTGAAAAAGCTTCAACCTGATAAGCTCGAACCCAAGCGGAGAAATGTGTCTTCATAGGATACCCAAAGGAAACTGTTGGGTATACCTTCTATCACAGATCCGAAGGCAAGACATTCGTTGCTAAGAATGGATCATTTCTAGAGAAGGAGTTTCTCTCGAAAGAAGTGAGTGGGAGGAAAGTAGAACTTGACGAGGTAACTGTACCTGCTCCCTTATTGGAAAATAGTACATCACAGAAAACTGTTTCTGCGACACCTATGCCAATCAGTGAGGAAGCTAATGATGATGATCATGAAGCTTCAGAACAAGATACTACTGAACCACGTAGATCAACCAGAGTGAGATCCGCACCAGAGTGGTACGGTAATCCAGTTCTGGAAGTCATGATGCTAGATCATGATGAACCTACGAACTATGAAGAAGCGATGGTGAGCCCAGATTCCGCAAAGTGGCTTGAGGCCATGAAATCTGAGATGGGATCCATGTATGAGAACAAAGTATGGACTTTGGTTGACTTGCCCGATGATCGGCAAGCAATTGAGAATAAATGGATCTTCAAGAAAAAGACTGACGCTGACGGTAATGTTACTGTCTATAAAGCTAGACTTGTCGCAAAAGGTTTTCGACAAGTTCAAGGGGTTGACTACGATGAGACTTTCTCACCCGTAGCGATGCTTAAGTCCGTCAGAATTATGTTAGCAATTGCCGCATTTTATGATTATGAAATATGGCAGATGGATGTCAAAACTGCATTCCTGAATGGATTTCTGGAAGAAGAGTTGTATATGGTACAACTAGAAGGTTTTGTCGATCCAAAGGGAGCTAACAAAGTATGCAAACTCCAGCGATCCATCTATGGACTGGTGCAAGCATCTCGGAGTTGGAATAAACGCTTTGATAGTGTGATCAAAGCATTTGGCTTTATACAGACTTTTGGAGAAGCCTGTATTTACAAGAAAGTGAGTGGGAGCTCTGTAGCATTTCTGATATTATATGTGGATGACATATTGCTGATTGGAAATGATATAGAATTTCTGGATAGCATAAAGGGATACTTGAATAAAAGTTTTTCGATGAAAGACCTCGAGGAAGCTGCATACATATTAGGCATAAAGATCTATAGAGATAGATCAAAACGCTTAATTGGACTTTCACAAAGCACATACCTAGACAAGATTTTGAAGAAATTCAAAATGGATCAAGCAAAGAAAGGGTTCTTGCCTGTGTTACAAGGTATGAAATTGAGTAAGACTCAATGCCCGACCACTGCAGAAGATAGAGAGAAAGTGAAAGATGTTCCCTATGCTTCAGCCATAGGCTCTATCATGTATGCAATGCTGTGTACCAGACCTGATGTGTGCCTTGCTATAAGTTTAGCAGAGACGTACCAAAGTAATCCTGGAATGGATCACTGGACAGCGGTCAAGAACATCCTGAAATACCTGAAAAGGACTAAGGATATGTTTCTCGTATATGGAGGTGACAAAGAGCTCACCGTAAGAGGTTACGTTGATGCAAGCTTTGACACTGATCCGGACGATTCTAAATCGCAAACCGGATACGTGTTTACTTTAAACGGTGGAGCTGTCAGTTGGTGCAGTTCTAAACAAAGCGTCGTAGCAGGATCTACATGTGAAGCGGAGTACATAGCTGCTTCGGAAGCAGCAAACGAAGGAGTCTGGATGAAGGAGTTCATATCCGATCTAGGTGTCATACCTAGTGCATCGGGTCCAATGAAAATCTTCTGTGACAATACTGGTGCAATTGCCTTGGCAAAGGAATCCAGATTTCACAAGAGGACCAAACACATCAAGAGACGCTTCAACTCCATCCGGGATTTAGTCCAGGTGGGAGACATAGAGATTTGCAAGATACATACGGATCTGAATGTTGCAGACCCGTTGACTAAGCCTCTTCCACAAGCAAAACATGATCAGCACCAAGGCTCCATGGGTGTTAGAATCATTACAGTGTAATCTAGATTATTGACTCTAGTGCAAGTGGGAGACTGAAGGAAATATGCCCTAGAGGCAATAATAAAGTTATTATTTATTTCCTTATATCATGATAAAAGTTTATTATTAATGGTAGAATTGTATTAACCGGAAACATAATACATGTGTGAATACATAGACCAACAGAGTGTCACTAGTATGCCTCTACTTGACTAGCTCGTTAATCAAAGATGGTTATGTTTCCTAACCATGAACAAAGAGTTGTTATTTGATTAACGAGGTCACATCATTAGTAGAATGATCTGATTGACATGACCCATTCCATTAGCTTAGCACCCGATCGTTTAGTATGTTGCTATTGCTTTCTTCATGACTTATACATGTTCCTATAACTATGAGATTATGCAACTCCCGTTTACCGGAGGAACACTTTGGGTACTACCAAACGTCACAACGTAACTGGGTGATTATAAAGGAGTACTACAGGTGTCTCCAATGGTAGATGTTGGGTTGGCGTATTTCGAGATTAGGGTTTGTCACTCCGATTGTCGGAGAGGTATCTCTGGGCCCTCTCGGTAATGCACATCACATAAGCCTTGCAAGCATTGCAACTAATAAGTTAGTTGTGAGATGATGTATTACGGAACGAGTAAAGAGACTTGCCGGTAACGAGATTGAACTAGGTATTGGATACCGACGATCGAATCTCGGGCAAGTAACATACCGATGACAAAGGGAACAATGTATGTTGTTATGCGGTCTGACCGATAAAGATCTTCGTAGAATATGTAGGAGCCAATATGGGCATCCAGGTCCCGCTATTGGTTATTGACCGGAGACGTGTCTCGGTCATGTCTACATTGTTCTCGAACCGTAGGGTCCGCACGCTTAACGTTACGATGACAGTTATTATGAGTTTATGCATTTTGATGTACCGAAGGTTGTTCGGAGTCCCGGATGAGATCACGGACATGACGAGGAGTCTCGAAATGGTCGAGACGTAAAGATTGATATATTGGAAGCCTATGTTTGGGCACCGGAAGTGTTCCGGGTGAAATCGGGATTTTACCGGATTACCGGGAGGGTTACCGGAACCCCCCGGGAGGCAAATGGGCCTATTGGGCCTTAGTGGAAAAGAGAGAAGGGGCAGCCCACAGGCTAGCCGGCCGAATCCCCCTTCCCTAGTCCTATTAGGACTAGGAGAAGGGGCCGGCCCCCCTCTCTTCTCTTTCTCCCGAAGAGTCCTATTAGGAATAGGATTTGGGGGAAGGAGTCCTACTCCCGGTAGGAGTGGGACTCCTCCCTGCGCCTCCCTCCTAGCCGGCCGACCCCCTTGCCCCTGGTCCTTTATATACGGGGGCAGGGGGCACCCCATAGACACACAACTTGATCCTTGAGATAGTTCCTTAGCCGTGTGCGGTGCCCCCTGCCACCAAATTCCACCTCGATCATACCGTTGTAGTGCTTAGGCGAAGCCCTGCGTCGGTAGTACATCAAGATCGTCATCACGCCGTCGTGCTGACGGAACTCTTCCTCGACGCTTTGCTGGATCGGAGCCCGAGGAACGTCATCGAGCTGAACGTGTGCTAAGAACTCGGAGGTGCCGGAGTAACGGTACTTGGATCGGTCGGATCGGGAAGAAGACGTACGACTACTTCCTCTACGTTGTGTGATCGCTTCCGCAGTCGGTCTGCGTTGGTACGTAGACAACACTCTCCCCTCTCGTTGCTGTGCATCACCATGATCTTGCGTGTGCGTAGGAAATTTTTTGAAATTACTGCGTTCCCCAACAATTTTTGGGTCTAGCCAGGTACTACCGGAAATTTGTGAGGAATTTCGGAGTCATCAGCCGACCCCTTACAGACTTACTTCGCAAGAATTCGCTGTTTATCTGGACGACAGTGACTGAGGAGGCATTTCAAGCACTCAAGCAAGCTCTAATTCAAGCCCCGGTGTTGGCACTGCCAGACTTCACGCGACAATTTGTCGTGGAAACGGATGCGAGCGCTACTGGAGTGGGAGCGGTCCTGATGCAAGACTCACACCCCGTGGCATATTTGAGCAAGGCCCTTTGCCCACGGAATCTTGGCCTATCGGCGTACGAGAAAGAGTGTCTGGCATTACTGTTGGCGATCGACCACTGGCGGCCATACCTTCAACATGCAGAGTTTTTGATTCGCACAGACCAAAGGAGTTTGCTCAATCTTACAGATCAGTGTTTAAACACTCCAATTCAACAGCGGGCGTTCACCAAATTGATCGGGCTGCAGTTCCGGATTCAATACAAAGCCGGACCACTGAACCGCGCGGCGGATGCACTATCGCGACGCATGCATGAACAGACCGCGGAGTTGAGCGCAGTGTCACTTTGCCGCCCTGTCTGGCTGGATGCGATTGTTGCAGGATATCAACAAGACCCTGTGGCACGGCAGCGACTCTCCCAGCTTGCATTGGACCCCAATGGTGAGACTGGATTCACCTTGAAGGACGGGATCATCCGCGAGCACGATCGGGTCTGGATCGCTGAGGACAAAGAAACACAACAGAGCATCATCAGATCACTGCATGACAGCGCGATCGGGGGACATTCGGGATTCCATGCTACTTACAACCGAATTCGCCGGTTGTTCTCGTGGAAGGGAATGAAGGACATGGTCAAAGCATTCGTTCGCTCGTGCTCTGTTTGTCAACAAGCGAAAATAGAACGCAAATCACCAGCTGGACTGCTCCAACCGCTACCAATTCCAAAGAAACCATGGGCTGTGATCTCGTTGGACTTCATCGAAGGGTTACCATCTTCGGGCGGCTTCGATGTGATTCTGGTCATCGTCGATAAGTTCTCAAAGTACGCCCATTTTCTGCCACTCAAACACCCATTCACAGCTCTGCAGGTGGCGACTCTGTTTATGCACAACATATACAAGTTGCATGGCTTGCCGATGGCAATTATCTCCGACCGGGATCGCATCTTCACGAGCAGTGTGTGGCGGGAACTTTTCAAGCTCTCTCAGACACAACTGCGGCTCAGCTCCTCGTACCACCCTCAAACGGACGGCCAGACAGAGCGAGTAAACCAGTGTCTGGAGACTTACCTCAGGTGTGCAGTACATGCTTGCCCCAAGAATTGGTTTAAATGGCTCTTCCTTGCTGAGTACTGGTATAATACATGCTTTCACTCGGCGCTTGGGCGTACACCATTCGAAGTCATCTATGGGCACTTGCCAAGAGAGTTTGGGGTGATTCAAGTGGAGGAATGCACTGTACCTGACTTGGCAGCTTGGCTGAAGGAAAGAGAGGTGATGCATGAACTGCTCCAACAACATTTGAAACAAGCGCAGGACAGAATGAAGAGGCAAGCGGACAAACACCGAACAGACAAGCAGTTTGAGGTTGGGGATTCAGTCTTTCTTCGCCTACAACTTTACGTCCAGACGTCCCCGGCGCAGCGACCATACCAGAAGCTGGCCTTCCGATACTACGGGCCATACAAAATCATTGGTCGCATCGGTGCAGTGGTGTACAAGCTTCAACTACCAGCGGGCAGCAAAATACACAACGTGGTGCACGTGTCTCAGCTGAAGCAGGCAGTGGGCGTGGACGTCCCCATTGCAGGTTTGATTCCACCTGATAACGCAACTTTGCAGGCTCTGCAGGTTCCCTGCCGCATCCTTGACGACCGGTACGCAGGCGTGCAGCACACTACCAAGCGTGTGCGGGTGCTGTGGAGCGGCCTACCACCATCCCTAGCGACGTGGGAAGACCCTGGTGAGCTCCGTCATCGATTTCCGGCGACACCGGCTTGGGGACAAGCCGGCACTCAAGGAGGGGAGAATGTAACGATGGGGCCAACCGCCACAGCTAGCATGAAGGACCGAGCGACGGGACCCGCAGGCAGCGACCTCAAGGACCAAGGACAGGCTGGAGCTGACCAAGTCAAGGATGACTTGGGCGAGGAGTAGACGAGTGGGTTGGTGTGGGTATTTAGGCCAGGACCCAGCCAGTTATAAGGCATGTTGGATAACTAACTGAATCGCATCCGGAGAGAAGCTGTTCTTCCTCCCGGCCTCCTATCCCCTTTCTCCCCTGCTACCAACTCCCTTTCCCTCCTTTCCCCTACTCCAACTTGAGAAATAGATCGGACTCGTTACACTTCCCTCTGATTCGGATTCCACCATTCCTTCTCACCACACAATCTTTCCTAGCATGTTTCTTGCTCAAACATTGATGGGCTGACACAAAGCAAAACGCGCTGACGCAGCGGCATGATTGGCAGGCAGGAGATTCGCCCGGACCAGCCCAGCCCGTAGAGAAACTCAGAGCCGTCTTGCTTGCCTTCGTCCAATGGCTCGATGAAGAAACTTCAGTCCGAGGAATCACCTGCAGGGATCGCTTCCAACTCGAATCCGGCCACTACAAGAGAGAGCAGCCCTCGGTACCAAGAGGCGACGCTCTCCGTCGTGATCATCATGGCCGTGCTCAAGACGCGGGAGAGCCACATGATGTTGGAATAAGCCACGGCGTGTGTGGTCGGGCTCGTCGGACATGACGAATGCGTGCGGGACGGGCGGGACACACTGATGTCATCAGGCTCGTCGGGTGTATCGGTGACGCGCGGGACGGGCGGGGCGTGCGGGACGCAGCAGCGTGGCGTGTGTGCAGTGTGTCTACTAATAGCGTGTAGGTCTAAGTGCACGAGTTCGTACTTGTGCCAGTTTGAGTTAGTCTGCGGTTTGTTAGTGCATGCAGCAGGGGCCGTTGGAGGCAGCCGCGTCGTGCGTAAAGGAGTGCGTCGTCCGCGCGGCTGGAACGTACGGATCAAGCTGCATGTGTAGATGCATATGGAGTTTGTTATGTACGTGCGCGTATCGGCCGGAAGAGTTGCGTGGGTGCTGCGTCGCTGTATGGCTACAAAAGGCCTTGTAATCGTTGATGTAACCTTAGCCAGCAGAAAAAAAAAAGGGGCGTTTGAGCGCCGGGGCGTTGGTCGCCAGAAAAAAGTGATGCGTCTACCTCCAGTCTAGCGTGAGAGAGAGCGGCAACAACACATGAGACTCCACGCGGCTCGAGGAGAAGCAACCGTGTGCCCACCCATCCTCTGCGTGCTGCCGGACATGCTTCTTTCAGCTCAGATTCTACTCTTCATTTTCACCAAATATTGCAAACAGATCACCAAACCACGACAAATCACCTGCAAATAAACAAAGCAAAAGCTTCGGTACATAAGGTGGAAAATCTTTAGTGTGACGACACAGCATCTATTTAAGCAAAACAACATACACAAATGTCTTTTGTAGCCCCCCTGAAGTAGTTAGAGACTAGGGGCCTTCTAAATTCTACAACCTCTGTTTCTAAATGTAAGACATTTTGGCAGTTCAAAATGAACTGCAAAAACATCTTGCATTTAGAAACAGAGGGTGCCTAATATTAATAGCCCCCTTGACCTAATTGGTCATGCTCAAAACTCCATAGTTAACTTTAGTAAAACAACTACTCCCAACATACATCCCCTACCGACATCTCTTTAATCTGATGCTTAATTAACCCCAACTTTAGTAAAACAACTACTCCCAACATACATCCCCAACCAACATCTCTGTAATCTGATGCTTAACTAACCCCCAGCGTTTCTTAAAAAAGCAACAGAAAAATCATCCAGCCCCGGTGTTGAACTGGTTTTCAAACTCCTTATAACATGTCAATCTCATCTAATGAACGAGGTTGGAGCAGTAAATCTTAAATAATTAAATAGGTGATCCCCATTAATCTATTTCTCTCAGCACGCAAACATGCATGTGAAAAGATTTTCCATTCTTCTACGCTACTTGTGTCCAATAAATATTTTACAAAACTATACAATAAGCAAATACAATAAATCATTTGTATGTTCAGTTTTGATACTGATATTATTAAGCCAAATACTCATGTTTGATACAACCAAACCTCATTGAAACATATTGCAACCAGTACCCGCATCAATGTGCGGGTTATCAGCCAGTTATTATCAATGTGAGACACAATTGGCAGCCAGGGTCCCCTTTTTCTTAACTTAAGCACTCATTTCTTGTGATCTCTTCACCTTCCGTGCAACAATGAAAGAGTTGAACACCTCATCGCCTGCAGGGCGGTGCACGGCCAGCACTTGGAACCCGCCACGCCCGATATCGTCCAGCTCCACTACAGGATACAGGAACGCTCGCGCCCCATGCGCGCTCCGCGCGACGAGCACCGCCCCATCTGCCATGTGCTTCCCCAAGTGCGCTATGGCGTCGGCCTTCTCCTTGGACGTCATCCCCACGAGCGCCGCCAGGAAGACCACATCGTACGCGCCGAGCTCAGCCGTGAGGTCCGCGACTTCGGCTGTGTGGAACGCCATGCGCGCACGCACGCCCTCGTCCGCCGCGCCGACCAGCTTCATCGCCCGGCCGTTGGCCACGCTGCACCGGTCGTAGTTGTCGAACCTGGTGTCCGGCAGGTGGTACGTCGCGAGGAAGAGCGAGCTGAACGGCAGCGGTCCTGACCCGATGAACGCCACGCGTGCCGGGGCCGCCACGTGACCGGACAGAAGATCGTGCTCGAGCTTGCTCAGGTTGATGTAGTTGTCGAAGTAAGGGAAGC
Source organism: Triticum monococcum (assembly GCA_034509565.1). Lineage (NCBI taxonomy): Eukaryota > Viridiplantae > Streptophyta > Magnoliopsida > Poales > Poaceae > Triticum > Triticum monococcum. The sequence goes on from CM067842.1 coordinate 16,315,262, forward strand.
GGCCGAGGTGGTCGAGCGGGTTGTCCAAGGCGGTGAGCATGTCGGAGTAGTGCGCCTCGAGCAGCCCCTCGGCGGCCGAGCAGAGGCGGATGAGGTCCTGCCGCATCTCCTGCGCCTCCGGGCCGAGCTTGGTCACGTCCACCGGGCTCGACGGGACGCACGCCGCGACCAGCTCGGTGAAGAGCGCGTCGACTTGAGGGGACGGGCTTAGCGACGGGAGCTTGGAGATGGCGGCGTGGAGGCCGGTGATCTTCTCCACCAGAGCAGCCACCTGGCTGTTTTCGGCCTCCATGTCACTTGATTGCCAAGTGGGTATGGCTGGTGTTGTAGTGCTGCTCTCAATCAAAAGGAAAACAATCAATGGAATTGCAATTGATTGAGCAGTTTGATGAGCTCTGGAGAGTGAGGGGTGGTATGTAGCATGAAAATCGTATGCGTGGCGCGCTTCATGCTTGCACAGACGTGACGGCCTGTTTCGTGCCTCTAATTTCCATTGCATCTTGCTGACCAGCTCATGATTTGGTAGCTAGCTTGACAATATACTCCGACCGGTGGATAAATTTGGTCTCTGACATTGAATACTCAGTCAGTGGTAGGATTCGGATCTGGAGGCCAAGGCCCGGGGCCGGGGGGTGAACAAAAATGGCAGAATAGACTTGTTCTTCACAAAATAGATTCTTAGGATTCTAGGAGTACTCTACTACCTAAGCTGAATGTGATTTCCTTTTGTCTATCAGTAGATATAAGCTTAGTCTCTATGTGGATCTCAATCATATATAGAGACAATGGACGGTGGAAAACCGACTGAACTGACGATGCGGGACTGAAAAAGGCTTCAGTGGCACTGAGCTTACCCGTAGCAGCCGGCCGGCCGGCGTCTGCTCCCGCTCCACCGCGAGGCCCCCTTCAGCCTTCCGCGGCCTCACGAGTCTCTCTCCGTCGTGGAGGGGAGGCCGGCGACGTTCCCGGACCCCCGAAGCGGAGGATGGCGAGGATGACGGTGCAGGGAGGCGGCCGGAGCTCCCTCGCGCTGCAGGTGGTGGCCGGAGTTCAGATCGGGAGGGATGGGATGGGGACTGGAGAGAGGAATGAGGGAGAGGAGAAACCGAGCTTGACGAAAGGCGCATCGTGTATATTTCTTTTTCTTTTGATTTGAAGGAATATTTATTATTCCAGGTGTTGGGCTGGATTGTTCTAGAAAGGAGTTGGGCTGGATGGGCTAGGCTATGGTTTGCCACAGCCCATCGCAGCAGCCCGCACAATTTTGCCAATATGCATGCTATGGGTCTGTGTAAGTTGCATAGAGAGGTTCCATCAAAGATTGCACTTTTTCAAATATAAAAGGATGTTAAATCTCCTGGCCTCTACATCAATTAATACATACAACCATCTTTATTTAAAAAAATTGACTATGAACGACAATGGGAGAGGCTCCCACTGATTTTTGTATTACTCACAAATTCTTTTTACATAATAACAATGCTGGGTTTAGGGCCCTCCAGCCATGGCTAAGCAAAAGTAAATAGGGAGGTACAAAGGTGGAAATCAAGTGTGACTATGAGGAACAGCAGAAGATCATAAGCCTTGCAGGTAAGTGACTAAGAAGGGACGAAGCTCTTCTTTACAGTTGTGCACGACAAGACCCAAATGTTCTTTGAACCGCGCCAACCACGAAGCGAATGAGTGTGGGATCCCTCTGAAGTACTCGGTATTTCTCTCCTTCCATATGCTCCAGGCAGCCATCATAAACATGTCCATGAACAGAGGTTTCTGCAAGCGATCTTTGCCACCATGCAGCAAGGCAATCCTATCACTTGAGGAAGGCAAACGGATCCCAACTTTGGTCCAACAATACTCACTAAACGGGCAGGCAGGTAAAGAAAAGGTGTTCAACAGTCTCTTCAGGAGGATACAGACAAAGCATGCATGCATAATTGTTGTCCACGAGGGTATAGTGTCTGCGTCTCAACATATTCCTCGTGTTTAGGCAATCCGCCATCAGGAGCCAACAGATCATTTTGAATTTGATCGGGCTTTTGGCTCTCCAAAGCCACACGAAAGCTTTGTCCACCACCATCTCCCTGAAGCAGTGGTCATAAAACTTCTTGAAGGGAAACCTACCCCCAATAGTGCAAGCCCATGTGTCATTGCAGTTTGCATCCAGGATCATGTGTGCGGAGCCTTCTTTATTAATTATTCAATAAATGTCTAATAAAAATATACATCAGGCCGCCCGAAGCAATCACTCACACCTACAAACTTGATAAATGCGGAGTGCTCTCATTTCCCATATCTAAAACCGGCGGCGTCGCTGATCCATCCACATAATGTATCGGAACCAACAGCCGGTGCAGCAGTCCTAAAGCGTACACAACAAGCACACGTTTTAGAAGCCGCGGCATCATCATCGGACAGCTGACCCATCATCACAAGAGAGATCCGCATCATCCTTGTCAGTCCAGCCATCCGTTGATGCCACCACGACGCCCAACGGCAACACCACCCTACACTCGTCCATCCAGACGCGAAGACTCTGGAAGATCTGTCGTGCGTAGTACCTGTCGACCAAACATGACCAGTGTTTTGGGTACCGAACAAAATTTCGGGATCTCGCGCGGTTACCGCCCCCCCCCCCCTCTCGAGAAACGCTCATACCGAGCAAAAAATCTCGAATATTTTGAAAATTTTGAATCCGAACACTCACACTATAGTTAAATAGAGTCAATCTACATATATGTCGGAGCTTCCAGGGGTCGAACTCGCGGCGTTTAGCAAGCGATAACTCAGGTTGAACAGCCACTACGACGGGGCTAGCGTTGTGATACAGAAGAGTTAGACACGTATCTATATCGACTTTTTTTTGGGTATTTTGTGGTTACCGTGATAACCGCAAATTCCGGTGCCCCTCGAGAAAAAAAGTCCACTCGGGATCCAAAACTTTGGACATGACACAGCGTAGCACCTTTCGGCTAGGCATGACTTGACATCTTCACCGAAGCTCCGTGCTAAATGAAGCCGCTCCATCTTCTGCCTCTGTCTTTTAACGTTGCTCCACGCGATGCTCTCAAGAGAGAAGAAAGAAATGACACTGCAGTAACGCCATCATCCGATCACAATCACAGACCGGGAACCAGCAGAGCGCCAAGAATGCTTGCACAGTTTAAGTTCCAAATTAAACACCGGACGTGTTGTTTTCTAGTAACAGGATAATCCTGTTGTCCTGTCTTTGTAGCTACACCAACCCCGTGTGCGTCTTCATCAAGCACTAACTAATTTATCAGCCAAACGTGGTTGACGGATCAATATGTAGTCCATTTCAACAAGTTATGAGGGCGGACTTGGTCATGTGCAGTTCAGTGCAGTGACGAAGAGGATAGGGGACGAAAGTTCTCCCCAAGAGGCGTGCATGGGCACTCCGCATGTGCAATAATTAAGAGGATGCATGATAGGCGAAGCTTCTTCTGGCCAGCCGCCGCACTCCAGAATTCAATGGCCGAGACTAGTGCAGTGCAGGCTCGGCTCATTCATCCGCGGTAGCCAGCAAGGCAACCATGTCCACGGTGAGAGCGCCGCGTGCGACGGCCATCCTGGCCGTCGTCCTGGCGGCGGCCGCGGTCACGCCGGCCACGGCCCAGCAGTGCGGCTCGCAGGCCGGCGGCGCGACGTGCGCCGACTGCCTGTGCTGCAGCCAGTTCGGGTTCTGCGGCAGCACCTCCGACTACTGCGGCGCCGGCTGCCAGAGCCAGTGCAGCGGCTGCGGCGGCGGGGTGGCGTCCATCGTGTCCGGGGACCTCTTCGAGCGGTTCTTGCTCCATCGCAACGACGCGGCGTGCCTGGCCCGCGGGTTCTACACGTACGACGCCTTCCTGGCCGCCGCCGGCGCCTTCCCGGCCTTCGGCACCACCGGAGACCTGGACACGCGGAAGCGGGAGGTGGCGGCCTTCTTCGGCCAGACCTCGCACGAGACCACCGGCGGGTGGCCCACCGCGCCCGACGGCCCCTTCTCGTGGGGCTACTGCTTCAAGCAGGAGCAGGGCTCGCCGCCGAGCTACTGCGACCAGAGCGCCGACTGGCCGTGCGCACCCGGCAAGCAGTACTATGGCCGCGGCCCCATCCAGCTCACACAGTAAGCACCCACAAAACTCTCTTCTTCATGTACTAGTTCTCTCCTAACTCAAAGTTTCTGAGTTTTAACCTAATTAATGTACATGAAAAATTACCAACATGTGTGATAGTATCATCAGCATAATTAGATCAATGATAAAGTATATTTTCATATGATATTGTTTGCAACTTTGGATTGGTAAAAAATATAAAAAGTGCAGTGTCTTTGATGGCCTGATTGTCATGCTGGATTGATTCAGCAACTACAACTACGGACCGGCGGGCCGCGCAATCGGGGTGGACCTGCTGAACAATCCGGACCTGGTGGCCACAGACCCGACGGTGGCGTTCAAGACGGCGATATGGTTCTGGATGACGACGCAGTCCAACAAGCCGTCGTGCCATGATGTGATCACGGGGCTGTGGACTCCGACGGCCAGGGATAGCGCAGCCGGACGGGTACCCGGGTACGGTGTCATCACCAACGTCATCAACGGCGGGATCGAATGCGGCATGGGGCAGAACGACAAGGTGGCCGATCGGATCGGGTTCTACAAGCGCTACTGTGACATCTTCGGCATCGGCTACGGAGATAACCTCGACTGCTACAACCAATTATCGTTCAACATTGGGCTCGCGGTACAGTGAGACAGTAAGACTATGGGTCCTCGATCTATGCATGTGTGGATGTGATCACAGATAAATAAACAATCTTGGGAAGTACTTTGTGACCAAATAAATGGATGACGAGACCTTCCAGACATGTGTAATAATACATTTATGTCGATTAACGGAAAGGAATCATCTTTATCAAAAATATATTCAAGTAGTTTATGCAGAAACGTCTGCAAAAATATACATCTCCTTCGGTTCATACTCGCTTGTCTCGATGGACTGATATTTCGTACCCGCTCTGTCCCAAAATAAAATAAACGGCTCATCACTTATTTTGAGACAGACCGAGTATATTCTAGTAATTTTGCTAATAAATTGACGGGCATTTAGAGCAGAAATGGTTTTACTTGCCCATTTCTTTACTTTAAACTATTTTGACATGCAGGTTCCAAACTACTTTTTGTTAACAGAGAAAGGCGTCAACAGTGCCATATATTTCAGCTCCTAGGGCTAGGCAGAATACAGAGTGAGAGTACATAACCCTGCTGGGGAGAAAGAAGAAGAGTTTGAATTACAGGGCATGGCCTATACACCTATGAGCTAAGCAAAGATAACTGGCAGAAGATCCAATCAAAAGGATTACAACCTGAAGAGTACACCACAACCTGAAGAGTACAGCACAGAGGAACACCACCGGATTACAACCTGCAAGGTCACTGCTCTTGCAAATGCTGTTTAAAAGATAAGAGACCTGATAGTATTTTAGCTGCAACTGGAGGCCTAAATCCTGAACAACATGAGTACAAAAGCCCGGGCAGTCCAGAGTAACAAGTTTTGGAATGAAACGACCGCAAGATTGCCTATGAGCTTGGCTGTAGCATGCAAAACGACAAGTTCTGTCGAAGAGTTCAACACCTGGTGAGCACAATCCTGTGCAATTCCATTCAAACTCCTGGATATATGGAATATACTTGGGTCCCCTCTGTTAAGATTGCAACGGTAGGCCGCTAAATTTTGCCACGTCCCAGCGAGAGGAAGGGGCGTTGGTGTTGTTGAGTGCAGCAAGCGTGGCCAATGAAAGATTATCTGTGAGAAAGGGCAGCGCACCAGCCTCTGCTATTAATGGTGACGGAGCAAGGTCCATGGAAGCTTGTATCATAATCTCTACCCTGCCCTGATCCCTTGAGATCTGAACAAAGACTCCAATACCTATAGCTGAGAGAGTAGATCTTCCTGGAATCTTGGTGTTCTTCCAAAAGGCATCAGAAAAGAATTTGTTGCCTGCAATTATTAGATCAGAAGAAATAGTAGTACCCTGAGCAGAACAGGGACTGGAATCTTGTCTATGACTCGTATGCCAAGTATGAGAGGGAGGTACAGAATCATCTTCTTGTAGCGTTTGCTGAAGTAATACCAAGCTTCATCTCGTGTACCTTGTGAGGAAGAGACTTCCTTCTTTGAAAAAGAGTGTCATTTCTTGTTTTCCAAATGCTCCACAGGAATGTAAATAGATTAGCCAGAGAAGCAGAAGGACGGCCATAGAAAGAATATGAAGAACGATATCATGCATAGTGTAAAAGTTGCTACTAAGAATCTCAGAATTTAAATACCAAGGGTGAGAGAACCAGGCCGATTTAGCAAAAGGACATAGAAAAACATAGATGTAGTCCATCTTCAAGAAGATCACACCTGCAACAGTTCTTAGCAATATGAATTGAGTAATTACCTGCTCGCATACCAGTAGGAAGTGCTTTTCTAAGCAGTCTCCATGCAAATGTTTGGGTTCTGGGGGCCAAATTCTTGAGTTTCAAAACCTGCTTAAGAATGTTTAAAACCTGCAGAGGAGGGGGTGTGGGCCTATGGTTGGGAGTGATCTAAAGTTCAAGTACGCAAAATTTATAGGAGCTATTTGTGTTGCATTTGGTTGTAGGAGTTAAGTCCCAACAGAGGATGTCTGGACTGTTATCTTGAATCATATGAGTGTTCAATATGATAGAAGCAGTAGGTTGAGCAAAGAGCCGATGAATGAGAGCATGGTTCCACTGTTTCTGCTGAGGAAGCCATAAATCTTTAATCATGGGAGGATAAACAATCTGGGATTGTTGAATAATCAAATGATTGTACATATCTGACAAAGCAGAGCACCAAGGGGTGCTCCACACTGATATATTGCATTGGGTGTGTCGACAAAAACTATGACATTTAAGCTTAGGCATAATTTTAAGAATAGAAGACCAAACACCAGATTTTGGAATAGAGGAGCTAGCCAACCAAATAGAAGAGTCAGGGAAGCATTTGGCCTTGAGGATCAAGTGAAGATGAGAGGAAGGAGCTTCGACAATTCTCCATGCCGCAGTAAGAATTAAAAGCTTGATTCATAGCCTGCAAGTTCCTAATTCACATCCTGTGTGCTGTCCTTTCCCCAAATCCAGAGGAGTTTATGGTGGGGGCAATATTAATGGCGATGCTCGTACCAAAGCTGGTGGAGCAGGAAATGTCGGAGTTGGAGGAGTTTGTTGTTCCACTAACAAGGAAGAGAGAGGCGTGTAGATGTCCCGACACTCTCCTCGCTCCCCTCGATGTCCCTCCGTTCGTGAATAAGTATGCTTCTAGCTTTTGCCTTAAGTCAAAATTTTAAAATTTTGATCAACTTTATAGAGAAAAGTAGCAGCATTTATGGCACCAAAATTCATACCTCTAGATCCGTTTTAAAATGTACTTTTAAAATATACCAATTTGATGTTATATATGTTACTACTCTTTTCTAGAAAGTTGGTCAAAATTTTAAAACTTCCACTTAGACAAAAGGTAAAAGTACACTTATTCGCGGACAGAGGTAGTGCTTATCTCCGACATAGGTGTCATCGCTAGAGTGGTGACATGGGTGTCGAAGCTAGAGCGTGCGGTGGCTTGGTTGTCGGAATTTTGCCGACAGTGACAGCTTGAGTGGAGGTGTCCAATTGGAGCAGCTTGAGAGTATTTAACAAAAAACTACCACAATTCGTGGAACCGTGCCTACAAACTACCACTTTACAAATTTATGCGGAAAACTACCATTTTTTCATTAATCTTTGACAAAAAAACACTAACAACTGATTTGGACGAAATTAAACTCGAATATGACAGCGCCGCCGGAGTATTTCATCTTCTCCACCTCCGGTGAAGGCCGCCGCCGCCTCGATCTCTTTCTCCGGCTTCAGGTCCGTGCAGTGCCGGAACCAGGGCCACGGCTGCCGAGCCGAGGTCTCCGGCTGCCGCGCCGAGGAGCATGACGAGGCATCACATTCAAGCTCCTCCCCGGCGAGCAGTGCTGCAGCCTCGCCGTCGCTCGCCACCAGGCCGCACGGAAGCATGCCCGCCCCTTGCGTGGAGACGAACTGCCAGCCGGAGTCGACCCTGGCTATGCCTCCTCTCTCCTCCGTAGGTGCGCGCGCTCGGGGCGGTCGCCCTGCTGTGCGCTCTGGTGGGAGAGGCTCCGCCTTGCACACTGCTACCCGACGACCGGCGGCTCCCCAATCTGCTTCGTCGCGCGGCAGGTTCTGGCTGCGCGGCATCTTCCGGCGACCTGCTAGCCAAGGCGGAGGCGGGAATGAGCTCGCCAGCAAAAGGGACCTGATTGCTTTTTTCCGTGTCTTTTGCAGGGACCTGTTTGCGTTTTTATTTTTTCATAATCGAGTTTAAACAAGTTGAATCGTGCACTTTTCACACATGGTAGTTTTTAGTTAAAGATTAATGAAAAAATTATAGTTTTTTGCACAAATTTGTAAAGTGGTAGTTTATAGACACGGTTCCACGAATTGTGGTAGTTTTTTTGTTAAATACTCAGCAGCTTGGTGGCACTCGAGGTGGGATTTGGGAGGGGGGGGGGGGGGATCAATTGCTCTATTTAAAGGACATGTATGCGTCATCAGTCATGGCCGAGGATGTTACCGACGCACAGCGTGGGCGCGAGTGTGCAGGAGATTATGGGTGTGGATTTTTTTGCATTGAGGTTGAAGATGGTACTGACTGCTGGGTCCTGCATGGCAGGAAGAGATGGGTGAGAGAGGGGGGCAGGGTTGGCATCGACCGTTGGATCATGATCTTGCGACTGTGATTAAACACCACGTACCAGTTGGGCTCTGGTTGGGCTGATCCGGGGCTCGGCCTGAATTGCTGGCTCGCTCTGGCGTCAAATTGCAAGGGTTGTGTTGGGCCTGGTTGTAGGTTAGGGCTAGTTTAGGTTTATGTTTTATTTTAGCCTTTTTTCCTTTTTTTTAATTGGGATTTGATTCAAAGTCAAGTTTGATCCGAAAATTGTAGAGCAGCTCTAATAATAGTTTGATCTTGAGAAAATATATTTCAGCACAAAATATTAAATATCTAAATTGTCATCCTATTTTGGAAATTTTAAAATATTCCCTAGAATGATATATGCCTTAGTTAAATTCCGTAATTTTCTCATAGGGCTTCAATTACTATTTGGGATTTAGGAAACTTACTTTCCAACCCAAAATATTATAACAAGGGTTGCATACATTTGTAGCTCAATTTTGGCATTACCAATAGTCTCTAAAAATGATTTTAGGGTTCTATTTAGTTCCAAAATGTATTGAGTCACAATTAAAAATCAAATCAATCAACTCCTAGTCAAATTTAGCTATGATCAAGCAATCAGAGGCAAATTTGATTTTTTTTAATCAATCAATTGATATTTCAAAATTAGGAAAAATTGGAATGTGACATGTGAGCTCGGTGAAGGTCCGGGAAGCCAAGGCGGACGGTGGCAAGTGATGACGGAGGTCGAGGTGGCTGTGCGAGTGGCAGCGGTCAGTGGCTGGAATCAGCCGACACTGGGGCAGTGAAATTTCATGGGTTGGCGGTTGGGCTTTGTGCGATCTTTTTGGGTAGGATGCTTCTCGTGGAAGGTTGGACCTATAAAAACAGGTCTTTGGTAGCAAAATTTGGATGGCTACCTAATTTTTTCTCGAGAGCTATGTCTCACTTATTGCGAGACATACACTTCTCATGCCTTTGTCGCTCCCCCTAGTGGGCCGACCCAATAATGAAACTTAATGTGGTTTTCATAAGGTTCCTAGGAGTGGTTTTAGGAACTTCTTCCAGTTTAGAAGGTCTGGGTCATTTCTTTTTCTTCTTTATTATGTGTTTTTACTGATTTTCATTACTTTTTTTCCTGAGTTTTTCAGTTTAGTTTCTATTTCCCCCTATTTTTATTTTTATTTCTTTGTGTTATTTGTATTTTTTCTTGGGACTTTTTATAATCCACGTTGAGCATTATCTATATACATGTTGATTTCTTTTTTCCAGATACATGCCATACATTTTCCATATACTAGTAAGCGTGCACGTGGAACGCACGTCTTTATCAAAGCAACCTATAAAATTCATGAGGGTATTGAATTCTAATTAACTTTCATGTAAGAAAGTTCTCCTGGGTGAAATGAAGCTTATTGTATACTACTCCCTTGATTCATAAATACTATAATTTGGATAATTTTAATGTGGACTATATACGGACTCAAATGAGTGAACAAACTAACTAAAACATGTTACATCTGATTCATATCAAAGTTAGAACACCTTATATTTATGAATGGAGGGAGCACTAAGGGTGTATGTGTGTCATCTCGATCAAAGCAGCCCATGAAGTTCATGTGAGTATTGAATTCTGAATTCTGATTCCAGAAAATTGATGTGGGGTGGGGGTTGGGGGAGTTAGAAACATGGAGAGTTACAAGTCCAATCACTTATCTTTCGATGATGTCATGTGAAATTCAAGAGGACAAGGAAATCCGAATCCAAGAAATCACAGTCATATAGTAAAGAATGCAGGATGTCTAATTTCTTGTGTGAACTCGGAAGAACTTATAATAGGTATAGTAATTGTCCACATGAATATGACAGAGATGCAATCATTGAATAAAGATATTTAAAAAAAGTAGGTGTAATTCGTTCCCTCTTGGGTTCAGCCTACATTTTATCTTCAGAAGTTGAATTGTTGGACTGAAATACAACACCACCCGCGGGAGTCCCAGTGAGATAGCTTCGTCCGCCGGTGGTGACCATTTTTCCCCACCTTGAGTTTCTCTCATCCACAGTGCGAGGGGCCAAGAGTACATTACACGAGCCAGTATGAAAGTACATAAAGACATGCATACAAACCAGGCTTTGTCATGAGTTATTCACAGCATACTGCATACATAATTTGAAGGGGCTTCTTTTAAAAAAAGGTCGCATGTTATACTTTGCCATTCATGAGTTGCAAGCACGTTGTTGAAGTTGGATAGCCACAATCAGCATCCTTCAACGGGCTATCACTGGCTTCAAGTACCACTCGTACAAAGTTATGCCACTTTATCTAGCTTTTTCCCCCTGAATCATGGGCACTCTCAGTACATGCATCTCTGAAAAATAGAGAGCACCTATATATACTTAAATTGCATGGCCGAGGTCGGCTTAAAAAAACAGACTTTTTCCTTGGTTGTTGTAGAATTACATGGCCTGAGCTGCAGTTATTTTATATCTGCTATTTTGGATTGCCAGGGTTCATGTTCACCTCCAACCTACATCAGCAAAATATGTAGGCCTCGGTAGTATACTGGACAACTCTAGAGCTAATGGAACTGCATAAGTTCCATACACCCGCATCAGGCTTGCCTATCAACTGCTCAGGTAAAAGTTGAAACCGAGCTCAACCAATAAGGAAAACAAAAAGTTTAGGAAAAACGTTGCGCCCTTGTCGACAGTATGCAAGAATCATACCTGAACACTATGTACAAATTTGCTAGTCTTAGGCTTTGGTAAAATTCAAGGTAAGCAGATTAGCACTGTCGTACTTGTCATTTGGATCAATACGGCTATTATACATCTCTGACCTTCTCAGGCCGTCAGTAAAAGAGCAAATCTTGTAAGGCTTTATTTATATAGTAAGTGTGCATGTGCAATGCATGTCTTGTCAGGAATCATTAGAATACACAAAGCACGTCTCAACTACAACATACTTTTATGATTTTAGATTCAAGACACTATCAACGAAACATAAAATTCATCAAAGTACTGGAGTTAGTTTTAGTTCACCAATATCAACATGACAAAATGCACTCAAGACTTATCGGAAATGGCACAATACATCTATATGTTGTTCCTTGATGAGCACCAGCATACTGAACAGCGGCTCAGCCAGCCTAAAGTGTCTGTGGGGTCAATGGTATTTTTTGGATTTTTTTTATTATGAACAGTAATTGAACAGTGTTTTTAGGCTTATTTTCAAAAAAAACTGTGGGGTCAGTTGACCCCACAGCTAACACGTAGCTTTGCCATTGAGCATACACGATGATGCTAATATCATCCTTTGTGTTTACAAAGGATAAAAAATGGTTATATGAAATATTCTAATTGAAAATAACATAAATGCTGCTAAGTATGTTCAAAATAATAACCTTCCACTGCACGAATATAGTAGTCACATTACTTTTTAACAAAAAGTTGCATGTCCAATGCCGTCGCTACATGCCTTACATAGAGGGCAAATTCAGGGATTTACTCCTTGGTACCACACTATTATCTCCCTAACATATTTCAAAAGTTCAGAACAAAGTTCACTGGTTCTTTGAAAGTTCGAGAACAATGAATCTATAACAACAACAAAAAAGAACGGTTGAGTTTACATCAGCCGCAATCCCTAGTCTTTAGGTGATAATTAATTGAATTAGCATTATAGTTTGCTCTATTATATAACATCCTTTTCTCAAGTGAATTTGTTATGCATCAAAGTAAAAGCACAAATTTCTAGTTGCTCCCCGTGTCTATAAAAAAATTCATTAGACAATGCACAAATTTCTAAAGAAAGAGAAATTTGTGGTTCAAAGGAACAAAAAGTAACCCATTTTGATTCATCCAGTCTTCTTTTCTACAAACATACATATTATAACTCTATATGTACATATATAACAGTATTCATAATTTTTTATGATAAAATATTAATGTTTTCTAAGTTTTTCTTTGAAGGATATGTTTCAACAATTTATTGCTGTTTAGTCAACCTAAATTAAGCTTGGAAAGTATGCTGGTAATCAAGCAGATTGTACCTCCTACATTTAATATGATAGCACAGGAGCATCTCGCACTCTCGCAGAACTGAACTTAATGATCAGGTGATTGTAGATTGAATGCAGAGCCAAAATGTCATTACTTACAAAATATTTATCCTAAAAAATCAAGGATCACTAGTAGAAAAAGGGCCTTTAGTCCCGGTTCTGAAACCGGGACTAAAGGGCGCGGCCACATGGAGCTCCACCTTTAGTCCCGGTTGGTGTCCCAGTTGGTAACACCAACCGGTTACCAACCGGGACTAAAGGAAATCGCCCTGATTTTTTTTGAATTTTTTTGAATTTTTTTTATTTTCAAATTTCTGAATTATTTTAACCTCTAGTCTGTAATCACCACCCCTCATCACTTCTCAATTTATCCTCTAATCACCCCTCATCATTCCAAATCATCTAACTTCCCGAACGGTCACCCATCCTCCCACTCCCCCAGCCTGAGCACGCTTAACTTCCGGATTCTATTCTCCCTCGTTCCAAGTCTGCACTTGTTGTTTTCCTGACAATACTAAGATGTCAATCCTATTAACCTTCAGGAATTTTGCTTGAGCATGAAGTGACACATTTCATAGTTTTATTTTGAAACTATTGTTTTAAAAAACAATAATTATTTAGTAACACTAATATTTCTTGAATAATTAGTTTGACCATTGTTTGACCAGATTTGACCAAAATTGAAATAACTGAAATAATTATTTAGTAACACTAATATTCTAGAATAATTAGTTTGACCATTGTTTGACCACAGTTTGAATTTTTTTCGATTTTTTTCACTCTAGATCTTAAAAGCCCCGTAACTTTTTTTCTATTAGGTTTTTGAGGATTTTGAAAATGTTTAACGGGTGATTTTTCATATAAAAAACTTTTTCATCCGAGTTAGTATGCAAAAGTTATGCCCATTTTTACAAATTTCAGAGAGATTTTGCAAATAAAGTCAAAATTCACATTTGCAAATTTTCCCAACAACTAGACCACATATCACATGGGAAACTTATTTTCTTTTATTTTTTTGACATTTCCATCATTTTCTTATATTTTTTTAAAAACTGAAAAGGCGATCCACAGGGGGGGGTATAGTTTGAAAATGGGACCTTTAGTACCGGTTCGTGGCACGAACCGGGACTAAAGGTCTCATCCCCATTAGTCCCGGTTCGTGCCTCAAACCGGGACTAAAGGTCTAATGTTTAGTCCCGGTTTGAGGCACGAACCGGGACCAATGGTTGTGGGCCAGGAGCAAGGCCCATTGGTCCCGGTTCATCCCACCAACCGGAACCAAAAGATCTAGATGAACCGGGACCAATGGCCCACGTGGCCCGGCCGCCCCCTGGGCTCACGAACCGGGACCAATGCCCCCATTGGTCCCGGTTCTGGACTGAACCGGGACTAATGGGGTTACCCGGCCTGGACCAAAGCCCCCTTTTCTATTAGTGGATGGTGACCTTGTTCTTGACTTCTGTGAACTCTAACACTCGAATTCTCAGTGGAAATAAAGCACACAAGAGGATCAGAAGGCCAAAGCTGGTGTCTTTTATAGCCTGAACGACACAACCTGCAACTGATCAGGTCCTGGGACCTTGGGTAGCTCTTGGTTGCTGTAAGTAAAAATATTTGATACTCGGCTTCAACTTGTCTAAAGTTTCCTCACAAAAGAAGGGAAGTTAAGTCACTAACATGATCATTGTAAAGGTTCTTAACAAGTTCAGCTGTACTGATCATGAAAGAAATGGATGTTAGGATATAAGACATAGACAAACATGACAATCTTTCTGAATATCTGGCAGACTGCAGCTAACTGGTAGCAAAGAAAAATCATTTGCTGAAATTGGTTCTACATTAACAGAATAAATCACCAATTTAACTGATGTGCTTTAAAAAGATCAAAACAGATGCAGAAGATAGAAATAACCAATTTCCATGGACAAATTACCAACTATACATAAGTTAAACATACTTATATACCAATATATGGGATAAAACCATGCGATGCTTCCTGTAATAGAGTTTAGGAGATGATCGACAATGGCAATAGCTTAATTTATGCATTCCCGATGCACACAAAAGTCCAAAAATCTGAGTAGAAATACATGTACAACTTTTCTGACGACATTCAGATTTCAAAGTATTACATGCACATAATTGCTCACAGAAATCAACCGACATTAGCATAAATGATTGTACTCAAATTTAAATTCTCACCAGTTCATCCTCATGTGGTGTCCTCTACCAGTCCGAACAGGGGCAATCGTACACGCATGGGATTTTGCGTACGCACATCTCCCGCACGGTAAGAAACCATCCACTTGACGGACGGCTGCGACGACGACCTATCACACGTCGCCCACGCCGCCGGGCACCGCCTCGGCGGCGGCCTGCTCGAGCAGCCGTTCGCTCTCCTCCCGAGTGTGGTCGACGGGGACCCGGCCTTCCTGCAGGCAACGCGTCCGGATTGGCCCCTGGGCAGAGAAGTACAAATGAATGAAGTGCTTGTTGGGATTGAAAATATATGTAGTTACTGACATAGATCGTTGAACTGCTGAAGTTTGTGCTCTTGTGCACCTGCAGAGGCCTGAAAGAAGTAATCGAAGAAGAGGGGAATCACTTATGAACATTGCAAGTTTGCAACTAATTGGTAGAGTGTGGTTAATTACATGTAGACCGGGAGCAAGCAGCCAAGCACTCGTGATCCTGCGTGCTGCTGAACACCCTCCTGATTATGCATTAGATTGTTCGCTCATCAATCTGCTCAAATTTGCAAGATGAACTTGGATAATGCATTTAAAGTATGAACTGCTAGCTAGTAGAAAACTAAATGTGGAGCACGTGACGACGTTCACGATGCGCTTGGAGGCGGCAGCAATGCACTGCCCGTGGTCGTCCAGGACGAAGCCAGCGGGCGGCTTGGGCATGGCATCGCCAACCGTGTCCCCCTAGCGAACCTCCCCTACCCCTCATCCTCCTCCTTGTTCTCGTAGTCCCTGTACCTCGCCTCATCGTCGAACTTCTCCTCCAGCCGCAGAGCAACCGGCGAGCGGGCCATGTCTGCCGGCACGCGTCCGGATTGGCCCCTGGGCGACGGTCGCCCGGCTGAGCCCCTGAGCGGCCCGCGGCCCTGGTGGTGGCGGCTGGGCGTGCCAGCAGGGCCTCGTCGCGGAGCCTGCGCGGCGGCCCGCGCTGGTGGGTCTGCGGAGGAGGGCCGCAGTTCCTGGGTGGCGGCCGGGACGACCCCCGCTGCTACCTCGGCGGCGCAGCCGCTCGGACGGAGAAGGACCTCCCGCGCCCCACGCTTAAGCAGATGCGGGCGGTTACAGCGGTGTGGCGACGGCGTGGGGCGGCGGCGGAGAGGAAGAGCCGTGGTCGGTGACCCTCCGAGCGGTTGGCGGCAGCAATACGGGAGAGATGGCATATGGATTGTGGCATCGTGCTCTGGGACGACCAAGGGTACGGATGGAATAGTGTTAGATCGGTGGGTTAGCAGAGACGTGGAGTGACATCGTGGGTAATTAAAGTGTAAAACACGTTTGATAGATTGGATCGATTTAGACCATCAGATCACATTATTTGACGGATGAGTTAAATTGGTTCTCCGCCCTTTCGTGCTTTTATAGGGGTAGTAGATTACAGAATTTATCTGAATACATGTTAAACATTTGTCAAATGCATATTAAATTTTTTCTAAATACACGGTGAATGTTTTTTTGTCGGTACATATTTAACATCTCTCATAAATGCCATGAGCATTTTTTGCAAAATGTGCAAACATTTTTGACGTGTTACTAACATTTTCTTTAATTTTGCGAATATTTTTTGAATGTTACAATTCTTTTCCAAAATTACGCGAACACATGTCAACATTGCATTAGTGTTACTTTTGTTAAAACCACCATAAACATGTTTTTAAACATGTGAACATTTTTTCGAAATGACATGTTTTTTTAAACGTGTGATCGGGTTGAAGTGTCGTTTCCAAACGGCATGGACAATTTTTGACATGTTTTATAATGCTTTAATTAATAAACGTTATTTTGTATAAAATATGTTAGGCGTGGGCAGCCCAGCCCAGCCCAGGCCACCGAGAAATCTCCACCGGCGCACTACCCGGGTGGTCGTAGAAGCTTCGGGACAAATTTCTCAAAAAAGAAAAGAAAAGAAGAAGCTTCGGGACAAGGCCGAGCGAACTGCTCACGAACGGAGCGGAAGGGAGAGAGAAGGAGAAGGCCCAAGAAGCTTCGGGAACCCCCGCGAGCGCGCGCCCAAACCGCCGAAGGCACCTTCGGGAACACATGCGAAGCCACCCCCATGGATCCCCTCTCCGGGTATAAATCCTCCCGCTCGCCACCTGTTCGTCCATCTGTCCCCAAATCTCTCAGCGCGACGAGCAATCACCACCGCAGCGAGCAAATCGGCCGCATTGCAGCGAGGAACCACCACCCCATCCAATCCATATCCCCCCAGCCCAATCTCGTGCGATTTCCCGGTGAGAGCGGATCGGCGGAAGGCCATGGCGACGGACGTGCAGATGGGCGGCGGCGCGGCGGAGACGGAGACCTTCGCGTTCCAGGCGGAGATCAACCAGCTGCTCTCGCTCATCATCAACACCTTCTACTCCAACAAGGAGATCTTCCTCCGCGAGCTCATCTCCAACTCTTCTGATGTATTTACGTCTCTCTGTTTCTTCTTCTCTGTTTCCTCTGCTTCTATGCCATGTTTGTTCGTTCATCAGATGAGAGATGATTTTGGTTGCTCGATTTGCTCACACGCGGATGATGCTTTGCTTCCTTGCAGGCTCTTGACAAGATCCGCTTCGAGAGCCTCACGGACAAGAGCAAGCTGGACGCGCAGCCGGAGCTCTTCATCCGCCTCGTCCCCGACAAGCCCAGCAAGACGCTCTCCATCATCGACAGCGGCGTCGGCATGACCAAGTCAGGTATCCATCCATCTATCTATCTATCTATGCCCGCCTCCCCTCCGTCCTCCTCTTTCACTCTCTCCCAATCAGTCAATCATGGACGCTGGTCGAATTTTCGATGTGCTGAATCCCTTGAATGAATGCATGAATTTCTAACGAGAGCTAATCCAGAGTTTCAGACTGAATTTCCGTTTGCCACCGATGCCTGAATTACTGAATTTTCATGTTCAGTCGTTGCTGAATGCCTGAATGAATGTCTGAATGTCTGACGAGAATTAATCTAGAGTTTCAGACTGACTGAATATGTTTTTTTTTCACGTGTGTGCGGATGATTGGCTGAATTTCTGACGGGAACCAAAATTGTGTGCAGACCTTGTGAACAACCTGGGCACCATCGCGCGCTCCGGCACCAAGGAGTTCATGGAGGCGCTGCAGGCGGGCGCGGACGTGAGCATGATCGGCCAGTTCGGGGTCGGCTTCTACTCGGCCTACCTCGTCGCCGAGAAGGTGGTGGTCACCACCAAGCACAACGACGACGAGCAGTACGTGTGGGAGTCGCAGGCCGGCGGCTCCTTCACCGTCACCCTCGACACGGAGGGCGAGCGGCTCGGCCGCGGCACCAAGATCACGCTCTTCCTCAAGGACGACCAGCTCGAGTACCTGGAGGAGCGCCGCCTCAAGGACCTCGTCAAGAAGCACTCGGAGTTCATCAGCTACCCCATCTACCTCTGGACTGAGAAGACCACCGAGAAGGAGATCAGCGACGACGAAGACGAAGACGCTTCCGAGGAAAAGAAGGAAGGCGAGGTCGAGGAGGTCGACGACGACAAGGACAAAGACGAGAGCAAGAAGAAGACGAAGAAGGTGAAGGAGGTGAGCCACGAGTGGGCGCAGATCAACAAGCAGAAGCCCATCTGGCTGCGCAAGCCGGAGGAGATCAGCAAGGAGGAGTACGCGTCCTTCTACAAGAGCATCACCAACGACTGGGAGGAGCACCTCGCCGTGAAGCACTTCTCGGTGGAGGGGCAGCTGGAGTTCAAGGCGGTGCTCTTCGTGCCCCGCCGCGCCCCCTTCGACCTCTTCGACACCCGCAAGAAGATGAACAACATCAAGCTCTACGTGCGCCGCGTCTTCATCATGGACAACTGCGAGGAGCTCATCCCGGAGTGGCTGGGCTTCGTCAAGGGCGTGGTCGACTCGGACGACCTCCCCCTCAACATCTCCCGCGAGACGCTGCAGCAGAACAAGATCCTCAAGGTCATCCGCAAGAACCTCGTCAAGAAGTGCATCGAGCTCTTCTTCGAGATCGCCGACAACAAGGAGGACTACGCCAAGTTCTACGAGGCCTTCTCCAAGAACCTCAAGCTGGGCGTGCACGAGGACTCGCAGAACCGCGCCAAGCTCGCCGACCTGCTCCGGTACCACTCGACGAAGAGCGGCGACGAGCTCACCAGCCTCAAGGACTACGTCACCCGGATGAAGGAGGGGCAGAAGGACATCTACTACATCACCGGCGAGAGCCGCAAGGCCGTCGAGAACTCCCCCTTCCTGGAGCGCCTCAAGAAGCGCGGCTACGAGGTGCTCTTCATGGTGGACGCCATCGACGAGTACGCCGTCGGCCAGCTCAAGGAGTACGACGGCAAGAAGCTCGTCTCCGCCACCAAGGAGGGCCTCAAACTCGACGAGGAGACCGAGGAGGAGAAGAAGCGCCGGGAGGAGAAGAAGGCCGCGTTCGAGGGCCTCTGCAAGACCATCAAGGACATCCTGGGCGACAAGGTGGAGAAGGTGGTCGTATCGGACCGCATCGTGGACTCGCCGTGCTGCCTGGTGACCGGCGAGTACGGGTGGACGGCCAACATGGAGCGGATCATGAAGGCGCAGGCCCTGCGGGACAGCAGCATGGGCGCCTACATGTCCTCCAAGAAGACGATGGAGATCAACCCGGAGAACGGCATCATGGAGGAGCTCCGCAAGCGCGCCGACGCTGACAAGAACGACAAGTCCGTCAAGGACCTGGTGATGCTGCTCTTCGAGACGGCGCTGCTCACCTCCGGCTTCAGCCTGGAGGACCCCAACACCTTCGCCGCCAGGATCCACCGCATGCTCAAGCTCGGGCTCAACATCGACGATCAGGATGCCGAGGAGGAGGATGCTGACATGCCCGCGCTGGAGGAGGAGGGCGCCGAGGAGAGCAAGATGGAGGAGGTGGACTGAACCTCCTGAAGGAGATGAAACAACAGAGTCTTGTCTGTCCATGGGTGAGTTGAGTTCTGGTGGTCGTTTGGTCGCTGCGTGTCCAGTTAGAAGTTACTGCTAGAGTGTCAGTGTCGTTGTGTTTGACGAGTCTCGGGGTCAAATTTCAGTGTCACTTGGTGTCTTTTGGCGATGTATGAGATGTGAGAACTGGAGGGAGTTTGTCTGGTCGAATTCTGAAGAGACGGAGAAGGGTTTGAATCTGAAATTTTTGTGTTTTGAGCTGAAACTGCCTTGATAAAATTTGAGTTAGTTAAGTCCGTCCAAAGGAAGTTCTTGTGTTTGTGCCTGAATTTAATTTGCATCTATCTATCTGTGAGATGTTGAGTCTCACATCCAAAGAAAGTTCAGACAATTGTGGTGTCTGAACTTTGGTTCTTCTGTCATGTCCGTCCTGGAGCTGGATGGATGGAAGCTGCCTTTGATCAAATCCAGTGTTACATGACACGATTACCAAACCTGGCCAAACTCGGAGTTGCTGAAAGATGTGCGTCATTGAGAGGCCCTCACATTAGCTGCTAAACCGTTCCACATGGCTTTTGTGTTTCTCTGAATATATTTCTGCCTCAAGTGCATTTTACACCCCTGAAGGAACAGTTCCTCGTGAAGATGTTGTGCTGCTAAGTCCAATTCTGCAGGACGAAAACAGGCGGTGAGGAACAGTTCCAGCTGCAAATCCACCCGGGGTTATTGCAAGCAAGGTTCGGACATCAACGTAGCATCTTCTCACTTGCTAGAATGACAGCAGGTCTTGGAGTTAATAAATTCTGAATGCCTATGTGTCACTTCACTTGGTGAGCATGTGGACTGACATCATATGTGCTACAAGATTTCCTTCGCAACAAGACTTATGTTGCAAAAAAAAAGTAAAGACGAAAGAAGTTATGCATTTTTTTTCTGCAACATCATGTGTCGCAAAATTTTCTCCCGCAAAAGAAATACCCAAATTGCAAAAAGGAAAAAAAAAGTGAAAACGAAAAAAATGCATTTTTTTTCTTCTGGAATAGCATATGTGTTGCAAAACTTTCTCTCGCAAAAGAAATAACCCATGTTGCAAAAAAAGTGAAAATGAAAAAATATACATATTTTTCTTCTGTAATACTACATGTTGTGTTGCAAAATATTCTTTCGCACCAACACCCATGTTGTAAAATAAAAAAGTGAAGAGAAAAAAGAAAGATCTACAACATCACCTATGTTGCACCCTTTATTGCAACGACGAGGACAGTGGATGGTTTGAGATCTAACTGAAATGCCGAGGCACACCCTTTGATTTGATAAAAGGAAGCAGCAAATGGGCGGTAGATTCTCCAAATCGTGACCGAGCGATTTGCGGGCCAATAATGGGCCATTACGTACGAAATTTGACTCCGGGGATGGCCCAGACAAAGAATGGGCTTTGAAGTGTCCGCTAGGGTTTAACGTCATCGAACACCGCACGTCGTCCGACGGGAAAAAGGAAGAGAAATGGCATCCTTGGCCCGCGCCGCCGCCACCGCCGCCAGAGCGGCCCTCCGCCCGGCGCCCCTCGCCGGCCGCGGCCTCGGCCTCGGCTCCTCCCTGCCGTCTTCCTCCCCCGCACGAGCCGCCCGTATCCTCCGCAGGTATGCTGTTGTCCAGTAGATGAGTGAAGTGAATCGATGGGCGTGGCTGTGTGTGTGACATCGAGATTTGTAGGTCGGCGGTGGCGGGGCTGGAGACGCTGCTGCCCCTGCACACAGCAGTCGCGTCGGCGCGCCTCAAGTCCTGCATCGCCGTCGACTCGACCTGCTGGTGCTCCCTCTCCCAAGGTACCAAACCCGCGCAGCGCCTTATCCATCCCCCTTTCAGTTTGTTTTTCTGGTTGCCCACATTTGCACTAGCTGGATGTGTCAGTCTCAAATTAATTTATATGTCCACTAAGAACAACCCTGTAAAATCCTGGAGTTTGACAACTACAACTGAATACAATGTTGTGTGGTGTGTGGTATTGCATTGCGATGGGGAAGAGCTGTCGGTACAGTTGATGCTACATGATTTATGAGTTTCAATACGGAAATGCGGTGTTACTGTGGAGGGATTCAGTGACCGACATGCATAGATAATAGTTGAATATATGGCGGTGAGAAGTATTGTTCATTCTTTGCGGAGACTAAATCGCCTAGATTATAAACCTTCATATCTGTGAGAGATATAATGACCCCATACACCGCAATGATAAGATTCTAGAACACCTTGAGGCTAGCTGTTCGTTATACCTGCTGGTTGTTACTATCGCTCTTTTTTATGAAGTTAGTTAGTGTTTAACATCTATCGTTTTAGCACCAAGCGACCAAACAATGTTTTGTTTCTGGCCAGTTAGGATGATTCGTCCGCTTCTATCCATTGTCCTCAACTAATTCCGTGTATTAGTTCATGTTTGGTTAATTTTATAGTATGTAGGACCATGTGTTTTCTTTGCTTGACTTTATCTGCTGGTGACAGTGTATTCATGGCACCGTGCAGTTTTAGTAAGCTGGGTGGTTCATAGTAGAAAAATCAATCCAAAATGTTGTACTTGTTGATCTTCATAAATCTGATTGGTTAAGGATCGATGTGTAGTGATGAAGAATGAACTTCATCGGCATAGTTTTTCGAATTGCAGTAGTATCAGATCCTTGATTTTCATGGATCTAGATACCTGTATATTTAATATCTTTTTTTACTTGATGATTTTGTCACATTTCTTGCAATGGATCCATGGGCGCCTTGCATTTTGGATTTGAGTGAGTAGTTTTTGGTTTATGCGATATCCGGAAGGTTACCACCTTAGAATATCCATTTTGTATCACTTCACCTAGAAACAACACCACAAGTAACATCTGCAACCATTTGTGTGTGTCCTTGTTCTCATAGTTAATTTTACCTTTCCTACCACACATCCCCTCCTAACAGTTCCTCACCATGCTCTCTCTTGTACTTCACCCAATCACCCCCCCCCCCCTACTAGGATTCCGGGTGACATGGCAGGAAAACGGCAGCCTATGTATCCACTATTGGAGAGACCTAGTTACCAGAAAATAAAATTTATTCCTTTGAAACAACCTGCTTCATCTCCTGGGGCAATTGCTAATGTAGGAGCTCACTGCCGCTTGTTTTAGCGAGTGTTCTGTAGAATAGTGATGTCATATACTGAGGTTGACGAGCTATATGGCATGTTTACACTTAAGAATTTTGTCATGGTAGAGTAGTAATTTTGATATTCCTGAGCTCCATCAGGTAAGTCAAACAAATATGTCATCCTGGCTCAGCAGCATTTGGCAGCAAGGGCAGTATTTTCAAATCTTATGCCCCTAAATGCAGTTCCCAGTAATGCAGATCACTTGTTTAACTTTGGACAGTCGTTTCTCTTTTGGTGTCAGTAATGCATATCAAAAGCTACTAGTTTTGTGTGTCAATAATACATATTGAATATTGAGGTCTTGTTTGGTAGACCAGACTCCTTTTATACAACCAGGAAATATCAAATTGATCAATTAATGCTGCTAAGTGAATTGAAATGGTTATTCTCTGTTGTTTTCTTTTGACAAGGATGGGGTATTCATCTATTGACTATGGTTGTTATAGGTTTTAAAAAGCGCGTCTGATCATGGTTAGGAGCTGTGCAGCTGAGAAGTGAAGACACCAAGTTAAAAAGAAAGTGCATTTGTTTGCTGATAGTTCTTAGACATGTGTCCCATCTATTTTGCGATTGCTCTAGATGAATGTACTCTTAACAAAATAATGCATGTGAAATACTGTTTTTTTTGTGTGTGTGTGATATTGGATACTGTGGTCTTGCTTGGCAGACGAGGCTCCTTTTATACAACCAGTAATGCATATGAAATGTTTGTTTTGTGTGCCAGTAATAACATATTGAATATTGAGGTCTTTCTTGGTAGACTAGACTCCTCTGCAGCCAGGAAATATCGAATTGATCATGTATAGTTACTAAGTGAATTGAACATGAGATGTTTGTAGTTGGCACCAAGTGAATTGAAATGCTTATTCTCCGTTTTTTCTTATCGGAAAGGATGGGGTATTTATCTATTGACTATGGTTGTTATAGGTTTTAAAAAGCGCATCTGATCATGGTTAGGAGCTGTGCAGCTGAGAAGTGAAGACACCGAGTTAAAAACAAAGTGCATCTGTTTGCTGATAGTGCCTAGAACATGTATCACATCTATTTTGCCATTGCTCTCAGTGAATGTACTCTTAACAAAATAATGGAGCATGTCACAAGTTGCCCCCTTGTCTCTGGGACATTGTTTTTTTTTGTTGAGCCTGGAAAAACCTTGGAATGACATTGGATATCATATTTTTGCTTCTTAACGCGATGTGTTTGTGTATTGCGTCATCTATTCTTGTCCTGACCTGTTCTTACATTTCGTGATATAGGATATGCTTTGCCTTTGTGACAAAGAGCTGCCCCCGAAGAAACCAATGAACATTAAGGATCACAGACATTTCGGGCTGTAATAATTAGATACTTGCAAACTGACAGTGGCACAGTGCATGCAGACCTGTTTAATGATTATATAATGTGATTCCTCCATGTTTTGGTGGAGGTTTGTTTGATGCTGAAAGTTTACGCCCTGTGTGTTTTCTGCGGCTCTTCCTTTGTTATGCATCCGTTGAGCCTTTTTCTTGTGATATTTGAAACTGGGTTCGTGTGTATTGGCACAAAACGTTTGTAGTTCAGGTCAGGATCCCTTTACGGTTATGGAGAAATCATAGATTTGTCATTTTTCCATATGTCTTGTTTGTTTAAAATGTGCGTCCTTGGCTCTATATATGATTAGTTGTACGTGTGTTTATTCTTTGAGGTTTGAGTTGCTTGTTACTTTTGAGGGAGTGACACATTTAACATTTTATAACAGGCATGGAAGGCTTCAAACAGATTGTGCCAACTGATTGTTTAACCAACTGTTATTGTAAGTAAAGTTTCCTTAAAAAAATGTAGTAATGACTAGGGTGTGTCACCGGACCGGCAGATCTTGCCACGGCACAGGCTGAGTTGCCGATGGAGCCTAGTCCTCCTGGCTGGGTGGCGTCGTGGTCGTCCTCGCTTTCTATGATGGCAGATTTTCTTGGCACTGATGTTGCTCCGGATGATGATGGTGTTCTTATCACGCTCGTTGCATGTGAACATGGCACGTGCGCGCACATACACGTCATCTGAGAACCGAATGGCACATGCAAGGAAAAACTGGGAAAAAACATAAACATGGCACACACATGATTGTGTGAAAACCGAAATGGCGAATGTCAAGGAAATTGAAAGAACCATGAACATGGCATGCACACGTCGCGTCTAAAACGAATGAACAAATGCTAAGGAAAACGGGAAAATCACAAGGAAAACAGGAAAACCATGTAAATGGCGCGCACATGGCGTGGCTCATCTGGAAACCAGAAGATATAGTCCAAGAAAAAACCCGAAAAACCAAACGGACAACCTTGCAACACGAGATCTTTAGGCTTTTGCTCCTAGCCATGCTGGAGTGTGCCTGCCACTCAATTCTTGTAGTTATCACGTCACATGCATCCCAATCAAGACACATACAGGAAACACATCGCACATATATATAAGAAAACTGATATTTTTATTCATCACAACAAAGGGACCTAAAAGTCCGGGTGGCTACATAGGATCTTCCGGATGAGAAAGGACAACGATCCCATCTTCTTATTTGAAATGAGAAACAAACACCGAAAATACGAATATTAGCCGCTGTTGCTTAGAGTGGGCGCACGTAGACACCAAGCGCATCGAGATATATCCCACTGCGCCCGAAGAAGCCGACTATGCTGCTATTGTTTTCCACAGGTATGGTGAAAGGGGTTCCATTCGCTTCTCCGAAAGGCCCATAAGCCTTCACATTGGTGATGAATCTCAGCGACATTATTATGTTGTGTTGGTCTGCGTCATAAATGCCGTATGTTCCAGAAACTTCCTTCACAAACTCAGAAGCCCCGAGTACGATCTGCATAGCATGCAAAAGAAAAAAAAAGTGTTGAGTTGCTTACACATGGAATTGAGAAAATCACATAAAAATTAATTCAGAGATCGAACCGTGTTTTGATTTCCTCCGGATCCTCCCCAGGGTCCACTTGTGTGCTTCTGGCCAGCTTGGTCAACATAAGAAAATTTGATTGAATCAATAATCGAGCCGCTGCTAACTGTGATGCTCTCTAGACGCCTTGGTGGCTCAACGATGTCTTTATCTGACCCTCCACTTCCACCCCACGGTCCAAGCTTTGTGAGAAGGCTCTACAAGATATAATAATCATGTGATGTTTGCTTAAATGAAAAGGATCGGTGTGAACAAAAATCAACAAATGTTTCTATGGAGAAAAATAGCAATATCTTCTAATTAAAAATAAATAAGCAAGTACATATTTCTATGGATATTCATCTCACCGGTGAGCCTTTCAGCACGGGACAGAAGGCGTGGACAGTGAGTTCTATGATGTTACCGTCGCTCCTCTGCTCATGGAACTTTTTGTATATGACGCCGTTCGCCATGGCGAACTGTCCTGTCCCACCAACAATAGCCCACTCACCTTCCTCAACAGATATGCCCATCACCTGAAGCGTTGACCCCTTAAACCTGTATCATGTCCACAGATGGTTGGCAACTTTATCATGCACTGAAATTTGCAACACCACCTAATAATAGAATCAAATGTAGCTTAACTAATCCACATGAAGATGTATTTCTTGAGAAAGGTATATAACCATGCATTTATATTTTTGTTGACAGCTACTATAAGGTATATATAACCGTATATGAAACTGAAAGCATATGTGTACGTACCTTTCGACCTCAAAGGTTATGCTGAAAGTGTTCTGCCAGTTACCGGCATAGATATGCAGGCCTTGTGCACGTGCAACGACGGTGGCGCCGGGGCTAGGGCTATCACATATCGCCCAGTTGTTAACGGCCGTCTGACCCAAACCGGTAGTAGCATTCGGGTCTATTACGGTGGACTGGGTCTGGTTTGGGCCGAGGGAAGTGTGGAACAGGTACAAGCTGTGGAAGTTGAGCTCGTTGCTCTCCACGAACGCGGCGCGGGGAGTGATCTGGAAATTGGAGGGGTTCGCCATGGCGGAGTTGGCTGTGTGTGAGAACTCGGAGGATGCTATAGGCTTGTGAGATAGTAGATGCCTGTGTGTGAGAACTTGAAGGTTGGGAGTGGTATTTATAGATCATATATAGGAGCTAGCTAGGGCAATGGCAGCATGCATGTCCAGGACTAGATGGATGGAAGCATCCCACGTCTCTTGCATAGTTTGCATGTGGGGATCAGCCATGTGAATGACGAACACCATAGCATGCACACAGAAAGGAATCACTCCACCTTAGAGCGCACGCTAGAAATCGTTGAACAACGGGATAATTTATGATATTGTCCACCGCCAAGCCAGAGAATCGGTGCTGACTCAGGCTTGTGTATCACGAGCACCTGTCTCACCGGCAAGCAGATCACTGGATCTCAGATACACCCGCAGTAATAAATGAAGGCATGGGTAACGCTTCACGTTGTATATATAACCGAGGACGGACGTACACCTTGTGCATCACGCGAGCCCCTTGTGCTATGTGCTCACAACTCGGGTAAGATCTTCACTCTGCTCAAGGCTCATGGAAGTAAACAAATAGAGGATATAAATCCATGTGCATGGACGTGATCATCTGTACCTCGGGATATTTTTCATCGGGCTGGCTAGGGCATCTCCAATGCCAATGAGCCTCTGCGCGAGCGCCGTGCCTGGCGGACAGCCGGCCGAATCCATGCCTGCAAACCATCGACGGTGGCGACATGACGAATCCGTACCTGCATGCGGCGATGGGATTTGCCAGGGCTGTGCGAGGTGCTCCCCGACCATTCCATCGCTTGGCGCAGCCACCGGCGGCCGAAAAAGCCAAATCTGGCCGCCCGCGACGAAGGGCCGTAGATCTACAACTTTCCAGCCCACCGAAGCAGGGGGGGGGGGGGGGCAACCTCGTGCATGTTGCGGCCTTCGGCGTGATCCTGCCGGCTACTCTCGCCGAAATCGTGGGCGGCGGCCTAGCGGCAGGGCGAGGGGGAGAGGGAAGGTGGTAGGTGGGGAAAGCGCGGGCTGAAAAGTCCTTCCCACCAACCGCTACCACTATATGCAAGGCACTAACGGTGCGGAGGGGGGGGGGCGTATTCGCGGGTTGGGGTCAAGATTTTGCCGCACCCCTCAAAAAATTTTGCGGGCCGGCCGCGTTTGCGGGGTCTGTTCGGGCGGGATTTTGCGTGCTGACCCACATTTTGGCAGTTATTTTGCGGGTTGGGCCTTTTTGCGGGGTCTGCTAGAGATGCTCTAACCCGCAAAACAGACATCGCATTCGTCCGCGGACACGGATGTGGGTACCGGCCATCCAAAGCTATCCGCATACATCCGGTCTCAATTTTTTCTAAAGTCCGCACACTTAAATAGCCGCATATATAGTTTAGAATAGTTCGAATGTTTAAATGCAACAATAGTTCTAATTTAAACAAGTTCAAATATTACACTCCAACATTGTTGCCTCCTTTAATCGTCCACAGATGATCAATCAGATCTTCCTTCAGTCGCTAGTGAGTTGCTCGATACCAAATTTGTTCATGCATTTGAACAAACTCTTCAAATATGGCCGAATTCTGGTCTGGAAGTTCGTTAGGGTCACACATGTTCTCAAATTCAAGACCCGTGGCAGCATACTCACTCTCATCCTCCACGATCATGTTGTGCATGATCACACAACATGTCATCACCTCCCACAAGTTCTCCGGATCCCATTGTTTAACAGGCCCATGAACAACTGGAAAACGTGCCTGCAGAACTCCAAATGCTCTCTCAACATCCTTTCTAATTGCTTCTTTTTTTTGATAAAGTGAGACTTTTGTTGGTTAATTGGGTTAGAGATGGTGCTGACATATGTAGCCCATGGAGTATAGATACCGTCAACTAGATAGTAGTCCATGTGGTACTCATGCCCATTGATAGTATAGTGGTAGGGATGAGCTTTCCCTTCAGTCATACTAGCAAATAATGGTGATCGCTGCAGCACATTGATGTCATTGTGAGACCCATGCATGCCAAATCCAAAGATCCTGTGGTGCAACTGCTTCAAGAATGATGGTGGGCTTCTTAACATGACCCTGATATTGCCCTTGTAAAGTCGTTGGGTAGTTCTTTCATTTCCAATACATGTAGTTAAGAGATCCGACCAAACCTAGCCACCTTCTTGCTTCCGTGATTGCCAAGATCCTATCGGTGTCTGCGACAGTTGGCTCTCTCAGGTATTGAGGTCCGAACACTTCAACCACAACAGTTGCAAAGTTGACCATGGCATCTCTGCATATGCTCTCAAACATCCGTAGGTACTCGTTCCACGAATCAGCGGTCATCTGATGTGCAAGCATCCATAGTGCGTTCGTGCTCTTCTGGTAACCAGAGAACACAATCCTTCCCATGACGTCCTTCTTCAAGATTAAGTAGTCATCAAAGGACCCAACACTAGTAGAAAAAGGGCCTTCAGTCCCGGTTCATAAGGGCCTTTAGTCCCGGTTCCAGAACCGGGACTAAAGGGCGCGGCCACGTGGAGCTCCACCTTTAGTCCCGGTTGACTAAAGGAAATTTTATGATTTTTTTGAAATTTTTTTTGTAATTTTTTTGAGTTTCAAATTTCTGAATTTTTTAACCTCTAGTTTGTAATCACCACCCCTCATCACTTCTCAATTTATCCTCTAATCACCCCTCATCATTCCAAATCATCTAACTTCCCGAACGGTCGCCCATCCTCCCACTCCCCTAGCCCGAGCACGCTTAACTTCCGGGTTCTATTCTCCCTCGCTCCAAATCTGCACTTGTTGTTTTCCTGACAATACAAAGATGTCAATCCTATTAACCTTCAGGAATTTTGCTTGAGCATAAAGTGACACATTTCATAATTTTATTTTGAAACTATTGTTTTAAAAAACAATAATTATTTAGTAACACTAATATTTCTTGAATAATTAGTTTGACCATTGTTTGACCACAGTTTGACCAGATTTGACCAAAATTGAAATGACTAAAATAATTATTTAGTAACACTAATATTCTAGAATAATTAGTTTGACCATAGTTTGCCCACTGTTTGAATTTTTTTCGTTTTTTTCACTCTAGATCTTAAAAGCCCCGTAACTTTTTTCTATTAGGTTTTTGAGGATTTTGAAAATGTCCCCCGTTAAATTCGGATGTAACTTTTCGAGTAGATGATTTTTCATATAAAAAACTTTTTCATCCGAGTTAGTATGCAAAAGTTATGCCCATTTTTACAAATTTCAGAGAGATTTTGCAAATAAAGTCAAAATTCACATTTGCAAATTTTCCCAACAACTAGACCACATATCACATGGGAAACTTATTTTATTTTATTTTTTTGACATTTCCATCATTTTCTTTTATTTTTTTAAACTGAAAAGGCGATCCAAGGGGGGGGGGGGTGTGGGGGGTAGAGTTTGAAAATGGGACCTTTAGTACCGGTTCGTGGCTCGAACCGGGACTAAAGGTCTCGACCCCATTAGTCCCGGTTCGTGCCTCAAACCGGGACTAAAGGTCTAATCTTTAGTCCCGTTTTGAGGCACGAACCGGGACCAATGGTTGTGGGCCAGGAGCGAGGCCCATTGGTCCCGGTTCATCCCACCAACCGGGACCAAAAGGTCCAGATGAACCGGGACCAATGGCCCACGTGGCCCGGCCGGCCCCCTGGGCTCACGAACCGGGACCAATGCCCCCATTGGTCCCGGTTCTGGACTGAACCGGGACTAATGGGTTGACTCGGCCTGGACCAAAGCCCTGTTTTCTACTAGTGCAACACCATGGTAGAGACGATCGAATACATTTTTGCACATCCGAAAGCCTCGAATTTTTTTTCAGTGAAGAGGGCATCGACGGTAAAGTAGTCGTCCAGCAGCGTCAAATGGCTGTGCGCCCTATTGCATTTGAGCACTCGATGACCCTTGGTCGATCCCTTGAAATTGAAAAAAAATGCTCTTGCATGCGTACGCTCCGCGTCTGGAAGGATGACATGCATCATCGCCGCCTCATCCGTGTAGTCCTCCTCGTTGGACAAGCCATCAGACGACTCAACATAGTGCTCGTATATGTACTCTATATCTGAATCCATTGCTTCAAGGAAAAAGGGACAAAAAATTTTAGCACCGACATTCAACCGAACAGTTGCCGAGCATGATGAGTATCGTAAGAGCGGATGGTACCTGTGTGGCAGTCGGAGGAGAGGTGTGGAATGATGCCAACGGGGAAGTGGCGTGGAGCTCGGTGTACTGTGGAGGTGACACACTCATGGAGTTTTGGCATGGGTGTGGCCGGGGAGCTGGGGTGGTGGTGTAGCGGCGAAGGCAAGAGAGAAAAATGGAAGGAGAGAAAATGGGAGGATGGGGGGGGGGGGGGGGGGCATGGGGTTTTGGGTGGACCGGGGGTCTCGGAGTCCTACATGTCTATTGTTCGGAATCCCGCAAAGCCCCCCCCCCCCCCCCCCCAGTTTGTCTCGGGTTTGCGGAAAAAAGTGCGTCCAGACTGCTTGGCGGACCGATATAGGACCACATTGGATGGCTAAACACGTTCAGACCACCCAGTCTGAACGGTTTCAGACGGTTTGAGGGTTCACTTTGGAGATGCCCTTACAAAGACAAGACACCCAATTGTTTTCCCATTGCATGTTGCACATACCGGTGTTTGCTCTTCATGGAATCCGCAGGCCAGATGTTGCTACATCGGCATGTGTAAAATTAGAAAAGAAACCAGGACTTGGCATTTTTTGATAAAAGGCGCTTTTATTATCTTAAATATAGCATCAAATGAAAACAAATCGTAATGAGTGACACCTAGTCTCTGTATAGATAAGATGCACACAATTACGAATAGAACTGTCTTAGATGCACACAACCACAAATAGAACCGTCTGACAAAGTAAAAAAAAAATGACAAATGGCAAGAGTAAAGGTATATGAGACCGAAACTATGTCTATGTCGACAGAATGGAGTGAACCAATCCGAAGATTACACTGCCACTCATGTTCGGTAAAAACCTCTCTGGCCACCCGCTCCAACCGCATACACACCACCTTGCACAACGATTGATACTCCGTTCTGTGCAGCGTAGACCACATATGAAGTCAGTGTGTATAATAATAGATAACCTACATAGGAGAAGAGATTTTGCTATTTAAGACACAATTAATTCTACATAGACAAAGCAACCATAGTAAGGCAGATGCTCTCACCTAAATTAGCGTACTAATCGTATTTGGTATTCCGTGAAGCTAGTGACCGTATATATTGGTAACACTTGTCGTGGATACAAACTGGACGCTATTTGGATGACAAATCATGTAGAACGCGCAAACTTGCATTGAAAGAAGAGGTCTTTGATTGTCCCGTCATGAGTTTAAAAGCCACACTTCTTTCTTCCTTGCCACTTGCGTCTAGCGAGATTGTCTTTAGTTAGCACAACTCCTCTCTGAAGATACAACATGATAACCTTAACTTTCAGTGGCATCTTTGATTTCTGTATTAGTTAATTATTTTCCACTGGAATCTTGTATGATACATAGAGTCAACTGTGAAGGACCCAGATGTAGTTAGATTGCAGCGAAACACTTCCCACCCTTGTGTCAAGCTCATCAAATCCAAACGAGATTGTAGATGTTGCCATGACACAAGGCGCGGGACAATCAAATCCCTCCTAAATGATACATCAGGCGCGGAAGAATTGAGAACGTGCGTAAGAGTATCATTCTTATCGTGTACTATGCGGTACAGTCCTGGACATTATTCTCGAAGAGTGGCATTTCCTAGCCATTTGTCCTCCCAGAAACATATCTTAGAGCGGCCCTTTATCGAATTATCCGAAGCGAAAAAGATGTTTCTTTACCACCAGCAGACCAACCCATAATGCGAGTCACCGGGCTTTCAATATACCTAGGATATCAGGTTTTGGCCTAGATACTTGTTGCGAAGTAGAGTTTGTCAAATACCACCATCAGTAAGTTGCTTGAATAGCCATTTGCTATGTAAGGCATCAATTTTGACCTGGAGGTTCTAAATACCTAAACCAGGACTTGGCATTAAGCGAATTAAACATAAGATGTTTGTAGTTGCCACTAGTCCCAGGCTCAAACCAACAATTGATCATGTATAGGTATTAAGTGAATTGAACATGAGATGTTTGTAGTTGTCACTAAGTGAATTGAAATGGTTATTCTCCGTTCTTTCTTATTGAAAAGGATGGGATATTTATTTATTAACTATGGTGAGCATGCTCAGATTTGCTCCTCGTATACACAGTATGTTCGGTTGGGTGGTGATGTCCATGTTAGGACTATGGACGTGTATGGTTATCGAGGCGAGATGATCTAGCTTACAAGAGTGATTTCTTCACTGAAAGTGGGGGCGGAAGTATAGGATGACTCAAGTTTAGTGGTGCTATTCAGCACAGGGTCTCGATCTCCGGTGTGTAAAGTCTAGGTCTGATCTGCATATGTTGTACCTGGCAATGGTGGTGTTATACATCACACCCTGGTTGGAGGAATTTCTGGAGTTTCCTTGGACTTCTTCTTTGGGGTGAAAACCCAAGATCTAACCTTCATGGGTGAATTTAGCGACAATGACACTTGTGTGCCATTTTCTTCATCAAGGCATCATTTTTGAAGCACTATTCTTACAGTTTGGGTGCTGTCATTAGTGGTGGTTGATGTTGATGGTGCTGTTGTATACTTAAGTTCACTTAGAGGGGTGTTTTAAGAGTCGTGATTTTTTTTTCTTTGTGTGTGTGCGTTGGTGTTGACTGTGTGCATCCTAGTCGTGCATAGCCCAGGTGTGTGCTCATAGTGATTGCATTCTCTTGATGCAACATTATAAGTCAATAAAATCCTCTCTTTATCGAAAGAATATGTGAAGTGTCAACTATATATGGCTGTTACAGCTGAGAAGTGAAGACACCAAGTTTAAAACAAAGTGCATTTGTTTGCTGATAGTGCCTATAACATACTACACATTTATTTTTCCGTTGCTCTCAATGTATGCACTCTTAACAAAATAATGGAGCATATGCCAGTTTTATGTGCCAGTAATAAAATATTAAAATATTAAGGTCGTGCTTGATAGACTTGACTCCTATACAGCCATGAATTATCGAATTGATCCTATAAAAAGTGACTAAGTGAATTGATGTTACGACATATCTCTCTCGAGGTAGTTTTGGTGATTGATGACAACATGTTTGCGGACTAATCTTGTGCTTTGAATAATTCACAGATTCTCCCCTGGCACGAGACGCTTTCTTCCCCTCGGAGTGTATTTCAAGACGGTGTAGCTCTTTCGTTTCTTTCTTGGTGGACTAGTTGCGTAGAGGGAACCGTACTATCAAGAGGCGGTCCGCTGGGGCATTGCATGGGTGGAATCATCACGTACACATCAACTTCTCACCCTTCGAGCATCTCCTTTCCATTGAAGAGATCTCTCCTCTCTTCCTTGTCCTGTCTGGGTCCAAGCGGTAGTACCGCGCAACCCAGCGGTAGTACCGCTGAGGAGCCAAGCGGCAGTACCGCTCCATAGCGGTAGTGCCGCCCGTGGCTCCATAGCAGTAGTACCGCTGGGGGCCTGGCACCTCCGCCTTGTCCTCAGCATCTTTGAGAGATTCTCTCTCTCTCTCTCTCTCTCTCTCTCTCGCCCCAGCGGTAGTACCGCACTGCCTGCGGTAGTACGACCGAAGGTTCACAAGCGGCAGTACCGCTCCACAGCGGTAGTACCGCCCGTGACCCCACTGCCGTAGTATCGCTGGGCAGTCTGGCTCCTACCGCCTCGATTCGAGAGGTCTTTTTCTCGTGTCGGGTTTTGCGGCACTAGTTACGGCTGTAGAGGCGGTAGTACCGTTCCAGGAGCGGTAGTACCGCCCCTACCACCGCGGTAGTACCGCATTTGGGTCCTTTCCCTACTAGTCTCCTCAGCGCGGCAATACCGCTGGCTGGCGTGGCAGTACCGCTGTCCTGGCGGTAGTACCGCCCCCTCTCAGCGGTAGTACCGCCCTGTGCGGGGCTGGTTGGTGGGGGGCAACGGGATTGTTGCCCCCACTATAAAAGGGAGTCCCCTTCTTCTCTCTCACTTACCTCTTCCTCCCCAAGCTCCATTTAGTGCTCAAGCTCCATTAAATGCTCCAAGCTCCATTTTTGCCCGATCTATCTCTCTAGCCAATCAAACTTGTTGATTTGCTCGTGAGTGGTTGAGAAGGCCCCGATCTACACTTCCACCAAGGGATTTTCGATTCCCCCACTCATCCCTAGCGGATCTTATTACTCTTGGGTGTTTGAGCACCCTAGACGGTTGAGGTCACCACGAAGCCATAGTCCATTGTGGTGAAGCTTCGTGGTCTTGTTGGGAGCCTCCGATTAAGTTGTGGAGATTGCCCCAACCTTGTTTGTAAAGGTTCGGTCGCCGCCTTCAAGGGCACCAATAGTGGAATCACGACATCTCGCATTGTGTGAGGGCGTGAGGAGAATACGGTGGCCCTAGTGGCTTCTTGGGGAGCATTGTGCCTCCACACCGCTCCAACGGAGACGTACTTCCCCTCAAAAGGAAGGAACTTCGGTAACACATCCTCGTCTTCACCGGATCCACTCTTGGTTATCTCTTACCTTTACTTGTGCAAGCTCTTTAGTGTTTCTTCCCTTGCTTGCTTGTATGCTTGTTGTTATTGCATCATATAGGTTGCTCACCTAGTTGCACATCTAGAGAACCTACTTTGATGCAAAGGTTAATTTGGTAAAGAAAAGAAAAAATTGGTAGTTGCCTATTCACCCCCCTCTAGTCAACCATATCGATCCTTTCAATTGGTATCAGAGCCTCATCTCTTTATTAAGGACTTTACCGTCCAAATAGTATGGTTGATACCGTAGACGGTGTGGAGGAACACTCCGGTGTGAATCCGATCTCGTCTACGGGAGATGGGGGAACTTCGGTCTCTCGTGAGGAGTTCAATGTGGCCCTGAAGACATTGAAAACCTCCATGACGACCGAAGTTAAAAGCATGTTTACTAAATTTCTTGAGGGGTTTAAACTATCCACCGCACCGTTGAAAGTGGGTAACCCCGCCAACAAGGTGACGGATGCTATCCCTGACAAGGGGGAAGCTAGTAGTGAAAAGGCTCCTTCTTCTAGTGGTAAGAATGGCACCGACATCTTTGCCCATGTGGAACCACCACTTGTTTATGGTGGACCGGTTCCTTCTACTCATTTGAATCATGCCGGTCCTTCCCCTAAGATTGTGAAAAATGAGGATTTTGATTCCTGGGTTTACCGCTTTAAACATCATTTAAATCATGTGAACACTAACCTTTGGAGAATCATTGAAGAAGGGTTCTATCCACATGATCCAAGCAACTTCACTCCTCGGGAAGCCGTGGACAATCAATTCAATGAGAATGCTCTCTTCATCATTCAAGATGCAATTCCACCTGAAGACCTACCTCATCTTCGTCCCTTCGCCTTGGCCAAAGATGCATGGCATTGTGTTGTCTCTCTCTACCGGGGAAGCGCAAGCATTCAACGCTCCAATTATGAAGTGGTACAAGATGAGGCCGATGAGTTTGCAATGAAAGAAGATGAAGAACCTCGTGAGCTTTATCAGAGAGTAACCAAACTCGCGGTCTCACTACGAGATCACGGGAGCAAGGACACGGATGACAATTGGATCAAGCGCAAATTCCTCAAGGCAATGATGCCCTATCACAAGGCCATGTCCTCCGTCATTCGTCAAAGACCGAACTTCCACACTTTGACCTCAAGCGAAATGTTGGATGAGTTTGTGGCCATGAACATTTTGGACAAGACCGCCGACAATGCGGTGCTCCGTTCTCAACGGGCAAAGAAGCCTAACCTTGCATTGAAGGCCAAGCTCACCATGGAAGAAGAAGAAGAGGAGAGCAACCCTGAAGATACGAAGTATGCATATCATGAACACATGGCACTTGCTTCAAGGCAATTTTGGAGCAAGAAAAACTCGAGGCCAAACTTTAGCAAAAACAACTCGAGTGGCACAAGGGGCAAGCAACGTGTAAGGACTTTCTACAATTGCGACAACGTGAGTCATTTCGTTGCGGAATGCCCGTATGAGAAGAGGGAAGACAATGGTGGCAAGCTCATCCGAAAGGACAAGGCCAAGTCGTTCCCCAACAAGAACAACTTCACCAAGAAGACTCCTCCCAAGGCTTCGGTTGTGCAAGAAGAGTACAATGAGGATGATGACGATGATGAAGATGATGAGTTGGTTGCCATGGCCTCCGTTGCCATTGCAACAACGTCACGGGTGTCTCTCTTTGACTCACCCAACGAGAGCATCACCGCCAAGTGCCTCATGGCTAAAGCCACCAACAAGGTAACCTCCAACATCAAAACTACCATCATTAATCATTCTTCCCCGACGGATAGCATTAATGAACTTGAGGGAGCTAATGTGGAGGCTAATGAGTTTGAGGCCTTTATGGGCAAACTCAAGGGAAAATCCAAGAAGCACTTTGTTGCTCTCTTGGAACAACTTGGTGAAGCCAATGACATGATCGAGGCTCACGAAGACACCATCTCTAAGATGGAAGGGCATAGTCGTGACTATGCCGATAGATTTCGGATCTTTCCAATGCTCTTGAGGAAGAGCGTGGTCTTTGTTTGGCTCTTGAGGAGTCACACAACGTTGATCATGCTAAGTTAAAGAAAGATTATGATCATGTCCTCATTGTTCCTCGTGTGCTAAATTCCGAGAAGGCCAAACTCGGGGTTGATCTTGCTAGACTCAAAGAGGAGTTTGATATACTTGACAAGGCCCACAAGGCCTTGAAGGGTATTCACGCTAGTCTCAAGGAGTCTCATGATCAACTCCAAGTGAAGCTAACTAAGGAGAAAGCAACTTTTCCTCATATGGTTTTAATTGATAATGCAAATGCTACTAACCCGTGTTGTGAGCATATACATCTTGTTGAGGAAAATGCTAAGTTGAAGGAGCAACTTGAGAGAGGTCTTGCGACTTGCATACAATGCAAGAAGAACCTCAATGATCTCTTGATCAACCAAAAGGGAAGTGTGGTCAAGGAAGGGGTTGGGTACGTGCCCGACTCCAAGAACAAGAAGAAGAATGACAAGAACAAACGACCTCCTCCCCTCATGCAAACCTTTGTGAGGGAGGGAGAGAGTGCCCCCGAGGAGAAGAAGAAGAACAATGTCAAGAAGGGCAATGTAACCCCTCCCAACAAAGCCGGCGATTTTAATCCTTCTTATGTGTTATGCCGTGCTAGTGATGGGCATGTTTATGCCAAATTTGTTGGTTCTCTTCATGAGTACATTGAATGGTCTATTTGGGTTCCTAAGACCCTTGTTACTAACATCAAAGGACCCATTACAAAATGGGTACCTAAAACTAAGCATTGATCTCTTGTAGGTGTTTGCTTTCGGTGGTGGATCATGGTTGCTCGATAGCGGAGCTACAAATCATATGACCAGAAGCAAGGACTTGGTGGTGGACGTGCACAAAGTTCCATCTATGCCCACCAATGTCGAGTGGGGTGACGCCTCATCTTCTAAGGTATTGGGACTTGGCAAGGTGGTCATCTCTCATGATCTCACGATCGAGAAGGTCATGCTTGTTGAGTCCCTTGCATACAATTTACTTTCCGTTCATCAATTTGCAATCATGGGCTTTGCCACTTTCTTGGATATCGATACCGTGGCCCTCTTGTGGAGCAAGACTCTTAAAGTAGCTTTTGTTGGGCATGTCGAGAACGGTCTATATGTGATTAACTTTTCGGAGTGAACCACTAAGACCGCGGCATGCCTAATGGCTAAAGTTGATGTGGGATGGCTTTGGCATCGCCGTTTAGCCCATGTCAATATGAGATCTTTGCAAAGTCTCCTAAAGGGGGACCATGTCCGTGGACTAACAAATGTTAGTTTTGCTAAAGATCGTGCTTGCAGTGCCTGTATCGAAGGAAAGCTACATGAGAAGGCTCACCCTCCCACGACTATCATTTATTCAAAGAGGCCCTTGGAGCTCCTTCACATGGATCTTTTTGCCCCCCCATCCTTCGATAGTCTTGGAGGTAGGAAGTATTGCTTGGTGATTGTGGATGACTACTCAAGGTACACGTGGGTGTATTTCTTCAAGAGGAAGAGCGAGACCCAACAAACCATCATTGACTTTGCAAATGAAGCACAACGTCAACACAATGCAAAGATCTTGACAATAAGAAGTGACAACGGCACCGAGTTCAAGAACTACACCTTGGATGAATTTCTTAGTGATGAGGGAATCAAGCATCAATATTCCGCACCACACACCCCTCAACAACACGGTGTTGCGGAGAGGAAGAACCAGACGTTGATGGATGCGGCAAGGACCATGATGGCGGAGTTCAAGTCTCCGTACAACTTTTGGGCTGAAGCCATCAACACCGCATGTCATGCATCCAATCGGCTCTACCTCCGCAAGGGCTTGAACAAGACTCCATACGAGATACTCATCGGTAACAAGCCCAACCTCAAGTACTTCCGGGTATTCGGGTGTAAGTGTTTCATTCTCAAGAAAGGTGTTCGGTTGTCTAAATTTGAGGCTAGAGCTTATGAAGGCATATTTGTTGGCTATGCTACAAACTCTCATGCTTACCGTGTCCTCAATAAATCCACGGGACTTATTGAGGAGACGTGTAACGTGGAGTTTGATGAGAATAACGGCTCCCAAGTGGAGCAAAGTGGCACTTGTGATGTAGGTGATGAAATTCCTCCCCAAGCCATAAGAAGAATGGGTGTTGGTTTTATCCTACCCATTGAGGAACCCCTTGTGGCCGAAGGAGAAGGACAAAGCTCCATTCAAGTGGAGCCATCACCAACCCAAGGCCCACACGCTTCCGAAGAACAACAAGAAGGCTCTCATCCTCAAGAACATGACCAAGGGCAAGATCACGCTCAAAACGGTGTTGATACATCAAGTGATGTCCAAGGTCAAGTTCTCTCCTCCGAGCAAGTTCAAGCACAAGAACAAGCCCAAGATGACGCTCAAGATGATCAAGTGACCACTCCTCGTCTCACCCCCGAGGAGGAATTAGAGCGTCGTTCCGCCAAGGTTGCTTCAAGCTCTCCACCAAGGATCATCTCATGACGAATGTGCTTGGAAGCTTAAGAAAGGGGGTAAGCACTCGTAGACAATTAGCAAATTATTGTGAGCATCACGCGTTTGTCTCTTGTGTGGAACCCCACAAGGTATATGAAGCGCTAGAAGATCCGGATTGGCTCAATGCCATGCATGAAGAACTCAACAACTTCGAGCGCAACAAAGTGTGGAGATTGGTGCCAAGACCGACTGGGAATCACAATGTCATAGGAACCAAGTGGATATTTAAGAACAAGCAAGATGCCCATGGGATTATCATTCGCAACAAGGCTCGTTTGGTAGCACAAGGCTACTCCCAAGTCGAGGGTATCGAGTACGGTGAAACCTTTGCTCCCGTTGCTCGTCTTGAATCCATTCGCATGTTGATTGCATATGCTTCTCATCATAACTTTAAGTTACAACAAATGGATGTGAAGAGTGCTTTTCTTAATGGTCCTATTAATGAATTGGTTTACGTAAAGCAACCCCCTGGGTTCGAGGATCCCTACTTTCCCGATCATGTGTATCAACTCGATAAGGCACTCTATGGCCTTAAACAAGCCCCACGTGCGTGGTATGACCACCTTACCGAGTTGTTACAAGACCGTGGTTTTGAAGTTGGGCTAATCGACCCCACTCTTTTTACTAAGAAGGTCAAAGGGGAGTTGTTTGTGTGCCAATTATATGTTGATGATATTATATTTGGTTCTCCTAACAAAGCATTCAATGAGGAATTTGCCGCTCTCATGACCTCAAAGTTCGAGATGTCCTCCATGGGAGAGTTGAAGTTCTTTCTAGGGTTCGAAGTGAAG
This sequence comes from Triticum monococcum, assembly GCA_034509565.1. NCBI lineage: Eukaryota > Viridiplantae > Streptophyta > Magnoliopsida > Poales > Poaceae > Triticum > Triticum monococcum. The sequence goes on from CM067842.1 coordinate 16,356,261, forward strand.
AAAAGAAGAGAAGGAACCTTCATCAATCAATCTAAATACACTCAATACATGCTCAAGAGATTCAAGCTAAGTGACGTCAAGCCGGCCTCCACTCCAATGCCCACCAAGTGCCAACTTGACTTAGATCCCAATGGTAAAGTGGTGGATCAAAAGGTATATCGTTCCATGATTGAATCCTTGCTTTACCTTTGTGCATCTAGACCGGACATCATATTGAGTGTGGGAATTTGTGCACGGTTTCAAGCCGCACCTAAGGAAAGTCACTATGTGGCGGTCAAACGAATCTTTCGATATTTGGCTCATACCCCAAACTTTGGCTTATGGTACCCAAGAGGATCAAACTTAAAGCTTGTAGGGTACTCGGATTCCGATTGGGTGGGAGACAAAGTGGATAGGAAGTCCACTTCCGGAGGGTGCCAATTCCTTGGTTGCTCTTTGGTAAGTTGGTCTTCCAAAAAGCAAAGTTGTGTGTCTCTCTCGTCCACTGAGGTGGAGTATGTTGCCGCCGGTAGTTGTTGTGCACAACTCCTATGGATGAGGCAAACTTTAAAGGATTACGGTGTCAGTTGTGACAAAGTGCCTCTTTGGTGTGACAATGAAAGTGCCATCAAGATTTCTCTCAACCCGGTGCAACACTTCAAGACGAAGCATATTGAGATTCGGTATCACTTCATCCGGGATCACATTAGGCGAGGAGAGATCGAGCTCAACTATGTCAACACTCATGACAACCTTGCAGATATTTTCACGAAGCCCTTGGATGAAGCAAGATTTCGCGAGTTAAGGCATGAGCTAAATATCATTGATTCGAGCAATGTGGATTGAACCCTTGCACACCCTACCACGCTCAATTTGTTGTCTAGTTTAGGTGTAGGCATGGACATAGGGGGAGTGTTGTTCTCTCAATGAACTCTCCCTCCCCCCATTATGCATAAATCGATCAAGTCTTTCACTTTAGCCATTGTTGATGGTACTTGTTCTTCAAAGACGAGTTTTGGTCATGGTTCCAAGGTTAAAATCTTCGCGGCGCCATACCTTTTGACTCAAACATAGGTGGCCTCGGCCACCGCCCTCGTTTGAAGAGGTGTGTCTTGGTCTTTTTTTGCTGGCTCTTTTTTTTTCTCTTGCCGTTTTTGTCGTTCCTATGAGCAAAAGCCTTGTTGGTTTTGTTGCCATGGCGTGCTGGGCGGTACTACCGCTGGTGGTGCGCAGTACTACCGCTCATGAGCGGTACTACCGCCCCCCAGCACGGTACTACCGCTGAGGGACGGGACCAGGGGGTTAAGTCGGGGCAGGGGGAGGTTTCTTCTCCCCCATACCCATTCACTTCACCCCCTCTTTTCTCTTCCTCTCTCCAGCCTCCACTCGCCGCGGGAGGGCTCCGGCGGATCTCCGTCTCCGGGGCGTTCCTCTCCATTTCCTTTGGTGGAGTCGATCCCCACCCCGTTCTCTTGCCATGGATGCCGGTATTGCCCCCGTTCCTTCTTTCCTTTTGTCTCGTTTTCAGATCTTGTTTCTTAGGGGCAATGGTGGTTGCATCTCTAGATTTTTGGCTAAATCTAGGCTTGAGTTGGTTGGAGAAGGCAACTAGACTATCTCGATTAGAGTTTGGTAGGGTTATTTTTGAATTTGGTAGGCCGATAGTGCCGGATCTGACCACGGTAGTAGGAAACCGCTATTTCCCTACCTCATGCTGTAGGAAACTGCTGTTTCTCTGCCTCGAGCAGTACTACCGCTCTCATTGGAGCGGTACTACCGCTTGACCTCGAGCGGTACTACCGCTTGGGGCGGTACTACCGCGGGCATGTCACGGTATTACCGCTGCATGCCAAATTCCATCATTTTCCTGCCTTACCTTGATCTTTTTTTGTTGTGTTTGTTGGCTTATGCTCGTTCTTTCTGGTTGTTTTGCGTGTTCTTGTGTTTGGCTCTAGGTGATGACCATTCCGAGCAGCAAGGCCGCCGTATCAACCCCGGGCGTGCAACATCAAAACGCTACCGCACCTCTGAGCCAGCCGGTGGTTCCTCGAGCACCCAACCGCCTCCAGCAAGCGCTTCTGCAAGTGTTCCTCCACCTCCTCAGCATACGAAGAGATCTGCCAACAAGCCAAAAGGGAAGACTGTGACTGAGATGACCAACGAAGAGTTTTGGGAGAAGCGGCGCCGCAACCCCTATGCGGTGGACCAAGAACCCACTTTCGTCAACCGCCCGTTCTGGAACCGTTTTCAGTTTGCCATCTACTTTGATGTGATCAAGGCCAAGAAGAATCTCTTTGTTGATGTTCGCTCCATTGACACTGATGCTATGGAGAAGGACCCGGAGTACTTTGGCGAAGCCCTTCAGATGTGCACTCAGCTAAACATTCTCAGGATCATGCAATTCAACAAGGATTTCGATGCGGATTTGGTGGCTCAATTCTATGCCACCGTCCATCTTGGGACGGATGTCGACAGGACTCTGAAATGGATGACCAATGGCAAGCTGCTTTCCGTCAAGTGGAAGACTTTCATGGAGTTACTTGATGTGGTGGATAACGGGCTTGAGACTCCTGTCGGTTTCCGCCCTCACCGCAATGCTACGTCCACCCACAAGCAAGCCCTTTGGCCCTACTGCACTGTGAAAGTTCACCCAGTAACTGAGAAGAAGACCTATGAGCTGTCTCCGTATCTGGACATTCTTCATCGCATCTTCCGTGAGACTCTCTTTCCTCAGATCGGGAATCTGGATATGGTCCACTCATACCTCGTGGACATGCTCCTTTTCTGTCAGCATGAGAAGGAAGCAAGCACTGGAGAGAGCCTGAATATTTCTCATGTCATATGGTCTGAACTCCTCTCTGCCGTGTCTGAGTGCAAGTGCCCTATATATGGTCCATTCATCATGAGGCTCATTGAGAGGGCCTGGGCACAAACTTATCCCAGAGTGCTGCTAGAAACTGGAGACTTGGTTTCTCATGAGATCAAGCGTCTGAGGAAGAAGGACAATTGGACAGCGCCTCACACAGGGGTCCATCTGCTACTGCTGCCACAGGGGGTCCGTCTGCTGCTGCTGCTGCCATGGGGACTGAGGGTGGGGCTGCTACTGATGATCATGAGGAGGACTTTGGCCCCTCTAGTGCAGAACCGTCGTGGGCACAGAAGCTTAAGCGCAAGATGAAGAAGCTTTGCATGGAGTCTCATGGTCAGTACATGACTCATGTGGCGGAGAAGCATGCCAGGACGCGCCACAAGGAGCTCATGCGTCAGATGGGAGCAACAGTTGCCAGTGGGTCTGAGGGTCAGATCACTGAAGAGGAGGACTGGATTCATCAGAATTTCCATTGGACCGACTCCGATGCCGAGCAGTTTTCGACCCATGATGAAGATGCAGAGATGTGATGTTCGAGATCTTCCTCTTCCCATCACCTGGAGTCATAGTGTCACTCTTTGCCCTTTTTGGTGTCTCGCTGCCAAAGGGGGAGAGAGTGTAGGGATTTATTTCTTATGTCGTGCTTTGAGTCGTCTTGTGGTTTCTTGTGTGTTTTCTCGGTGTCTTTATTTGGTTTGGTTTGGTGTGAGACCTAAGTTCTAGACATATGGTGTGAGACATATGCTCCCTATCGCTACCTTATTACTTATGTCTTTTCAGAGTACTGTAGTTTATTATGAGATGCATGCTTGTCCTGTTTATTCACTTCTCTCATATATCTTGTGCTTAGTATTGTTGGACTATAAAATATAGGGGGAGTGTTGATCCGAATGTGTGTGTCGTGCCATATCTTGGTGCACACATTCTGGGGGAGCCCGTCTATATTTTGTAGTTCTTAGTTTTCTTCGTTTTATTTCTTTTCCTTGCGCAAATCCCTAGTTTTCATCAATCCACCAAAAAGGGGGAGATTGTTACGGCATATCTCTCTCAAGGTAGTTTTTGTGATTGATGACAACATGTTTGCGGACTAATCTTGTGCTTTGAATAATTCATAGAGTCTCCCCTGGCACGAGACGCTTTCTTCCCCTCGGAGTGTATTTCAAGACGGTGTAGCTCTTCCGTTTCTTTCTCGGTGGACTAGTTGCATAGAGGGCACCGTACTATCAAGAGGGGGTCCGCTGGGGCATTGCATGGGTGGAATCATCACGTACACATCAGCTTCTCACCCTCCGAGCATCTCCTTTCCATTGAAGAGATCTCTCCTCTCTTCCTTGTCCTGTCTGGGTCCAAGCGGTAGTACCGCGCAACCCAGCGGTAGTATCGCTGAGGAGCCAAGCGGCAGTACCGCTCCACAACGGTAGTACCGCCCGTGGCTCCACAACAGTAGTACCGCTGGGGGCCTGGCACCTCTGCCTTGTCCTCAGCATCTTTGAGAGATTCTCTCTCTCTCTCTCGCCCCAGCGGTAGTACCGCACTGCCTGCGGTAGTACGGCCGAAGGGTCACAAGCGGCAGTACCGCTCCACAGCGGTAGTACCGCCCGTGACCCCACTGCCGTAGTACCCCTGGGCAGTCTGGCTCCTACCGCCTCGATTCGAGAGGTCTTTTTCTCGTGTCGGGTTTTGCGGCACTAGTTATGGTTGTAGAGGTGGTAGTACCATTCCAGGAGCGGTAGTACTGCCCCTACCACCGCGGTAGTACCGCATTTGGGTCCTTTCCCTACTAGTCTCCTTAGCGTGGCAGTACCGCTGGCTGGCGCGGCAGTACCGCTGTCCTGGCGGTAGTACCGCCCCCTCTCAGCGGTAGTACCGCCCTGTGCGGGGCTGGTTGGTGGGGGGCAACGGGATTGTTGCCCCCACTATAAAAGGGAGTCCCCTTCTTCTCTCTCACTTACCTCTTCCTCCCCCAAGCTCCATTTATTGCTCAAACTCCATTAAATGCTCCAAGCTCCATTTTCGCCCGATCTATCTCTCTAGCCAATCAAACTTGTTGATTTGCTCGGGAGTGGTTGAGAAGGCCCCGATCTACACTTCCACCAAGGGATTTTCGATTCCCCCACTCATCCCTAGCGGATCTTGTTACTCTTGGGTGTTTGAGCACCCTAGATGGTTGAGGTCACCACGGAGCCATAGTCCATTGTGATGAAGCTTCGTGGTCTTGTTGGGAGCCTCTGATTAAGTTGTGGAGATTGCCCCAACCTTGTTTGTAAAGTTTCGGTCGCCGCCTTCAAGGGCACCAATAGTGGAATCACGACATCTCGCATTGTGTGAGGGCGTGAGGAGAATACGGTGGCCCTAGTGGCTTCTTGGGGAGTATTGTGCCTCCACACCGCTCCAACGGAGACGTACTTCCCCTCAAAAGGAAGGAACTTCGGTAACACATCCTCGTCTTCACCGGATCCACTCTTGGTTATCTCTTACCTTTACTTGTGCAAGCTCTTTAGTGTTTCTTCCCTTACTTGCTTGTATGCTTGTTGTTATTGCATCATATAGGTTGCTCACTTAGTTACACATCTAGACAACCTACTTTGATGTAAAGGTTAATTTGGTAAAGAAAAGTAAAAATTGGTAGTTTCCTATTTACCCCCCCTGTAGTCAACCATATCGATCCTTTCAATTGAACATGAGATGTTTGGAGTTGGCACCAAGTGAATTGAAATGCTTATTCTCCGTTTTTCTCATTGGAAAGAATAGGGTATTGAGGCCTGCTTAGTACAACCCCATCCACAGACCGTATAAGGACTGTATGATCATTTCATTAAACAGTATACTAGTATGCATATTTGACACCTACAAGGCATCATACCCACTTCTTATTAAACTTTAAAAATTAGCACGGGCGCCGTGAATCGGACTGGAGACCTCTTAGTCTAAGGAGAACAACACTAACCAATTAGGACATCCTAATGCTTGTGCATTTTCACTTCCTTTTTTGTTTTCTTCTACTCCCGTTCGCGGCTGGGCTGGCCCACTATTCAAGCGGTACTTTTATCATTATTTTTCCCATTTCTTTTTTTTCCAAAAATGCTCACACTTATAATATTTTGTTAAAATTTTCAAAAAATATTCGCTTTTCTAAATTTTGTTCATAAAGTACAAATATTCGCATTTAAAAAAATTGTACAAATATGTCAAAAATTGTACGTTTAAATACGGACAAAAATGCTAACATCAATTGTTGGGGAACGCAGTAATTTCAAAAAATTATCTACGCACACGCAGGATCATGGTGATGCATAGCAACGAGAGGGAAGAGTGTTGTCCACGTACCCTCGTAGACCGTAAGCGAAAGCGTTATGCCAACGCGGTTGATGTAGTCGTACGTCTTCATGATCGACCGATCTTAGTACCGAAAAAAAGGAAGAGTGATAAAAGGACTGGTTTAACAATGGGCCGGCCCAGCCGCAAACTGAAGTAGAAGAAAACAAAGAAAAGAAGAAAATAGGCACAAGCATTAGGTTGTCCTGATTGGTTAGAATGGTTTTCCTTAGACCAATAGGTCTTGAGTTCAATTAGAAAGAAAAAGGACGCTGCGTATATGTACGCAGGCTATGTATCGGCGTGGGTGAAAAGACCATATTACCATTTATTATGAAGGGGTATAGGGAGACCTCAGTCGTCAATGTATTTACAGGGTGTACCATAGCAAAAGTGTCAGGTATTTATCTATTGACTATGGTTGTTTTAGGTTTTATAGAAAGCGCATCTGATCATGGTTAGGAGCTGCACATCTGAGAAGAGAAGACACCGAGTTGAAAATAAAGTGCATTTGTTTGCTGATGGTGTTCTCGATGAATCCCATCTATTTTGGCCATTGCTCTCGATGAATGTACTCTTACAAAATGATCGAGCGTTGTCCCCTTGTCTCTGGGATCTTGATTTTTTGATGAGCCTGGAAAAACCTTGGAATGATATTGGATATCACATTATTGCTTCATTATGAGCTTGAAATCATCCTGTATTTGCTATAAGCTTGAAGTCACCCTGTATAATTAGTCCTTGTCGACATAACGCGGCATATTGTGTTATTGCGTCATCTATTCTTGACCTGGCTTGCTCTTATATTTCGTGATATATAAGATACGCTTTGCCTTTGTGACAAAGAGCTGCACTACAAGAAACCTATGAACATTAGGGATTGCAGACATTTCAGGCTGTAATAATTAGATACTTGTAAACCGACGGTGCATCCAAATCCGTTTAATTTTATAATGTGTACCGTCCATGCTTGGAGCAAGTTTGTTTGATGCTGAAAGTTTATATGCCCCATGGGTTTTCTCCGTATTGTTCCAATTTTATTGGATGTCCCGGAAGGGTCTGCCCCATGGGTTTTCTGCGTCTGTTCCTTTGTTATTATGCCTTTCAGGCTTTCCTTGTGAAATTTGAAACTGGCTTCATGTGAATTGGCTCAGAAACGTTTTCCCTTTGAGCCTTATTTGTTTAAGTGTACGTCCTCGGCCCTGTGATTAGTTGTACATATCTTTATTCTTTGAGCTGCCAATTTGCTTTGTGGGAGTGACACATTAACATTTTTTATAAGCCCGGAAGTATTCAAAGGGCTCATTAAGTGTTGACGCTAACAGATTTTTGCTGTTTGTTGTTTATTGTTTGTTTTAACAGACTTAACTAATTGTTGTTGTAAGGTGTGCCACTTCATGTTTTTCCCATTGTCGCACTCACCACCGCCCTTGCTGGAAAGGTAGATCTTGCCGCGACACTGACTGGAGTTTACTGATCGAACTGTTGTTACCGCGTCGCATTTGCTGTAGTGAGTAGGGGCCGGACATCGGCATCGTCCTCACTTTCTATGACCGCTGATGATCTTGTCTGCTACTCAATATGATGATGTTTTCATTGCGCTCTCGTTGCACTTGAACCTGATCTCAAACCCTTTTGGGCCGCTTGCGTTTGTGTTTGGGCCCTATCCTAGTGACCCGTAGGAGTTGATGCACCTCATTTTGCGGCCCTCTTCACAATGAGCATCTTCAATGGCATGGCTTGTAGGATCGCCTCAGGTGCCCTTATGGTCGTCACACTACTTAGCACTCAAAAAAAAACTACTTCGCCTCGCTCCTGTCGACCATGTCCCAGATGCCATGAGCTTGCATAGTGACATGCATCAAGAGCGCACAATCACCATTGTTCAAGTGCGCCAGAGTGAAGGAGGTAGACCTTTCATCGCCCTTTTTTTGCCGTGGTGGTGTAGGCTTGCACCAGCTATCCTACCATCCGTTTTCTTTTGTTTTTTTTGGAAAAGGAGGCTCATCCCTGGCCTCTGCATCTGAAAGATGCAGGCGGCCATATTATCAATAACTACCATTAACCTTTATTCCGAGTTTTCGACACTACCTTTTTGGACTAGGGAATCAACCTGATTCCTCCAAGTCTCATTAAAACCCTTCATGCGCATTGCCTGCTGAAAGAAAGGCCACTTTACTTATCATATGTCTTTTCGAAATCCATTTTGAAGATGACCCCATCTAGTTTCTTCGAATGGATTTCGTGGAGAGTTTCATGTAAGACAACCACCGCTTCTAGGATATGTCTTCCCGGCATGAAAGTCGTCTGGCTCGGTTGCACCACCGAATGGGCTATCCGTGTCAGTCTATTAGTACCCATTTTTGTGAATATTTTGAAACTCACATTTAAAAGACATATTGGTTTGAACTGCTCGATGCGAATTGCTTCCTCTTTATTTGGCAATAGCGTTATCATACCAAAGTTAAGATGGAAGAGTTCTTTGTGACCATTGAAAAAATCGTGAAACATAGGCATACGCTCATCTTTTATAATATGCCAACATTTCTTATAGAACTCCGCAGGGAACCCATCTAGTCCCGACGCTTTATTCGGTTTCATTTGTGATATTGCATCGAAAACCTCTTTCTCAGCAAACGGTGCAGACAGGATCTCATTTTCATCTGACAAAAGTTGAGGAATATCCCCAACAATAAACTCATCCAGGGACACCGCATTACGCACCAGAGGCCCGAATAGTTGTTTATAATAGTTCAAAATATATGACTTGAGGTTCTCATGACCTACCACGGTTCCTTCATCCCGCTCAAGCTGGATGCTTTTCTTTTTCCTATGTTTACCACTCACAATCATGTGAAAGAATTGCGTATTATCATCCTCTTCGACGACCTTAAGAACTTAAGCACACAAGGCCCATTTCATTTCTTCTTCTCTAAGAAGGGTGCGCAGGCTTTGCTCTGCTTCAGCTTTTGCGGCTTTGCTCTGACACATCAAGCAAGTTCGATTCTGCTTTCAAGTCGAAAGCATCGATCAATTGGATAAGTCTTTCTTTTTCTTGTTTGTAAATCCCATTTTCGTTTCTGGCCCAACCCCTTAAAAATTGTCGTAGATGTCTGCCATCTTTTTAAATTAGAGCACCCACTAACAGGCTTCGCCCATTCTCTTGCTACAATGGCAATGAAGTTCTCTTTTTCGAACCAACTTAGTTCGAAAGATAAAGTGTTTTTGTTACCAATATGTGTTGCATCCTCCGAGTATACTAATTAACAAGGGTGTGTGGTCTGAGATCGCCCTCTGCATCGCATGCACCGACACGAGTGGATATTTATTCCCCATTCCACACTAGCGAGCACTCTATCCAACTTCTCATAAGTTGGAGTGGTAACGTGTTGGCCCATATGAATTGCCTACCTGTGAGTTCAATCTCTCTGAGATTGAGACTCTCAATAATCACGTTGAACATTAGGGACCAACGGCCATCAAAATTGTCATTATTCTTCTCTTCTCTCCTTCGAATTATATTAAAATCCCCTCCAATTAGGATCGGGAGTCTTTCATCCCCGCAGATCCTAACCAGATCCGCTAGGAAGTCAGGCTTAAGTTCGGGTTGGGCTGCTCCGTATACAGCCACCAGAGACCAGCGGAATCCATCCACCTTTGACCTCACCTGAAACTTAACCGCAAAATCACCTCGAACCACATTAATCACCTCTAAAGTTTCACACTTAACCCCCAACAAAATCCCACCGGATCTTCCTCTAGGAGGAAAACAGTGCCAATCAAAATCGATTCCGCCAGACAAAGTTCCAAGGAACTGTGAGGTGAAATTATCTCTTCCTGTTTCGAGAAGTGCAATAAAGTCAAGTTTCTGATCTATCGATGTCTCTGCAAGGAACCTTCTTTTAGCCAAGTCTGCTAGACCTCTACTATTCCAAAAAATTCCTTGTATAAGTTATCATGATTTTTTTCTGAAGCTTAACTCTAGCACTTCTACGGACGAAAGATGTAGGATATACCTTCCTTTTCCAGGAACGCTTGGGTTTATCCATCACGACTTCTACATCTTTAAGACCGGAGTGGCCCTGGGCCTTATAGTCGAGCGTTGATGTATGTACATTTCCCTCTGACTCCGACCCTTCTACCTCAACTTCGGCTTCCGAAGTAGGCATCAGGTCATTACAAAAACTTTCAAGAGCCATTATCCCTAAGTTGTTAACGCCAAAGTCTTACGGCCGCAACGTTACGAATAATCTCAGATGCTCGCTCAGCTTCTAAGTCTAGCAAGTCATTAACAGATTTAGCAACTTCCTTCCCATTAGACCCGAGTGAAACACCTAAGTCATTTGCCTTACTAATTATCTCATGCTTAGTAAAATGCAAAATGGAACAACTCTTGTTAAATGACATACCTGTAGTCGCCTCGACATCTCAAAGCTTGGCTGCCCTCATAGCATGCCCTAATTGCAAGTTGTCCGCATTTGGTTGGTCTTGAATCCTGTTACTAGCACGCCTGCCAGTCGACACTGGATCCATGATCCCACCAAACGCGATAACCTCCTTAGTAGTCCTCTCCCTCGGCGATTAAGGCATTGGAGGTGCGGTCAACGTGGCCCCTCCAGTAGCTACGACCGCCATCACCTCTGACAGCGCAGCCACACGCCTGTCAGCAAGCGTCGGTGAGGCCGCAAGCGGATTCTGCTCATCCGTGATCTCAGAATGCTTTTTGGGGAGCTCCGGTGAGGTTGGACCTCACTGCTCATAGTATGAGAATGGTTTGGGGAGCACTTGCATACAAATTCACTAGACACATGCGAACAAAGGAGAGCGATGCTTTGGCACTACGCTAGGCGTGAGAAGCACCACAATGCGATCTGTTAGTGCCACAAACTCATCGTATGTATGAACATGGCACACACATGTCATGTGAAAACTTGAAGACACAAAAAAGGGAAGCCACACACACTCGCGTGCGCGCGCGCACACACACACACATTCCGGCAAGAAAACTGGAAAAATATGAATATATCACGCACACGTCGCGGCTCATTCAAACCAATAGACAATGCTAAGGAAAACCGGAAAACCACGAACATGCATGGCGCACATAGGTCGAGGCTCATGTGGAAGTCAGAGAACATAGGCCAATAAGAATCTCGAAAAATTGAACGAGCAACCTTGCTAAATGAGACCTTTGATCCTAGCCACGCCTGAGTATGCCTGCATGAGTGAGGAGAGCCCAAACATGAGTCAGGTATTCCCCTCCTCGCGTGAGGCGTGTTCCATGTGCGCCACGGCGTTGTTCGATGGCACTATGTAGATGATGGGTCTCATCCCAGAACTCCGCCAACACCTTCCATCGGATGATGACATCTTCCTTCTCAAGATCCCTCCCTAGCTTCAAGCCTTTGACAAAGATGCTATCTTCCGGAGATCTTTCTTCATTGTTGTTGTTGTCTTTGATACCAGTGATGATCTTCAACAATCCATCTCTAGTTGGCTTGCCTTTTTTTTAGAAAAGGAGGATGACCCCCGGCCTCTACATCTGGGAGGTGCATACGGCCACTTTATTGATTATTTCCGAGGACCTTACAAAGTATTACAACAATATGCCTGAATCCACCATCTTGACAACATATGCCGCTACTCCTATCCAAAATGATGAAGGGGTGCTAGCTGGGCCACTACCCAAACCACTCACCTAAGCCTAACATCAAAAGCCGGAAGTCGAAACTCATTCGGAGGCCCCAGTCGAGCCACATACCGGGTCTGGGGCACAATCCGGTCAGACGCACTCGTGTGTCGTTGCCGCCATCTTTCACAGGTCTTCAGATCATATTGAGGCTTCTACCTTGTCTGGCCACTCAGCCATCGACGTCACCATGACGCCAGACAGCAACCTCCTCCTGCGCGAGCCCATCTCCGCACATCGGACGCCGAGTCTCCACAGCGCCATGCCATCGATCTCCGCCGCCATCAAAGTGTGAGATGAAACACCGCTCCACCATCCCTCCAGCCAGCACTTGCTCCAAGACGATGCCCCCAGAAGGGTAAGCGATAGAACACCATCATCATCCGATCCGGAAGACCCAGATCTGGGGTTTCCCCCTAAGCACCCCGAACCTGATGGCGCAGACTACCGACGATGCCTCGGCCATCGGCAATAGCTCCACCAGACGAGCGTCGCCTACGTCGCCGCAGCCTCCAAGATGAAGCTGACCAGACTGCATGTGTCGACACCGAACCGCCGCCACTTCTACCGCCACTTGAGCAGCCCCCGAGCAACGCCTTCAGGAAGGAGCACGGCACCGTGGTGTCGTCGTCGCTTGGAACAAGGGGTTCTAAGGTTTTCACCTGAGCTCCTGGGAGGGGTGGAAGGAAGGAGGTCCTCTCCGAAGCCTCCAACGAGGGAAGCAACACCCAAATGCACTGCCATCGGAGTGGCCGCCACGCCGGCCAAGAGATTCCCCCGGAACCCTTCCAGCCACCGGATCTGCAAGGCCAGCACCCAAGAACGGTGACCGAAGCCACCAAGGGCCGGAACTGCTGCAGATCGGAGTAGATCGGGGTCGAGGACGAACATCACCATGGCCACCAACATCCAACGAGGAACCGCTGCCGCAGCCGAAGCCCACCACCTCCCCGCCATCCACATGGCCAGGGAATTGGTCCACCTGTCCACGCCGGCGCCGCCCGCCGCCAAGCTGCGCCGCGTGCCACCAGCCATGGCCGCCGCCATGGATCCGAGCCGCAGGCGGGCCGCCAGCCGCGGGGCCCCGCGGACACACCAGATCCGGGCCGCCAGAGCCACGGCGCGGCATCCATGCGCCAGATCCGGATCCCCGGCGCGCGAGCACGGCGCCTCAGCGCAGCCAAGCCCGCCACAGCGCGCGCCCTCGACGCCAGAGCCGCGCGGGCTGGAGACCTCGTGCGCTCACGGCTCCTACACCACGACCATGGCGTGCCGAGCAGCGCCGGCCCGCGCACAGCCACACGCCGCAGCGCCTCGTGCCTGCCTCCTCCGCTTGGTGCAGCTGCCCCGCGCAGCCCACCTCACGAGTGGGAGTGGAAGAGCCCGCCGCCGCCGACACCACACGGGCTTTGCCCGGGCGGCGCTTGCCGGCGGCGGCGGGGGAGGAAGGGGGATAGGTGGCGGCGGTGCCCGGCGGCTAGGGTTAGCGTCCGGGCCGCTCGCGGGGAGCGACATGGGGCTCCTCGCCGACAAGTTGGCTTGCCTTTACCCAGGACATCCTTCCAATATCACATCATTCAAGACGAATGTTGTATCTTTGGAGTTCCCAGGAAGCAACTCTGGAATAAAGAACATCAAGTAGGCACAATATTTGGATAAGGTGGTCGCAATTTGCTCGTAATTATCTAGTTTCACCTTCTCTTGTTGCCGTGCACCACTTTGATGATGTACCTCTGACTCCTCATGGGAAGATGCAATGTTGCAATGCTCGGTTGCGATGTGCTGTCTAGCTATTGTTCTCTAGTAGTGCCCAGGCGAATTCTACGTGGACACCGTTCATATGCAACGCTGCTTCACCGTTGGTTAGAGGACCATTGTCGCTATGTTTTCGCAAGCAAGAAACTACCTCGTTCCTGACCAAACTAGGAACCACTTGGAATATCTTGTTGAAGAATGCCATTGAATGAGAGAAATATTGGTATTTGGAGTCCTTGAAGCACATTGCTGGGCCTTCATAGGGTTCACAAAAGATGAATTTGCGCGCAAGAAGCATTCAGTTACAGATGACTGGCCCATCTGATTTTGCCAATATCCAAATGAACTAATCCTGCCAAACAGTTTCTTCGAGACAAGGACCAAAAACTTTGTAAGAAACTGAGCAATGGACAAGAGAGGATTGCAGTACTTCAAGATGAGATCGCTGACTAGTGAAACCGTGGCCCAATCTGATGTCAGCTATAGTGCGATATGAAGTACTTCAAATATAAGGAGGGCTCCCGTAATGAGGACAATTGTGATAACATCAACCATCTTGTCCCAACCACGATCATGGGGTCCGGTGTCATGATTTTTTTTGAACCGGGCATTACCCCTTTCCATTAATAACATAACGGAAATACATTGTCCCATGACAGAGCTAAGAAGGAAGCGGGAAAGGGGAAAGCGAGTTTAACGCATCGCTGGGAAACCCACCACAGGAACTCGCCTACGAGACACCTGCTGTGGGGTGAAAACCCGACGACACCTATATCTCAAACGTTCCAACGACACCAGCAACAGACTTTGCAACATACAGGACCCCTCAGGTCACAACCTCGCGCAGGAGTCAAAACAAAAGTAGCACGTCCTTCTGGCCCGGAAGCCGGAAGGCGTAGAAGAGCTGAACGGGGTTGAAGCCGATCTTCAAGTCGTCGCCGAATCCTCCGTCGCAGCAGCGCAGATCCTCATCATGTTGCTTGTACTTTTCCTTAGCATCCACCCCGCTCCATCGCCTCACAGTCCGCCCCCTTCAAGAGCCCTACCCAGTAGGTAATGAAGACACAAGCAGAGAACACAATCTCAGAAGGGGTTTTAGGTAGTTTAAACTCAATGGTGGCCCTGTTGCGACAATTTCAAATAGCCCAGCAAATGGCAGCTAGTCCAAAAGTATAGAACTTTGCACCATCAGGAAGATAGATATAGCACCAAGAATAGTATTGCCAAAGGTTGTTGGGGCTCAGGTCGGTGCCCAGGACTGCCCCCACCGACCGCCAGATAATCCTAGAAACTGGGCAAAGGAAAAAGAGGTGTTGTGCCGTCTCCCGAGCAGTACAAAAAGAACACTTAGCATTACCAGACCACTTGTGACGTTTCATAACGTCTCTAGTCAAAACAGCGTCCTGGAACAACTGCCACATAAAGATTTTGATCTTTAGGGGGATTTTGGCTTTCTAAATCCACCGGAAATCGCATCCTGCAATGCTGCTTTCAAGCATCTTATACATGGTTTTTGTAGTAAAATGACGGTTAGGTCCAGGAGCCCAGCCAACCTGGTCTGGCTCTGCCGAAGAGATAGAATTCAGCACCGCTGTGCGTATCACATTCCACATATTCTTAGGGGGGGGGGGGGGGGGGGGGGTTAGCCTCCTGCGAAACATGTCACCAGCCTCCACCCCCCCAAGGTTAGCGACTGTGATATCAGGCATAGTACATATGCTAAAAAGTTGAGGATACTGGATGCGCATAGGGGGCAAACCATTCAGGGAGTCCTCCCAGACTCGAGCCACATTCCCAGAATTAATATGGATCATTCTGCCCCGCATGTAGTATTCTTTTACTTTCATAATATCTTTCCAAATAGGGGAATCATTAAACTTGCTCTTCGGAGTGGCAACTGTATCCCTTTTCAAGTATTTGACTTTAACAATATCTTGCCAAAGCTCCTCTTGGGTATCAAGTTTCCACCACCATTTAACAAGGAGGCTGATGTTTTGTTTGGTAAATCTTTCACCCCCAGGCCACCTTTGTCCTTGGAGCGGCACACCCTACTCCAATGAACCAGGTGATATCTTTTTCGCCCCCCAAACTTTGCCAGAAAAAACGACGTCTCCGCTTGTCCAGTTTTTCAATGAAAGTCTTAGGGAGAAGAAACATAGCCATATAGTAATACACTATGCTAGAAAGGGAGGAGTTCAATAAAGTGAGCCTACCACCCGAAGAAGCAGCGTTACCTATCCATGATACGCGACACTTGCCAAAATTTTCATCAACAAAGATCCACTCAAGGCATCTTAGAGAGGAAAAACTGGCTGGCACCCCTAGGTATCGCATAGGAAAATGTCCTATTTGGCAGTTAAAGAGCTCCGCATAATGATCTAGGATGTTGTTGTCACCCCCCACACATAATATTTCACTCTTAAGATAGTTTGTTTTAAGGCCCGACATAAGCTCAAACATATAAAGAAGCAGTTTGAGGTTTACTGCAGCAGAAGTGTCATGCTCAAAACATAACACCGTATCATCCGCATATTGCAACACAGCAACGCCCCCCTCGATCAGATCAGGGGCTAATCCAGTAATCAACTTTTCTTTTTGGGCATTAAAGATCATCTTCGAGAGGCACTCAACAGCAAGGTTAAACAAGAGAGGTGAGTGAGGGTCGCCTTGGCGAACCCCTTTGCGGCTCATAAAGTATGGCCCAGTTTCATTATTTAGTTTGATGCTAACCGTGCCATTGTGCAGAATATTGTTAATCCACCCAGACCACTTATCATTAAAGCCCCTCATCCTATGACATTCCAAGAGAAAGTCCCAATTGATTTTGTCATAGGCCTTTTCGAAGTTTAGCTTCAGAACCACTCCAATTTTTTTTCTTAACATGGGCATGATGCAACACCTCATGCAAAGACAGAATTCCATCCATAATGTTTCTGTTTTTAGTAAAAGCATTCTGGTGATGGCTGATCAATTTATCCGCGTAGATAGATACACGGTTATCCAGTACCTTTGTAATCAGTTTGTAGGGACAACAAAGTAGGCATATAGGACGGAATTGCTGGATCCTCTTGGCCCTTGCCATTTTAGGGATCAGCGTAATCACACCATAATTCAGTCGGGCAACATCCAGCGTTCCTGCATGGAAAGCCTCAAAGATACGCATGATATCCACCTTCACAAAGTCCCAGCAAGCTTTATAAAACTCTGCTGGGATGTTATCAGGACCCGTAGCTCTATTACTCTCCATACCAAACAAGGCTATCTTGACCTCTTCCTCAGAGAAAGGACGGGTCAAAAATTTGTTATCCTCATCATTCAGTTTCTCATGATCTCCCCAGGTGTCAGGAGATTGGTGAAACAGGTTGCCTGGGGCGGCCCCAAGCAGCTCTTTATAATAGGTGGTAGCGTGAGCAAGGAGGTTTTTGGTGCCCTCAATCACACTATCCCCGTCGGTAAAGGATTGAATAGTGTTCTTACGTTTTCTGCCATTGGCAATGCAGTGATAATAGGCAATGCATTGAAACCAGAAAATAAAGTTTTTGGAGCATATCATTAATAAGTTCATTATGCTTCAATCCTCACACTTTATTTCTTGACTAGTTATGTTTTTTTTAGGATTGCTGTCTGGGGCACATCTCCAATGCACTGGATGTGCAAAGGAGTGCTGGAGTATCTTCACATAATGGAGGTTGCTAGAAACTTCAGCCTGAGGCCAACCGGGACAGCTGGGTGTCCCTGAAGTGCAAAAAATTTCAATGGCAGGCATCGCCGAGCCAGTGCTGGACTTCTTACAAGTTGTCAAAACAAGGACTAGACCATCCGGAGAGGTGCCCCCTTTGCGGCTAGGAGGGAGAGACCATACCGCACTCTTGACAGATTTATGTTTTTGCCAGACAGGTTCGGCACACTGTACATTCCAGGTATGCCTTTTTGGCGATCACTCCCTAGACCGGAGATGAGTTCTATGTTTGGTTTCTAAGCATAGCGTACAGAAAAGGCAATGAAAAGCTAAAACACTTGCACTTGTTAATCATTGTGACGTTGAACAGGACCTGGAGGATCTTCAGTCCCTGTGCGTTTAATGATGTAACTCCGCAAGGCCAGGAAGGAGTTGGTCGATTCCCTCCTGTGCGTAGCTACCAACTGGAAGCTTACTCTGCTTTGAGAGTGTTTGGCTTTTTTAAATTTCTTTTTTGTTAATTAAGGTCCTAGGCTCTTAGTCAGTTCTTGTCTTTCTTTTGTTTCTCAGGTTTATCTTTTGGAAAAGCTAACTGGCTGACGTTCGCTAGGAGAGGAGTGGCAAACGAACCCCTTTTGAAGGCAGTTTTAGTTCTGAGACAAGATCAAACCGTGGCAGTTTTAAACAAAAAATTGCCTTCTCTGACAAAAACTGCCACCCCTCACAACTAAAAATGCCAGCGAAATCGTTCACAAATGCCACCTCCTCCTGGCGAAAGTTCGCCAGCTAAGGTGGGTCCTTATCTTTTTTGTACTTTCACTAGTTTTGCTCTTTGTTTAATTTGTTTTCGCATTTCTCTTTGTACATGGTCTATTGGTGCGTTCTTTCGAATATAAAATCAAACACATTTTAATGCCGTGAAAAATGGTTACTTGAAACTGCACCAGCTGATTTTAAGTTTAGAACCCCAAATGTAAAAAACATAAGGTTGCCAAACTTTGTCAGGGAAACCAAAATGTCCCTGCCACTCTGCATTTGGGGTAAATAGAAACAGAAACATGGCAACTGGGGCATACAAGTCCACAGAATGGATTTGTATATGGTTTAACTTCACAGGGCGTAATCCGAACAAAGCGTACGCATCAACCGAACAAGTGTCCACGAAATGCCATGCTTCAGCCAACAACCATAGTACATTAGTACTAATAGGTTTGAGATGAACTGTACAAAAGAAAAAGAGACATGTTTGAGAGGATGAACTGGGGTGCCTATGTGATGTGTGCACCTCTGATTCGCTATACGCTCCAACCTATGAGTTGCCAGCGATACATCACTTGTTCGGAGAAGCAAGAATGTGTTGGAATTTCAAGGTACCTGCTTGCAGGAGCACCACCGAGATCCGGTTTCGTGGAGCCGCGTGGAGGGGCAGCAGCCACACGGCAGGGCCGACGCGACGGGAGGTCGGACATCGCCGGCAGATATGGTGGTCGCGCGCGAGGAAGCGCTAGCGCCGGCGCCGGAGGGACGCGCCCACGGCGGGGACCCTAGCTCGCGCCCCGCCGGTGCCTCCCTGGGATTCGTCGGAATGCCAGCCGGCGGCGTCTGAAGATTCAGTCGCAGCTGTCTATTTAGTACTACTGTATTTCAGTTACAGGGTGAGTACTGCTTGAGCTGTGTTATATGAAGATCGGATGGTCCTGGAGGCTTCCTCGTGGATGAATCTACGGCTCCTATTCTCAGTTGGCTAATCATGCGATTGGTTGTAATGGTGGATCATCAGTTTAATCACTGTTTTATGGCACTACCGTGGTGTAACTAGACTATATAAGCTCCCTACCGTGGAGTGAAACGGTATCCAGAATTATTCTTTAACTTAATATAAGACGTTTTGTCAACTACTTACACCATTTCTAAATATAAGTCTTTTTAGAGATTGCAATGCGGACTACATATAAGGAGCAAAAAGAGTAAATCAACACTCAATAATACGTCTATATACATCCATAGCCCGTATTTAAATCTCTAAAAGGTCTTATATTTAACAAGGGAGGTAGTATGAACTCACATCATACTTTAATTTACAACTTCGAACTCCAATACCGATTAGAACACAAACCTCAACTCTCAAACCATTTAAATTACCCCCTCGACTGGCCTAGAGGTGGTTTTGTCATTCTGTGGCACATGATGAAATTTTGATAAAATTTCAAAGTGTCTAAAAAAAATTCTACCGTATCAACACTGCCATGCTGACCAATCTGAAAAGGTATCAACTCTTGGTGGCGTGACTGCGGCGGTGAGAACTTGCGGCGAATTGGTGGTGGTAGATCGAACATAAGCAAGCTGGTACCCGGAGTGTGGTCACTTGAAGAATGTTGCTTTGGGGGGGGGGGGGGGGGTTAAAATTCCATGACATCGTGCTTCATTTGAAGGCGTGGATAGCAGGTGGTGAGTGCAGAACAAGGGTACAAAGGCCAGTACTAGGGTAAAACCCACTGTTCTCCTCTCGTACCAGGCGGGGAAATCAAAGAACGGCAACAAGGAGGCCATGACGGAGGTCGAGGCTGTACGGATGGATCTTGAAATTGTGGACAACAAGGTAGAGGACATACAAAGTGAAGGCAGCTTCTCTGAAGACCCGTCTAAGATGGATGTAGGAGCCATGGTGAGAATGGAGCTCCTATTGAGGAAGCCGACTAACCCATAGATAGTCGAGCAATCAACCTCTCAGGTTACCCATGAGCAATAAACCTGGCAACCGTACTTCGAGACCGTGGGTTACCAATGTACTACCCGGGCTAGCTGTACCCTTTTCGCGGGAAATATTTTTACCCGGGTATATATTGTACCCAAGACAGCCAAAGAAAGGCAACTACTAGCCCCACAACTATGGTGTCAATTCCACGGTGATGTTCACATCTGACCATAGTTTGGAAAAATGTTATTCTATCTACTTTTGTATTGCTCGGAATGGTAAACAGGGAATTAAATGACTATGAACTAAAAGGTAAAAACAGTGATATAAATGGGTTAACTAAGTAAGGCGACACTTGGGTAATAAAGGCATTCTTAGGGGTTTCAGGTTCATCACCACTAGTATAATTTACTTAATTATGTGAAAGCACAATTCTGGGTTCAGATAAGTAATCCACATTATATGTTTTTGCGTGTGGGCGGAGCCAAACAAAGATACGTGCATACTACCGCAACTCTGTATCACACATCCCGCCATCATACCTCCCCCTCTCGGTGGAAGCAATGATGATTAAAGGTCTCCTTGTGGATGCAACATAAAGCTTTGGGGTCTCCGTTATTCCCCTTATCAAAGATGTTCAAAGGAGAGAGATGGCTTACATCACTGCAGTACCTACTTCACAATGATGATAATATCCTTCAAGTCCATTAAGGCTAATGATGTTGTCGACTTTCACGCTACATCATGAGGAATAGTTAACACAAAAATGTACAGAGAATCGTATAACTTATCGTTGTTTAGCTCATATACATACCTGGTTCATCCATACCGCGTAGAACTAGGGAAATTACTCAAACATGTTAATGGACATAAAGGTTGGAGACAAATCCAAATTGATTCTCTAATTTACAAAACTAACATTGCAGGAGATGGTTTCCTAATGCCATAGAGATGAAGTGCAACAACTGCCTTTCTAAGACGTGCTACAAGTGATGGCCTTGTTGATGTTACAAGCCAACATCATGTTGAAGGAGAGAGGCATGCCGACACCGATGGGGATGACATCGCCCCCGCGGCAGGTGTAGCACGTTGCCGGAGACTCCTTCCTTCTTCGTTGTCTTGGCCCTTCCACTACATTAGTGATGACCTTAGTGGAAGTGTGACTGTGGAGATGAATATGTGATGGCACGTGTAGAGAGAGGCGGCAGATAGGGTTGGTGTAGTATTTATAGCCGGTCTCCACATGTACCCTTCATGGATCTTCCTCCTACCATTTGTTCCAGGGACTCTAAAGGAGTCCAAACCTCTCACAATACCTTTCTTGATGTCTGGAAGAAACCGGCACAAAATCGATGAAGAGTAGCAGAAATTACAGTCAAATCAATAGGCGGAATCGGGCAGTTCAACCATCTGTACCAGCATACCACCATCCGTGCCTATTCCATGCATTGTCTTCTCCTCTAGAACCTGTGTGTGGTGTTTCATATTTTGATTACCATTTCCTAACATGAACTCCCATTTGGGAGTTTTTTTGGCTCGTTTGATTCATATGAACGAGCCTGGTAACCTCCTAGTATTGGATCTTCAGTTTGGGCTTCCCAGAAAAACATCATCGTGTGAAACTCCATGAAATGGTTGTATGTGGTGCTTGCAACTTCTCCGGTTTGACCGCAACTTTGCCCCTTTTATTGTGCTATGTCCATGGGAGCTCCAATACACCTACAAAGACAGAAATGTAAGGAAAAACTAATAGAACTAAATATTATGCAATGACCTCAATAAAATGGATGGAAAAAATATAATTTACGCAAAATGAAAATGAAAATGGCTAGATGTATGTGATATAAGGGATTTTTATGGGAGAATGTGCAATAAATGAGCTATAAAACATGACACAAAATCCACTCATCAACATCCCAAGCTTAAACCTTGCTTGTCCTCGAGCAAAAAGGTTGATAAACCCATTGATGCTATCCATCTAGCTTACCAATAAAGTCTTCTGCCCAAATGCGTATCTTTCTTTTCTCTTCAAGTTGTACGCAAGATAGAACTTATTCATACAAGGTAACACAAACTTAGTTATGTGTATATTGATATCCATACCACTAGAGTTCAGCCCAAGTTCCTATGTAGCTTGTCAAAGTTAAATCTATAGCATGAAAGCGAATACTTGGATCCTCCTACTTAATTACTTATTAACTTATTTTCCTTTTATTTTTAATAAACTTGAACATAGGAAGCTGTCAAAAAGTAAAGAAACAAAGATTTTCAATGGTACCTATCAATGTCCTTAAGTCAAAGGCTCTCAAGTGCTAACTTTGATTGCACTGCATCCATAATAGGTACCTCTCAATTCTCAAGGTCATGCCAAAAAGTGATAAATGTAAACTTTTTGAGGGAATAAATGTAAGCCGAGTAACTGCAGTGGCATAGTCGAACACTCATGACCGGTAGTATCGGGTTTTATCCCATTGAGTAATTAATCATTGGTTAGGAGTATCCACCTTCCACAAGGAAACACATCTCTTTGATAAAACCAAAATGTTAATCATCATAGCATTTCTGGTACATAAAAATATTCAAAGTATTCAAAAGAGTTTGCATTTTTGATTTTTTTGCATATTTCAAAATACATTTACCTTTTTTTAACATCCATTTTAAAAGATCTTCATGTTTTAAAAGCATTAAAATTTATAAAAAATGTTCAATTTTTTATATTAAATAATGTTTCACATTTGTTTTGTAAAAACTGAACAAAACATGCTGAACAAAAACCTTCCGCTAGGTTGCCCCCTTGCCCCCTTCCGCTAGGTCCTCCCGAGAGGAAGGCTTCGCATTCGTTAACAGCTAATTTCCAGAATCTAGTGGAGAATTTATTTTTTCTTATTTGCGAGTAATAATAGAAGTATCACACTTAAGTCGTCTCGATTGGGCTGGCCTAGTATCAACGTTCTATAGGTACTTTTCTTCCGGTTTTGTGAGGAATCGGTTTCACAAATAGTTTTCGGGTGGGTTTTTAGGGAAATCTGTTTGTTTGGTTCATTGTTATCTTTATACTCACTTCTCTAATTTTATTTTTTCCTTTTTCTTTTATTACTTTCGATTTGTTTTTTATCTCTTGATCATTTTTCTTAAAATAAACATTTGGAAAACAGGTAAATACTTCTAATGCATGGACACCCCTTCAAAGAATATTAACATTTAAAAAAACTGATCACTTTATGAAATTTCATGAACATTTGTAAAAAATACGCAATTCTTTTTATTAATTACATATATTTTATTTTTACTTTTTATAAATAGAGTTCCATTTATTTTTAGATAACTTACAAACATTTTTTTGATAAGTGCAAACATATTTTTCTGAATATGTGAGAATTTTTATAAAATTACTTGAATATTTATCTACAATGAAGCACACTTTTATAAAGTTCATTGAACAAGTTTTTAAATGTGTGAACGAAATTTCATGACATTATTGTTTTCCTAAAAAGTGTGTAACACTTTTAATATTTTCGTGAATACTTATTAATGCATGTGAATTTTTTAATTATCTATTTTTTCTTCAGAATATATGAACACCATTCTTAATTAATGAATATATTGAAAGTGTAATTTGTTTCTAAAATGAGGTGATTGTTTTTTGAAAAGGTGTGAACAATTTTTAATTATACAACTGTTTTTCCAAAAATATATGTATTTTTAAAAATACTATGAATTTATTTTATTACATTTGCAAAAAAGTACCCATATCTATTAAAAGGTTCATAAGAAGTACAATGCACTCTAAACATAATAAATATTACATCGAGGAGCCTACACCATTGAACGACCACTCTTGCAACTAGAACGAGCCGTTGATGTGCCACTGTCACCATTCCCCTACCAGAGCCGGCATGACCTTCTCTGTGAAAGTTGGAAAGTCTTCTTGCACATGGCCATATGCAGTGGCGGAGCGCTCCGGTGGGCGAGGTATGGCACCTGCCATACCTTGATTATTGGCAAAAAAAATTTATACGTATGTATCTATCACTCGGCCGCTCGAGCCTCCAGTCCTCGACCACAGCCAGGCAGCCAGCGGTGGCCTCGAGCCCTCAACCGCAGCTGGCTCAAGCGCCCTCTGCCCATGACCCCACGTCCCCTCTGGTCCCACCCACCTAAAAAAAGAAAATGAATGACCCAGCCGCGACCACGCAGTCCACGCTCCGTCCCTGCCCACTCCTCTGCTCTTTCCCTGCCCGAGACCCAAACCTAGCTAGCGCGGTGGCGGCGGCGGCTTACCTGGTGGGCGCGAGGTCGCGAGGACCAGGGCACCAGGCGGGAGCGGGCGCCGGAAGGCTGGGGGCTTGGAGCCTTGGAGGGCGGCGGCTCCAGCGGCGCAGCAAGCGGCGGCTCCGGCGGCGGCTTTAGTAGCAGCTCCGGCGGCGACTCCAGTGGCGCGGCGGCTTCAACTCAACCAACCAGCGGCCTTTTGCACCAAAAACGACATTGCAATACCAAATATGGATGACATGTTTACAAAGTGGGGAAAATCAAGAAAAGGTGGACGAAACAATATCACAGCTGATATTTTTTTCATGTGGACACCTTCTATGCTGTCATAGACTCCATCACCACAGAGTTTGATCATCGCTTTAATGAGGTATCTTCAGAGTTGCTCCAGAACTTCTCTTGTCTTGACCCAAGAAACTCCTTTTCTAGGTTCAATGTGAATAAGCTTGCTAGACTCACAGAGATTTATTATGAGGATTTCTCAGATTATGAACGTGAACATATAGTTGATAACCTTGAGCTATTCATTATCCATATGAGAAGAATTGAAGAATTTAGAGCTTGTCATGATATTGCAAGCCTAGCTAAAAAGATGGTTGAACTTGAAAGGCATGTCATGTTTCCTGTTGTTTATCGCCTCATTGAGTTGGCATTGCTACTACCAGTAGCGACGGCAACAGTTGAAAGAGCCTTCTCATCAATGAAAATCATCAAGACTGAGTTGCGCAGCAAGATGTCTGATGGCTGGCTTAATGACTTGATGGTGTGTTACATTGAGCGAGCGATCTTCAAAAGTATTTATCTTGATAAAATTAAGGAAGATTTTTAGAAGGAAGGTAGGGCACTGCCATTGCCTGGGTCTTCTACACGCCATTAAAAGCTTCATTATCGGTATGTTTTAGGTTGTTTTCCTATTGAGACATGTCTACATTTCCATTGTATTTGGTTATTCGTTCGTACTGTGTATTGTTAGTGTGTAGTGACTCTTTGATTCGCATAAAAAAAAATCTTAGTGAGACTTCGCCACACCTTAATTTTTTTCCGTGGTCCGCCTCTCGCCATATGGACCAATGTTCTAGAGCCGCAGTCGCCACCATTGTACCCTCATATCAATCTGAAGGTCCAGACATGAAATCTCGCCGCCACACACGCACGATGAGAAACCAACATCAACAACCCAAGGAGATGACATAAATCTACACTAATGCTCGGTCAATTCCGTCCTAATGGACAAACTCGAGAAGGATCAGAGCCCGAAAGACCAGCTCAAAGATGAAGCGCCACCATCCCCCGAACGTCGCCCTATGAGAAAACCTAATCTAAACTAGTAGCTAGACCCGAGGCACCAGAATCCCCTTCCCCACGACTGGTGCCTGCCTAAGTGGCAGACAAAGAGAAGGTGGGCCCAAGGGCTTACCGATAAAGTTTGGAAGGAATGAGTGCCCTAGCTGTTGCACTCACGAGAGGGAAAGAGAAAGAGGGCGATGAAAGATAACTTTGCCCAACTCATTTATATGAATTTACGTTTACCTGAACACGTATTTTGACATGTATATTAAAAAATGGAATAATTTTGTACTTACATGAATATTTTTAAAATTTGTGAACATATTTTTTATTGTCATGGATTTTTTTACAATGTGTCAATACTTGTTTAGATTACAACATAATTTAAAAGAGTTGAACAAAAAATTAAAAATAAAGAAAATATCTAGTAGGGGCTGTGGTCGTATAGCCGAGCGCGTAGTGTGTGCTTCGTGGGGCGAAACTAGCGGCCGTTCTCCGTGGTCAGCCCAATGCTCGGCCGTGTACGCGGCGCGAGCTTCTCGCTCGCTATGGGCGAGATGTGGACACATATCTTTATGTTAGGGATGGCACGTATCTCTATGTGTCAGGAACGATCGAGATCATGCGTTAATAATTAAGTAACTCGTATCGCCAACAAACCAGCCAAGAGACTAGTACGATGAAATGAGTTCATACAATATGGTAACACCAATTCATATCACATATATCGATAGTAGTTATTTCTTTCGGGAGAATATCATACAGAAACTAATATTCAAAGGAAACTTCGTGGAAACCATGTTTGAAAGTTTCAATTTTTTTTCTTCAAAAAAGTAGGATGTTAAGAGGATGATATTCTATTGTCATGTGAAATTTCAAGTCAAAACATTATAGAATGCGAGTTATGAAAAAGACAAAATCAGCAATGAATAGTGATGCTATTGTTCGACACTATTCAATGATGATTTTTTTTCATAGCTCATATCTCGTAATGTGTTTGAACTTGAAATTTTGCAAGGCAATAGAACATCACTCTCTTAACATCTCGTATTTTTTTTCTGATTTTTCCGAAACTTCAAAACTTCGGTTTCGCATGGTTTTCACCGGTTTCCATCGAATGTTGGTTTTCATATGATATTTTCCCATTTCTCAAAGGTTTGTTTTAAATGAGTATTACTTATGTTTTAAAACAGAGGGAGTAACTTTTTAATCATGGACAAAGAGGCCGTTGGAGCACATCAATAAATTTGTTGCATGACATGATATATCATGAGCAAGTAGACTATGCTCATGGGTAGCTCACATCAAGGGACGAGAGATGTTTCCACATATTTTTCTACTGTATATTGATAAGAGTGTGCTATATAAAGATAAGTAAAATACATCATTAGTCCTAAAACTATTCAACCAGTGTCAGGTTAGTCCCGATGATATGAAAATGCGCATGTGGATCATAAAAGTTAGCTAAGTGCGTCCTATCCACATTGTATCAGCTTTGACTTGTATGGGTGGTAGGTTGACCACTGTCATGTGGCGACTTTTTGCACAACCCCCCCAAAAGGGTCATCTCTTTCTAAATTCGTGACCCTTTTCTTTGCACAAGACCTATGCGGATGTTGTCTAGCGATCAAATTTGACCAAGCCATCTATCTCATCCCTTGATTCTTTCACATCTGTGTCGCCACCAGATGGCGGCGGCTCTCTGAAGACGGAATAAAGTTCTCCTCGCCTACTGCCTGTTCTGATGGTGTTTCTAGCATCGTTGGAGTGCATGTGGAGGTTTGTCTCCGACGGATCTCATGGCATTCGGTCGGCGTTTGCCTTCGATGGATCCACATGGATCCTTTATTGGTTTGTTGTATTTGTGTGTCTACAGGTTGGATTATTCTGATTTACACTTCTCTTCATCAGCGCTAGTTGCTATTCCGGTACGTTGGTCCTATAGGAACTTAGCACGATAACTTCCAATAGTCTACCACAACAGGGTTTGCCCGGCTACGAGGAGGAAGGGGCGAAGATGCGCCACTTCGGCTCGCTCTAGTGTTAATAGTCATCGCTAGGTGGTCTACGAACCTAGATGTTTTTTTGGGTGTTCTTTGTATTACCTTGACAGTTGAGGAATAGATCGAAAGTTATCATCGCAAAAAAAGGAAGTTTAAGAAGGGGGAAATTGTAGAAAGAGCTCATCAACTAATTAGTAAATTTACCTGCATTTTCAAAATTAATTAACAAATATCGATACGATGATTTTTTAAAAGGAAAGTACAATTGTTTTTTGAATTTGTCATATCCTAGTACAATTGTTTAAACTAAAACCATGGCATATATTTTGGAACGGAGGGAGTAACGCATACGGACCACAGAGTAACATGTTTTGAACTTTTGACATATATAGAATGGATAACCAATCCATCCAATTTATTTAAGATATGCATAAACGTGCATAAATGGATACAAGGACATATAGTTTTATTGGCGGGAGATGAATATATGTGAAGTAAAATACACTAGGCGCATCCATGCATACAGAGCAACCCAAAATATAGGTGAATGCCATTTCCGTAGGTTTCAGGCACGCCCAGTGCAGTCGATCTCGTCAGATCAGATCAGACAATAGGATATACCGGCTCAATTGCAAGGCCGCAGAGGCCTTCCGGCTCATCAACATCCTTCTTCAGCCAGACGTAGCCCTCCTTTCCCCACTTCTCGCCCCACGAGTTCTTGGCGATCCAGTACTTGACCCTGTCGCCCCCCTTGCCGGCGTACCCAACAATGGCCAAGGAGTGGATGCGGTCGTTGGACGAGCACGGGCCAAAGTATTCCCCGTGCTTGATGCACATGCCGTCGTACAAACCAGCTTGGTAGAACTTGAAGCATTCGTCGTTGGAGTCGAACCCGACGGCGACGGGTCGCCCCGCCACGGCTGCCATGAGCTGCTCCTCGCAGTTGGGTTTGACGAATTTGTAGTCCCTGATCGTGGCCGCGTGTTCCTGCAGTTTCCCTCTCTCGCACTTGCCGTCAGTCTCTTTGTAGGGGTACGTTGAGCTGTTGGCGATGCCGCCGTTCCTCAAGACCCAGTAGTAGGCATTGTACATCTCGCCGCTCGTGCAGCCTCTGTCGAATGTGTCACAGTCGATGAGCTCCTGCTCGGACAGAACCGGCGGCTCGCCTCGCTTGGCGATTGCGTAGGCGCTTTCGATCGTGGCCACGGCGGAAAAAGCCCAGCAAGCCCCTGCAATCCAGCACACATGATCATTAACCGGCCGGTCGACTTAACTTGTAGTTTTCAGATAAAATGCTTCAAACTATAGGGGAGCATTAGGGTCCTTGGTGTATAACTAAGATTATGGCAATTAACCAAGCTGCTACCTTGGTTACCTATTGTATGTATATATGTTTAGCGGACACTACTATCTCCATATCAAGTACTTCCTCCGTTCCTAAATATTCCCTCCGTCTCAAAATAAGTGTCTCAACTTTGTACTAACTTTAATATAAAGTTGTACTAAGGTTAAGACACTTATTTTGGGATGGATGGAGTATAAGTTTTTTTAGAGATTCCATTATAAACTACATACGGAGCAAAATTAGTGAATCTACATTCGAAAATATGTCTATATACATCGGTATGTAGTTTGTGATGAAATCTCTAAAAAACTTATATTTAGGAACGGAGGGAGTATAAATGATTGATCAATTCCCCTAAAACAAAGGTCGATCAAACAGGCGGGAAAAACTCTGGCTTGGGAGAAGTTTATGTGCTTAGAACTAAATAAGTTATGTGCAACGAAAAAGGTATTTTATGGTAATCACTAGTTATCACGCGTTAGAGTTATTCTAAAAAATGATTCTAATTGTTTATTTATTTTTTGATATTTTGATACTCCATGATGTATTTTTCAAAAATCGAGACAAATTTTTTTCCGAAGTTTCTAATAGTGATGCTATAGTTTTCATAAAGTGCTTCTTTAATTTTTGAAGGAATAAGTATATTTTTCGTTCTCGAACTCTTTCGAAAATTGAGAAATTGTCCCTCAACTCTAAAACCACAAAAAGTTAGTGCCTTAACTATTTAAACCGGATACTTTTGATCCCTAATAAGGTTTCAGGTGGTTTTACAGTGACGTGGATCCTGCTTTGACCAAAACGGACCACGTGTCCTGGTTTTGACTAAAACAAGCACCCGCCGACTCTCTCTCGCCCTCGCATTCTCTCGACCCCCTTTCCCATTCACGAACCCTAAACAAAGCAGCGGCAGCGCCGGCGGGGGGCAGTGAAGCGTGGCTACGGCGGCGGCAGCGGTGGCGGCGTGGCCTGCCGGTGATTGCTGGCTAAGCATGGCTGCTGTGGTGGTGGCTGCCAGGGCACGGCGGCGGCGACCTTGACCACGACCAGTCCTGGGCGGCAGCGGCGGGGGCGATGACGATTCCCTCATGGGCGGCGACGATTGAGGCCTGCGGTTGCTGCTTGAGCACGGCTGTGCCGTGGAGGCTGGCTGGGCACGGCCGCGGCGACCTTGACGGACGACAACGAGCTGGATGCCAGAGGTATTTTTTGGTTGCAACCGTTGCAATCTTCCATTTGTGAGTAAGGATATGCCTAACATTCTGCTTCTTTCTATTTTGTATGATTATAGGGTAGTCACATGGATCCCAGAGAGGTGGTCTTCATTAGGGTAGTCACATGAAGATTCAGAGGCTGCAAGTGAAGATTCAGAGGTTATTTGCTACTGTCAGTTCTTATGAATGGCTTATTTGCTGCTGTCAGTTCTTATGTCAGGCCATGTGAGAATTCATGTTTGTTGTTGATTGTAAGCTATATTCAGTACTATTTCTCTTTCACATTTAGTACTTTGTCAGACTATGTTCAACTAAATTGGGTCGAGACTATGTTCAGACTATTTTCAACTAAAGTGGGTTCAGACTATGTTCAACTAAATTCAGTACAATGCTCTGAAATGTCCAAACTATGTTCAGTTATATTCAGATTTTGTTAAGCTATATTCAGTACAGCTGCCTTTCTCTTGTTCACACACAAGTAGTAGTGCAAGCACTTTCCTTTTATCTTGTTATTACTTGTACACGCGCACACACACATACTTATGCACAAACACTTAATTGACGTGGCACTCAAAGTCAACGTGGCCTGTTTCAATCAAAACAGGGTCCAAGTCACAGTAAAACCAGTTATGAGGGACGAAAAGTATCCGGTTTGAATAGTTGAAGGATGAAAAGTATCCGGTTTAAATAGTCCAGGGACTGAGTTTTGATGGTTTTGGAGTTGAGGGATGATTTCTCAACTTTGGGAAGAGTTTGAGGACGAAAAATATACTTATCCCATTTTTGAAAGTTGTGTGAATTTTATATTCTGGAAAGTTTAAATTCTGAAATTCTTATAATTTATTAGCGTTGTGTCTTGTGTCCATCATAAACTTCTGAAAGCTAGCCACAATTTGTTTTTATCCTTTAATATTTGAAACCTCTAATTTCCTGGAGGCGTTGTGGTCCTCAAAATATCTAATAATCAATATTCTGACAACGTTTGGTTTTGTCAGAAACTCGGGTAACCACTAGTTAGCCTTCCCCTTAACTGGGCTGGTATTCTCGGTTATTTATTGAATGCTTATATAGTACGACGCTCATCCTAGCATAGATTTTCAACCAAACATGGGGAAAATATCTACCTTGGAGAAAGTTTAAGTGTTCGAAACCAAGAAAGCTGCGCATCACAAAAATATGATGTGTTATGGTAACAGTTGGTTATGTCTCATTAAGGTTAAAATCATTTTTTATTTTTTATATGACTTCATACTCATACAAATATATTTGATTAGTATCAATAATTGTAAAGCATCAATGTTGATTGTTTATGCATATTTATTTCAACGAAATTTAGTCTTCTCTAACTAAAAGTAGGTTCCTTCTTGTATATAAGGAGAGCTCCCTGTCTGACTTCATTAACGAAACCAAATTAATGTCTTGTAACCACTAACCACTACATAACTACTTGAAGAAAGCAGAAAGAAAAAGGATCGAACAAGAACTCCAGGTGGAACATCAATGCGGCTGGAAGTCATAGCTCGACATTCTAGCCACTGATGATAGTAACTTAAAATAGTACAAAACGATAGATGAATCCAAACATCAAATGCATGATACTCATTTCGTTCTTAAATATAAGTCTTTTTAGAGATTCCAATATGAACTACATACAGAGCAAAGTGGGTGAATCTACACTCTAAACTACATCTATATACATCCATATGTAGTCCATATTGTAATCTAAGAAGACTTGTATTTAGGAATGGAGGAAGTATACTAACCGCATACTTTTCCTTGATTTTTGACTGGGGTGACTTTGCTTTGATTCACCCAATTGATGCTACCAGGCACAGCATTTGGCGCCGGCTGACAATTGGCACCCTCGACAACAACGCCAGCGCGAGTTGTAATCACCATCTCCTCTGGCGGCACCACACGGCCGCTGGTGTGCGTGGCAAGGAACTCCTCGTGGGTTAGGTCGGCGAACTGGTTCACCCCGAGGGTGTACGAGAGCCTGCCATCTCGGTTCGCCGCCTCGATGAACTCTACGTTCCTGCGGAATATGTCAAACCGCCGCAGTTTCTCCTCGACTCCCGCATACGACTTGCCATGCTTTGCCATCCAGCCATGGAACCTCTCCATCATCAGCAGAGAGTCCTCCAGTGCCCCATCAGTGGGTACCGCAACGAGGCCACGTGAAGAAGATACCAGCGGTAGCACATCTGTCAGGGTAACCACAAGGATTAGAGCAACAGCTAAAGAAGACTTGGAGGACAGCATGGCTGGATCGAGGTGGTTCTGGTGCTTGCTGGACGTGCATATCCTGCAGATTAAATATATATATAGAGAGAGTGTGTGTGTGTGGCGGGGGTGGGGGGGGGGGGGGGGTGGGGGGGGGGGGTTAGAGATAGATAGATAATAGAGATAGAGAGAGCACAGTAATAATTCTACAACCTTAATAAATGTTGAAAACGGCCAAGCCCATGTAAATTTTAATTTTATATTTAAATATATATAGAGAGAGAAGGGGGGGGGGGGTAGAGATAGATAGATAGAGAGAGAGCACAGTAAATAATTCTACAACCTTAATAATTGTTGAAAATGTAAACTTCAATATTATATATATATATATATATATATATATATATATATATATATGTACACACACACACACGATATAAAGATAGGAGAATTAGTTATTCATAAAATTTAAAAATTCAGTTATCTTTTCTTCTTTCGCCTCCAAACATCGTTCAAATACTCATCAATATGAAGGGCTGACTACACCTGCCATGTGGTAAGATTCAGTTATCTTTATATGTATAAGTTGAGGGTGAAATATGTGTATCTACTTTCATCGAAAAAATGCTTTAGATTTTTTTCACAAACCACAAATAGTTATATTTGTAATTGGTATTTTCATAGGCATACTTCAGCTCACATGTGGGGGTTATTATTTTTCTTAACTAACTATAGTACTCTCATGGTCAATATCTCTGGGGGGGGGGGGGGGGGGGGCACATATCTTCTATTCCTAAATAGCTACAACCCACTATCTATTTTTCCTAGCCACGCAACCATGCCGCATAAGCATGTCATGCATAAGTCATAAATCCTATTTTTTGCATTACACTATGCATGCAATATAGCCACATCATAAATTCATGCATGTTAATTATTCGCAATTATTTTGCACTAAATTTTGTATTGAGGATATATGTGTTGGTCGATTGTAGAATATCTATGTCGTT
Organism: Triticum monococcum; assembly: GCA_034509565.1. NCBI lineage: Eukaryota > Viridiplantae > Streptophyta > Magnoliopsida > Poales > Poaceae > Triticum > Triticum monococcum. Next base: position 16,389,593 of record CM067842.1, read on the forward strand.
GACCTTTTACATTTTTGTTAGAAACGATATTATTTTAATTGAAATTCAATGTTTATACACTTTGTATGTTTTTCAAATTACATTTTCCTTCCATTTGTTTTAGATGTTTTTTGCAAATATTTATGCATTAATTTTTGCAAGATTTCCCGCAGCAACCCGCAAGGCATCATCTAGTTTCTTTCAAAAAGGAGGATGACCCCCCGGCCTCTACATCAATCGATGCATACCACCATTTTATTAAATTATTCACGAGAATCCGACAAAACAAGTACATTGATCAACCCAAAGCTACCATCTAATCCAGTGGCCTCACTAAGCCGCCTGCCGGCAAGCTGAGAGCACCAACCAGTCTAGTAGACCCTCAGTGCGCACCGCATACACACGCTCTAGAATCAGACGCCACCATCTTCTGCCATTCCACCTTCGGGATCGACCAACGCATTCATCTTGCGAGACCATACTGCTGGTGATGCCATGCGGCGCCCAACAGTGCCACCACATGCGCATGTCCATCAACACATGTCTGTCGCTGATTCTCAGCTGCGCCATGCCGCCGAGACCTTTCGGCATAGCCGTGGTAGAAGCAACACCCCTCCTCCTCTTGTCCCCTCCAGCCAGCACCAGCTCCAAGATGATGCCCCCAAGAGTGAGGACAGCCTCGAAGGCCCCGCCATCATCCGATTTGGAATTAGCAAATCTAGGGATTCCCTCGGAGCTGTCGGACCGAGGTGACGACGATTGCATCCGACAAAGCCTTCAACAAGGAGACAACACCAAAGGCGCCACCATCATCCACCATGACCGAGGTCAATAAGGTTTCCACCTACAGTCACGCCATCCCGACCCCGCAGATAGCTGGATCCGTGCAAACCACACCATGAAGACGAATGCAGCAGGCAGATAGCCGGTAGAGGCCTCCAGCCACCCCTCACCGGCCCCTTCCCGCGCCGCAGGGCGACCACAAACCATGCCACGATGGATCTGGACCGGCACCAGATGCACGGCCACCGCCACCAGCCATCACCAAGCCGGGCTGCCCACCAAAGCGCGCATCCCGTCGGCGTTTCATCATTTCGTGTTATGAACCCCCTGAATGTTACCAACTAAGGATATATGATACAAGATTGTAAAAGTCTATATCTTTTTAGCATCTTACCTGAGTTTGGGCACATCCAAATTACTACTAGTCACGCATAATTAAGCATCATGATAAATAGGTCTTGTACCCAATATTTTGTATGGTATGGCCATGGAAGAAATGACATCTCTTGGGAACCACACCATTACACAATTTTACAACCTTAAGAATTGCTGAAACTTTTAGGACCATATGAATTACTACACCATTTCTTGCAGTTTTGGTCTTGTAGTTACATGGAAAAAAATAATGAAAACATTTAGATCATTAAAACATTGTATTATCTTTACATGTATTTAATGGGATAAAAATATGCATGTACATTTTGGGCAAAAAGAATTTAAATGTCGATCGAAAAATTGAGAAGCTATGTTAACGGTAGACAAATTTTTAAAGATTGCATTTTGTTTTCACATATCACCAATAGTTATGTTTGTTTATGGAAATATTGTACATGTACTTCAGTTCATGCATGTGACTATTATTTTGCTGAACTATAATATTTGGATGATCAATATTTCATGGAGGACGCTACACGTATCGACCATTGGCACTGTTTCTTTACATTTTTTTGTTTTCTCACATAGCCACAACATATTTCATACTTTTAGTTGTCAGGAATATTCTACTACAAAACAAGGAAAGGCGTGATGCATGACACTATCTCTTTCAAACTTGTCATAATTATGTTCGGCCCAGCATTTCTTGGTCCACTCCAATGATTCCAATTTTTTTATATTTGTTGTCCTCTATATTAGCAATCCATACTACACAACAAGAGATAGTGTGATACACGCCAGCCCCATAATTTGATGATACTTGTCTCATACAGGGTTTTAAGATGGCCACGGGAAAACGTGGATCCTGGTAGGATCGGGGAGCTTCTGGTGCTGGGAGACGTGCATCATGCATGCGCGTGTGGTGGTCATGTATGCTCTCCTGCTAGAATATTGCTTGGTGAATCCAAATGTGGTGGTCCAGTTGTCAGTAATCACTCTTCGTGAATCCAAATGTGGTGGCGAGTACTCATTGATCGATTTGTTTACATTGTATACGTATCTTTTTTTTGATATTTTGGACTAGTAATTACTACTACTCTACCCCCCCATGGGTCTCTACAAATGTACAAGTTTTTGTTTCTACAGTTACAACAATGACCACCGGTTGTATCAACAATAAATAATATTAATATGTCAATCAACCGTGTGTTCTCAGTATTTATGCTTTCTATTAATATTAATTTTATTTATAGAGATAAGTTACTATATCTTCTCCTTAAAAGTTTATGACATGTGTATCATCCTTTCATAATTGAAACATATGATTTTAGGACCTCTAGAGCTTGCTACAATGCTGCCTACTAATTTTGTTTTGTAGAATTGTTTGTGTAAAATGCCAGCATTCCCACTTTATTATTTTTCGTTTTGTTAATATTGTGTGACAATGGCACGGATCGATGACAGCTGGTGCTCACCAGCCACCAAGCACATGCCGACACCACCTCTACAACCATCATGTAATATATTTCAAGCTGGGATCAAAGATAACCAGTTCTATTTTAAATGAGAATATGATGATGAATTATAGGTCTATAAAAAAAATTAAGTCCATTTGGAATTAGTATATAACTTGTTATTGTGTGGGTCTATAGAGTTTGGTGAGCATTAAATATCGCATGAACTATCATTGTGTTTTCCCATATAATTCTAACTAAATTTAAATACACTCCAATTATGTCTCCCATTGCAACACACGTGCATTTGTGCTAGTATTAATAATAGAGTTTTCATCGTGTGGGTGCTTGTTCAATTTTGTTCTTGTATGGCCCCTTGGTAGCTACAACATTGGTATTTTCTTATCATGCTCCTGTTAAGCATTTGCTTTATGCTGAATGTAAACAAAAGAAACATGTAACCCAATTCAATTAGCACCGCTTATACACCATTTCATAGGTTTTGGTCATTGAATAGTTCACCATGTTGCTCGCGATCCCTAGTGTGTCACCGTCACCCACCCTCCACTACCTCCCACCGTTAGGCAGTGTCCGTGCGATGGTCGCCAACAAAGCGACTGTCTCGTGTGGACACAGTGTCATGACTAGGCCCTGAATGGCTTCACACGCTCGGTGTGGTGCTGGCCATGGATCTCACTGTGGTGAGGTAGCCATTGAGGCTCGGTGGTTAGGGCTCGGTGCTTGGCTCCTGGTGGTCGGTGGATTGGTTGGAGGCCCGATGTGGTGGGCCCAATTTGGGTCCATGCGGGTTGCGGTTGGGTGAACAAGGTGGTGATGGCAAGTTCTGATGGTGGCTGATCTGGTCTTTCATGGCTCTGTAGCGTATTATGTTGCGGCGGTAAGACTCTACACTAATGCAGAAAAGCCTAGCTATGGCGTGCCAAAAACAACCTTGCTGTCGTAGACACACGACGCCACCAATATGGCGCCATTGTTAAAATGTAGTGGTGGCGTTGGAGTTTAGGCCAGCACTATTTTAGATACCTATGGCGTTGGGTTTAACTACACGACGACAATATTACACACAGCTATGGCGTGTGACATAGTGTAACGCCAGTAATAAGATAAATCTTCACTGCCGTTGCGCATTGTCCGAAAGCCATTACTAGTGTTTTGAAAAGCTGTAAAAAATTCTTGCCACGGCAGCAGAAAATCGCTACCATGACAACATAATTTATTATTAATTTATATAAACACGTTTTTGTCCCACATTGATTTTGATAAGATATTTGCATTAGTAGACGCATCATTTCTTCACATGCATACATTAACCACACACTGGCTAGTTCTTATCGATCATGACTAATTAAACATTCGCTAAGCTAAATCATGCATGCATATTACATGTTCTTCATTCACAATTATCCTAGATAGGTAGCTAGCTAGTAGTGCATATATATTACCAACCATCGTAACTACTAGCATGGTACTCCTTTCCTTCAGGAACAATTTTGAAGAATAGGAAAACCCATGCATGTCCATGGTGTCGGACAGAGATCCACCGATCTCTAATCTTCAACTCGCAGTCTCTCAGTAGTTGGCTCCATTCATTAATTTCGAGTCGTTCATCTCGTCGTGGTGCAACGAGTATGTAGCACTGAAATTTGTATTGTTGTCAGAAATAATGGTCATTTCACCAGCCTGGTAGTCATCCATCACGTGAGGCACAACACATCTAGGGAGCTTCTGTTCTTGAACATAATAGTAACATAGTAAGCAATAGTAACACACACACACACACACACACACACACACACACACACACACACACACACACACACACTATGAGTTGAAAGAAGGAACATATGTGAAAAAGACATACTATATATAAAGTAGCGATCAAAATCTTACCATGCATTTCCTAGAAATGTTGTTCTTGTTCAGTATGTGCACTAGGGGCAGGTATGGTCCATCATTTGGACCAGCTCCGCTAGTGCTCTTAAACGTCTCAATATGAGCAACAAAGGACATGAGGTACCTCTTTTCCTTCCAAGTAAGCGTAGTGGGAGCTGTGTAATAGGTGTCGTCTACTAAGTTCCGTATGTTTCTTGGAGATAGAAAATAAGCTGTAAATTTTATACAAAAAAGGTAAGTTATGGGTGAACTGGAATCTAAAGGGTACTTAACAAGTTTGTTTAAAAACTTACACGAAGGAAGAACTGGAATCAAGTATAAAAAATCGACCCATATGTCCTCATCATTTTGATAATAGGTGCCGATATGAAATGTTATTATCATACCAGACTGAAATCCGTGAGCTTTGGCCAATCCTCTCCAATTAGCATAACTAAAATATGTGTGATTTACCTCATTATACATCTTAGATTTGAAACTGAAACCATCTTTCGTCTTGAGGTAAGTAGTCATCTTAGTCAACCATGTATAACCTGCAACGAAACCGTGACGGAGCAAGTGCGCCAGCACGCTGCCTTCGAACGGGTTGTGCAAAACTCCATTTACGCATGTCAAACATGGACATAATATCTGCACTTCACCCTTTTGTATCATATTTGCCACTGCGAAATTGAGAAAGCCCTTCACACTTTGATCCATATTGAATCTTTCGATAGGCGATCAAGCAGTGCTGCAAAGGTAAAAGTACAAAAATAATCATATATATTAGCAATGATGGCATAAAAAATCCGGCATGAAAAAAATGGACATATTGAGTGCCAGAAATTTGACGAAACGGAAATGAATCAACGTTTTGCCAAAACATTTGCAACTCTCTAGACATTGCGTGCAAAATGAAACATGACACGAGACAATAATTCATGAGCAATGCAATTTCTATATGTAGCAACTAATGACACACACATCCATCACATATCCATCCATATGCACATGCATCATATATATGCACATAAATTAACGAGAAGTTCGGTCTATATTACCTCATCAAAGGTGTGGGAGAGGGGAGGGGGGGTGACCATACCTAAATTGGAGGCGCCATTAATGGAGTGCGGTGGAAATTTTAATGCAAGTGTGTGTGATTGAGTGGGTGGAGAAGAGAACTAGCTTAGTGAGTGAGAGTGTGAAGGCTAGCAACAAGCTAACTAGATCTAACTACCTACTTAAGAAATCATGAGAAATAATTTTTTCCTTTTCTCAAGAAAAGAGAAGAGAGAGACGAGGAAGAGGAAAGAGGGAGGAAGAAGGAGGAGGAAAATATCTAAATGGATGCTAGATTACACGTGAATAGTGTTACGACGTAATTACTAGTGTGCGAAACATAGGGAACACCATTACAATTCTATGTATCCCTGGGGTTTGGGTAACGCTCACACCGGTGTTATGCTGGCTCAAAAATGGATGGACCGCAAAATATACTGCTGGCGTAACTTACTTGGCAATGCCATGCATAGCTATTATGGTTAGTGCTGGCGTAGGGCACTTTGGCTATGCCAGCACTAAGTTTAACCAGTTCAGAACGTTGAGACCCACATACAGGTGGTGTTCTCTAAGATTCCTACGCCAGCAATAATACAATATCTATGGCGTACGAAATTGGCCGACGCCAGCACTATTTGAGAAAAGTAGTGCTGGAGTTGGTTCAAAATGGCGCGCCACAAATAAAAGTTGTGGCTAGCCGTTTTTCCACTAGTGCTATGCCGACGGTTGCAGAGCCCGACGGCTGTGAGGCTTTCACTGGCTGCGGGTGCTGAGTTTCACCTTCGTGTGGGCTGTCCGGGTCGACATCATGCATGGATCCGGGGCCAGTGATGTTCGAAAGGACGATTGCTCTAGAGGAACTTTGGCTGATGTGAAGGTGCATGCGACTGCATAGAGGCCCGCCGCAGCGAGTAGCGCGATGGGTTTTTAATCTATGGAAGTGCAGTCGATGTCACTGCAGCCTGGTGATGGCGGTCTGCCATGGTCATAGGTCCTTGATGATGCTCTGACGATGCTACACCTATTGGTGGACGATTGATTTTGGCGGTGCATTGAGGTTTCAATGTTCGTCTGACTTCGAGTGGAGGAGTTCCCCCCAATTGGCGAGAGCCATACCTGTGGTCCATTACCATAGCTGGCAAGGGTGATGTCTTCAGACGTCGTGCCTTTCATTAAGGTGTATGCTCCGAGGGAACCCTCAGATCTAGGCTCCTACAGCGATGAACGTCGATGCCTCTTTCATCGTTCCCCTCCTTGGAGGCTTTATCTTTGGAGCTTACTAGCTTAGGAGACTCGTGGTGGGAGGCATGTCGTGGTGGTGGTGTTGTGATTTATGTGGCAACGATAACACTAGCAAGGATATCAGTTGTTCGACGAGCCCTGGGCGTTCCTCTGTTGTTCCTCACTATCATGCGAGGAGTCGGAGTTGTGTGCATGTATCACTATGGCAGCGATGATGAGTTAAGAGTGATTTGGTTAGTGGCATCGTCCGGTTGGTGCGCTCGACAAGGTCAATGTGATGATGTTAAATTTCTTCTGTGAGGTTCGTCGATAAATCAAAGCTGTCTGGTCCATGACTCGTTTGGTTGGCTATTCGGTATAGGCCGGCAGAATTCTCGTGCATCGATGAGGTTGGCTCCCATGACTCTACCTTACCAGAGGGCGGGATCCTCGGAGTCTAGCTCTGATATTACATCTTTCTTGTTCGACTTGTCAACACAATCTTCTTGAGAGATGCTTTGACCTTGTTTGAAGTTCGCATGGGTCAGACCATCTTGCTTGGATGGAAGAGATGACCTTGGAGTGATGTTGAGGATTCCCAATGGCCAGCGCCCATGTTATTGTAATGGAAGCAACTTTTGACTATCTAGGGGTATCCTTTGTAGTATGGTTAGTGAAATGTAGGCATGGGTGTGTATGAAGGACTTATAGCGAAGGTAGCCATACACCGAAAAAGTGACACGATGATGCTTTCTAAATAGATTAAGTCCCCTCATGGGAGCGCATCTCACGTCCTATGAGGAGAGACACCAAGAGTATTGCTTGGCACACGAAACCTTTAGAATGTCACTTCTTTTGAACTGCCATGACTCCCGACGATCCAAGCCTTACACGGTCCGTTGGAGTCCGGATCTCTTGTTAGGAGTATTGTTGACCACCTAGGACTTGTGTTGATCATCTTTGACTTGTTTTACCTTCCATGTGGGTGCCATGTAGGACTCAGGCGGGACCTGTAGCTCTTCCCTCAACATAATCAATCACACCATTTGTCTCCAATGCCCATCACTTGCACGATCTGATACAAGAAAGGTCATTCACGTCTTTTTTTATTATGGTGTATTTCATGGAGTCATGCAATTTTATCGATGCCTTCCATGATATGCATTCCTTGATGAAAGCAGTCTGGGTATCCAAATCATATTCTCAACTATCATACCAATCTATTTTGCTAACACTTTTGTCAGTATTTTAAACTAACAGCAACCAAATATACGGGCGTATGCTTTTGATCTTTTCTTTTCAGTATCATGTATTTTAGGAATCCGTGATATGATCCCATGGTTAAGACTTTCATTGTCTAACTTTCCTAGAAGGCATCAAATGGCTCTTCCAAATCATCCTTGATATCTTCGCAGAATCTTAAAAAGAAAATCTGATAACTAATAGTATAATAGATGATGTCCAAATGTACTAAAATAAGTGGATGGTTTTCCTTTTTGTTTTTGTTAGTTATTTTATGCTAATAACTATAAATTATGAAAGTAGGTTTCTTGCACTTAGGTGCTTTTGTACCGAGTTCAACGCCAAAATTTTCGCAAACAACGCAAACAATCTATATAGTTGATATATGGCTCCTTTTCTCTATGTCGTAAAAGGGTTACTACTATCTTCATTACAAGGTCCACTGCATATGTTTCCTCGGGCTTAATATTTTCTGTTCCCTTGTATACATATCGGGCGGAAGAAGTGTGAGAAAACAACTAAACGCAGACGAGGCCCCCTCGTTGCCCCCCGCTAGGGCGACTCGGCGGTGCCAAAAACCTAGCCGCCGCCGCCGCGCACTCCCTCCTCACCTCCCTCCGCCGCCGCCGGGGGACGCCGCCGGGCTATGCCCGGGGGCCGACGGCGGTGGCGGAGGATTGCCTCTCTCCCGCGTCTCCGGGGTGGTGCGGGGCCCCTAGACGTGTGGTGGCGCGGCCCATCTGATTTCTGCGGCGCGGCGGATAGCCGAGGCATGCGGCGGGAGGCTGGCCTATCCTCGGCCGGCGACGGCTTGGCGCGGTGGGCGGCCCAGTCACGGGCGGCGGCCAGGGCTGCGGGCGCAACGACTAGCCCTTCGAGCTGCGGCGGCGTCGGCTGCGGTCGGTGTCGGCCGGCTTGGATGTGGTGGAATGCATGCTGCCTTCAGATCGGTGGCGGCGGCGTGGAGGGCCTGGTGGTCTCGTCGGCGGCATCTCCCGTCAGATCTGTTTCGATCGGTTCAACCGACGGTGGTGGTCATCTCTTCCGTTAGAGGTGGTCGGCCTGAGGCTGGGTGTTCGGATATCTGGATCCATCATGTACTACCGGCTGCGAGTCATGGAGACGTAGTTGCCAGTGAAAACCGAGCCGACGGCGGGCGATGGCAGCGTTCCGCGTCGTTACCTTGATGAAGGCATCGTCATGTGACTGCTGTCGACCCACTCGTACTACTCCTAGGGAAACCCTAGGATCTGATCTTCCAGATCGGACGATGGTGGCATTGCGGTGTCGTTTCTCTCTTGGGAGCATCGTTTGTGGAGCAGCGCTGGAAGATAGTGGCAGGAGGTGGAGCGGCTTCGTCTAGCACAGAGCTTCGGTGGAAATGTCAAGTTATGCTTGACCGACAGGTGCTACGCTTTTTCATGCCTATTCGACAGGTGCTATGCACAACAGATCTTCCAAAGACTTCAAGCTGTGTCGGCTGGTGGTACTTGGCGGCATTGGTGCTGAGGTGTACCGGTGGCGACTGCGACGTGCTCAGCAGTTCGTGCGCAGGGAGGTGGTGCCGTTGGGCGCAGTGGTGGCGTCAACGGCAGCTAGACCGACAAGGTTGATGCGTCAGCACAACTCTGAAGATGGAGTAGTGGCAGTTGGCGGCAGCGGCCTCTGAGAGCGCGCCGGACCAGTGTGTGCCCCATACCCGGCAAGTGGCTTGGTTGGGGCCTCAGGTCTTAGATGTTAGGTTTGGCTACGAGGTCTGTTTTGTATTAGGCCCAGACTATCAACATCCCTGCATCAACTGGATAGGAGTAGCGACAGTTGTTGCCTAGACGGTGGCTTCAGACTTACTGTTGTGTTTCTTTGTAAGGTCTTTGTGAATAATTAATAAAGTGGCTGCATGTATCGATCAGATGCAGAGGCCGGGGGTCCTCCTCCTTTTCTGAAAAATATATATCGTCAATCATGACTACACAACAAGAGGGGGCGTGATTCACTATCCGGTCATTACATGATCCATTGCATATGTTTCCTCAGCCTTCGTATTTGCTGTTCCTTGTATATATATCGTCAGTCGCGACAACACAACAAGAGGGAATATGATTCACTTGTCCTGCCATTACATTATTCATATTTCATATAGGAATCGATCCACAACTAAATGCAACCATTGTTATGAAATTTTTCAGAAGTTGCCGCCATAAATATTCATAATTCTGAACATTCTGCAAAGTAGAGCTAAGAATCAAGAGAATCTTTGAAGCGATGCACAACTCACCACCTACCTCACAATGCAGCCTCTAATATGGATAAGTTGGTGCACCAGTAGACCAAAGAAGATACATGGAGAAACAAAATATAGAAGCCGCAGTGACGTCAATTTAAACAAAACATCATATCATAATAATTTTATAGTAGCCAAATACACTTATTTTCATGCGCTGCATACAACTTATCTTTACAATGACCCAAAAGACGAAACAGATAAATACACATACATATTTCATTTCCCAGCAATACATGTGGCAATCATCATACACGTGACTGGCAACATATATATGAGCTGTGACCGAGAAACCAATCCTTAACATACATACGCTCCAAGCAATAAGCGCATGCCAAGAACACAGGTATAAGAGGTTAATTTTGCAATGACTCCTGTGCAGAAGATACCGGATTCGCAATGACTTTCTCTTGCAGTTCGACGAAAATAAAGAATGGAAAACAGAAGGCTGATGATAAGTTTGTTGGTGCTAACCATTGTTGTTTAGTAGCTAATCTAGGTTATTTCTGTTTGGGTCTGTTCAGTCTAAGTCTAGTACAGCCATGCATGTCATCATGGTGAAGTGGACTGATGGATCGGCAATGGTGCGAGCTGATCACCGGTCAAGTGAAGCCAGGAGTTGTGTGAGTACATGCATAAGTTCTAGATAGATTTTATCGGTACATGCATGCACCCAAGAGCGAGAGGGATCTGTACGTTGCCGTGCCAAGAGACTAGCTCAAAGTGAGCTGAGTTAGTTGAAGCAAAGACGTTGAGTTGGTCCATCGGAGTGGCTGGATGTGCATGCACTTGTTTAGTGGAGTACATGTGTGCGTGGACCGTGAGTTTAGGATCAGGCCGGTGTGTGTGACTTGGCCCGTGCGTTTGCTTCCCTTTAAAATACCCATGTAATCACTTTGGTTAATTATGAGAAAGAGAGTCAGAAGAGGCACAAATTGTGCGATGCCAAAACTCCTGTGTACTCTTCTTCTATCTTGTGTACGTGAGTTCATCTCCTACCTTGGGCAGAGATTACAAAGTTTTCCTCTATTTTAAAGGTGCTTCCTCAAAGGAAATAGTACCCTTTTTATTTGTCACTGTTTAACTTGCACTCTCCTTCTGTATCAAAAAAAAACTTGTGTGGCTGTTATTATGTGTAAATCATGTTAATGAATTTCCGCAAAAAAAAATCATGTTAATGAAAATGTAAAATCTCGAACTGGAAGTTGTAATTAATTTGCATCCTCGTGCCTTATATATGTGGATATTAAAGGAAAATATATTTTACCAATTATGGTCAGTAATGGTATATTAAGAAAACATGAAATTAATGCGCCATAAATACCAACGAATTTCTCATATATAAAGATGTACCTCATATTTTCTTTTAGTCCATTTATAGTTATTGCCTTCAAAAAGTTAAGTTTCATTCTCTTGAATTTTCTTAGTTCATGGACAATTTACATTAGGTCAGCAAATTATTTTAAACACGAAGGATGGTTTACTACGCCTTTAGAACTAATGGCAGAGTGCTAGAAGAGACGAAGTAGTACATGGTTCATGCGTGTTGGAGTCCTCTTGCACCAGCAATGCATGTCGTTGTCTACTTATATGGCCATGCATACAAGATAGAAGGCATGAGATGGCTTGCCATGATGCCACACATAGATGGACCACGTATGACAAGAAATATGTGAATCGTGAAATGGACTCCCATCCACATATGCTTGCACTATCGTGGACCACTGTTTTCTTATCCAGAAGATATAATGGAGAAAACCCGTCGGAAAACCTTGGAGTCTGGGGTTAGCCCGCTTAGCCTCCCGACACAATCTACAAGCCTTGTTTCACTACGCTGGAGTCCTCCATGCGTCTTGATATATAGTAGGTCTTGATGTATATCTACTAGTGATTGGGGCGCCATCCCGTGGCGCCGTTTGAGAGGAAGCTGTGCACACGTTTCTATTTAAAAAATAAATAAAATCTTGGCCTCCGTCTAAAAAAAATCTCAAAAAAAGTTAATCCTCACCTTCATCTAAAAAAGAAACAAATGACCACAACAGCCTACCAGCGAGTGCCACTTTGCATAACCAACCATTTAAAAAATATCAGAGGTCCTCATTTCCATCTAAAAAAATACATTTTAAAAAATAATCCACACCTTCATCTAAAAAAATTGCAAAAGATTTCTCACCGCGGCCAACCAGCTTGCGCCACGTGGCATAGCTGGTTGGCCGCCCTTCACGCGTAGCTTAATGGTTTTAATTGCAAAGGCATATACTATGGGTGTTGATGTGTGTGTGCTGTTCGGCCTACTATAAAATCAAAAGTAACTTTAACTAGCTAGTGAATGATGTTTGAGCTTGTCATTGCGGACAATGTATGTTTCAGTTCATTCTTATAGTATTATTCAGGTAAATAGCTTTTGAGTTGCTCATCCAGTGTCATTGCTGACATATCCGACCAATGCACATAATGGATTATATATACCATCCAACAGTGGCACCTCTTTATCATCAGTAAGTGATCCACCAGCGCCCCATTAGTGGAGGCCACATGTGGCAGGCTGACCACAAGGAGTAGAACAAGACCTAAAGAAGATGAGAAGGACAACATAGCCACCAGTGTTCAAATTGTGGCATTCACATTTATACTTTATGTGTCTCCCATACACTAAAAAATCAAAAAACAAGGAGTTTAGCATGGCAGGATCTACGTGGTTCTTGTGCCTAGTGGACCTGCAGGTTAAAAAGAGGTTTTGTGAGAGACACACAAGTTTTGAGAGAGAGAGAGGGAGAGAGAGAGAGAGAGAGATGGCACCAATACAAAATTTTACAATCTTAGTAACTGTTGAAACTTTTACCAGCATATGAGTTCATACACTATTTCTTCCTGTTCTGGTCTTGCGGTCACATGAAAAAAAATGACAATATATAGATCTTCAGAAAAAATTGAGCAAGAAGAAAGTGAATGTATTTAATGGGTTCAGAATATGTATGTACATTTTGAGCAAGATAGTGAATGTCTATTGAAAAGAAGAGAATCTACACTAGTGGTAGACAGAATTTGAAAGATTGCATTCTTTTCACATATCTCAAGTAGTTATGTTTGTTTATTGAAATATTGCACACATACTACATCTCATACATGTTACAGTTCTTTTGCAAAACTATAATACTTGCTCTCATGATAAATATCGCATGGAGGGTGCTACACGTATTGATCATTGTCATTGTATCTTTCTATTTTGTTTGGTTTATTTATCTCATAGCCACAACATATTTCATACCTTTTGTTGTCAGGCATATTCTACTACAAAACAAGGGAAGCCGTGATGCACGACACTATCTTTGAACTTGTAGTGATTATCTTTGACGCTTCATTTCATGGTCCACCCCAATGATTCCACAATCTTCATATTTTTGTTCTCTTGTATATTATCATCAGACTACACAACAAAAGAGAGCGTGATACACACCAGCCCTATCATTTGATGATACTTATCTCATACAGAGAGCCCTACATGCATTAAATGTAATGGGATTTATAGATTTGCACATTAAATCCACTTCTCATGCTTCAAAAGAAACAATTATAGAAGTACCACCAAAAACTACTAAACATATCCATCATCAGGAGATGAGGCTTGTGTGTACCTCCAGTGCCCCATCAGTGGCCAAACCACGAGGCATGTCAGAGTGATACAATGGCCACAAGAAGACTGAAAGGATTGCACACTAGTGCAGAACCGGGCAATAGCACCGGTTCGTAAGGCCCTTTAGTGTCGGTTCGGTAACCGGCACTAAAGTGTGGGCACTAAAGGCCCCCCCCTTTAGTACCGGTTCAGCACGAACCGGTGCTAAAGGGCAACTACGTGGCACGAGGCAGCTTCGTGGACGCGTAGGACATTAGTACCGGTTGGTAACACCAACCGGTACTAAATGTTTGGCTGTGTTTTGGTTTTATTTTTTATTTTTACTTTAATTTTGTGTTTTCAATTTAATTTACTGATTGTTTTACATTATAATGAGTTGTTAAATCATTAGGTGAATGTATCGCAGATTAGTTTGACTGGATGCATGTGGATCCTAGCTAAGTCATCAAGTATATGTCATATCCATATTATATATACTTGATCACCTAATTAAGTGATCGAGGTAATATGGATATGACATATACTTGATCACTTAGCTAGAATCCATCCAGTTGAAACTAATATGCAGTTTCTTTCATAAATGATATAATAACTCATCATCATCATCATCATCATCATCATCATCATATTAATATAAAAACTCTTGCATCGTATACATCATCACCAACAACAGTTTTCATAGCTACCTAAAAATCATCATATAATAGTCGTCTCATTACCACTACTTAATCATCATATAGTCATTACCGCTATCTAATCACCATCAACACTAGCTTAAAGAAGAAACATTCACTTGTACCTGAAGCAAAGATATCATCGAGTTCAACATGGTAATGATATTATAAGCGTTCATAACACCACAAAAGCAAATCACTCTTTGAGATTAAGTTCAGGACGAAGAACACGGACATGAGAGGACAAGCACTAAGAGCATGAACTAGCTAATTAATCACTCCTGCTGCTCTCTCTCAGGTAAAATAGCATAGAACATGTATAGCTTTCCTGATTCATCATATTAGAGAATGCAGATGAACCTGTCTCCTAATCGTGGGTTGCGCTTCTGATTGCTGCCCCCTAGTACTTCTCTGTGATGGTTCACAATTTTGCTCCAGTCTTTTACTATTAAGCATTCCTCGCTATTAGAAATCCTGAATGCACTAAAGTGCATTGTAGGATATCTTGGCCGTAAGCTAACAATATTCATGGTACCTTTAGTCTCGATCCAATCAGGCACAACATTCATCGGGAGTCCCTGTTGAAGAACATCGTATAGTAACATACTTAGCAATGAAGTTTAGCTTAAAAAAAATAATGTATGCAAAAGATGCACCGAGGAGAAATAGTAGAAATCTTACCATCTTTCCTAAATATATGTGACCGTAGTTCAGTACGAACACTATTGGTCGCACGTTTTGAGTACTAACATTTCTAAGTGCAGGAATTTTTTTTGTCTTGACAACATCAAGATCCTCAAGCCATGAAACATAATGACTTGTCTCCTCGCAGTTTAGTTCAGCCCCGGGACAGTGGACGGTCCTGTCTACCAAGTGCCGGACATGTTTGCTTGATTGGAAGTAAGCTGTCAATATAAATTGAGATCTATTAATTATTCAACTGGTTCAAATAATCTCATATCGAAGACATAAATATGGTCGAGAAACTCACATAATGGTAGAACTGGAGGCGTCTGCACATCGACCCAGATGTCTCTATTACCTTCAATATCATCTTCCGGACGAATATCAAAGGTGATAACCATATCAGGCTCAAATGCATAAGCCTTGCATAGTGCTTGCCAAGTTTTGCATTCAAAATAGGTGTATGTGTCTGCATTGTATAATTTGACGTTGAAGGTATAACCATGCTCGGTCTTCAAGTAAACTCTTTTTACCTCCATAGTTTCGTTAGGACTGAAACCTATCTTATCCAAGATAAAAATTCTTGCATGGCAGGGGATACGCTAGTAGAATAGTGAAAAATTAAAATTAAAAGTTGAAGCAAATGAAGCATAAGTCATGCTTAATTATGAAAAAAGACTTGTCATTGTGACTTACTGTATCCACTTCGAAGTTCTCATCCAGCTTGATGCTGAAGCGTCTATCATCAACTTGAAAATTTCTGCCGCACAGGCCGCGCTGGTCTTCGCAGTATTCGCACATAATGAAATCGTGTTCGTCGTCAGACGACATTCCTATGTTCATAGGTGAAACATTAAACACTTATTAGTTCTATTAATTCAACTAATTCTGTTAATTCAACTAGTTCAACTAATTAATTGAACTAATTCAACTAAGCACTTACGAAAAATATACCTAAATAAAGTAGCTCAACTAATTCAACTAACTAGTTTGACTAATTAATTCAACTAATTCAACTAAACTAGTTCTATTAATTTTCTTACTAAAAATAAGGTAGCTAGTTCTATATAATAAAATGTAAATTAGATAATGAAATATTATATAACTAAATTAAACATATATCTAACATATAATTTATATCTAATTCATCTAACATTTGACATTAATATCTAACATATGTTCATATATATGTGAAACATTAAACACTTACTAGTTCTATTAATTCAACTAAATAAACTAGTTTTATTAATTCAACTAAGCATTTACAAAAAATAAACTAGTTCTATTAATTTCTTACTAAAATAAAGTAGGTAGTTCTATATAGTAATATTTTGATCAGATCATCAAATCTCATATACCTAAATTTTCTTACTAAAAATAAACTTGTTCTATTAATTTTCATACTAAAAATAAACTAGTTATATTAATTCAACTAGTTCAAATCTCATATATATACCTAATTAATATCTAGCTAATTCATCTAAAATTTACATTAATATTTAACATCTTTTCCATATAATTCATCTAACATTAACATTCTAGCATTATTATCTACGTAATTTATCTAACGTTAATCTAAACAACAGAAAATAGAAAATAAGTAAAAACAATGTGTGTGTGTGTGTGTGTGTGTGTGTGTCTATGTGTCTGTGTGTGTGTATGAGCGGGGGGCAGCGGCGTACGGGCGGCGGCGCGAGACGGTGAAGCGAAGGGGACGGCGCGACGACGAGCGGCGGGCCGGGGGCGACGGTGCGAACGAGACGACGACATAGTACGGGGCGGCGGGGGCGACGGCGGTGACGGCAACGACGGGCGGCGGGGGCGGCGAGGCCTGCGAGGGCGGCGTGCGATGGGCGATGGCGGCGATGTCGCGCGAAGAAGTTGGATCGAGAAGAAGTGGTGGTCGATGAAACTGAATTTTTCGTAAGTGCCATATATAGGAGGGGCCTTTAGTACCGGTTGGAGCCACCAACCGGTACTAAAGGCTAATTTTCGCAAGGCCAAGGGGCGGGAAACAGCCCCTTTAGTACCGGTTCGTGCCACGAACCGGTACTAAATGCCCAATCATTAGTACCGGTTGGAGCCACTAACTGGTACTAATGGTTGTGCGCTGCCACCGGCGGTGCACAATGTTTAGTCCCACCTCGCCGAGCGAAGGGCAGCCACACTGATTTATAAACCCAGCCGCGGCTGCTCCTTCGAACTTCTCTATATAGCAGGCTTTTGGGCCTAACTATGGCGCGCTGCCCTGTGAGCCTGCTGGTCCTTCTGGCCTGCATTTTCACACCCTAGGTCTGGCAGGCCCACTGGGCAGCGCCCCAACAAATTTTTTTATATAGTTTTTTCTTTTCTGCATTATTTATTTTCTTCTATTTATTTTTGAGTAATTTTTTATATAGTTTTTTTCTTTTCTGATTATTTATTTTCTTCTATTTATTTTGAGTAATTTTTATATAGTTTTTTCTTTTCTACTTTATTTATTTTCTTCTATTTATTTCTAAGTAGTTTTTTTTTCTGTATTTAGTTTCTTTGTAACCCTCTGTATTCTTTCGCACAAGCTATGCGGGTGAAAAGATAATACCATTGCAAGTTTCAACATTTTCAGAGTTCATTTTGTAGTGATTTTCATTTTCGCGGTCATTTAGCTCTCTAAACAATTAGGTAAATGACTGAAAAGTAACAAATGATGTCAGAACATATTGGAAATTGATGACATCGCTTTGAATGCTGCATACTGAACACTGAACACAAAAAAAGTCCAGAGTTCAAATAAGTTTAAAAAACATTGAAGTGCCCGTGTAACAGATGAGTACTCGTCCGAAACCCTGATACTCCGAAAGAGATTGTCCAGTTTGTACACGAAGTGCGTCCAGTTTTTGCCGTGACCCTCTCTACTCTTTCGCACATGCTATACGGGTGAAATGATGATACCATGCCAAGTTTCAACATTTTCAGAGTTCATTTTGTAGTGATTTTCAATTTCACGGTCATTTAGCTCTCTAAACAATTAGGTAAATGTCTGAAAACAACAAATGATGTCAGAACATGTTGGAAATTGATGACGTCACTTTGAATGCTGCATACTGAACACAAAAGAAGTCCGGAGTTCAAATAAGTTTAAAAAACATTGAAGTGCCTGTGTAATAGATGAGTTCTCGTCCGAAACCCTGATACTCCGAGAGAGATTGTCCAGTTTGTACACGAAGTGCGTCCAGTTTTTGCCGTGACCCTCTCTACTCTTTCGCACATGCTATACGGGTGAAATGATGATACCATGCCAAGTTTCAACATTTTCACAGTTAATTTTGTAGTGATTTTCAATTTCACGGTCATTTAGCTCTTTAAACAATTCGGTAAATGATTGAAAAACAAATGATGTAAGAACATGTTGGAAATTTATGATGTCGCTTTGAATGCTGCATACTGAACACAAAAGAAGTCCGGAGTTCAAATAAGTTTAAAAAACATTGAAGTGCCCGTGTAACAGATGAGTTCTCGTTCGAAACCCTGATACTCTGAAAGAGATTGTCCAGTTTGTACACGAAGTGCGTCCAGTTTTTGCCGTGACCCTCTCTACTCTTTCGCACATGATATGCGGGTGAAATGATGATACCATGCTAAATTTCAACATTTTCACAGTTCATTTTGTAGAGATTTTCAATTTCACGGTCATTTAGCTCTTTAAACAATTTGGTAAATGACTGAATAACAAAAATGATGTCAGAACATGTTGGAAGTTGATGACGTCGCTTTGAATGCTGCATACGGAACACAAGAAGTCCGGAGTTCAAATAAGTTATTAAAAATAAAAAAGAGGTGCAATGCTGGTTAATTTGCTTCAAGCCTTTCGGAATAGTGTAGACTGCACTGCACATAGCTCAGTGCAATCTATGCTATTCCGAAAGGCTTGAAGCTAATCAACGTGCAGGTGAGCATTGCGCCTCTTCATCATTGTCTCGGCACTCACGGCTTATAAACCGCTCACACTGCCTCTCTTTTGGCGAGGTGGGACTAAAAATCAGCTTACTAAGAAACTCTAGTACCGGTTCATGCCATGAACTGGTACTAAAGGTCTTCGTGAGGGCCCCAGCCTGACCACAGCCGCACTGGCCTCATTAGTACCGGTTCGTGGCATGAACCGGTACTAAAGGTTGCCCACGAACCGGTACTAATGATGCCCGCCCGCCTAGCCGTTGGAACCGGCACTAATGGTCACATTAGTGCCGGCTCAAATTCAAACTGGCACTAATGTGCTTCACATTTGACCCTTTTTCTACTAGTGGCACGCTAGGATCAAGAAGCTTGTGGTGCTGGTTGGAGATGTTTATCATGCATGCATGAGGGGTGATCATTTATGATGCTCTATAGCTAGAATATTGCTTGGTCTCCCTAAATCGCGGTATGAGGGGAGACTGACTGGAAAAGGCACTCTTGGAAGAGACTCAATAATATGCAGGGACGGATATTCTTGGTCTCAAGCACAGTACACAGTTTTACAGAACTCTACCTTGGTGACCCCGTATGTCGATGAACACAAGAACAGTCTGCGCTCCAAACACCCGGAGCAGTGCAACGACTGGATTACATGTGAACACATCAGGACTTTCAGCAGTTGGTTGGAAACACGTCTCAGAGGTGACAACACTGTTTGTGATGAGTTGTACTTGTTGTCCAGGGGACCATCTTTGACTGTATTGACTTACAAAGGATACGAGATAAATGGGAATACATTTTACACGATCGCCCAAGATCAAAAGAGCACCAACCAAAACAGCGGTGTCCGCTTTGATGCAGCAACCGAGAGCGGAAAGGATACATATTATGATTACATAGTGGACATATGGGAACTTGACTACGGACCTGATTTTAAGGTCCCTTTGTTTAAGTGCAAATGGGTCAATCTGTTACGCGGCGGGGTATAGGTAGACCCACAGTACGGAATGACAACAGTGGATCTGAAAAATCTTGGGTACACTGACGAACCGTTCGTCGTAGCCAATGATGTGGCACAGGTTATCTATGTGAAGGACATGCCTACCAAACCAAGAAAAAGAAAAGATAAGGAAGCGAATACATCATACGATGAGCCAAAGCGCCACATAGTTCTTTCAGGAAAAAGGGACATCCTGGGAGTGGACGGCAAGACAGACATGTCTGAAGATTATGAAAAGTTTCATGAAATTCCTCCCTTCAATGTCAAGGCTGACCCAAGCATCCTGATAAACAATGAAGATTATCCATGGTTACGACGCAATAAGCAAATGACACAAGCGAAGAAAAAGTGAAGACTTTCTCCCACAACTTTGTAACACACGAACATGCTACCATTGTCCGTTTTGTACATGCACATGCTATGTGGGTGAAATTATGATACCATCCCAACTTTCAACTTTTTCAGAGTTCATTTGAAATGCTTTCATGTCTTATGGTTCGGCCCTCGTAATACCATGACCATTAGTCCCTGGCCATGCCAACTTTCAACTTTCAACTTTCTAAAACTAATGGCACTAATAGAAAGTTTACAATTTTTCTAAAACTAATGGCACTAACAGAAAGTTTATAATTTTGCTAACCTAAAAGCAAACAGAATTAAAAATTAAAGCAAAAAACAAAAGAAAATAAATAATGCAAAAAACAAATCGAAAAAACAGGAAAAAACTATTTTTATAGTAAAGTTAATCAGAAAATAAAATAAATAAAGCAATAAAGAAAACAAAATAACTAAAAAAGTGTTTTTAAATTTGAAAACTAATGGCACTAACAGAAAGTTTATAATTTTTCTAAAACTAATGGCACTAACAGAAAGTTTATAATTTTGCTAACCTAAAAGCAAACAGAATTAAAAATTAAAGAAAAAAACAAACGAAAATAAATAATGCAAAAAACAAATAAAAAAAACAGGAAAAAAATATTTTTATAGTAAAGTTAATCAGAAAATAAAATAAATAAAGCAACAAAGAAAACAAAAAAACTAAAAAAGTGTTTTCAAATTTGAAAACTAATGGCACTAACAGAAAGTTTATAATTTTCCTAAAACTAAAAGCAAAAAGAATTAAAAAATAAAGCAAAAAACAAAAGGAAATAAATAATGCAGAAAACAAAACAAAAAAACTGGAAAAAATAGGGCTCACCCCTATAATATTTGTTATGACTAACTAAAATTACCAAATTGAGTATAATGATAAAACACAGTAATATTAAATAGCAGGAAAAAGATTGACACAAAAATCAATTTTTATAGTAAAGTTATTCATAAACTAGTGATTCACACAAATTTTAAAAAAATCAAATTTAAACTATTCAAATTTTAAAACTAATGACACTAACAGAAAGTTTATAATTTTTGTGACCTAAAATAAAAAAGAAATCACTAAAAAACTATAAGTATTTAGTTCTAAGTAGAAACAAAAAAAAACAAAAAAAACAAAAAAAGTGCCACCTACTGGGCCCCCACGGCCTGAATACGACTAGAAACCCTACCATGGGCCAGGATTCAGGCCCGTGGGAGGCCCAGTAGGCCCACAGGCACAGATTGCAGTGTTAGGCCCGAAAGCCTGCTTTAGAGAGGAGCTCGAGAGGGAAGGCGCACCGCACCTTATAAATAGGTGCGCCTCCCTCTCAACTAGCGATGTGGGACTAAACTTTTGGGCGTGGGCAGTACACCGCCATTGGTCCCTGTCGGGGTAAATAGCCATGGGTAGCCCAGCCGGCTTCCCCTGGCCCATCAGAAAAAATTAAAAGCCTGGCCGACTCTCAAGAAGACTCAAGACCTGGGCCACCTCCCCCCTAGCCGACTACCTTCCTGGCCGGCTTCGGGGGCGGCCCGCCCTTCACCCTCATGAAGAAAGCTGTGGATGGCCGACTACGAGAAGCCGGCTACGGCAGGGCCGGCTACCAGAGGCCGGCTCCCATAAAGCAGTCAAAGCCGTACCCGCAATGTACGCGTCCACCCTGCGATGATGAAGCGGGGTGTGGCTACAGTGGAGCCTGCCACCCCCAAAACCCGGAGCACGCCTGGTACAGCGTGCCGTGCAGGCAGCCACGGCCCGCCCGGCGCGGCACTGTAGCCACGGCGGCTCTGACGCCGTCCACGATGGGCCGCCAGCGTGGCCCCCGAGGCGGTGGGCCCCTTCGGGCAGAGAGATGCCGAAGGCGGCCGCACCTCCTCTCAAGCCGGCAAGATAGAGGGCCGGCTTCCCATAGCCGGCCTGCCACCCTCCTCGAAGGAGACGCCCATTAAGGAGACAAGATGCGGCGGGGCTACAGTAATCGCCCGCCAAGGCGGCGCTACTGTAGCCACGCTTACCCCGACCGAGCCTGCGTCAACAGCACGGAGTAACAGTAACCAGCCACCGACCAGGCCCTGGCCGGTGGGACCTGCCTGTCGACCAAGGAGCCGGCAGCCGGCGGGGCCCACCAGCCGGCGGGCCCCAGAAGCCGGCGCAGAAGCCGGCGAGCATAGTCACAGACAGCTGGGCCCCGCGCCCAGCCGGATTACCATTGTACCCCCGGGGGGTAGGCCTATATAAACCCCCCGGTGCACCCATGCAAAGGGTTGGACTCTCAATCTAGACCTAGACACCATACAAGGAGAGGAAGCAAGCTAGCTGAGCCCTTCTTCCTCCTTCCACCCAAAACAGCTCAAGGAGCGTTGTAGCTACTTGTTCATATAGTAACCATGCGGAGACCCCACAGAGCAGCAGTAGGGGTGTTATCTCCCCGGAGAGCCCTGAAGCTGGGTAAGATTCGCCGGCGTGCATGTCTTCGCCTCATCCCGTTTCCAGGCACCGGCGATGTTTTATTGGCCCCCGCAATGATAAGCCACCCGTTGGCATATTTCGCTCCTACCACCCGACATTTGGCGCCCACCGTGGGGCCAGGTGCACCGTCGTCCGGAGACCTGTTCTGGACGGGAACCCTTTTCCTTCCTCCCGAGCGTAGCCAGCCCGGCTCGCCCGATGGCGCTTGCCGCGACGCGCTGCATGGCGTCACCAACATCTGCGCGGCGAGCGGCCTCGCCGACCTCTTCGACAAGGCCCGCATCTCCGACGAGTTTGCCTCCGATGCGGGCACTGATCATCTCGCCAACCTCCTCGGCCAGCTCCACGTCTCCAGCGAGCCCGCTGCGGATTTGGAGTCGATTGGCTCCACCAACCGAATGCCTGTCGACTGCGACACGGCATCCTACGACACCTTCCCCACCAACGTCACGGTCTACAACGACCCGCTCCCTCCGGCTAGTGATCGCGATTCTGACACTACCAAGGTGATGGTTATCGGCCACGACGGCCCGACTGACGAGGGCGCCCGCGACGCCCCACGCGTGGCGGCCCACGACTTGTCCGCCCCCCTTCCGGCTGACGCCAAGGACAAAGTTCTGGAGGCGCGCCGCCTCGCCCTCCTCGCGGAGGGCCGGCGGCTAGCCTCCGTAAGACGCCTCATCGAGGCCTACCAGCGCGAAGCTGACCGCGCCGCCTTCGGCACGCCGGCTCCGACTATCCCAAGCCGGGCTGGTGCTGTCAGGCAACGCGGCGCCGTCATCGCCGACACGCTTGGAGTGGATCGCCCGGTCTACGCCACCCCGCTCGAGAACCTGCGCGCCGCCAAGGCGGTCGTAGACGAGCTGGATGGCTTGGAAGCCGAAGACCTCCCCCACATGACGCGGCGCATCCAGCAACTAATCGACGCGGCCGCTCGGCGGCACGAAGCCGACGCGTGCGCGGGGAGCCCTCCCCCGCGCCGCGACCACGGCACGACTTCCCGATCGCCGACTACGAGCAACACCCACGCGCGGCGCGAGAAAGAGCCGGCTTCCAGCCGAAGCCGGACTCAAATCTCCATCGAGCGAGATGCGGACGGCCGCCCCCGAGCCATGGAATGGCGGGGCACCCCGCCTCCGCCTCGAGCTCGCGGAGAGAGATACCCTACCCCGCCTCCAGTGGCGCACCCGACTCTCAGCGGCCGGCTTGGTTGCCGCAAGGGAGTCGGCAAAAACGATGCCCGCCACCGGATCGACCGCCTGGCCAGATCCTTGGCACTAGAAGAAGAAGATGATGTCGGCCCGCCTTGCTTTGGCCCCCGCATCCGCGACGAGCCCTTCCCCAAAGGGTTCTCGCTCCCAAGAGACACGCCCAAGTACAACGGCTCGGTGAAGCCGGAAGACTGGCTGACCGACTACTCCACAGCCGTCAGCATCGCCAATGGCAACCGGCGCGTTGCCGTGAAGTACGTGCCCCTCATGCTGCAAGGCATGGCACGGACTTGGCTTAACAGCCTCAAGCCTCTCAGCATCAACAGCTGGGTGGATTTCACTGAAGCCTTCGTTCGCAACTTCACCAACACCTACAAGCGGGCTCCCAAGCCCACACAGCTCTCCCTGTGCGTACAGGGCCCAGCCGAGTCCACTCGCGACTACCTCACGCGTTGGGCCGAGCTCTGCAACTCTTGAGAGGGGGTGCACGAGGTGCAAGCCATCGAATACTTCACTGCCGGGTGCCGAGAGTTCACCCTCCTCAACCACAAGCTTCTCTGCGATGAGCCGACTACCCTCGACGAGCTCCTGAACATCGCCGACAAGTACGCCACCGCCGACTCCTCGATGAAGACCAAGCTCCGGGTGGACGCGTCCGGAAAAGTGCTCAATCCGGCGCCCCAAGCGCCGGCTGGAGAGGGCGGCCGACGCCAACACCAGAACGATCAGAAGCGCAAAGGCCCTGCGCCGCCTCCTGCTAGCCGGTAGGTGGCCACGGTCGAAGATGCGCCGCCTGAGGGGCGGCCCGCGCCCAAGAAGCCCAAGGGCGGCCGGCCGGCTTGGCAGCCGGCCTTCTCCTACGAGCAAACCCTTGATGCCCCGTGCAAGTTCCACAGCGGCGCGAAGCCGTCTAACCACACGACCCGCAAGTGTAACTGGCTCGCCCGAATCTCCAAGGGCGAAGGGCTCACGCCGACTCCGCCTGCCGGCCCGCCGCCGCCGGCTCCGCCGCCCAAGGCCGCCCGGCCCGCGGTCGACGCCGTGCAGGACGAGTTCCCCGATGAGCAAGCATCTTACGTTGTCTTCACGAGCCAGCCCGAAGACTGGCGCAGCAAGCGCCGAGAGCAACAAGAAGTCAATGTGGCTGCCGCCAGCCCAGCCGGCCACATGCACTGGTCAGAGAAATCCATCAGCTGGAGCCGGGCCGACCACCCAGAGGTGATGCCGTCCCCCGGCTCCTACGCTTTGGTCCTGGAGGCCACCCTTGCGACGGATACGCGCGCCGCACGCTTCTCCCGCGTGCTGATCGACGGTGGAAGCAGCATCAACATCCTGTACCGCGACACCATGGAGAAGCTGGGTGTCAAGGCAAAGCAGCTTGCACTGACTCGAACGGTGTTCCACGGCATCATACCCGGTTTGTCCTGTGCCCCCATCGGCAAGATCAAGATCGATGTACTCTTTGGGGGCAAGGACCATTTCCGCCGGGAAGCAATCTGGTTCGAGGTGGTGGACCTGGAGAGCCCTTACCACGCCCTGCTTGGCCGACCCGCCTTGGCCAAGTTCATGGCGGTCCCCCACTACGCTTACCTCAAGATGTCCTAGGGTGTCATCACCATCGCCGGCGACTACAAGAAGTCCGCCGACTGCACCGCGGCCAGCAGCCGGCTGGCCGAATCCCTCGTAATTGCCGCAGAGAAGAAGACGCTTGACAGGGTCGTGGCCCTGGCCAGCAAGCAGCTAAACCAGCCCGCCGACTCCAAGGAGTATGATGCCCAAGGATCTTTCCAGCCGACCAAGGAGACCAAGAAGATACAGCTCGACCCCGAGCACCCCGAGAGGTTTGCCGTCATTGGGGCGAGCCTAGACAGCAAATAGGAAGGCGAGCTCGTCGATTTCCTCCGTGAGAATCGGGATATCTTTGCATGGTCCCCCAAGGACATGCCGGGTGTTCCGAAGGATTTCGCCGAGCACAAATTACATGTGCGGGAGGATGCCAAACCAGTCAAGCAGCCTCTCCGCCGACTGTCAGAGGAGAAGAGAAGGATCGTAGGGGAGGAGATAGCCCGGCTTCTCGCAGCCGGCTTCATCATGGAAGTTTTCTTCCTTGAGTGGCTCGCGAACCCGGTTCTCGTGCTGAAAAAGAATAACAAGTGGCGCATGTGTATAGATTACACAAGCCTCAACAAAGCCTGCCCAAAAGATCCCTTCGCTCTGCCCAGAATTGATCAAGTGATAGACTCCACAGCCGGATGCGAGCTGTTGAGCTTTTTGGATGCTTATTCGGGATACCACCAGATAAAGCTGAACCCGGATGACCAACTGAAGACTGCCTTCATCACACCGTTTGGAGCCTTCTGCTACCTGACTATGACGTTTGGCTTGAGGAATGCCGGCGCCACTTTTCAGCATTGCATGCAGAAATGCCTCCTCACGTAGCTCGGCAAGAATGCCCACGTCTACGTGGATGATGTTGTGGTGAAAACGGAGAAGCGTGGCACTCTGCTGGAAGACTTGAAGGAGACATTCGAGAACCTGCGTCGGTTCCGAATCAAGCTCAACCCTGAGAAATGCGTGTTCGGAGTGCCAGTCGGCCAGCTCCTAGGCTTTCTGGTCTCCGAACGCGGCATAGAGTGCAACCCTGTGAAGATCAAGGCCATCGAGAGGATGGCGGTCCCAACCAAGCTTAGAGAGATTCAGAAGTTCACCGGGTGCCTGGCCTCTCTGAACTGTTTCATCAGCCGGCTTGGAGAGAAAGCCCTCCCTCTCTACCGCCTCATGAAGAAGAGTACCCACTTTGAGTGGAATGACCAGGACGACCAAGCTTTCCACGAACTGAAGAAAATGCTGTCCACGCCGCCTGTCTTGGCGGCACCGACTAAGAAAGAGCCCATGCTCCTTTATATTGCCGCCACTAGCCGGGTGGTCAGCACCGTCATTGTGGTTGAGCGCCCCGAAGAAGGCCGAGCCCAGCCGGTCTAGAGGCCGGTTTATTACCTGAGCGAGGTGCTGTCCGCCTCGAAACAGAATTACCCGCACTACCAGAAGATGTGCTACGGCGTGTACTTCGCCGCCAAGAAGCTGAAGCCGTACTTTCAAGAGCATCCCATCACGGTCGTATGCACTTCCCCGCTGGCCGAGATCATAGGCAGCCGGGATGCATCCGGTCGGGTGGCTAAATGGGCCATCGAGCTGGCCCCTTACACGATCTTCTACCAACCCCACACCGCCATCAAGTCGCAAGCACTGGCCGACTTCCTCGTTGACTGGGCTGAGACCCAGTACTTACCGCCAGCTCCCGACTCCACCCATTGGCGCATGCACTTTGACGGATCAAAGATGCGCACCAGCTTGGGAGCCGGCATCGTCCTTACCTCTCCTAAGGGCGACAAGCTCAGATACACGCTGCAGATCCACTTCGCCGCCTCCAACAACGTAGCCGAGTACGAGGCGCTCATACACGGGCTCCGGCTTGCCAAGGAACTCGGCATCCGCCAGATCCTGTGCTATGGCGACTCGGATTTGGTGGTGCAGCAATCCTCTGGCGACTGGGACGCCAAGGACGCAAACATGGCGAGCTACCGCTTCCTGGTGCAGCAACTCAGTGGATTCTCCGATGGATGTGAATTCCTCCATGTACCGCGAGCCGACAACGAGCCAGCAGATGCCCTGGCCCGAATAGGCTCCACGCGGCAAGCAATACCAAACGGCGTCGCCCTGCAGCGCCTCCTCAAGCCATCCATCAAGTCGTCTTCGGAATCCGACTCCATCTTTGTGCCGCCTAACCCCGATGGGGCCGGGTCCGGCTCGAAGAATCAAGCAGCCGGCCCGGGGACTTCAATACTCGGCTCGGGGACTGCAGTACCCGGCTCGGGGACTGCCGCACCCGGCCCGGGGACTGCGGTAGCCGGCCCGGAGACTTCTTCAACACAGCAAGCGGCGGCCGACTCCAGCACTTCATTACCCAGCCCGCCTACCCTGGTGGCTGTAGCCACTTTGGCGGCAGGGGAAGTCGCCGCTCCATCATCGGCCCATACCATCTGCAACTTTCTGGTGAACCGCGATCTGCCGGCTGACGAAACCGAAGCGAGACAAGTCCAGCGCCGAGCCGGAGCATACACAATCGTCAACAGAGAGCTTGTCAAGCGCAGCGCCACCGGAGTCTTACAGCGATGCGTCGAGCAGGAGAAAGGCATTGCAATCCTCAGGGATATACACCAAGGAGAGTGCGGCCACCACGCTGCATCAAGATCACTTGTCGCCAAAGCCTTCCGCCACGGTTTCTTCTGGCCGACTGCTTTGGACGACGCTAAAGAGCTAGTCAAACACTGCAAAGGCTGCCAGCTTTTCAGCTCACAGCAACACATGCCGGCTTCGGCACTCAAGACCATTCCCATCACCTGGCCCTTTGCCATCTGGGGATTGGATATGGTGGGCCCATTCAAGACGGCACACGGCGGCATGACTCATTTGCTCGTCGCCGTTGACAAATTCACCAAGCGGATTGAGGCGAAGCCGATCAAGAAGCTTAATGGGCCGACTGCGGTGACTTTCATCGTAGATATAACAACCCGGTACGGCGTACCGCACAGCATCATCACCGACAACGGCACGAATTTTGCCAAAGGTGCCTTGGCACGGTTCTGCGCTGCACAAGGTATCCGGCTGGACCTTGCGTCAGTCGCCCACCCGCAGTTAAACGGCCAAGTGGAGCGAGCAAATGGCCTCATCCTATCCGGCATCAAGCCCCGACTGGTAGTACCTCTGGAGCATTCAGCCGGCTGTTGGCTCGATGAGCTGCCGGCTGTCCTATGGAGTCTACGTACTACCCCAAACAGATCAACCGGCTTCACTCCTTTCTTCCTTGTATATGGTGCCGAGGCAGTCATCCCAACAGACATCGAGTTCGCACACGAAAAACGGCTAGGGACTAACGGGCTTATATATAACAAGAGCCGGCTTGCCGCCTCCTGCCGACCGACTACCAGAGTAGCCGGCCGGCCGGCTTACATTCAGTCTGCTTCAAATCCAAGAAACCTCGAGTACTTGCCTTCCCAAAGAGGGAAGGCGGCAAAGGAAAAAGCCTAAGGATAAAAAAGCGCACTTGAATGGAAGCCAACACACGCATACATTAATATTTACACAAAGGACCTCTAGAGAGGTCGACATCCAACATTGTTCGATACACCCCCAGTGGGTGGAATTGCGGAAACTTAAAATTGTTCGAAAAAGCAAAAGCAGGAACAATAGGAACGGTAGATCAAGCCGGCGGGGCCGCTGACGAGCCGGGCTGGGCGGTGGAGGCAGTCGTGCCGGCTGGAGGAGCGGCCGACTGGCCAACTTCGGCCTGATCATCGCCTCCGGCAGAGGGCGCGCTCCTGCGTGGCTCGTTGCTAGAGGCACAGTCGGCTTGAGGGCGGTCGGCCGTCTCACCAGTCGGCTCGGCGTCTTCGCCGTCTTCCTCCTCGTCGTCCTTGCCCTTGTCGCTGGAGGCGATCTCCTCGGCCGAGTCCTCGCCTTCCACCGGGTTCAGCCCGAACCACTCCTCCGGCTGGGCGGCGCCATCATCATTGAGCTCTGGCGCGAAGACGCTGGTGTCGGTGCACTCAGCGATCGTCGAGACGCGCTGCGCGATCGCCGGCCGCACCTCCTCCAGCTCCGCGTCGGCCTCCAACCGCCAAGTCCGCAGCTGGTCCAGGCTTAGCCCTGGGTACCATGCGCGAATGAACTCCAGCGCACGCCCGGCTCCAAGACGGGCTGCGGACGCCTTCCAAGCCTTGAAGCGGCCGACTGCAACTTCTAGCCAGTCGGCAGTCCGACTTGGGGTGCGGGGAATCGTCTGGCCGGGCCAGAGCGCGGCCAGCACCTGCGCCCCGGCATGTTGGAGCCGGCGGAGCAGCCGATGGGCCGGCTGCAGTCGCGCTTGGATGGCGATGAGCTGCTCCAACAGCGTTCGATTCGCATCCGGCGGAATCACAACTCCGGCCTGACGGCGCGCCTCGCGATGAGCCTCGATGGCTTGGGCGGCGAGGACGGATTGGCCGGGAAAGTATTCTGCGCAAGGTAGCAAGCGCAAGTCAAAACAAAACCTCAGGCGGCCGGCAGATGGAGGAAGGGCAAGAAAGGCGGCTTACCATCGATCAGATCCTCGATTCGGCCGAAGCCTTCTTCCAGCGGCTGGCGTGTCTCGGCCCAGCTTGCCTCCCTGGTCTCGAACTCCGCCTTCAGGGCAGCCTCGCCGTCCTACGCCTTCTGCAGGGCCGCCTTGTGGCTTTCCTCCTGGTCGGCCAATCTCTTGGCCAGGCGGTCGCGCTCCTGAACCAGGTCGGCGTACTCGGCGTCCCTGGCACGAAGAGCGGCCTGCACTTTGCCGAGTTCCCTCCGCAAGTCGGCGTTGGTCTCTGCACGAGCAAAAGACAAAGAGAAAAAGTCAGCAAGGGAAAAGTCGTCAAGGAAGATCCGACCCGACTGCTCTGCAGTCGGTCCGAATCTCGGGGACTACACCCAGTGGGTGCGCTGTCGCGCCCCCATGAGAAACAGATGAAAGCAACACACTTACGTCGGCTGCTGGCCAGGTCTTCGGTCCTCCGGCTCAGCTCCCGAGCCTGGGAGTTGAAGGCGGCGGCACGAGAGTTGTGATAGTCCTAAATAGATCAGACAGAAAACAGTTAAGATAGTCGTCGAGTAAGATCCGACCCGACTGCGCTGCAGTCGGCCCGGATCTCGGGGACTACACCCAGTGGGTGCGCTAGCGCGCCCCCACGGAAAGAATCAGAGGAACAACGCGGTCAACAAGTAAAAAACTTACCCGGATTGCGAACCGCGTCGACAGAAACTCCTGAGTAAATTGCCTTAGGAGGCCGGCCTGTGCCTGCAGCCGGCTCCAAATCCCTTGGGCCGCCACGTTCAGCTCGCCGCTTCCTCCGCTGGGAGTCCACCCGGACGTGGCGGAGCTGGCCGCCTCCAAGGCGTCTGCCGTCTGGTCAGCACCCGCGGCTCGGCGCGTGTCCGGCGGGGCCGTGCTCCCTCCGGCGCGCTGGCTCGCCGCCAGCTCGATTTCAAGACCGGCTCCGGCCTCGGGTGTGGCCCGGGCCGGGTCCTCCGGCACCGCCGACGACTGGCCGCCTTCGCCTGCTCCGGCTGGCGCTGCCAGCGGCGTCCTCTCTGCGAAGATCTCGAAGAGTTCATCCCTCTGCACCGGCGGCTGATCGGGGGTGATCTCCTCCGCCGTGGGCAGCGGGATGTCCGGATCCAAGGTGTGGAGGGGGATGGCGAGTAGCGGAGGCCGGCTATGTGTGCCCTCCGCCTCCGTCTCCGCGGCCGCCCGCTCTGATGGAGTCTCGACCGCCGCGTTCGCTCGCTCCGTCGCTGCCCGGGCGGCCTCCCGCTCCGCCGCCTCCCGCTCCGCCGCCTCCCTCTCTTGTCGTGCCTCGCGAGCGTTCCGCTCCGTGGCTTCTGCAAGATCGGCGCGGGGGTCCACGCGGCGGGGCCCTGAAGATCCAGCACCCGGCCCTGATTTTAAGGTCCCTTTGTTTAAGTGCAAATGGGTCAATCTGTTAGGCGGCGGGGTATAGGTAGACCCACAGTACGGAATGACAACAGTGGATCTGAAAAATCTTGGGTACACTGACGAACCGTTCGTCCTTGCCAATGATGTGGCACAGGTTATCTATGTGAAGGACATGCCTACCAAACCGAGAAAAAGAAAAGATAAGGAAGCGAATACATCATACGATGAGCCAAAGCGCCACATATTCTTTCAGGAAAAAGGGACATCCTGGGAGTGGACGGCAAGACAGACATGTCTGAAGATTATGAAAAGTTTCATGAAATTCCTCCCTTCAATGTCAAGGCTGACCCAAGCATCCTGATAAACAATGAAGATTATCCATGGTTACGGCGCAATAAGCAAATGACACAAGCGAAGAAAAAGTGAAGACTTTCTCCCGCAACTTTGTAACACACGAACATGCTACCATTGTCCGTTTTGTACATGCACATGCTATGTGGGTGAAATTATGATACCATCTCAACTTTCAACTTTTTCAGAGTTCATTTGAAATGCTTTCATGTCTTATGGTTCGGCCCTCGTAATAACATGACCATTAGTCCCTGGCCATGCCAACTTTCAACTTTCAACTTTCTAAAACTAATGGCACTAACAGAAAGTTTATAATTTTTCTAAAACTAATGGCACTAACAGAAAGTTTATAATTTTGCTAACCTAAAAGCAAACAGAATTAAAAATTAAAGCAAAAAAGAAAAGAAAATAAATAATGCAAAAAACAAATCGAAAAAACAGGAAAAAACTATTTTTTATAGTAAAGTTAATCAGAAAATAAAATAAATAAAGCAAAAAAGAAAAAAAATAACTAAAAAAGTGTTTTTAAATTTGAAAACTAATGGCACTAACAGAAAGTTTATAATTTTTCTAAAACTAATAGCACTAACAGAAAGTTTATAATTTTGCTAACCTAAAAGCAAACAGAATTAAAAATTAAAGTAAAAAACAAACGAAAATAAATAATGCAAAAAACAAATCAAAAAAACAGGAAAAAACTATTTTTATAGTAAAGTTAATCAGAAAATAAAATAAATAAAGCAACAAAGAAAACAAAAAAACTAAAAAAGTGTTTTCAAATTTGAAAACTAATGGCACTAACAGAAAGTTTATAATTTTCCTAAAACTAAAAGCAAAAAGAATTAAAAAATAAAGCAAAAAACAAAAGGAAATAAATAATGCAGAAAACAAAACAAAAAAACTGGAAAAAATAGGGCTCACCCCTATAATATTTGTTATGACTAACTAAAATTACCAAATTGATTATAATGATAAAACACAGTAATATTAAATAGCAGGAAAAAGATTGACACAAAAATCAATTTTTATAGCAAAGTTATTCATAAACTAGTGATTCACACAAATTTAAAAAAAAATCAAATTTAAACTATTCCAATTTTAAAACTAATGGCACTAACAGAAAGTTTATAATTTTTGTGACCTAAAATAGAAAAGAAATCACTACAAAACTATAAGTATTTAGTTCTAAGTAGAAACAAAAAAAACAAAAAAAACAAAAAAGTGCCACCTACTGGGCCCCCACGGCCTGAATACGACTAGAAACCCTACCATGGGCCAGGATTCAGGCCCGCGGGAGGCCCAGTAGGCCCACAGGCACAGATTGCAGTGTTAGGCCCGAAAGCCTACTTTAGAGAGGAGCTCGAGAGGGAAGGCGCACCGCACCTTATAAACAGGTGCGCCTCCCTCTCAACTAGCGATGTGGGACTAAACTTTTGGGCGCGGGCAGTACAACGCCATTGGTCCCTGTCGGGGTAAATAGCCATGGGTAGCCCAGCCGGCTTCCCCTGGCCCATCAGAAAAAATTAAAAGCCTGGCCGACTCTCAAGAAGACTCAAGACCTGGGCCGCCTCCCCCCTAGCCGACTACCTTCCTGGCCGGCTTCGGGGGCGGCCCGCCCTTCACCCTCATGAAGAAAGCTGTGGATGGCCGACTACGAGAAGCCGGCTACGGCAGGGCCGGCTACCAGAGGCCGGCTCCCATAAAGCAGTCAAAGCCGTACCCGCAATGTACGCGTCCACCCTGCGATGATGAAGCGGGGCGTGGCTATAGTGGAGCCTGCCACCCCCAAAACCCGGAGCACGCCTGGTACAGCGTGCCGTGCGGGCAGCCACGGCCCGCCCGGCGCGGCACTGTAGCCACGGCGGCTCTGACGCCGTCCACGACGGGCCGCCAGCGTGGCCCCCGAGGCGGTGGGCCCCTTCGGGCAGAGAGATGCCGAAGGCGGCCGCACCTCCTCTCAAGCCGGCAAGATAGAGGGCCGGCTTCCCATAGCCGGCCTGCCACCCTCCTCGAAGGAGACGCCCATTAAGGAGACAAGATGCGGCGGGGCTACAGTAATCGCCCGCCAAGGCGGCGCTACTGTAGCCACGCTTACCCCGACCGAGCCTGCGTCAACAGCACGGAGTAACAGTAACCAGCCACCGACCAGGCCCTGGCCGGTGGGACCTGCCTGTCGACCAAGGAGCCGTCAGCCGGCGGGGCCCACCAGCCGGCGGGCCCCAGAAGCCGGCGCAGAAGCCGGCGAGCATAGTCACAGACAGCTGGGCCCCGCGCCCAGCCGGATTACCATTGTACCCCCGGGGGGTAGGCCTATATAAACCCCCCGGTGCACCCATGCAAAGGGTTGGACTCTCAATCTAGACCTAGACACCATACAAGGAGAGGAAGCAAGCTAGCTGAGCCCTTCTTCCTCCTTCCACCCAAAACAGCTCAAGGAGCGTTGTAGCTACTTGTTCATATAGTAACCATGCGGAGACCCCGCAGAGCAGCAATAGGGGTGTTATCTCCCCGGAGAGCCCTGAAGCTGGGTAAGATTCGCCGACGTGCATGTCTTCGCCTCATCCCGTTTCCAGGCACCGGCAATGTTGTATTGGCCCCCGCAATGATAAGCCACCCGTTGGCATATGTCGCTCGTACCACCCGACAGTCCCGGTTGGTGGCACCAACCGGGACTAAAGGGGGCATTGGTCACGGTTCGCGCCACCAACCGTGACCAATGCCCCCCTTTAGTCCCGGTTGGTGCCACCAACCGGGACCAAAGGCCGCCGCTTCCCGCCCTTTGGGCTGCTGAAAATTGGCCTTTGGTCCCGGTTCGTGGCACCAACCGGGACTAAAGAGGGGCATTAGTCCCGGTTGGTTTCACGAACCGGGACCATTGCTCTGGCTATATAAGCCAACACTTGTGAAATTTTGGCCAACCGCTCCCATTCGCCCCGACGCCCCCAGGCCGTTCGTCGTCGCTGCCCCGAGCCCGTCGTCGCCCCGCGCCCGCCGACGTCGCTCCGCCCCGTCGCCGCCCCGAGCCCGTCGTCGCCCCGCGCCCGCCGCCGTCGCCCCGCCCCGTCGCCGCCCCGAGCCCGTCGTCGCCCCGAGCCCGCCGTCGCCCCGCGCCCGCCACCGTCGCCCCGCCCCGTCGCCGTCCCGAGCCCGTCGTCGCCCCGCGCCGTCGCCCCGAGCCCGTCGCCGCCCCGCCCCGTCGTCGCCCCGCGCCGGCACCCTCTAGGTTGATGATATGATGATGTTGATGATATGATGATGTTTTTTTTTCTATTGATGATATGATGATGTTTTTTTTCTGTTGATGATATGATGATGTTTTTTTCATATATGTATTAATTTTTTAAGTTGTTAGTAGATATCGATTTTAGGTTAGTGCATTTTATCACTGATTTTAGGTTAGTTGATCGATTTAGTGCATTTTATGTTTGTTGCATTTTAGGTTAGTGCATTTTATGTTAGTGGAGAGGAAAAAGTAAAATAAGGAAAAGGAAAATAAGTAGAGAAAGAAGGAGAAGAAGAAGTAGAAGACGAGGAGAGGAAGAAAAGGAAGAGGAGAAGAAGAAAGGAATAGAGGAGAAGAAGAAAAAATAGAAAAAAATTCTATTTTTTGTTCTTCTCCTCTATTCCTTTCTTCTTCTCCTCTTTTTTTTCTTCTTTTTTTTCTTCGATCTTCTCCCCCTCCCGATAGGAAAGTTTTATATAGAAAGTTACAATTTTAGAAAAGTTTTATATATGCAAAAGTTACAATTTTAGAAAAAGAAGGATAGGAAAGAAGAAAATAAGAAGAGGAAAGAAAGAAGAAGAGGAGAGGAAAAGAAGAGGAGAAATAAATAAGAAGAAGAAAAAATAAGAAAAAGAAGAGGAGAAGAAGAAAGGAATAGTGGAGAAGAAGAGAAAATAGAATATATTCTATTTTCTCTTCTTCTCCACTATTCCTTTCTTCTTCTCCTCTTTTTTTCTTCTTTTTTTTCTTCGATCTTCTCCTCTAGCTATTCCTTTCTTCTTCTCTTCTATTTCCTTCTCCTTCTTCTTCTTCTTCTTCTTCTTCTTCTTCTTCTTCTTCTTCTTCTTCTTCTTCTTCTTCTTCTTCTTCTTCTTCTTCTTAATTTTTATCGGGAACGAGGGTGTCGAGGATCGCCGAGGGGTCGAGGGTCGGGAACTAGGGTAGAGGGTCGAGGGTCGTTAAGGGGTCAAGGGTCGAGGGTTCGAGGGTTCTATAGGGTCGAGGGTCGAGGGTTCCAGCAGGGTCGTCTAGGGGTCGAGGGTTCCAGGGTCGTCTAGGGTTCAAGGGGTCGAGAGAGGTTTCCTAGTGTCAACGTATTGAAGAAATCCATGCCTTCATCATTAGCCAGAAGTAACCAGGGCATGTTGGTACGAAGTTCTGCAAAGTTGTTCTGGAATGGACTCCCGGATAGAATAATCCGCCTTTTGGTACGAATTCAGCATAGGCCTTCCAAATAGCGATATTCGGAAGGCTCTTGCTGAACTTTGTACCAAAAAGCGAATTATCCTATCTGGGACTCCGTTCTAGAACAACTTTGAAGAGCTTCGTACCATCATGCACATGTTACTTTCGCCTAATGATGAAGACATGGTTTTGTTGAATCCTTTGACACTAGGCAACCTCCCGACCCCTCGGCGATCCTCTCGAACATGAGAGGAAGAAGAGGGTCGTCTAGGGGTCGAGGGTTCCAGGGTCGTCGAGGGTTCGAGGGGTCGAGGATCGCCGAGGGGTCGAGAGAGGTTTCCTAGTGTCAAAGTATTGAAGAAATCCATGCCTTCATCATTAGCCGGAAGTAACCAGGGCATGTTGGTACGAAGTTCTGCAAAGTTGTTCTGGAATGGAGTCCCAGATAGAATAATCCGCCTTTTGGTACGAATTCAGCAAAGGCCTTCCAAATAGCGATATTCGGAAGGCTCTTGCTGAACTTTGTACCAAAAAGCGAATTATCCTATCTGGGACTCCGTTCCAGAACAACTTTGAAGAGCTTCATACCATCATGCACATGTTACTTTCGCCTAATGATGAAGACATGGTTTTGTTGAATCCTTTGACACTAGGCAACCTCCCGACCCCTCGGCGATCCTCTCGAACATGAGAGGAAGAAGAGGGTCGTCTAGGGGTCGAGGGTTCCAGGGTCGTCGAGGGTTCGAGGGGTCGAGGATCGCCGAGGGGTCGAGAGAGGTTTCCTAGTGTCAAATTATTGAAGAAATCCATGCCTTCATCATTAGCCGGAAGTAACCAGGGCATGTTGGTACGAAGTTCTGCAAAGTTGTTCTGGAATGGAGTCCCGGATAGAATAATCCGCCTTTTGGTACGAATTCAGCAAAGGCCTTCCAAATAGCGATATTCGGAAGGCTCTTGCTGAACTTTGTACCAAAAAGTGAATTATCCTATCTGGGACTCCGTTCTAGAACAACTTTGAAGAGCTTCGTACCATCATGCACATGTTACTTTCGCCTAATGATGACGACATGGTTTTGTTGAATCCTTTGACACTAGGCAACCTCCTGACCCCTCGGCCGGTCCTCTCGAACATGAGAGGAAGAAGAGGGTCGTCTAGGGGTCGAGGGTTCCAGGGTCGTCGAGGGTTCGAGGGGTCGAGGATCGCCGAGGGGTCGAGAGAGGTTTCCTAGTGTCAAAATATTGAGGAAATCCATGCCTTCATCATTAGCCGGAAGTAACCAGGGCATGTTGGTACGAAGTTCTGCAAAGTTGTTCTGGTATGGAGTCCCGGATAGAATAATCCGCCTTTTGGTACAAATTCAGCAAAGGCCTTCCAAATAGCGATATTCGGAAGGCTCTTTCTGAACTTTGTACCAAAAAGCGAATTATCCTATCTGGGACTCCGTTCCAGAACAACTTTGAAGAGCTTCGTACCATCATGCACATGTTACTTTCGCCTAATGATGAAGACATGGTTTTGTTGAATCCTTTGACACTAGGCAACCTCCCGACCCCTCGGCGATCCTCTCGAACATGAGAGGAAGAAGAGGATAAAAAAAGAAGAGGAAGAAGAAAAAAAAGAGGAGTAGAAAGAATAGAGGAGTTCTTCTCCTCTATTCTTTCTTCTCCTCTTTTTTTCTTCTCTTCCTCTTTTTTTTATCGGGAACGAGGGTCGTCGAGGGACATAGATGTAGTGTCATCGTTGTCGATATATACCCCCTCCCGATAGCTTACTATGATTAGGTACCTCGTTCTACGTTTGGCACTAATATATCCATCTGTCTTGTTTGAATAATAATTCCCATGTTGTAAATATTTGTAGAAACTATGGACACCGCCCTAGACGAAGCAACAAAAGAAGCGTTGTTGAGGGACATAATCGCAGAAGGAAGTGATGCCATCTCGTTGTTTCTCAACGAAACCGATGGTCTGGAAGGAGAGGGTGAACAAGCTGGCTACGGTGACCTAATGCCGGTGCAAGAAGAAGAACATGAGGACGGCTCCGGTGACCCAATGCCGGTGCAAGAAGGAGACCGTGATGACGGCTCCAGTGACCGAACCGAGTCCGGCCAGGTATATATATTAGTTAAGCCTATGCTGACTAGCTGATTGATGCATGCATTGTTTTGGTATGTACACATATTAATTAAGTCTTTGTTCTTTTTTCTAGCCCTCCGGATCGAGCACAACTTCGGTAAAGAGACGAGGCCCAAAGAAAAAGTTGAGCTCGGATGAAAAGTTTGAGATCATAGCAATCATGCCCAACGGCCAACCTATTGAACCCCTCAGGACAAAGAGCGCATTTGTTGCTCTGTGCGGTGTTCTGGTTAGGGACAAGATCCCGATAAGCATCCAGCAATGGTTTAAGCCGGCTACAGAAGACCCTGAGGTGTCTTATGTCAATGAAATGCAGAAAAATGATCTTCGGACAGAGCTGAAGTCAAATTTCACCCTACCGCCAGAGGATAATCCAAAGAACCCAGTTAAAGAGAAATTAATCAAGTCTTTTGCTCTGAAGAGGATGGCACAACTATTCAGGAGGTGGAAGAAAGAGCTGAATAAGTTTGTCGAAAATAATGAGACACCAGAATTCAAGGGCAGATATGAGAAGATCAGAGATCACTGGCCCGCATTTGTGGCGCACAAGACATCGGAAAAGAGTAAGAAGATGTCGGCGACAAACAAGCAAAATGCTGCGAAGAAGAAGCTTCACCATTGCACGGGGTCAGGTGGCTACCTCGTAGCCCGGCCTAAGTGGTCCAAGACTGAGAATGATCTGGTTCATAAAGGGATCGAACCAGAGACAATTAACTGGCCAGACCGTTGCCGGACTTGGTTCTTCGGGGCTGGCGGAACCCTGGACCCTGTAACAGGGAAGTGCATTTGGACGAACGATCAAATGGACATACCAGTCAGTAAGATTAAGAAGTATATCGAAGCAGCGCAGGAAGGGACGTTCTTTCCAGACAGAGAGAACGACGAGCTCACAATGGCCCTCGGGAATCCTGAGCACCCTGGACGGACACGAGGCACGCCAGGCTCCATTCCATGGAAGGTTGGGTTTCCCGACGCAGGCGGTTACAAATCCCATGAGAGGAGGAAAAAAGTGCAGCAGACCCAAATGCAGGCGCTGCAAGCAAGGGTAGACGCGATAGAGGAACGAGAAGCAAATCGCAGCAAACGTACTGCCGAAGCCTCCCCCGAAGCTACCCCGCCATCTCAGCGCAGAAGTAGCGTGGCTTCCACCGAGCTGCTTCAGCTAGAGCATGCCTTGGCGGCTCCTGCCAGCTATCCCGTGGATGCTATCATGGAGTCTCAAAATTGCCACCTTATGACGCAATGGATGAATTTGAAGGTCAAGGCGGCTGTTGGCTCTGTTTATCCTACTGAACCCGGCGCAACTTTTCACTGCCGGCCGATTCCAGAAGGATATGCTAGGGTGATGGTGGATGAGATAACGGAGGGATTTGAGGACCTCCAGCTTGACCACCCTATCGGTGAAGGGGAGACTCGGCTGGTGTCTGCTCTGAAGACTCCATGCCTATGGCGGAAGGAGCTCATCAACCTTCCGAACTGGACGCCTCTGCCTCCTCCTACTCCTCCAGCGAGTCAGGGCACTCCGCCTCCTCCACCGCCTCCTCCTCCGGCGAGTGACGATCAGGGCCCTCGGCCGACTCCTTCTCCGGCGCGTGGCGGCACTCCGCCTCCTTCTCCGCCTGCGCCGATGCGCCCGAGCAGCCAGCCTCCTCCTTATCCGCCTCGTCAGCAAGGGCGGAAGAGACCCGCCGCCGCTCCAGCTGCTCCGGCGCGTCGTAGTCCTTCTCCTCCGCCTCGTAAGCAAGTAAAGAAGACAACCGCTCCGTCTGCTCGGTCGGCGTCTAGCAGTACAACCAGAGGCGGGAGGACATACGGATTCGGTCCTTCTCTGAAGACTCCAGAGAAGTTACCATGCGAGAGGACCCCGGAGGAGAATGCCGAGATCGCGCGAGAAGAAGTGAGGAACTTCTTTGAAGGGGTGAAAGCAAAGAAACATCCACCTGCGGAGGAGAAGGTAGATCCTGTGAAAGCGAAGCGCACTCTGGCCGCCCTGACAAAACCACCCAAGTCTCCGCCGAAAGGAAACTATGATCGCATTATTGGAAAGGAATTTGCCGAAGCGGAGCGGTCGGGAAGTACTGTCAGTGATCAAAGGCTGAAAGAACGACGAGCTGGGAAACAAATTGCCCAGCTCGGCGAACAGGCAAAGCAATCGTGCCCCCCGCTCAAGGTGCCTAGCCACAACGTCGCTAATGATCCGAGGATGGTGCCCGGTTATAGCAATCTTGCAGATTACCTGCCTGACGAATTACATTATGAACCCATGGACATGCAGATACAAAGATACGAGTACGGAAAGCCTCTCGTCAAAGATGAAAGATCTCTATCAACGATGATGCGAAGATTGCATGATTGGTACTTGAAAATCTGCAGAGACTCTCGGGGGAGGAGTACTTTGTATGTGAAAGTTAAAAAGGAGCATGACCTCGTTGGAATTGATCTGTTGCCTGTTCCATTTGAGGAGTTCTATCAGTTTTTCAATCAATTGGCCCTCGATAAAACAACGGTCGCCTGCTACTGTCTGTAAGTAGTACTACTTCTGTCATCAAGTTTCTCTATATAGCTTAGCTCTTTCATTGCATGTATTTATAATCATCCTCACTATATTATGCATATTGAAGATCGTCGAATTGAAGAAAAGACAAGTCGGTGATATTGGGTTCATTAACACATATCTCATAGATGCAACTCAGGTTAAATTTCATGCCGCAGCTACCGAGGCCAACTTGCTACGATCGTTCGTAATAAATCAAAACAAAGATATAATACTCTTTCCTTACAACTTCAAGTGAGTATTACTGTTTTGTGCGTATTCGGTTTCCCTTATATATTAGTCAAGGTTATAGTAATGTAATTGATGAGTTATGCATGCGTGTGCAATTTCCACTATATTCTCCTACATATTAAGCTTGAGCAGGGACTAGTAACCGTCTTAGACTCAAGACGAAAAGATCCCAAGGACTATGCAGACATGACTCAAATACTCGAGAAGTAAGTTAAATCGATCATTATCCACCATATCAGCAACTTTGTTCATTTCCTGATATATCAAGTAATTGTTTTCTTTGTCCGGCAGGGTTTGGAGAAAATTCACCAGAAAAGCTCCGGGACTGCCAAAGGAGATGCAATTTAGACACCCGAAAGTAAGTACTATAGTAGCATTTTAAGCGCATCTACTAGTCATTCAAGCGCTAGTTTCATCAATACCATTTGGCATTCTTGCTTATCAGTTTGATTAACCTCTATTTCTTGTAAAGTGGTTGTGGCAGGAATAAGGGAATGATTTCTGTGGATACTATGTTTGCGAGTCCATCCGCCACACGACCTGTGAGCGGGGCTACACTAAAGAACAATATGAAGTACGTAAATAACAACATTCACAATTTTATTTTATTACCATCATTTGTGTTGAGTTTCATTCATATATATATATATATATATATATATATATATATATATATATATATGTATTGACCCCCTTCTTTAAATTAGATGTTTCGGAAGCGGGATGGACTCCTAGCACCATCTCGCATGCGAGCAATTCAAGAGGAATTGGCGGCATTCTTTCTTGACCACATGATCCCTGAAGGCGGAGAATTCTATGTGGACCCTGAGTCCGTATGATTATATTTGTAAGAGATAATTATTGTATATATGTAGCTGGTAGTGTCAGATAGATATACGAGAACTTGTTGTTCGACCAATCTTTCGGAGAAGGAGAGGTGGTCGATATCACTTCTCTCTGTATGCATATATGTTCATGACGATCTTCTGTTTCCTTCGTTTGCTTACTAGCTAGTCAGCGTGTCTAGTCTTCTCTATACATACGTATAGTACGTAGCGTCGACCAAGCACGGACATAAGAGAGGACACTTCTCTTTATTAATTATAGCTAGCTAACACAATATATGAAACACCTAAATTAACCCCCCAAAACCCCCAAACCCCCCCCCCCCCTTCAAAAAAAAACTCCAGCCACAGAAATGCTGACGCGTGGATGCCTATTGGTCCCGGTTGGTGCCACCAACCGGGACCAAAGGGTCTCCTGCCTGGGCTCTGCGCACTGCCCACATG
This sequence comes from Triticum monococcum, assembly GCA_034509565.1. Lineage (NCBI taxonomy): Eukaryota > Viridiplantae > Streptophyta > Magnoliopsida > Poales > Poaceae > Triticum > Triticum monococcum. Next base: position 16,432,322 of record CM067842.1, read on the forward strand.
AAGGCCCATCAGTCCCGATTCTGGATTGAACCGGGACTAAAGGGTCGGGGCATTAGTACCGACACTTTAGTCCCGGTTCAGGAACCGGGACTAAAGGCCCTTACGAACCGGGACTATAGGCCATTTTTCTACCAGTGTCTGGACGTCTTGTCATGCTCAACATGGTGGCCGGCCTTGGATCTCTCTATAGCGAGGTAGCCACGGAGGCTTGATGGTCGGGGTTTGGTGCTTGGCACCTGATGCGTAGTGGACTAGTTGCAGACATGAAGTGTTGGGCCGAATTTGGGGCTATGCCAGTTGTGGTTGGGCAACCAAGGTAGTGAAGGGAAGTCTTGGCGGTGGCGGATCCAGTCTTCTATTGCTCTGTGGTGTACTATGCTGCCATGGTGAGACTCTTTGGTGGCAGCGGAGCCCGACAGCTGTGAGGCTTCATTGGCTGCGGGCGCTGAAGTCCACCTTCGTGTGGGTTGCCAGGGTGGACATCGTGCGTGGATCTGGGCTCAGTAATGCGGTGGCAGATGGTTCGTCTAGCTGGATGGAGCAAGTTGGGGGCTGTGCAAGTGCGCGGGGTTGCCTAGAGGTGCCCCCCGTGAAGTCACACACGATGGGTCTTTACTGAATGGAGTCACACGATTGTTCTTTACTGAATGGAGTCACACGATGGGTCCTTGCTAACACTTTTATCTGTATTTTTAATTCAAATTAAGTAAATATGAGAGCCTATGAATTTGAATTTTTCAAGTAACATGTATTTTAGGAATCCATGATATGATCCCATGGGTAAGACTTTCAATGTCTAACGTACCTAGAAGTCATCAAATGGGTCTTTCAAATCATCCTTGATATCTTTTCGGAATCATACTAAGCAAATCAGATAATTAATAGTATAATAGATTATGTCCAAACGTACTAAAATACATGAATGGTTTGCTTTTTTGTTTTTGTTAGTTATTTTATGCTAAAACTAGAAATAATGAAAGTACGTTTTGATAAGGAAATATGCAGTTTTTCGATTAAATTAATCCACGAATAAATCATGAGCATGACATGGACAACATTGATAACACACTGATTACGATCTAACAGAGCATGTACTACGCATATAGTAGAAACATCTATGCATATCGCTAGTACTGTTACAACAGAAAGAAACACGAGAGGGATAAACGATATATACCCTCCAATCAGGCACGCGGCGGTGGTGTCGGTGGCAGCAGCCGCGGCATCCTCGGCGGCCTTCTTGTCGGCCTCGGCCTTCTCAGCGGTAGCACGGTCGGCGTCGGTCGACATGGTGATGACGAAGGTGATGCGGACGTAGATGAACAGAAGCGAGCAGTCGTGTAGTCGCTACCCAAAAACCTAATCGCCCCTCTCCCGTACAGGGTCCGGAGAGGCGGGGTTTCGGAGGCCTGCTGTCCCATCAACCGTGTACGCGGTGAATGGGACGGAGTCGCCGGCGGCAGCAGCAACAGAGGAACGACGTGGGCGTGGAGGTGGAGATGCGTTCTGTTTCATGGCGGCTAGGGTTGGCAGCGCCCCACATATATATGTGCGGCTGCGCGTGGAGGGACGTGGGCTGAACCCACGTCCAAGTCGGTAGCCCACGATCCGACATCTCAGATCGTGGCCCTACCTGTCAAAGACTCTCCGTTCCTGACCGGCAAAAAGAAGCGCATAGGAGTGAGCTCGGCTCAGTTCAATCCCGCAACCCGCGGCGCGTCGTGACGAGGCGTGGCGTGGCAAGGCAGGCGGAGGAGGAGTGCGCGAGGGCCTCATCTCTTCTCAAGCTCCAATAGAATGAGGGAGAGAATCCCTTATAAACCACTCCATCTCGCCTTCCACTTCCGGGGTGGGACTAAACTTCCCACCACCTTGTCATGCCACCTACTTGGGCCCTTGGAGATCAAATCTGAAATTGTCATATGGGCTCTAGGCCCATCTCATATTTCAACAATCCCCCACCAGATCTCAGGGGCCCAGTTTGTCCTTTGTTCCAAACACTGTTTTGATATACCCGCATTTCAGTGGAGACCGATTAAGGTTGAGCTCCACCTAGACCAAGTAGTTACACTCCTTCACAACTGAACAATGGACTATACCTTGAATTGTCAGTTTGGCGTCAAGAAGTTTCACCACAAGTCTCACTGATACGAGGCTGCCGAAGGCCGACCCCTCGGGTGGAGCATATTAGTCACACTCCTGGCCTGTTCATGAGCTTGATAGAGATCACCCCAATCTCATAGACTGTGACCAACAGTCAGGCTCATATAGGTGTGTTCCTCCAAAGATCGCTCTGTAGGATAGCATCTTGCTTATGCATATAAGCCTTGGAACACATTAAGATAGTAGTCATCCTTCCATACAGTTTCCGAGAGTATTGCATCTCCAACGGAGTGGGTTAGTAAAGTTACTCTCCTTAGTTCGACACTGGCTTGTTTTCCCAGGTCCTACTTCACGGGATCTCCGATCACATAGGTTAGGTTACTACCATGGCAACTCATGTGGGTCTCATAGCCATCTCCCTTGATGCGCTATCTATCACAACACGTGATAGCCCTTTAGTAAAGGGATCTGCCAGATTCTTAGCCGTTTGAATATAATCCAACGCTATCACTCCGGAGTTCCTCAATTTTTTGACAGCTTTCAATCTCATTTTTATGTGTTTGTTGGACTTCATGTTGTCCTTTGAACTCTTCACCTTGACAATAACTGTTTGATTGTCACAGTTCATAAGGATGGCCGGAACCGGCTTCTCAACCACTGGCAAGTCCATCAACAGATCTCGAAGCCATTCTGCTTCGCCACCCGATGTGTCTAATGCTGTTAATTCTGCTTCCATTGTCGATCTTATTAAGATCATTTGCTTGCAAGACTTCCAAGAAACAGCACCACCTCCAAGAGTAAACATATACCCAATTGTGGCCTTCATCTCATCAGCATCAGATATCCAATTCGCATCACTATACCCTTCAAGTACCGACGGGTATCCGGTATAGTGAAGTCCATAGTTCATAGTACCTTTCAGATAGCGCATAACTCTCTCAAGAGCATGCCAATGTACATCACCCGGTTTGGAAACAAATCAGCTCAGTTTGCTAATAGAAAATGTGATGCCAGGCCTCGTTGCGCTCGCTAGATACTGGAGTGAACCAACAATCTGAGAGTATCTTAATAGATCTATGGCTGTGCCTTTAGACTTTCGAATCAGCACACTAGGATGATATGGTGTTTGAGATGGTTTGCAGTCCGAATATCCAAAATGACTCAACACCTTCTCAACATAATGGGATTGCAGAAGTGTAATCCCACCTTCATCATCTCTCAATAGCTTGATGTTCAAGATAACATCAGCCACTCCAAGGTCCTTCATCTCAAAGTTCTGAGATAGGAAAGACTTAACCTCCTCGATCAACTTGAGATTAGTCCCAAATATCTGTATGTCATCAACATACAAATACAGTATAACTCCTTCGCCCCCACCATAGCGATAGTATACACATTTGTCGGCCTCTTTAACAACAAAGCCAACATATGTCAACGTTTCATTAAACTTGTCATGCCATTGCTTAGGCGCTTGTCTCAGGCCATACAAAGATTTCACCAACTTACACACCTTTCCTTCCTGACCATCCATCACAAAGCCATCAGGCTGTTGCATATAGATTTCCTCCTTCAGCTCTCCGTTCAGGAAAGCCGTCTTAACATCCATCTGATGAATGAGAAGACCATGTGAGGCCGCCAATGAGAGTAATACTCGAATGGTTGTCAGTCTGGCCACAGGTGAATAAGTGTCGAAGAAATCTTCTTCTTCTTTCTGGGCGTGGCCCTTGGCCACAAGCCTAGCCTTGTACTTTTCTATCGTACCGTTGGGCCTAAGCTTCTTCTTGAACACCCACTTGCATCCCAATGGTTTGCAACCATAAGGAAGTTCAGTAAGATCCCAAGTCCCGTTAGCCATGATGGAATCCATCTTGGTACGGACCGCATCCTTCCAGTAGTAAGCTTCTGAAGATGCATACGCTTCTGAAATAGATGTGGGATTATCCTCCACGAGGTATATGAAGAAATCATCACCAAAGGTCTTTACAGTCCTTTGTCTCTTGCCCCTACCAAGGGATTCCTCATTATCCTCCTCAGGATTTTCATCATATGTTTGATTATAATATTCCATCGGAATGGCAGGTTCAGGAGTCTCCTCAGATTCCTTTCTAGAAGTGCTTTGTACATCTCTCATGGGGAAAATGTCCTCAAAGAATGTAGCATCTTTAGACTCCATAATTGTACCGACCTTCATGTCAGGTACCTCAGATTTCACTACTAGAAATCTATAGCCAACACTATTCATAGCGTAGCCCAAATTAACACAGTCCACAGTCTTTGGTCCAAGCTTACGCTTTTTGGGGATCAGCACATTAACTTTCGCCAAGCAGCCCCAGGTACGTAAGTACGAGAGTGTTGTCCTTCTCTTGGTCCACTTCTCATAAGGAGTGATCTCGTTATCCTTTGTCGGAACTTTATTCAGGACATGACATGATGTCATTATAGCCTCCCCCACCATGCCTTGGATAAACCTGACGTATCTAACATGGCGTTAACCAAATCAGTTAGAGTACGGTTTTTCCGCTCGGCAACCCCGTTTTACTGGGGTGAGTAGGGAGGCGTCCTCTCGTGAATAATGCCGTGTTCCGCACAAAAGGCATCAAACTCTTTCGAGAAGTACTCTCCACCACGATCTGACCGAACTCGTTTAATTTTCTTTTCAAGTTGATTCTCAACTTCTGCCTTATAGATTTTGAAGTAGTGTAGAGCCTCATCTTTAGTATTTAACAGATATACATAGCAATATCTAGTGGAATCATCTATCAAAGTCATGAAATATTTCTTTCCACCTTTAGTCAACACACCATTCATCTCACAAAGATCAGAATGTATGAGTTCCAGTGGCGCCAAGTGTCTCTCCTCAGCTGCCTTGTGAGGCTTGTGAGGTTTCTTAGATTGCACATACGAATGGCACTTAGAACCTTTGGCTAAAGTGAAACTCGGGATTAAATTCAATTTTGCTAGCCGCGTCATAACACCAAAACTAATGTAACAAAGACGTGAATGCCAGACTTCAGATTCATTAACACTCAAATGAATATTGTTCACGACTTTATTACATAGATTTGCAAGAGAAAGGCGGAACATGCCTCTGCATTCATAACCCTTTCCAACAAATAGTCCATATTTCGTAACAACTAATTTATTAGACTCGAATACCAACTTAAACCCTTCTCTACATAGAAGGGAGCCACTAACGAGGTTCTTCTTGATGGCGGGGACATGCTGCACGTTCTTCAGCTGCACGATCCTTCCCGAAGTAAACTTCAGATCGACCGTGCCAACACCAAGAACAGAAGCACTCCCACCATTCCCCATCAGTACGGACCCGTGACCTGTGGCCTGGTAAGAAGAAAACAATGAAATGTCAGCACACACATGAACACCTGCACCTGTGTCGACCCACCAATCGGTGGATGGCCAAACTGAAAATACAGCAAATAAATTACCGTACCCAGATGCACCACTCTCATTGTTGCTCACAATCATATTGACAGACTTGGAGTCCTGCCCTTGCTTCTTATACTTGTTTGGGCACTTTTTGGCCCAATGTTCAAGCGAACCACAAGTAAAGCAGCCCTCATCCTTCTTGTTCTTCTTGAAGGTCTTCTTACCCTTCTTCTTAAAGTCGGCACTCTGTTGGACACCGTTCTTTCCCTTGGGTTTGTGGGAATTGGAGTTCTTCTGATGCACCATATTGGCCACAGAAGTTCCTTCGACCCCTTTTCCGTGCGAGTCCTTTGGCCTTGAATTCTGCTCAACACTCAGATGGCCAATGACATCCTCCACAGAGAATTCACGCCTCTGATGTTTCAGAGTGGTGGCAAAGTTCCTCCAGGAATTGGGAAGCTTAGCGATTATGCAGCCCGCGACAAACTTGCCCGGTAACTCGCACTTAAGAAGCTCAAGCTCCTTAACAATGCATATTATCTCATGAGCCTGCTCCAATACAGGACGGTTTTCAACCATCTTGTAGTCGTGGAACTGCTCTATAATATACATCTCGCTCCCTGCATCGGCAGCCCCGAACTTAGATTCGAGCGCCTCCCACAAGTCCTGTTGGGGAACGTAGTAATTTCGAAAATTTTCCTACGCACACGCAAAATCATGGTGATGCATAGCAACGAGAGGGGAGAGTGTTGTCTACGTACTAACGCAGACCGACTGCGGAAGCGATCACACAACGTAGAGGAAGTAGTCGTACGTCTTCTTCCCGATCCGACCGATCCAAGCACCGTTACTCCGGCACCTCCGAGTTCTTAGCACACGTTCAGCTCGATGACGTTCCTCGGGCTCCGATCCAGCAAAGCATCGAGGAAGAGTTTCTTCAGCACGACGGCGTGATGACGATCTTGATGTACTACCGACGCAGGGCTTCACCTAAGCACTATAACGGTATGATCGAGGTGGAATTTGGTGGCAGGGGGCACTGCACACGGCTAAGGAACGATCTCAAGGATCAACTTGTGTGTCTTGGGGTGCCCCCTGCCCCCGTATATAAAGGTTGGAGGAGGGGGAGCCGGCCGGCCAGGGAGAGGAGGCGCAGGGGAGTCCTACTCCCACCGGGAGTAGGACTCCCCCTCCAATCCTAATCCTATTAGGACTCCCGGGGGGGAAAGGAGAGAGAGGGGGGCCGGCCCCTTCTCCTTGTCCTACTAGGACTTGGGGAAAGGGGGGGCGCCGGCCAGCTATGGGCTTGTCCCTTTTCCCTTTTTCCACTAAGGCCCAATAGGCCCATTAGTCTCCCGGGGGGTTCCGGTAACCCTCCCGGTATTCCGGTAAAATCCCGATTTCACCCGGAACACTTCCTATGTCCAAACATAGGCTTCCAATATATCAATCTTTACGTCTCGACCATTTCGAGACTCCTCGTCATGTCCGTGATCTCATCCGGGACTCCGAACAACCTTCGGTTCATCAAAATGCATAAACTCATAATAACTGTCATCGTAACGTTAAGCGTGCGGACCCTACGGTTCGAGAACAATGTAGACATGACCGAGACACGTCTCCGGTCAATAACCAATAGCGGGACCTGGATGCCCATATTGGCTCCTACATATTCTACGAAGATCTTTATCGGTCAGACCGCATAACAACATACGTTGTTCCCTTTGTCATCGGTATGTTACTTGCCCGAGATTCGATCGTCGGTATCCAATACCTAGTTCAATCTCGTTACCGGCAAGTCTCTTTACTCGTTCCGTAATACATCATCTCACAACTAACATATTAGTTGCAGTGCTTGCAAGGCTTATGTGATGTGCATTACCGAGAGGGCCCAGAGATACCTCTCCGACAATCGGAGTGACAAACCCTAATCTCGAAATACGCCAACCCAACATCTACCATTGGAGACACCTGTAGTACTCCTTTATAATCACCCAGTTACGTTGTGACGTTTGGTAGTACCCAAAGTGTTCCTCCGGTAAGCGGGAGTTGCATAATCTCATAGTTATAGGAACATGTATAAGTCATGAAGAAAGCAATAGCAACATACTAAACGATCGGGTGCTAAGCTAATGGAATGGGTCATGTCAATCAGATCATTCTACTAATGATGTGACCTCGTTAATCAAATAACAACTCTTTGTTCATGGTTAGGAAACATAACCATCTTTGATTAACGAGCTAGTCAAGTAGAGGCATACTAGTGACACTTTGTTGGTCTATGTATTCACACATGTATTATGTTTCCGGTTAATACAATTCTAGCATGAATAATAAACATTTATCATGATATAAGGAAATAAACAATAACTTTATTATTGCCTCTAGGGCATATTTCCTTCAGTCTCCCACTTGCACTAGAGTCAATAATCTAGATTACACAGTAATGATTCTAACACCCATGGAGCCTTGGTGCTGATCATGTTTTGCTCGTGGAAGAGGCTTAGTCAACGGGTCTGCAACATTCAGATCCGTATGTATCTTGCAAATCTCTATGTCTCCCACCTGGACTAAATCCCGGATGGAGTTGAAGCGTCTCTTGATGTGTTTGGTTCTTTTGTGAAATCTGGATTCCTTTGCCAAGGCAATTGCACCAGTATTGTCACAGAAGATTTTCATTGGACCCGATGCACTAGGTATGACACCTAGATCGGATATGAACTCCTTCATCCAGACTCCTTCGTTTGCTGCTTCCGAAGCAGCTATGTACTCCGCTTCACATGTAGATCCCGCTACGACGCTTTGTTTAGAACTGCACCAACTGACAGCTCCACCGTTTAAAGTAAACACGTATCCGATTTGCGATTTAGAATCATCCGGATCAGTGTCAAAGCTTGCATCAACGTAACCTTTTACGGTGAGCTCTTTGTCACCTGCATATACGAGAAACATATCCTTAGTCCTTTTCAGGTATTTCAGGATATTCTTGACCGCTGTCCAGTGATCCATTCCTGGATTACTTTGGTACCTCCCTGCTAAACTTATAGCAAGGCACACATCAGGTCTGGTACACAGCATTGCATACATGATAGAGCCTATGGCTGAAGCATAGGGAACATCTTTCATTTTCTCTCTATCTTCTGCAGTGGTCAGGCATTGAGTCTTACTCAACTTCATACCTTGTAACACAGGCAAGAACCCCTTCTTTGCTTGATCCATTTTGAACTTCTTCAAAATCTTGTCAAGGTATGTGCTTTGTGAAAGTCCAATTAAGCGTTTTGATCTATCTCTATAGATCTTTATGCCTAATATGTAAGCAGCTTCCCCGAGGTCTTTCATCGAAAAACTTTTATTCAAGTATCCCTTTATGCTATCCAGAAATTCTATATCATTTCCAATCAGCAATATGTCATCCACATATAATATTAGAAATGCTACAGAGCTCCCACTCACTTTCTTGTAAATACAGGCTTCTCCAAAAGTCTGTATAAAGCCAAATGCTTTGATCACACTATCAAAGCGTTTATTCCAACTCCGAGATGCTTGCACCAGTCCATAAATGGATCGCTGGAGTTTGCATACTTTGTTAGCTCCCTTTGGATCGACAAAACCTTCTGGTTGCATCATATACAACTCTTCTTCCAGAAATCCATTCAGGAATGCAGTTTTGACATCCATCTGCCATATTTCATAATCATAAAATGCGGCAATTGCTAACATGATTCTGACGGACTTAAGCATCGCTACGGGTGAGAAGGTCTCATCGTAGTCAACCCCTTGAACTTGCCGAAAACCTTTCGCGACAAGTCGAGCTTTATAGACAGTAATATTACCGTCAGCGTCAGTCTTTTTCTTGAAGATCCATTTATTCTCAATTGCTTGCCGATCATCGGGCAAGTCAACCAAAGTCCATACTTTGTTTTCATACATGGATCCCATCTCAGATTTCATGGCCTCAAGCCACTTTGCGGAATCTGGGCTCACCATCGCTTCTTCATAGTTCGTAGGTTCATCATGATCTAGCATCATGACTTCCAGAACTGGATTACCATACCACTCTGGTGCGGATCTCACTCTGGTTGATCTACGTGGTTCAGTAGTATCTTGTTCTGAAGCTTCATGATCATCATCATTAGCTTCCTCACTGATTGGTATAGGTGTCGCAGAAACAGTTTTCTGTGATGTACTATTTTCCAATAAGGGAGCAGGTACAGTTACCTCGTCAAGTTCTACTTTCCTCCCACTCACTTCTTTCGAGAGAAACTCCTTCTCTAGAAAGTTTCCGAATTTAGCAACAAAAGTCTTGCCTTCGGATCTGTGATAGAAGGTGTATCCAATAGTTTCCTTTGGATATCCTATGAAGACACACTTCTCCGATTTGGGTTCGAGCTTATCAGGTTGAAGCTTTTTCACATAAGCATCGCAGCCCCAAACTTTAAGAAACGACAACTTTGGTTTCTTGCCAAACCATAGTTCATAAGGTGTCGTCTCAACGGATTTTGATGGTGCCCTATTTAACGTGAATGCGGCCGTCTCTAAAGCATAACCCCAAAACGATAGCGGTAAATCAGTAAGAGACATCATAGATCGCACCATATCTAGTAAAGTACGATTACGATGTTCGGACACACCATTATGCTGTGGTGTTCCGGGTGGCGTGAGTTGCGAAACTATTCCACAATTTTTCAAATGTACACCAAACTCGTAACTCAAATATTCTCCTCCACGATCAGATCGTAGAAACTTTATTTTCTTGTTACGATAATTTTCAACCTCACTCTGAAATTCTTTGAACTTTTCAAATGTTTCAGACTTATGTTTCATTAAGTAGATATACCCATATCTGCTTAAATCATCTGTGAAGGTGAGAAAATAACGATATCCGCCACGAGCCTCAATATTCATCGGACCACATACATCGGTATGTATGATTTCCAACAAATCTGTTGCTCTCTCCATAGTACCGGAGAACGGTGTCTTAGTCATCTTGCCTATGAGGCACGGTTCGCAAGTACCAAGTGATTCATAATCAAGTGGTTCCAAAAGCCCATCAGTATGGAGTTTCTTCATGCGCTTTACACCGATATGACCTAAACGGCAGTGCCACAAATAAGTTGCACTATCATTATTAACTTTGCATCTTTTGGCTTCTACATTATGAATATGTGTATCACTATCTTCGAGATTCAACAAGAATAGACCACTCTTCAAAGGTGCATGACCATAAAAGATATTATTCATATAAATAGAACAACCATTATTCTCTGATTTAAATGAATAACCGTCTCGCATCAAACAAGATCCAGATATATTGTTCATGCTCAACGCTGGCACCAAATAACAATTATTTAGGTTTAATATTAATCCCGAAGGTAGATGTAGAGGTAGCGTGCCGACTGCGATCACATCGACTTTGGAACCGTTTCCCACGCGCATCGTCACCTCGTCCTTTGCTAGCGTCCGCTTATTCCGTAGTCCCTGTTTCGAGTTGCAAATATTAGCAACAGAACCAGTATCAAATACCCAGGTGCTACTGCGAGCTCTAGTAAGGTACACATCAATAACATGTATATCACATATACCTTTGCTCACTTTGCCATCCTTCTTATCCGCCAAATACTTGGGGCAGTTCCGCTTCCAGTGACCAGTCTGCTTGCAGTAGAAGCACTCAGTTTCAGGCTTAGGTCCAGACTTAGGTTTCTTCTTCTGAGCAGCAACTTGCTTGCTGTTCTTCTTGAAGTTTCCCTTCTTCTTTCCTTTGCCCTTTTTCTTGAAACTAGTGGTTTTGTTAACCATCAACACTTGATGCTCCTTCTTGATTTCTACCTCCGCAGCTTTCAGCATTGCGAAGAGCTCGGGAATAGTCTTGTTCATCCCTTGCATATTATAGTTCATCACGAAGCTCTTGTAGCTTGGTGGCAGTGATTGGAGAATTCTGTCAATGACGCAGTCATCTGGAAGATTAACTCCCATCTGAATCAAGTGATTATTATACCCAGACATTTTGAGTATATGCTCACTGACAGAACTGTTCTCCTCCATCTTGCAGCTATAGAACTTATTGGAGACTTCATATCTCTCAATTCGGGCATTTGCTTGAAATATTAACTTCAACTCCTGGAACATCTCATATGCACCATGACGTTCAAAACGTCGTTGAAGTCCCATTTCTAAGCCGTAAAGCATGGCACACTGAACTATCGAGTAGTCATCAGCTTTGCTCTGCCAGACGTCCATAACATCTGGCGTTGCTCCAGCAGCAGGCCTGTCACCCAGCGGTGCTTCCAGGACGTAATTCTTCTGTGCAGCAATGAGGATAATCCTCAGGTTACGGACCCAGTCCGTGTAATTGCTACCATCATCTTTCAACTTTGCTTTCTCAAGGAACGCATTAAAATTCAACGGAACAATAGCACGAGCCATCTATCTACAATCAACATAAACAAGCAAGATACTATCAGGTACTAAGTTCATGATAAGTTTAAGTTCAGTTAATCAAATTACTTAGGAACTCCCACTTAGATAGACATCCCTCTAATCCTCTAAGTGATCACGTGATCCAAATCAACTAAACCATAACCGATCATCACGTGAGATGGAGTAGTTTTCAATGGTGAACATCGTTATGTTGATCATATCTACTATATGATTCACGCTCGACCTTTCGGTCTCCGTGTTCCGAGGCCATATCTGTATATGCTTGGCTCGTCAAGTATAACCCGAGTATTCTGTGTGTGCAACTGTTTTGCACCCGTTGTATTTGGACGTAGAGCTTATCACACCCGATCATCACGTGGTGTCTGGGCACGACGAACTTTGGCAACGGTGCATACTCGGGGAGAACACTTCTTGATAATTTAGCGAGAGATCATCTTATAATGCTACCGTCAATCAAAGCAAGATAAGATGCATAAAAAGATAAACATCACATGCAATCAATATAAGTGATATGATATGGCCATCATCATCTTGTGCTTGTGATCTCCATCTCCGAAGCACCGTCATGATCACCATCGTCACCGGCGCGACACCTTGATCTCCATCGTAGCATCGTTGTCGTCTCGCCAATCTTATGCTTCCACGACTATCACTACCGTTTAGTAATCAAGTAAAGCATTACATCGCGATTGCATTGCATACAATAAAGCGACAACCATATGGCTCCTGCCAGTTGCCGATAACTCGGTTACAAAACATGATCATCTCATACAATAAAATCAGCATCATGCCTTGACCATATCACATCACAACATACCCTGCAAAAACAAGTTAGACGTCCTCTACTTTGTTTGTTGCAAGTTTTACGTGGCTGCTACGGGCTTAAGTAAGAACTCATCTCACCTACCCATCAAAACCACAACGATAGTTCGTCAAATAGACTCTGTTTTAACCTTCTCAAGGACCGGGCGTAGTCACACTTGGTTCTACTAAAGTTGGAGAGACAGTCTTCCGCAAGCCATCTATGTGCAAAGCACGTCGAGGGAACCGGTCTCGCGTAAGAGTACGCGTAAGGTTGGTCCGGATCGTCTCACCCAACAATACCGCCGAACCAAAGTATGACATGCTGGTAGGCAGTATGACTTGTATCGCCCACAACTCACTTGTGTTCTACTCGTGCAAATAACATCAAACCATAAAACCTAGGCTCTGATACCACTATTGGGGAACGTAGTAATTTCGAAAATTTTCCTACGCACACGCAAGATCATGGTGATGCATAGCAACGAGAGGGGAGAGTGTTGTCTACGTACCAACGCAGACCGACTGCGGAAGCGATCACACAACGTAGAGGAAGTAGTCGTACGTCTTCTTCCCGATCCGACCAATCCAAGCACCGTTACTCCGGCACCTCCGAGTTCTTAGCACACGTTCAGCTCGATGACGTTCCTCGGGCTCCGATCCAGCAAAGCGTCGAGGAAGAGTTTCGTCAGCACGACGGCGTGATGACGATCTTGATGTACTACCGACGCAGGGCTTCGCCTAAGCACTGTAACGGTATGATCGAGGTGGAATTTGGTGGCAGGGGGCACCGCACACGGCTAAGGAACGATCTCAAGGATCAACTTGTGTGTCTTGGGGTGCCCCCTGCCCCCGTATATAAAGGTTGGAGGAGGGGGAGCCGGCCGGCCAGGGAGAGGAGGCGCAGGGGAGTCCTACTCCCACTGGGAGTAGGACTCCCCCTCCAATCCTAATCCTATTAGGACTCCCGGGGGGGAAAGGAGAGAGAGGGGGGCCGGCCCCTTCTCCTAGTCCTACTAGGACTTGGGGAAAGGGGGGGCGCCGGCCAGCTATGGGCTTGTCCCTTTTCTCTTTTTCCACTAAGGCCCAATAGGCCCATTAGTCTCCCGGGGGGTTCCGGTAACCCTCCCGGTATTCCTGTAAAATCCCGATTTCACCCGGAACACTTCCTATGTCCAAACATAGGCTTCCAATATATCAATCTTTACGTCTCGACCATTTCGAGACTCCTCGTCATGTCCGTGATCTCATCCGGGACTCCGAACAACCTTCAGTACATCAAAATGCATAAACTCATAATAACTGTCATCGTAACGTTAAGCGTGCGGACCCTACAGTTCGAGAACAATGTAGACATGACCGAGACACGTCTCCGGTCAATAACCAATAGCGGGACCTGGATGCCCATATTGGCTCCTACATATTCTACGAAGATCTTTATCGGTCAGACCGCATAACAACATACGTTGTTCCCTTTGTCATCGGTATGTTACTTGCCCGAGATTCGATCATCGGTATCCAATACCTAGTTCAATCTCGTTACCGGCAAGTCTCTTTACTCGTTCCGTAATACATCATCTCACAACTAACATATTAGTTGCAGTGCTTGCAAGGCTTATGTGATGTGCATTACCGAGAGGGCCCAGAGATACCTCTGCGACAATCGGAGTGACAAACCCTAATCTCAAAATACGCCAACCCAACATCTACCATTGGAGACACCTGTAGTACTCCTTTATAATCACCCAGTTACGTTGTGACGTTTGGTAGTACCCAAAGTGTTCCTCCGGTAAGCGGGAGTTGCATAATCTCATAGTTATAGGAACATGTATAAGTCATGAAGAAAGCAATAGCAACATACTAAACGATCGGGTGCTAAGCTAATGGAATGGGTCATGTAAATCAGATCATTCTACTACTGATGTGACCTCGTTAATAAATAACAACTCTTTGTTCATGGTTAGGAAACATAACCATCTTTGATTAACGAGCTAGTCAAGTAGAGGCATACTAGTGACACTTTGTTGGTCTATGTATTCACACATGTATTATGTTTCCGGTTAATACAATTCTAGCATGAATAATAAACATTTATCATGATATAAGGAAATAAATAATAACTTTATTATTGCCTCTAGGGCATATTTCCTTCAAGTCCTTGGCAGACCACACATGGAAATATGCGTCAACCAGCTTATCTCCAATCACGCTCAGAACTGCCCCGAGGAACACGACAGTGGCCTCCTTGAACGCCTTCTCCTGTTCAGGAGCGATCGTTCCTATGGGAGTCACACCGGCGACCCAGAACACGTTCATGGCCGTGAGCCATAAGGTGGTTTTAGTCTGCCAACGCTTAAAGTACGTCCCCGTAAACGGGGACGGTTTCAGTGCAGCAGCAAAACCAGAATTCGAAAAACTCCTACACACAGTAGGTTTTTGGATTGATAAGGAAATAGGCAATTTTTCGATTAAATTAATCCACAAATAAATCATGAGCATGACATGGACAACATTGATAACACACTGATTACGATCTAACAGAGCATGTACTACGCATATAGTAGAAACATCTATGCATATCGCTAGTACTGCTACAATAGAAAGAAACACGAGAGGGATAAACAATGTATACCCTCCAATCGGCCACGCGGCGGTGGTGTCGGTGGCAGCAGCCGCGGCATCCTCGGCGGCCTTCTTGTCGGCCTCGGCCTTCTCAGCGACGGCACGGTCGGCGTCGGTCGACATGGTGATGACGAAGGTGATGCGGACGTAGATGAACAGAAGCGAGCAGTCGCTACCCAAAAACCTAATCGCCCCTCTCCCGTACAGGATCCGGAGAGGCGGGGTTTCGAAGGCCTGCTCTCCCGTCAACCGTGTACGCGGTGAACGGGACGGAGTCGCCGGCGGCAGCAGCAGCAGAGGAACGACGTGGGTGTGGAGGCGGAGATGCGTTCTGTTTCGTGGCGGCTAGGGTTGGCAGCGCCCCACATATATATGTGCGGCTGCGCGTGGAGAGACGTGGGCTGAACCCACGTCCAAGTCGGTAGCCCACGATCCGACGTCTCAGATCGTGGCCCTACCTGTCAAAGACTCTCCGTTCCTGACCAGCAAAAACAAGCGCATAGGAGTGAGGTCGGCTCGGCTCAATCCTGCAGCGCGGCGCGTCGCGTCGTGACGAGGCGAGGCGAGCGGAGGAGGAGTGCACGAGGCGAGCGGAGGAGGAGTGCGCGAGGGCCTCATCTCTTCGCAAGCTCCAATAGCATGAGAGAGAGAATCCCTTATAAACCACTCCACCTCTCCTTCCACTTCCGAGGTGGGACTAAACTTCCCACCACCTTGTCATGCCACCTACATGGGCCCTTAGAGATCAAATCTGAAATTGTCATATGGGCTCTAGGCCCATCTCATATTTTAATAGGTTTTTTGTACTTAGGTGCCTTGGCTGGTACCGAGTTCAACGCCAAACCTTCCGCAAAAAACAGAAACAGTCAATATAGTTGATATTCGGCTCATTTTCTCTCTGTCAAAAAATGGTTACTACTATCTTCATTACAGGGTCCATTGCATATGTCACCTCAGCCTTCGTATTTGCTGTTCCCTTGTATATATATATCGTCAATCATGTCTACACAACAAGAGGGGGCGTGATTCACTATCCGGTCATTACATGATCCATTGCATATGTTTCCTCAGCCTTTGTATTTGCTGTTCCTCAGTCATGACTACACAACAAGTGGGGATGTGATTCACTAGTCATGCCTTTACATGATCCATATCTCATACAGGAATCGAGCCACCAATAAATGCAACCATTGTTATGATATTTTTCAGAAGTTGCCGCCATAAATATTCATAATCCTGAACATTCTGCAAAGTAGAGCTAAGAAACAAGAGAATCTTTGAAGCGGTGCACAACTCAACACCCACCTCACAACGTTAACACAGCCTCTAATATGGATGAGTTGCTGCACTAGTACACCAGAGCAGATAGATCGAGAACCAATATATAGAAGCTGCAGTGACGTCAGTTTAAACAAGACATATCATTATTAATATTATAGTAGCCAAATACACTTGTTGTCATGCTCCAGCATACAGCTTATTTTTACAATGACCCAAATGACGAAACAGACAAATACACATACATATTTATTTTCCAGCAATACATGTGGCAGTCATCGTACACGTGACTGGCAACATATATATGAACTGTGCCCGGGAAACCAACTCTCAACATACATTCGCTCCAAGCAATAAGCGCATGCCAAGAACGCAGGTATAAGAGGTTTATTTAGAATAAAACATTATTAGTCACGATGATAAATTTACTCAAATATTGACTGTGGACTTCTGGACGCAGACCTCATAGCATGGCTGAAGAAGCTCCAATCAGGAGTCTCCTTACTTAGGGGCTGCGGCACTGTGGTGCTTAGCATTGCAGTTGCAGTCGTTTTTCAGCACGCATTCGACAAAGCACTTCTGGATTTCGCCACCATCGCCGCCTTCTAAGATGCACTTTCCTGCACAAGCACAGTTCTTGGAGCAGATGCAGTCAGTGACAAGACCAACTTTTTCAGTCTTGTCGATGCAAGTTTCTGCAGGCGCTGGTTCTGCATTAGCTGCAGCGATGAACAGGACGGCCAGCATCATGCCGACGGCAACCATCTTCATCTGAGCACCAGAAGCCATTGATGCTAGCTAGCTTTGGAAAGGAGACTATATTGCTGTGTGTACTGGCTTGTGAAGCTGTGGGCTGTTGATGCATGTTTTGCTCCAGGCCCTTGGTATTTATAGAGAGCCAATGAATGCATGCATGCCCCGCCTTTTCTCTACTCTAGTTAGCCTCCCGTTGCACAAAAGGAGGGGGAAATGCGAGTGCCTGCGTTCATTCCCGGCCACACACATGAACGTACCGATGTGGATGTGGATGAGCTTAAGCCATGAGTAGGTGTTCACATGCAATTAGTGGATACTTTTTTTTATCTTCTCAATTTGGACATTAGCTTACTCTGCCTCTTCTTATGGTATTTAATTAATCAACTAATTAGCTGTTCACTTCTTATCCAGTGTCCAGGCCACCACGTCCTGCTAATACACTTAATGGATTATATACACACACACGTTTTTCCACACCACTTTTGTTATACTCCCTCCTGTCCTTTTTAATTTGCATATAAGTTTTGTGTGAAGTTAAAGTATCTCTATTTGGACCAAACTTATAGAAAAAGTTAACAACATTGACAATATCAAATCAATATCGTTATATTCATTATTGTAGATGTTAATATTTTAACATAAATTTGGTCAAACTTCGTCTATTTTGACTTGACAGAAATCTAATACGCGGAGTACATTATACTTTGACTTGTCAAGATGAACCGTACAGTAAGATGTTTTGTGCAGAAACAGAAATATTTTGAATGGATTAACCTATCTCTCTTTTATGCCCAAAGTTAGTCAGACGATGACTCTTGTGCACGATAAACTAGATTCATACTAACTTTATTTTTGTTGTTTGAAGAATAAAAGAATGGAAAACTGAAGGTCGGAGATAAGTTATCCACTATTTTTACTGGACCTTAGCTGTGAATCGACAGAATTGTTGTGTCTGGTATTATATGTAAATCATGTAAACGAGAACATAAAACAATTCAAACTGTAATTAATTGGCATCCTCATGCTTTATATATGTGGAGCTGACACCGCGCTTTCCACCCCCACGTCGCCCTCCTTGGGCGACTCGGGGGAAACCCTAGCCGCTGCCCAGCAGCCAGCCCCCACCGCCTCTCCAGCATCGCCTCAGCTGGAGGGTTGGCCGGTGAAGCCGCGCCGGACCCCATGATGGTAGTGACAGGGCCGACTCAAGTATGGTTATTTCCTTCAAATAGTTAAATTTCATTCCCTTGAATTTTCTTAATCCAAGGACAGTTTTCATCAGGCAAGCAAATGATTTTAAACAAGATTGATGATTTACTACACTTTTTTGTCCTTTGGGCAGGGTGCTAAAAGAGACTAAATAGTACGTGATTCACGCTTCTTGGTGTCCTCTTGCACCAGCAATGCATGCCGTCGTGTACTTATATGCCCATGCATGAAATATAGAACGCATGAGATAGCTTGCCATGATGTGACACATAGATGGACCATGTACGAAAAGAAATATGGAAATCATATATTGGACTCCTATCCACGTATATATGCTTGCACTATTACAGACCACACTTTGCTTATCCGGAAGATGTAACAGAGAAAATCTGTCGGAAAACCTTGCAGTCCATGGTTAGCCATTTAGCCACTGACCGAGTCTGCAAGCCTTGTTTCACTACCCTGGAGACCGTGTGCGTCCTGATATTTATAGGCCTTGCACCTGAGATTTAATATATTATTGCCTTGGAATAACTGGATAGTCCTAGTACATAATCAAAATGAACGTTAACCAGCTAGTGAATGATGTTTCAGCTTCTCATTGCGGACACTATATTTTTCAGTTCATTCTTGCGGTTTTAGTCACATAGTTAGTTGTTGAGTTCTCATCTAATGTCACCACTACTAGATGAGAACTTTGAGCTATGCCGAGAACTAAAACACGGGAACTCAGCAAACACGTTGTATGCCGAGAGCCAAAATCGACACAACATGGAGCAAGGCAAAGACAGGTTGTTACCGAGAGACAAGCAAAAGGAACTCGGAAAACAGAACAATCTCGGCAACGGCGTCATATGCCGGAAGCCAAACAGTAAGCTCACGGCAATGGGGTGCCATGTGGCACAGTAAGCTCATGGCAATGTGGTGCCTTGTGGCAAGTCCGTCAATTGTTGACGGTGCAGTGATGGTGGGTAAACTTTGCCAAAAGCCCGCACTTTGGTACTCGGCGAAGCGTCGTTTCATTGCATAATTCAAGCACTATTAGATGAACATTACATGCTTTTTTGTTTCGCTAGCTAAAGCAGTAGATCTCGATATGACTATTCACATTCATTTAGGGTTTTCAGTCGAGTCTTGCCAATGAGGACTGTTTATTCGCAACCCGCATATGGACTTTTAAGCGGAGGGCTGCTCGTCCGGCTTTGGAGGTATAATTAATTTGAGGATGTGATAGGTCATTTGCAGTAATTTGTGCCACCGATGGCCTATTGCCGAACCATGAACCTCCCGCACGGCGCGAAAATGCAGTAGACTTGAGGTAGTCACCGTCGGCCTCATTCTTCCTGCAATGACGAATGCCGAACGAGGAAAAGTGGTATCTGCAAAGCATGTTGCACCCGTGGTTTTTTTCGGACCGCCTGCAATGTTTGAGACATTTATTGCATTCCTAGGATTTCAATGAGGGAAATTGCAAATCTGCACGACAGCCACATGAACTGATGTCTAGAAGCGGTTTGGAAAATCCAATATGGGTTCTTTGCGACATGCGTAGGTCTTGTTCAGTTGAAGGAGGGGCATGCCCCCCCACCAGGGAGGTTGAATTTAGCTTGGTGCCATGCCGGGTGCAGCCGTTTAAATCCAAGGAAGGAAACCACCAACGTAGCTAATGTGGCAGGCTGACCTCAAGGAATAGAACAAGAGCTAAAGAAGACGTGGAGGTCAAGATAGCCACTGAGGATTCAAATTCTGATGCTCACATTCGTACTGTATGTGTCTCCCATACAGTATTTCGATCAGAAAACAAGGAAGATAGCATGGCTGGATCTAGGTGGGTCTGCTGCTTGGTAGACCTGCATGTTAGAGAGAGAGAGAGAGAGAGAGAGAGGGAGAGAGAGAGGGGGAGAGAGAGAGAGACATGATAAACCTTAACAATGCTTGAAACTTTTAAGCCATATGATTGTGTACACTATTTCTCGCTGTTCTGGTCTTGTAGTTACATGATAAACCATTAATGAAATTATTTATAACTTTAAAACTTATATTATCTTTACATTTATTTAAAGGGCTCAAAATATGTATGTAAATTTTGTGCAAAAAGAATATGATTGCCTATTGAAAAAAGAGAGAAGCTAAGCTAGAGGTAGACAGAATTCGGACAACTGCATTTTTTTCACATATCGCAAAGTACTTATGTTTGTTAACTAAAATTATTTTGCAGGTACTTTATCTCATACATGGGATTATTATTTTTGTAAGCTATAACATTCTAATGATCAATATCTCACGGAGGGTGCTACACATATCAATCATTGTCCTTATCTTTCTATTTTGTTGTTTTCTCACATAGGCACAACATAAAACAAGGGAATATTGTACTATAAAAGAAGGGAAGGCGTGATGCACGACACTATCTCTCTTGAACTTGTAGTAACTATCTCCGGCCCGTCATTTCATGGTCCACCCTAATTATTCCACAATATTCATATGGGTTGTCCTCTTGTATACTACCAATCCAAACTACACAACAAGGGATAGCGTGATACACGCCAGCCCATCATGTGATGGTACTTGTCTCATACAGGGAGCCCTACATGCATTCATTGTAACGGTATTGATATATCTGCGAATTAACTCCCTTTTCGGTTCTTTGAATTAAAAAATTACAGAAGTTCCACCTCAAACCATGAAACATATCCATCATCAGCAGATGAGGCTTCTGTGTGTTCCTCTGATGCCCCATCAGTGAAGAAGACATGAATGGTAGCAGGCCTGCCAGAGTGTTAGGATGGCCACTAGAGGATGGGGATGCCATCATGGTAAGATCGAAGAGCTTCTGCTGTTTGCTGGAGACGTGCAACATGCATGCGCGTGCGGTGGTCATGTATCTCGCTCTGTATCTATTATATTGCTTGGTGGTCCAGTCGTCAGGAATAACGCTTCTTGAATCCGAAGAAGGTGGTGAGTATGCATGGATGTGGTGTGACAACAATGTGTGTGAATGAAAGTTTGAAAAGTAATTAAAATGGGGCCTTGAAAACTCCATAATAATAGAGTTTTCGTGGTAATGGTGCTTGTACTTCTTTACAATATGGCCCCTTGGTAGATGAAACATTGGCATTTCTTATCATGCGCCTGTTAAGCATATCCTTTATGCAGCACGTAAACAAAAGAAACAAGTAACTCAACTCAACTAGTTCTCCTTATAAAACATCGTCAAAGGTTTTGGGCATTGAATACTTCAGCCCGGTTCTCACGAGCCCTAGAACCGTCATCACCCTCCCACTAGCCCTCGCCACCACCGGGCAAAACCCACGTGGTGGTTGCTAGTGACAAGACTGTCTTGTGCAGACACATTGTGAAGGCCGGCGCTTGGAAAACATGGCACGCTCAGCGTGGTGGACGACCTTGGATCTCTCGACGGTATGGCAACCATGAAGGCTCGATGGTTGGGGTTTGGTTCTTTGCACCAAGTGCTCAATGGATTCATTGGAGCTGTGATGTGGTGCGCCCAATTGAGTAAAATGCATAAAACTACCAGTTTAGCATCATAGCTCTCGGAAACCACCACTTTACAAAACGTGACACTTTGCACCGATCGAAATTTTGACAGTGGTAAAAACACTGAACCATAAAATGAGTGCATTTTGACGTGGCCGATCACTCGTGGGCTGACAGCGGTGACAGCGCAGAACTAATGAGCGTTAATGGTCGTACCGACAGATATCCGGTCGGCCCGTTCCCCTAAAGGAAACAGTGGCTTTCCATCCTCTCCTCTCGCTCCCCTCTTCCTCGCTCCCCTCTGTGCCGCCGCAATGACCTCTAGGAGAGATCTGGAAGACAACAACAAGGAGGAGGAGCAGACCTAAACTGGCACGGACGTGGACATGTGGGTATGTATACACTCATTGCAGTTAGGGTTTGACAATTATAACTAGCAGAGTGTGACATTTTAGATCCTCCGTTCTCTGCCTCTAGTCTGTGCCTAAGGCTTCTTTTTCAATGCAGGAGAATCCTGATACAACTATTGATGCTTCCTTCTGTGGCATAGTGACTGGTCCAAAGATCAAATGCAAGCTTTACCAGTTTAGGGGCAACAAATGTGCTACATTCGATGGCATAAACACAGGTAGAAGATTCTATGGTTGTGCTAAGCAGGTAATAATTGATGAGCTGTTTTGTTTACTGAATGTGCTCTGGAGTTGAATATGCTTGTGTTTACTGAATCAATACTGTTAATTGAAGTATTAATGTTAACTGAATCACCACTGTTAATTGAAGTATAACTGTTAAGTAAATCACTACTGTTAATTGAACATTGTACTATTAATTGAACTATTACTATTAATAGGACCTTGTACTGTTAACTAAATTGGTACTATGAACTGAATTATTACTATCAATTCATACTGGTAGCAGTAATTTGATAGTGAAAACTACATCCCTATTGTTAACTGAATGTGCTACTTTTAAATGAATGGGTCTTTTACATTTCTTTCCTTGACTCAAACCCACTACTCATATTTGCCCCTAATTTCAAAGCATGCTCAAATTTGCCGCTCTGTCGTTAGGTGCACTTACAGAAATGCCCTTCTTTGCCGTTACTGTCAGTTCAAAGTGCTTTAACCGCTATCTAGACGTTTGCTGGACATTTTGCCCCTGACTCCACGTGTCACTTACAGGTAGGTCCCACTCAAAAAAAATAAATGAAAAACTCTTTCTCTAACCCCCCCCTCCTTCTCTCACTCACTTACATGTGGGGCTGAACTAGAAAAAAGAAAAAATAAAAGAAAAGGGAAAATTTGAAGGAAATATGCCCTAGAGGCAATAATAACGTTATTATTTATTTCCTTATTTCATGATAAATGTTTATTATTCATGCTAGAATTGTATTAATCGGAAACATAATACTGAAGGAAATATGCCCTAGAGGCAATAATAAAGTTATTATTTATTTCCTTATTTCATGATAAATGTTTATTATTCATGCTAGAATTGTATTAACCGGAAACATAATACATGTGTGAATACATAGACAAACAGAGTGTCACTAGTATGCCTCTACTTGACTAGCTCGTTAATCGAAGATGGTTATGTTTCCTAACCATAGACATGAGTTGTCATTTGGCTAACGTGATCACATCATTAGGAGAATGATGTGATTGACTTGACCCATTCCGTTAGCTTAGCACCCGATCATTTAGTATGATGCTATTGCTTTCTTCATGACTTATACATGTTCCTATGACTATGAGATTATGCAACTCCCGTTTACCGGAGGAACACTTTGTGTGCTACCAAACGTCACAATGTAACTGGGTGATTATAAAGGTGCCCTATAGGTGTCTCCAAAGGTACTTGTTGGGTTGGCGTATTTCGAGATTAGGATTTGTCACTCCGATTGTCGGAGAGGTATCTCTGGGCCCACTCGGTAATGCACATCACTTAAGCCTTGCAACCATTGCAACTAATGAGTTAGTTGCGGGATGATGTATTACAGAACGAGTAAAGAGACTTGCCGGTAACAAGATTGAACTAGGTATTGAGATACCGACAATCGAATCTCGGGCAAGTAACATACCGATGACAAAGGGAACAACGTATGTTGTCATGCGGTCTGACCGATAAAGATCTTTGTAGAATATGTGGGAGCCAATATGAGCATCCAGGTTCCGCTGTTGGTTATTGACCGGAGACGTGTCTCGGTCATGTCTACATAGTTCTCAAACCCGTAGGGTCCGCACGCTTAACGTTTCGATGACAGTTATATTATGAGTTTATATGTTTTGATGTACCAAAAGTTGTTCGGAGTCCCGTATGTGATCATGGACATGACGGGGAGTCTCGAAATGGTCGAGACATAAAGATTGATATATTGGACGACTATATTCCGACACCGAAAGTGTTCCGGGTGATTTCGGAGAAGACCGGAGTGCCGGAGGGTTACCGGAACCCCCTCCCCCCCGGAGAAGTAATGGGCCTTACGGGCCCTAGTGCAGGCCGCGCGCCCCTCCCCCTCTGGTCCGAATTGGACTAGGAGAGGGGGGCGGCGCCCCCCTTTCCTTCTCCCTCTCCCCCTTCCTTTCCCCCTCCTAGTAGGAGTAGGAAAGAGGGGAGTCCTACTCCTACTAGGAGGAGGACTCCTCCTCCAGGCGCACCATAGAGGGCCGGCCGGCCTCCCACTTGCTCCTTGATATACAGGGGCAGGGGGCACCCCAGAGACACAACAATTGATCTGTTTGATCTTTTAGCCATGTGCGGTGCCCCCCTCCACAATAGTCCACCTCGATAATACTGTAGCAGTGCTTAGGCGAAGCCCTGCGTTGGTAGAACATCAACATCGTCACCACGCCGTCGTGCTAACGAAACTGTCCCGAAACACTCGGCTGGATCGGAGTTCGTGGGACGTCGTCGGGCTGAACATGTGCTGAACTCGGAGGTGACATGCGTTCGGTACTTGATCGGTCGGATCGTGAAGACGTACGACTACACCAACCGCGTTGTGCTAACGCTTCCGCTTTTGGTCTACAAGGGTATGTGGACAACACTGTCCCCTCTCGGTGCTATGCATCACCATGATCTTGCGTGTACGTAGGAATTTTTTTGAAATTACTATGTTCCCCAACAAATACATGTGTGAATACATAGACAAAACAGAGTGTCACTAGTGTGCCTCCACTTGACTAGCTCGTTGATCAAAGATGGTTAAGTTTCCTAGCCATAGACATGAGTTGTCATTTTATAAACGGGGTCACATCATTAGGACAATGATGTGATTGACTTGACCCATTCTGTTATCTTAGCACTTGATCGTTTTAGTTTACTGTATTGCTTTCTTCGTGACCTATACATGTTCCTATAACTATGAGATTATGCAACTCCCGGTTACCGGAGGAACACTTTGCGTGCTACCAAAATGTCACAACGTAACTGGGTGATTATAAAGGTGCTCTACAGGTGTCTCTGATGGTAGTTGTTGAGTTGGCATTGATCAAGATTAGGATTTGTCACTCCGATTGTCGGAGAGGTATCTCTAGGCCTTCTCGGTAATGCACATCACTATAAGCCTTTCAAGCAATGTGACTAATGAGTTAGTTGTGGGATGATGCATTAATGAACGAGTAAAAAGACTTGCCGGTAACGAGATTGTGCTAGGTATTAAGATACCGACGATCGAATCTCGGGCAAGTAACATACCGATGACAAAGGGAACAACGTATGTTGTTATGCGGTTTGACCGATAAAGATCTTCGTAGAATATGTAGGAGCGAATATGACCATCCAGGTTCCGCTATTGGTTATTAACCGGAGACATGTCTCGGTCATGTCTACATAGTTCTTGAGCCCATAGGGTCCGCACGCTTAACGTTCGGTGACGATTTGTATTATGAGTTTATGTGTTTTGATGTACCGAAGGTAGTTCGGAGTCTCAGATGAGATCGGGGACATGGCGAGGAGTCTCGAAATGGTCGAGACGTTATGATCGATATATTGGACGGCTATATTCGGACATCGGAAAGGTTCCGAGTGATTCGGGTATTTTTCGGAGTACCGGGGAGTTACGGGAATTCGTCCGGGGAGTCAATGCGCCTTAATGGGCCTTAGTGGGAAGAAGAGGCAGCAGTCAGGAGGTGGCGCACGCCCCTCCCAAGCCCAGTCCAAATTGAATAAGGGGTTTGGGGCGCGGCCCCCCTCTCCCTTCCTTCCCCCTCCCCCTCCTTTCCCCCTTCTCCTAGTTGGACTAGGAAAGGAGGAAACCTACTCCTACTAGGAATAGGAATCCTACTCCTTTGGCGCGCCCCTCCTAGGGCCAGCCTCCTCCTCCCTTGCTCCTTTATATACGGGGGAAGGGGGCACACCAAGACACAAGTTAATCATTGATCTCTCTTAGCCGTGTGCGGTGCCCCCCTGCACCATAATCCACCTCGGTCATATTGTAGCGCTGCTTAGGTGAAGCCCTGCGTCGGTATCTTCATCAACACCGTCACCATGCTGCCGTGCTGAAGGAACTCTCCCGCGAAGCTCTACTGGATCGTGAGTTCGCGGGACATCACCGAGCTGAACGTGTGCTGAACGCGGATGTGCCGTACATTCGGTACTGAGGATCGGTCGATCGTGAAGACGTACGACTACATCAACCGTGTTGTCATAACGCTTCCACTTATGGTCTACGAGGGTACGGTGAAGACACTCTCCCCTCTTGTTGCTATGCATCACCATGATCTTGTGTGAACGTAGGATTTTTTTTTTGAAATTACTACGTTCCCCAACAGTGGCATCAGGGCCAGGTTTATGCGTAGATGTTATATGCACGAGTAGAACACAAGTGAGTTGTTGGTGATACAAGTCATACTGCTTACCAACATGTCATAATTTGGTTCAGCAGTATTGTTGGATGAAGCGGCCCGGACAAACATTATGCGTACGCTTACGCGAGACTGGTTCTACCGACGTGCTTTGCACACAGCTGGCTGACGGGTGTAAGTTTCTCCAACTTTACTTGAATCGAGTGTGGTTACGCCCGGTCCATGAGAAGGTTTAAATGGCACTAACTTGACGAACTATCGTTGTAGTTTTTGATGCGTAGGTAAGAACGGTTCTTGCTCAGCCCGTAGCAGCTGCATAAAACTTGCAACAACAAAGTAGAGGACGTCTAACTTGTTTTTGCAGGGCATGTTGTGATGTGATATGGTCAAGACATGATGCTATATTTTATTGTATGAGATGATCATGTTTTGTAACGGAGTTATGGCAACTGGCAGGAGCCATACAGTTGTCACTTTATTGTATGCAATGCAATCGCCCTGTAATTGCTTTACTTTATCACTAAGCGGTAGTGATAGTCGTAGAAGCAATAGTTCGCAAGACGAAAACGATGCTACGATGGAGATCAAGGTGTCGCACCGGTGACGTTGGTGATCATGACGGTGCTTTGAAGATGGAGATCAAAGGCACAAGATGATGATGGCCGTATCATATCACTTATATTGATTGCATGTGATGTTTATCCTCTATGCATCTTACTCTGCTTTGATTGACGGTAGCATTATAAGATGATCTCTCACTAAATTTCAAGGTATAAGTATTCTCCCTGAGTATGCACCGTTGCGGAAGTTCATCATGCCGAGACACCACGTGATGATCGGGTGTGATAAGCTCTACGTTCAAATACATTGGGTGTAAGCCAGTTTTTGCACACGCAGAATACTCAGGTTAAACTTGACGAGCCTAGCATATGCAGATATGGCCTCGGAACACTGAGACCGAAAGGTCGAGCGTGAATCATATAGTAGATATGATCAACATAGTGATGTTCACCATTGAAAACTACTCCATTTCATGTGATGATTGGTTATGGTTTAGTTGATATGGATCACGTGCTCACTTAGATGATTAGAGGGATGTCTATCTAAGTGGGAGTTCTTAAGTAATATGATTAATTGAACTTTAATTTATCATGAACTTAGTACCTGATAGTATTTTGCTTGTCTATGTTGTAGATAGATGGCCCGTGCTGTTGTTCCGTTAAATTTTAATGCGTTCCTTGAGAAAGCAAAGTTGAAAGATGATGGTAGCAATTAGATGGACTAGGTCCGTAACTTGAGGATTATCCTCATTGCTGCACAGAATAATTACGTCCTGAAAGCACCGCTGGGTGCCAGGCCTGCTGCAGATGCAACTGACGACGTTAAGAACGTCTGGCAGAGCAAAGCTAATGACTACTCGATAGTTCAGTGTGCCATGCTTTACGGCTTAGAACCGGGACTTCAACAACGTATTGAACGTCATGGAGCATATGAGATGTTCCAAGAGTTGAAGTTAATATTTCAAGCAAATGCCCGGACTGAGAGATATGAAGTCTCCAATAAGTTCTACAACTGCAAGATGGAGGAGAATAGTTCAGTCAGTGAACATATACTCAAAATGTCTGGGTATAATAATCACTTGATTCAACTGGGAGTTAATCTTTCGGATGATAGTGTCATTGACATAATTCTTCGATCACTGCCACCAGGCTAGAAGAGCTTGTGATGAACTATAATATGCAAGGGATGGATAAGACAATCCCCGAGCTCTTCGCAATGCTAAAGGCTGCGGAGGTAGAAATCAAGAAAGAGCATCAAGTGTTGATGGTCAACAAGATCACCAGTTTCAAGAAAAGCGTAAAGGAAAGAAGAAGGGCAACTTCAAGAAGAACACCAAATAAGTTGCTGCTCGGGAGAAGAAACCCAAGTCTGGACCTAAGCCTGAGACTGAGTGCTTCTACCGCAAACAGACTGGTCACTGGAAGCGGAACTGCACCAAGTATTTGGCGCATAAGAAGAATGGCAAGGTGAACAAAGGTATATGTGATATACATGTTATTGATGTGTACCTTACTAATGCTCGCAGTAGCACCTGGGTATTTGATACTGGTTATGTTGCTAATATTTGCAATTCGAAACAGGGATTATGGATTAAGCGAAGATGGGCTAAGGACGAGGTGATGATGCGCGTGGGAAATGGTTCGAAAGTCGATGTGATCGCGGTCGGCACACTACCTCTACATCTACCTTCGGGATTAGTTTTAGACCTAAATAATTGTTATTTGGTGCCAGCATTAAGCATGAACATTATATCTGGATCTTGTTTGATGTGAGATGGTTATTCATTTAAATAAGAGAATAATGGTTATTCTATTTAGATGAGTAATATATTTTATGGTCATGCACCCTTAAAGAGTGGTCTATTTTTATTAAATCTCGATAGTAGTGATACACATATTCATAATATTGAAGCCAAAAGATGCAGAGTTGATAATGATAGTGCAACTTATTTGTGGCACTGCCGTTTAGGTCATATTGGTGTAAAGCGCATGAAGCAACTCCATGCTGATGGAATTTTGGAATCACTTGATGCTTGTGAACCATGCCTTATGGGCAATATGACTAAGACTCCGTTCTCCGGAACAATGGAGCGAACAACTGACTTATTGGAAATAATACATGCCGATGTATGTGATCCGATGAGTGTTGAGGCTCGCGGCAGGTATCATTATTTTCTGACCTTCACAGATGATTTGAGCAGATATGGGTATATCTACTTGATCAAACATAAGTCTAAAACATTTGAAAAGTTCATATAATTTTAGAGTAAAGTGGAAAATCATCGTAACAAGAAAATAAAGTTTCCACGATCTGATCGTGGAGGAGAATATTTGAGTTACAAGTTTGGTCTTCATTTGAAACAATGCGGAATAGTTTCACAACTCACGCCACCTGGAACACCACAACGTAATGGTGTATTCGAACATCGTAACCGTACTTTATAAGATATGGTGCAATCTATGATGTCTCT
The DNA here is from genome assembly GCA_034509565.1 of Triticum monococcum. Lineage (NCBI taxonomy): Eukaryota > Viridiplantae > Streptophyta > Magnoliopsida > Poales > Poaceae > Triticum > Triticum monococcum. The sequence goes on from CM067842.1 coordinate 16,462,250, forward strand.
TACTGATTTATCACTATCGTTTTGGGGCTATGCATTAGAGACAGCTGCATTCACGTTAAATAGAGCACCATCTAAATCCATTGAGACGACACAATATGAACTATGGTTTGGCAAGAAACCAAAGTTGTCGCTTCTTAAAGTTTAGGGTTGCGATGCGTATGTGGAAAAGTTTCATCTTGATAGGCTCAAACCCAAAATCAGAGAAATGTGTCTTCAGAGGATACCCAAAGAAGATAGTTGAGTACACCTTCTATCACAGATCCGAAGGCAAGACATTCGTTGCTAAGAATGGATCGTTTCTAGAGAAGGAATTTCTCTCAAAAGAAGTGAGTGGGAGGAAAGTAGAACTTGATGAGCTAACTGTACCTGCTCCCTTATTGGAAAGTAGTTCATCACAGAAATCTGTTCCTATGACTCCTACACCAATTAGTGAGGAAGCTAATGATGATGATCCTGTAACTTCAGATCAAGTTACTACCGAACCTCGTAGGTCAACCAGAGTGAGATCCGCACCAAAGTGGTATGGTAATCATGTTCTAGAGGTCATGTTACTTGACTATGACGAACCTACAAACTATGAGGAAGCGATGATGAGCCCAGATTCCGCAAAATGGCTTGAGGCCATGAAATCTGAGATGGGATCCATGTATGAGAACAAAGTGTGGACTTTGGTTGACTTGCCCGATGATCGGCAAGCCATAGAAAATAAATGGATCTTCAAGAGGAAGACGGGCGCTGATAGTAGTGTTACTATCTACAAAGCTAGACTTGTCAAAAATGGTTTTGACAAAGTTCGAGGTGTTGACTACGATGAGATTTTCCCACTCATAGCGATGCTTAAGTCTGTCCGAATCATGTTAGCAAATTGCCACATTTTATGCAATCTGGTAAATGGATGTCAAAACTACATTCCTTAATGGATTTCTTAAAGAAGAGTTGTATATGATGCAACCAGAAGGTTTTGTCGATCCTAAAGGTGCTAACAAAATGTGCAAGCTTCAGCGATCCATCTATGGACTGGTGCAAGCATCTCGGAGTTGGAATATACGCTTTTATACAGACTTGCGGTAAAGCCTGTATTTACAAGAAAGTGAGTGGGAGCACTGCAGCATTTCTGATAAATATATGTGGATGACATATTGTTGATCGGAAATAATTTAGAATTTTTTGGAAAGCATAAAGGAGTATTTGAAAGGAGTTTTTCAAAGAAAGACCTCGGTGAAGTTAGTTACATGTTGAGCATCAAGATCTATAGAGATAGATCAAGACGCTTGATAAGATTTTTCAATGAGTACATAGCTTGACAAGATTTTGAAGTAGTTCAAAATGGAACAGTCAAAGAAAGAGTTCTTGCCTGTGTTACAAGGTGCAAAATTGAGTAAGACTCAAAGCCCGACCACAGCAGAAGATAGAAAGAGAATGAAAGTCATTTCCTATGCCTCAGCCATAGGTTCTATAAAGTATGTCATGCTGCGTACCAGATCTATCGTATACCCTACACTAAGTTTGACAAGGGAGTACAATAGTGATCTAGGAGTAGATCACTGAACAACGGTCAAAACTATCCTTAGTGGAATAAGGATATGTTTCTCGATTATGGAGGTGACAAAAGGTTCGTTGTAAAGGGTTACATCGATGCAAGTTTTGACACCGATCGAGGTGGCTCTAAATATGGATACATATTGAAAGTGGGAGTAATTAGCTAAAGTAGCTCCGTGCAGAGCATTGTAGACATAGAAATTTGCAAAATACATAAGGATCTAAATGTGTCAGACCCGTTGACTAAGCTTCTCTCACAAGCCAAACGTGATCACACCTTAGTACTCTTTGGGTGTTAATCACATAGCGATGTGAACTAGATTATTGACCCTACTAAAACCCTTTGGATATTACTCACATGGCGATGAGAACTATTGGTGATAAATCACATGGCGATGTGAAATAGATTATTGACTCAAGTGCAAGTGGGAGACTGAAGGAAATATTCCCTAAAGGCAATAATAAAGTTATTATTTATTTCCTTATTTCATGATAAATGTTTATTATTGATGCTAGAATTGTATTAACCAGAAACATAATACATGTGTGAATACATAGACAAAACAGAGTGTCACTAGTATGCCTCTACTTGACTAGCTCGTTGATCAAAGATCGTTAAGTTTCCTAGCCATAGACATGAGCTGTCATTTGATAAACGGGATCACATCATTAGGATAATGATGTGATTGACTTGACCCATTCCGTTAGCTTAGCACTTGATCGTTTTAGTTTACTGCTATTGCTTTCTTCATGACTTATACATGTTCCTGTAACTATGAGATTATGCTACGAAACGTCACAACATAATTGGGTGATTATAAAGGTGCTCTACAGGTGTCTCTGATGGTACTTATTGAGTTGGCATAGATCAAGTTTAGGATTTGTCACTCCGATTGTTGGAAAGGTATCTCTGGGCCCTCTCTGTAATGCACATCACTATAAGCCTTGCCAGCAATGTGACTAATGAGTTAGTTGCGGGATGATGCATTACGGAACAAGTAAAGCGAATTGCCGGTAACGAGATTGACCTAGGTATTGAGATACCGACGACCGAATCTCGGGCAAGTAACATACCGATGACAAAGGGAACAACGTATGTTGTTATGCGGTTTGACCGATTAAGATCTTCGTAGAATATGTAGGAGCCAATATGAGCATCCAGGTTCCGCTGTTGGTTATTGACCGGGGACGTGTCTTGGTCATGTCTACATAGTTCTCAAACCCGTAGGGTCCGCACGCTTAACGTTTGGTGACGATTTGTATTATGAGTTTATGTGTTTTGATGTACCTAAGGTAGTTCGGAGTCCCGAGTGAGATCGGGGACATGATGAGGAGTCTCGAAATGGTCGAGACGTAAAGATCGATATATTGGAAGGCTATATTCGGACACCGGAAAGGTTTCGAGTGATTCGGGTATTTTTCGGAGTACCGGAGAGTTACGGGAATTCGTCCGGGGAGTCAATGGGCCTTAATGGGCCTTAGTGGGAAGGAGAGGCAGCAGCCAGGAGGTGGCGCACGCCCCTCCCAAGCCCAGTCCGAATTGGACAAGGGGTTGGAGCGCGGCCCCCCTCTCCCTTCCTTCTCCCCTCCCCCTCCTTTCCCCCTTTTCCTAGTTGGACTGGGAATGGAGGAAACCTACTCCTACAAGGAGTAGGAATCCTACTCCTTTGGCGCGCCCCTCCTAGGGCCGGCCTCCTCCTCCCTTGCACGTTTATATACGGGGGCAGGGGGCACCCCAAGACACAAGTTGATCGTTGATCTCTCTTAGCCGTGTGCGGTGCCCCCCTCCACCATAATCCACCTCGGTCATAGCGTAGCAGTGCTTAGGCGAAGCTCTGCGTCGGTATCTTCGTCAACACCGTCACCACGCCATCGTGCTGAGGGAACTCTCCCGTGAAGCTCTACTGGATTGTGAGTTCGCGAGACGTCACCGAGCTGAACGTGTGCTGAACGCGAAGGTGCCGTACAATCGGTACTGGGGATTGGTCGATCCTGAAGACGTACGACTACATCAACCGCGTTGTCATAATGCTTCCGCTTACGGTCTACGAGGGTATGTAGACTACACTCTCCCCTCTCGTTGCTATGCATCACCATGATCTTGCGTGTACGTAGGATTTTTTTGAAATTACTACGTTCCCAAACAAAACTCTCTCTCACCTCTCTCTCTCTCTCTCTCCTACCTCACGGCGACTCTCTCTGCTCTGGTGAATCCCGATTTCTCCGACCTGTGCATCTGCCACCGCTGGCGCCCCGGGAACCACCGCGCTCTCTCTCCATCGCCCACTCTCTCCCTCTCACCCCCACTCCATTCACCCTCTAGCATCGGAGCGTCAAGAACAAGTCCGACGACATGACGATTTCGTGCACACGGTGACTATCCTCCTCTCAAAGAAACGATAGGTCTCAGAGCTCCAACGATGCAACCAGACCTTCACCACCAAAAATTGACTGTATACGAAGGTAGATGACACCGTCGACTCCATCTTCTCCAACTCCGTCCGCCATTTGTCGGCACCCGGTTCGTGGCCTCTCGTGATCCATAGATCCTAGAGACTGCACCTACAGCCCGCCGGAGATCCTCTCTTCCCTTCCGCTCTCCCCAAATGCTTGATTCCTTGCTATTGGTGCTGTCCCCGTGAGGTTTGCCTCGGCCGCCAGGCAAGGACATGTCGTGCTTCCCTGGACAAGTTATGTTGCATGCGTGCTCTAGAGGCTCCCGCAAACAAGCTTCTGCGCATGTGTGCTCCTTCTCCGCCACTGCAGCTTGCTCCCGGTGCATCGCCGCCGTTCCTAACCTCACGCCGGAGTGTAAGCTCCAGTTGTGAGGCCGAACGACGACCCACACTTTTTGACTCATTAGGTTTAGTGCTAAAATATTAGGAGTGGACCCCCACACTTAGGGCCTGTTCTGCTCTCCTCCAGCTTCTAACTTCATCAACTTCTCAAATAATTTTGTCCCGAACGTTTGGGCTCCGAAGCTAACTTCTCGAAGATGATCCAAATCGCAGTGTAAAAATATGAAGCTCGAGCGGCCCAGCTCCACCAATCGAAGAATCAGAAGTTCGCCCAATTTAGATGAAGCTGCCACCGCCAAAGAAAACGGTTCACTGCCCCCTGCTCGATAAAAAGAAACCATCGATCCCCAACCAATCGATTCCCCTCTCCCTCCCTCGTATCGTTGCACCGGGCCGAACAAGGCTGCCCCCAGCCGGCCCAATCAGTGCCAAATGGACCAGAGCCCTCCAAATTGGGCTGCAGCTTTATGAGAAGCTTCCCAATGCAGCCGAACGGTCCTGCTATCGCTACGTGAAGTTAGAAGCGAGGAGAAGAAGCCGGATATGTGAAGTTTTGAGAAGCCAGAGGAGATCCGAACATGCCCTTAATTAACACAATAAATTTACATTCTAAAATAAAAGTCACTAAGAAAAGAGTCTCTTTTATTTGGCCCCACGTGTAAGTGAATGAGAGAGATCGGTGAGAGAAAGAATTTTTTCCCTTTTGATTTTTTAGTGTGAGTCCCGCATGTAAGTGACATAAGGAGGCTAGGGCAAAATGTCCAGCAAACATTAAGATAGCAGTCAAAGCACTTTGACCTGACGGTAACGACACGGAAGAGCATTTCTATAAGTGCACCTAACGGTAGAGGGGTAAATTTGAGCATGCTTTGAAATTAGGGAAAATCTGAGTAGGTGATTCAAGTTAGGGAGAGAAATACATTTGTCCTAAATGAATTGGTACTGTTAATTGAATCACTGTAGTTAACTACATATGCTACTACTAAATGAATTTGATCTCTTAACTAAATTTGATACTTTTAACTGAATTGCGGCAGTAGTAATCTGTTAGTGTCAACTGAATTTGATACTGTGACCTGGACGAAGCAGTTTGACGATTTGTTTGGAAGAAAAGAGAAATAATGGAGCAAAGAACCACCAGAGGCCCCCCCTGATACCCACAAGACACCAGGGCATGCCAGCCCCCCCCCCCCCCCCCCCGAGGCCCATCTTCGCGCGATTCCAACGCCAAAAAAACCTATAAATACAGAAACCCCCAGAAATAACCCTAGATCGTAAGTTCCTCCGCCGCAAGCCTCTGTAGCCACAAAAAACCCAATCTAGACCCTGTTCCGGCACCTTGCTGGAGGGGGAAACCATCTCCGGAGGCCATCTTCATCATCCGGGCGGCCACCATGATGAGGAGGGAGTAGTCCATCCTCAGGGCTGAGGGTTTATACTAGTAGCTATGTGTTTGATCTCTCTCTCTCTCCCTCCTATTTTCAATTTGGCACGATCTTGATGGATCACGACCTTTGTTAATATAGTTGGATCACATGGTGTTTTCCCCTCTCTATCGTGTTGTGATGAATTGAGTTTTCCCTTTGAGATTTCGTTATTATCGGATTGAATACTTTTATGGATTTGAGAGCACTTGATGTATGTCTTGCTATGAATACCCATGGTGATAATGGGGGTATCGTCTTGATTCACTTGATATATGATTTGGCACTCAACTCACGGATTCCCGAGGAGACATTGGGGTAATCTATGCATAGGGGTTGATCCAAGTTTTCGTCCTTTTTTCTCCGGTAGAAATCTTGGGGCACTCTTTGAGGTTTTTTGTGTTGGATTGAGTATTATGAATCTGAAATTGTTTGATGCATATCGTATAATCAACTCATGGATACTCGCGGTGACATTGGAGTATCTAGGTGACATTAGAGTTGGTTGATGTGTATCATATGGTGTTATTTTAGTACGAACTCTTAGATAGATCGATCGGAAATGATAACTTGGTGTTATTTTAGTACGAACTCTTGGATAGATCGATCGGAAAGGATAACTTTAAGGCGGTTTCGTATCCTACAAACAATTTCGTCTTATGTTCTCCACTAGATAAGAACTTTGGAGCGATTCTTCATCTCACGTTGAGGGACGGTTATATGATCCAATTATTTTAGCATTGTTGACAGATTGCACTAGCGAAAGTACGAACCCTAGGCCTCATTTTCAAGCATTCAAATACCGTTTGTGCTCACTTTTGTTATTTGCTACCTTGCTGGTTTTTATTGTTCCTACTATTACAAAAATCAATATCTACTATCCATATTACCCTTGTGTCACCATCTCTTCGCCGAACTAGTGCACCTATACAATTTACCATTGTATTTGGTGTGTTGGGGGCACAAGAGACTCTTTGTTATTTGGTTGCAGTGTTGTTTGAGAGATCTTCATCATACGCCTCCCACAGATTGATAAACCTTAGGTAATCCACTTGTGGGAAATTTGCTACTATCCTACAAAACTCCGCGCTTGTAGGCCCTGTTGGGGAACGTAGTAATTTCAAAATTTTCCTACACAAACGCAAGATCATGGTGATGCATAGCAACGAGATGGGAGAGTGTTGTCCACGTACCCTCGTAGACCGAAAGCGGAAGCATTAGCACGACGCGGTTGATTTAGTCATATGTCTTCACGATCCGACCGATCAAGTACCGAACGCACGGTACCTCCGAGTTCTGCACACGTTCAACTCGATGACGTCCCTCGAACTCCGATCCAGACGAGCTTTGAGGGAGAGTTCCGTCAGCACGACGGCGTGGTGACAGTGATCATGTTCTATCGATGCAGGGCTTCGCCTAAGCACCGCTACGATATGACTGAGGTGGATTATGGTGGAGAGGGGCACCGCACACGGTTAAGAGATCAAGAGATCAATTGTTGTGTCTCTGGGGTGCCCCCTGCCCCCGTATATAAAGGAGTGGAGGAGGGGGAGGGCCGGCCCTCTCTATAGCGCGCCCTAGGGGAGTCCTACTCCCACCGGGAGTAGGATTCCCCCTTTCGTAGTAGAACTAGGAGCCCTTTCAAGTAGTAGGAGTAGGAGGGAAGGAATGGGAAGGGAAAAGGAGAAGGAAGGAAGGGGGCGCCCCCCTCCCTAGTCCAATTCGGACCAGCCCATGGGGAGGGGTGCGGCCACCCTTTGAGGCCTTTCTCTCCTTTCCCGTATGGCCCATTAAGGCCCAATACGAATTCCCGTAACTCCCCGGTACTCCCGAAAATACCCGAATCACTCGGAACCTTTCCGATGTCCGAATATAGTCGTCCAATATATCGATCTTTACGTCTCGACCATTTCGAGACTCCTCGTCATGTCCCCAATCTCATACGGGACTCCGAACTCCTTCGGTACATCAAAACACATAAACTCATAATATAACCGTCATCGAACTTTAAGCGTGCGGACCCTACGGGTTCGAGAACTATGTAGACATGACCGAGACACGTCTCCGGTCAATAACCAATAGCGGAACCTGGATGCTCATATTGGCTCCTACATATTCTACGAAGATCTTTATCGGTCAAACCGCATAACAACATACGTTGTTCCCTTTGTCATCGGTATATTACTTGCCCGAGATTCAATCGTCTGTATCTCAATACCTAGTTCAATCTCGTTACCGGCAAGTCTCTTTACTCGTTCCGTAACACATTATCCCGCAACTAACTCATTAGTTGCAATGCTTGCAAAGCTTATAGTGATGTGCATTACCGAGTGGGCCCAGAGATACCTCTGCGACAATTGGAATGACAAATCCTAATCTCGAAATATGCCAACCCAACAAGTACCTTCGGAGACACCTGTAGAGCACCTTTATAATCACCCAGTTACGTTGTGACGTTTGGTAGCACACAAAGTGTTCTTCCGGTAAACGGGAGTTGCATAATCTCATAGTCATGGGAGCATGTATAAGTCATGAAGAAAGCAATAGCAACAAACTAAACGATCAAGTGCTATGCTAACGGGATGGGTCAAGTCAATCACATCATTCTCTAATGATGTGACCCCGTTAATCAAATGACAACTCATGTCTATGGCTAGGAAACTTAACCATCTTTCAACGAGCTAGTCAAGTAGAGGCATACTAGTAACATATTGTTTGTCTATGTATTCACACATGTATTATGTTTCCGGTTAATACAGTTATAGCATGAATAATAAACATTTACCATGATATAAGGAAATAAATAATAACTTTATTATTGCCTCTGGGGCATATTTCCTTCAGTCTCCCACTTGCACTAGAGTCAATAATCTAGTTCACATCGCCATATGATTTAACATCAATAGTTCACATCACCATGTGATTAACACCCATAGTTCACATCGTCATGTGATCAACACCCAAAGGGTTTACTAGAGTCAATAATCTAGTTCACATCGCTATGTGACTAATACCCAAAGAGTACTAAGGTGTGATCATGTTTTGCTTGTGAGGGAAGTTTAGTCAATGGGTCTGCCACATTCAGATCCGTATGTATTTTGCAAATTTCTATGTCAACAATGCTCTGCACGGAGCTACTCTCGCTAATTACTCCCACTTTCAATATGTATCTAGATTGAGACTTTCAGTCATCTGGATCAGTGTCAAAACTTGCATCGACGTAACCCGTTACGACGAACCTTTTGTCACCTCCATAATCGAGAAACATATCCTTATTCCACTAAGGATAATTTTGACCAATGTCCAGTGATCTACTCCTAGATGACTATTGTACTCCCTTGCCAAACACAGGGCAGGGTATACAATAGGTCTGGTATACAACATGGCATACTTTATAGAACCTATGGCTGAGGCATAGGGAATGACTTTCATTCTCTCTCTATCTTCTGCCGTGGTCGGGTTTTGAGTCTTACTCAGTTTCACACCTTGTAACACAGTCAAGAACTCTTTCTTTGACTGTTCCATTTTGAACTACTTCAAAATCTTTTCAAGGTATATACTCATTGAAAAACTTAACAAGCGTCTTGATCTATCTCTATAGATCTTGATGCTCAATATGTAAGCAGCTTCACCGAGGTCTTTCTTTGAAAAACTCCTTTCAAACATTCCTTTATGCTTTGAGGAATAATTCTACATTATCTCCGATCAATAATATGTTATTCACATATACTTATCAGAAATGTTGTAGTGCTCCCACTCACTTTCTTGTAAATACAGGCTTCGCCGCAAGTATGTATAAAACTATATGCTTTGATCAACTTATCAAAGCGTATATTCCAACTCCGAGATGCTTGCACCAGTCCATATATAGATCGCTAGAGCTTGCATATTTTGTTAGTACCTTTAGGATTGACAAAACCTTCTGGTTGCATCATATACAACTATTCTTTAATAAATCTATTAAAGAATGCAGTTTTGTTTATCCATTTGCCAGATTTCATAAAATGCGGCAATTGCTAACATGATTCAGACAGACTTAAGCATAGATACGAGTGAGAAACTCTCATCGTAGTCAACACCTTGAACTTGTCGAAAACCTTTTTGCGACAATTCTAGCTTTGTAGATAGTAACACTACTATCAGCGTCCGTCTTCCTCTTGAAGATCCATTTAATATCAATGGCTCGCCGATCAATGGGCAAGTCAATCAAAGTCCATACTTTGTTCTCATACATGGATCTGATCTCAGATTTCATGGCCTCAAGCCATTTCGCGGAATCTGGGCTCATCATCGCTTCCTCATAGTTCGTAGGCTCGTCATGCTCAATTAACATGACCTCCAGAACAGGATTACCGCACCACTCTGGTGCGGATCTCACTCTGGTTTACCTGCGAGGTTTGGTAGTAACTTGATCTGAAGTTACATGATCATCATCATTAGCTTCCTCACTAATTGGTGTAGTAGTCACAGGAACAGATTTCTGTGATGAACTACTTTCCAATAAGGGAGCAGGTATAGTTACCTCATCAAGTTCTACTTTCCTCCCACTCACTTCTTTCGAGAGAAACTCCTTCTCTAGAAAGGATCCATTCTCAGCAATGAATATCCTGCCTTCGGATCTGTGATAGAAGGTGTACCCAACATTTTCTTTTGGGTATCCTATGAAGATGCACTTCTCCTATTTGGGTTTGAGCTTATCAGGTTGAAACATTTTCACATAAGCATTGCAACCTCAAACTTTAAGAAACGACAGCTTAGGTTTCTTCCCAAACCATAGTTCATACGGTGTCGTCTCAACGGATTTAGATGGTGCCCTATTTAACGTGAATGTAGTTGTCTCTAATGCATAACATCAAAACTATAGTGATTAATCGGTAAGAAAAATCATAGATTGCACTATATCCAATAATAGTACGGTTGTGACGTTCGGACACACCATTATGTTGTGGTGTTCAAGGTGGCACGATTTTGTGAAACTATTCCACATTGTTTTAATTTAAGACCAAACTCGTAACTCAAATATTTGTCTCTGCGATCAGATCGTAGAAACTTTATTTTCTTGTCACGATGATTTTCCACTTCACTCTGATGTTTTTTTGAACTTTTCAAATGTTTCAGACTTATGTTTCATCAAGTAGATATACCCATATCTGCTCAAATCATCTGTGAAGGTCAGAAAATAACGATACCCGCCGCGAGCCTCAACATTCATTGGACTGCATACATCATTATGTATTATTTCCAATAAGTCAGTTTCTTGCTCCATTGTTCCGGAGAACGGAGTCTTAGTCATCTTGCCCATGAGGCACGGTTCGCAAGCATCAACTGATTCATAATCAAGTGATTCCAAAAGCCCATCAGCATGGATTTTCTTCATGCGCTTTACACCAATATGACCTAAACGGCAGTGCCACAAATAAGTTGCACTATCATTATTAACTTTGCATATTTTGGCTTCAATATTATGAGAATGTGTATCACCACGATCGAGATCCAACAAACCATTTTCATTGGGTGTATGACCATAGAAGGTTTTATTCATGTAAATAGAACAACAATTTATTCTCTTACTTAAATGAATAACCGTATTGCAATAAACATGATCAAATCATATTCATGCTCAACGCAAACACCAAATAACACTTATTTAGGTTCAACACTAATCCCGAAAGTATAGGGAGTGTGCGATGATGATCATATCAATCTTGGAACCACTTCCAACACACATCGTCACTTCACCCTTAACTAGTCTCTGTTCATTCTGCAACTCCCGTTTCGAGTTACTACTCTTAGCAACTGAACCAGCATCAAATACCGAGGGGTTGCTACGAACACTAGTAAAATACACATCAATAATCTGTATATCAAATATACCTTTGTTCACTTTGCCATCCTTCTTATCCGCCAAATACTTGGGGCAGTTCCGCTCCAGTGACCAGTCCCTTTGCAGTAGAAGCACTTAGTCTCAGGCTTAGGACTAGACTTGGGCTTCTTCACTTGAGCAGCAACTTGCTTGCCGTTCTTCTTGAAGTTTCCTTTCTTTCCCTTTGCCCTTTTCTTGAAACTAGTGGTCTTGTTAATCATGAACACTTGATGCTCTTTCTTGATTTCTACCTTCATCGATTTCATCATCATGAAAAGCTCGGGAATCGTTTTCATCATCCCTTGCATACTATACTTCATCACAAAGTTCTACTAACTTGGTGATGGTGACTAGAGAATTCTGTCAATCACTATTTTATCTGGAAGATTAACTCCCACTTGATTCAAGCGATTGTAGTACCCAGACAATCTGAACACATGCTCACTGCTTGAGCTATTCTCCTCCATCTTTTAGCTATAAAACTTGTTGGAGACTTCATATCTCTCAACTCGGGTATTTGCTTGAAATATTAACTTCAACTCCTGGAACATCCATATGATCCATGACGTTCAAAGTGTCTTTAAAGTCCCGATTCTAAGCTGTTAAGCATGGTGCACTAAACTATCAAGTAGTCATCATATTGAGCTAGCCAAACGTTCATCACGTCTGCATCTGCTCCTCCAATAGGTCTGTCACCTAGCGGTGCATTAAGGACATAATTCTTCTATGCAGCAATGAGGATAAACCTCAGATCACGGATCCAATCCACATCATTGCTACTAACATCTTTCAACTTAGTTTTCTTCTAGGAACATATCAAAAATAAAACAGGGGAGCTAAACGCGAGCTATTGATCTACAACATAGATATGCTTATACTACCAGGACTAAGTTCATGATAAATTTAAGTTCAATTAATCATATTACTTAAGAACTCCCACTTAGAAAGACATCCTTCTAATCTTCTAAGTGATCACGTGATCCAAATCAACTAAACCATAACCCACGTGAAATGGAGTAGTTTTCAATGGTGAACATCACTCTGTTGATCATATCTACTATATGATTCATGCTCGACCTTTTGGTCTCAGTGTTCTGAGGCCATATCTGCATATGCTAGGCTCATCAAGTTTAACCTGAGTATTCTGCGTGTGCAAAACTGGCTTGCACCCGTTGTAGATGGACGTAGAGCTTATCACACTCGATCATCACGTGGTGTCTGGGCACGACGAACTTTGGCAACGGTGCATACTCAGGGAGAACACTTTTATCTTGAAATTTAGTGAGAGATCATCTTATAATGCTACTGTCAATTAAAGCAAGATAAGATGCATAAAAGATAAACATCACATGCAATCAAAATATGTGACATGATATGGCCATCATCATCTTGTGCCTTTGATCTCCATCTCCAAAACATCGTCGTGATTTTCATTGTCACCGGCATGACACCATGATCTCCATCATCTCGATCTATATCAATGTGTCGTCACATGGTCATCACGCCAACTATTGCTCTTGCAACTATTGCTATCGCATAGCGATAATTGTAAAGCAATTATTTGGCGCTTGCATCTTATGCAATAAAGAGACAACCATAAGGCTTCTGCCAGTTGCCGATAACTTTAACAAAACATGATCATCTTATACAACAACTTATATCTCATCACGTCTTGACCATATCACATCACAACATGCCCTGAAAAAACAAGTTAGACGTCCTCTACTTTGTTGTTGCAAGTTTTACATGGCTGCTACGGGCTTAGCAAGAACCGTTCTTACCTACGCATCAAAACCACAGCAATAGTTTATCAAGTTGGTGCGGTTTTAACCTTCTCAAGGACCGGGCGTAGCCACACTCGGTTCAACTAAAGTTGGAGAAACTGACACCCGCTAGTCACCTGTGTGCATATCACGGTGGTAAAACTAGTCTCGCGTAAGCGTACGCGTAATGTCGGTCCGGGCCGCTTCATCCAACAATACCGTCGAACCAAAGTGTGACATGCTAGTAAGCAGTATGACTTATATCGCCCACAACTCACTTGTGTTCTACTCGTGCATATTGATGAAGTCACATACCTACGGTAGGGACACGGACCCGTCCTAAAGAACCCTACCATAGGACATCCCTAGAAGAAGTCACCACTCAATCGACTTGAAGATATCTCAGTCGACGGGTTGAAGACACTCGACCAAGAAGCTGTCACTCGACCAAGAGGCCAACCACTCGACTGCCAGAAGACCTCAAGTCACTCTGTAGGCAAACGGTCGGCTATTAAGTAGACTTTATGGTTATTAAGACACTTTATTAGGGACGTTATCAGTAACGCCCACCTTAAATGTACCTTAAACCCTGCATTACTGAGGGAAGGCAAGGGCCGGCGAACTCTATATAAGCCACCCCCTCCTCAGTATCAAGGGTTCGCACCCCTGTCATTTTACACACGCATAATCCAGTCGACCGCCTCCGGGCACCGAGACGTAGGGCTGTTACTTCCTCCGAGAAGGGCCTGAACTCGTAAACCTTGCGTGCTTACAACTTCCCAATAGCTAAGGTCTAGCCTCTTCATACACACCCCCCTACCTCACTGTCAGACTTAGAACCACGACAGTTGGCGCCCACCGTGGGGCATTAGTCTTAGCGCCTAATTGGAGAAGTTGCGATTTTTCCGATCCACTTGATCATGTTTTCCTGCGGAGCTTTGGCAGAGGGCCGCGAGATCCATCTCGGCGGACTCACTTTCATCGCCGACGACTCCGCCTGGCTCCAGGAGGCGCCGCTTGACGTCGACTTGCTCCCCGTCCGTGGTGCGACGCACTTCCGCGCATGCGTCCGTGGCGTCCTCCTGCGGCAGCCGTCGACCCCATATCGGTCGACTCCCGTGTCATCTCCTCGTCCTGTCTCCCGCCAGCGCAAGCGCTCGGGTCGGTCGAGGCTCCAGCTATGGATGAAGCACGCAGTGGCACGCCAGTCGGCGGCCCCGCAAGTCGCGGCAATCGAGCCCGACGAATCCCTCTGCGGCATGTTCGATCTGTCGACTGGCTCCACGGAGACCGCATCCGAGTGCGATAGCAGCGACCCTTTGGCGGAGGTTCTGGTGGTCGAGGGGACATGCAGTCCTCCTAGATTCCATCACGCTGATAATGGTGCCGATAGATGTGATCCGTCGCATCCTCACGACGAATACCTCCCCGAACCTCTTACGTCATTACAGCGGGAGGAGCTTCATCGCCGGAACATGGACGCGCTCTACACCCCTATTGTTGGAGAAACCCCCGAGGCCCGGGCCTTGGAGGACGCGCGCTTGGCTAATCTAGCCGAGCGCACTCGACTGGAGAATCTACAGCGAGCTCTCGACGAGCGGGCGCGTCAGCGGGCTCCCGAGTCCAGTCGACGCCAGCAGGCTCCCGAGTCCAGTTGACACCAGCAAGCTCCCGAATCCAGTCGACGTCAGCTCTTCCCACCGCAGCAGGTATACCGAACTCCGGTTCAGAACCTGGCTGCCGCGGCCCGCATAGCAGAGTCAATCCAGCCCTCTTAGTCAGAGGCTGGCAGAGGATTGCTGCAGATCAGAGCATTGCTCCGAGCAGCGGGAAATCAGAATTCCGCCATCTCTCAGTTGCGGGACAGGATCCACAGTCGATCCGTTGCAACGGAAGCCGTCCAGTCGGCTCATAGCCCGAGATCGCCCCCGAGGCGTGAAGGACGTGGAGACCGGCACGATCAGTATAGGAGAAATGAACAATATGATCACCGACCCGACCGTGATGATAGACGTCGGGTGCCGTCCCCTCCCCCGAGGAGTGGATCATATGCACCTCGACATCGAGACGACAGGCGCCCCCATAACGTTGGGCAGAGGATCCCAGTCGACCCCAGAGACCCAGGCTTTGACGCGAGATCCATCCTCGTTCAAGGTCTGGTGGACAGGAACAGGGCTCATCGAGAGGGCCACAACAGAGATACGCCCACCGGCAGCAGGACACACGCATCGGGGCCTGAATGTTTCAGTCGAGCCATCAGGGCCGCGGTGATCCCTCCCAACTTCAGGCTGGCGACTGGAGTCAGCAAGTTCACCGGTGAGTCCAAGCCTGACACGTGGCTCCAGGATTACCGAGTGGCTGTGCAGATTGGCGGAGGCAATGATGAGGTGGCCATGAAGCATTTACCCCTCATGTTAGAAGGCTCAGCTAGGGCGTGGCTGAATCAGTTGGCGCCCAGCAGCATTTACACTTGGGAGGATCTCTCCCGAGTGTTTATCACAACCTTCGAAGGGACATGCAAGCGCCCGGAGCTGCGGTCTTGCGTGCAGAAGCCAAATGAAACTCTGAGAGAATACATCCAGAGGTGGATCACACTGCACCACTCGGTCGAGAACGTGCCAGACCATCAAGCAGTTTGCGCTTTCAAGGAAGGCGTCAAGTACAGGGAGTTGAATCTGAAGTTTGGCCGAACTGGAGAGATGTCCCTTAATCGGATGATGGAGATTGCCACCAAGTACGCTAATGGAGAAGACGAGGACCGACTCCGAAGTGGCAAACTCAAATCAGTCGCCCAAGAAACCGGAGGAAACTCCAGTCAGAAGCAGAAGCGGAAGGCCGAGCCAGCCGCCCCTGGGGAGGCCCTGGCTGTGGCCCAGGGAAATTTCAAGGGAAAGCCCAAGGACACATGGAAGCCCAAGAAGGTTAAAGATCAGGATGGGAATGATGTTCTGGACCTGCCATGTCACATCCACACCAAGAAAGATGAAGAAGGAAATTTTATTTTCCCGAAGCATACCACTCGACAGTGTCGGCTTCTGATTCAGCAGTTCCAGGGCAAGCAGCCCAAGGATAAGGAAAAAGAGCCGGACAGAGTTGAGGACAAGGAGGATAGTGACGATGGATACCCCCAAGTCAATTCCACCTTGATGATTTTTGCTGATGTCGAAAGCAAAAGTCGACTGAAAGTCATTAACCGTGAGGTGAACATGGTTGCCCCGGCGACTCCCAGTTACCTGAAGTGGTCTCAGACTGCCATCACATTCGACCAGTCCGATCACCCGACGCACATTGCCACCCCTGGGAGGCAAGCTTTGGTGGTCGACCTAGTTGTCGAAGGCACTCGACTGACCAAAATCCTGATGGACGGCGGCAGTGGCCTGAACATATTGTACGCTGAAACCTTGAAAGGAATGGGCATTCCGATGTCCAGACTCAGCACCAGTAACATGAGCTTCCATGGAGTCATTCCTGGGAAGAAAGCCGAGTCACTCGGCCAGATTGCTCTTGATGTGGTTTTCGGTGATTCAAAGAATTACCGCAAGGAAAAGTTGACGTTTGAAGTTGTGGACTTCCAGAGTGCTTATCACGCCATCTTGGGCAGGCCAGCTTACGCACGCTTCATGGCTCGACCATGTTACGTATATCTTAAATTAAAGATGCCTAGCCCCAAAGGTGTGATCACTGTTACGGGCAACCGGAAGAAAGCGGAAGAATGTTTTCAGAAGGGATCAAAGATCGCCGATGCTCAGATGGCAGTGGTCGAGCTGAAAGAGTACCAAAAGGCTGCCGACCCGAGTGAATTGCTGCGAGCTAAGAAGCCTACCTCCGAGTCAGCTTTTCAGTCGGCTGGCGAAACAAAGACAGTCCACATTCACCCGACCGATCCCGACGCTGCTCCGACTCACATCTCGACGACGCTCGACTCCAAATAGGAAGAAGCGCTCATCCAGCTCCTCAGTGAGAACTGGGACATCTTCGCATGGAAACCCTCGGACATGCCTGGAGTTCCCAGGGGGCTGGCTGAGCACCGTCTGCGAGTCGACCCAAAGTTCAAGCCCGTGAAGGAACATCTTCGACGGTCCGCCGTCCAGAAAAAACAAGCCATTGGCGAGGAAGTGGCTCGGCTCTTAGCAGCTGAGTTCATCCGAGAGATCTACCACTCCGAGTGGCTCGCCAATGTCGTCATGGTCCCCAAGAAGGACAAGTCACTCCGTATGTGCATTGATTTCAAGCATATCAATCGGACCTGCCCGAAAGATCATTTTCCTCTCCCTCGCATCGACCAGATTGTCGACTCAACTGCGGGATGCGAGAGATTATCTTTTCTAGATGCCTACTCCGGGTACCATCAGATCCGTCTGTATGGGCCCGACGAAATCAAAACAGCTTTCATCACTCCATTCGGATGCTTCTGTTACGTCACCATGCCATTCGGCCCCAAGAACGCCGGAGCCACATTCATGAGAATGATCCAGAAGTGTTTACTCACTCAAATCAGTCGGAATGTGGAGGCGTACATGGACGATATCATAGTCAAGTCCCGGAAAGGTTCCGACCTGCGGGCTGACCTTGCTGAAACCTTTGCCAACCTCAGGAGGTACGATATCAAGCTCAATCCGTCAAAGTGCACTTTCGGAGTCCCAGGTGGAAAGCTACTCGGTTTTCTCGTTTCCGAACGGGGAATCGACGCCAATCCTGAAAAAATTGGCACCATACTCCGGATGAAGCGTCCTGTACGTGTGCATGATGTCCAAAAGCTTACAGGCTGCTTGGCCGCCTTAAGTCGATTCATTTCTCGACTCGGTGAAAAAGCGTTGCCTCTTTACCGGCTGATGAAGAAGTCTGACAAGTTCGAGTGGACTCCAGAAGCTGATGCAGCGTTTGCATAGCTCAAAGCTCTGCTCTCCACCCAGCCAGTGCTAGCTGCCCCAATCAGCAAAGAGCTGGACAAGTTGTCAGTACAGTACTTACGGTCGAGCGGGAAGAGGAAGGGAAGGCCTTCAAAGTTCAACGCCCTTTATATTATGTGTCTGAAGTTTTGACCCCTTCAAAACAAAGATACCCCCACTACCAGAAGCTTGTATATGGGATTTATATGACTACGAAGAAAGTTGCACATTATTTCTCTGACCACTCCATTACAGTCGTCAGCGACGCCCCATTATCGGAGATCCTGCATAACAGAGATGCAACTGGTCGAGTGGCCAAGTGGGCGATTGAACTCCTTCCTTTAGATATCAAGTTTGAAGCAAAGAAAGCCATCAAGTCCCAAGCAATCGCAGATTTCATCGCCGAGTGGATTGAACAGCAACTTCCGACTCAAGTTCACTCGGAACACTGGACTATGTTCTTCGATGGATCCAAGATGCTGAATGGTTCGGGCGCGGGGGTAGTTTTGGTCTCCCCCCGAGGAGATATGCTCAGATACGTTCTCCAGATTCACTTCGATTCCTCCAATAACGAAGCAGAGTATGAAGCACTTTTGTATGGGTTGCGCATGGCCATTTCACTCGGCGTCCGTCGCCTCATGGTCTATGGCGACTCAGATCTGGTGGTTAATCAAGTGATGAAGGAGTGGGACGTCAGGAGTCCAGCAATGACTGGATACTGCAATGCAGTGCGGAAGCTAGAGAAGAAGTTCGAGGGGTTAGAACTCCACCACATCCCCTGACTGAAAAACCAGGCAGCTGACGACTTGGCAAAGATAGGCTCCAAGAGAGAAGCCATTCCAAGCAACGTGTTCTTGGAACACATTCACTCACCGTCAGTCCAAGAAGATCCTTTCACAGAAGAAGCCCCGCAGCCGAAAAGTGCCACAGATCCGACTGAAGTTGAAGTGCCTGCAGTAGTCGACCTAATCATGGAAGTCTTGGCAGTCACCCCTGACTGGACAATACCGTACATTGCATATATCCTAAGGAAAGAACTTCCGGAGGACGAGGAGGAGGCTCGACAGATCGTCCGCTGATCTAAGGCCTTCACAGTCATAAGGGGACAGCTGTACAGAGAGAGTGCGACCGGAGTCGGCCAGAAATGCATAACGCCAGAAGAGGGTCAAATAATCCTTAACGATATCCACTCGGGAACCTGCGGTCACCATGCGTCCTCTCGGACTATTGTGGCTAAAGCATACCGAGATGGATTTTACTAGCCAAGGACAAATGAGATGGCGAAAGAGATAGTCGACAAGTGCGAAGGGTGCCAGTTCTACTCCAACATGTCACACAAGCCCGCGTCAGCCCTGAAAACCATTCCGCTCGTCTGGCCCTTTGCCGTCTGGGGATTGGACATGGTTGGCCCCCTAAGAACGGGCAGGAGTGGATTCACTCATGTACTTGTGGCAGTCGACAAATTTACCAAATGGATCGAAGCTAAGCCCATAAAGAGCCTCGATGCTGGCACCGCTATCAGTTTCATCAAAGGGTTAACATTCAGATATGGAGTCCCGCACAGCATCATCACTGATAATGGGTCAAACTTTTATTCGGACGAGTTCAGAGCATTTTGCGCTTCTCAAGGCACATGAGTCGACTACGCTTCAGTCGCTCATCCCCAATCGAATGGACAGGCTGAGAGAGCAAATGGTCTGATTCTCAAAGGGCTAAAACCTCGGCTGATGCGCGATCTCAAGCACGCGGCAGGCGCTTGGGTCGACGAGCTTCCGTCAGTTATGTGGGGATTAAGGACCACCCCTAACCGGTCGACTGGAAGGACCCCATTCTTTCTGGTTTATGGAGCCGAAGCTGTCCTGCCAAGCGATCTTCTTCATAATGCACCCCGAGTCGAACTTTACACCGAAGATGAAGCGGAGCAGGCCCGGCAAGACGCAGTCGACCTCTTGGAGGAAGAAAGGGAGATGGCCATGATCAGATCGACCATTTATCAACAAGACTTGCGCCGTTTTTACGCCCAAAATGTGAAAAGTCGAGCCTTCCAAGAAGGAGATCTGGTCCTCCGAGTAGATCAACAGAAGCCACACAAACTTGCTCCTACTTGGGAAGGCCCCTTCATAGTCACCAGAGTCCTCCACAATGGAGCATACCACCTCTACAACGTCGATCGCCAGGTCGACGAGCCACGAGCTTGGAACGCGGAGCTGCTCCGCCCCTTTTACACCTGAGTTCCCCTTGTAATGAGAAGAATAATTTCTACTGTTCATTTTTATCAAAGACAATAGTGTTCCAATAATTGTTTGCACACAAAACCCCCAGTGGGTGACTTGGCTGCGAATCCGTTTCGCCTAAATTTTAAAGAAAAATCCTACCGAGTGGAGAGCAATCCTCCCACTCGGGGGGTTAGCTGCAGTCCAGTACTCGCCTAAGTTCTCCCACTCGGAAACTTAGCTGCAGTCAAGAACTCGCCTAAGATTGAAAAAATCCTACCGAGTGGAGAGCAATCCTCCCACTCGGGGGCTTAGCTGCAGTCCAGTACTCGCCTAAGTTCTCCCACTCGGAAACTTAGCTGCAGTCAAGCACTCGCCTAAGATTGAAAAAATCCTACCGAGTGGAGAGCAATCCTCCCACTCGGGGGCTTAGCTGCAGTCCAGTACTCGCCTAAGTTCTCCCACTCGGAAACTTAGCTGCAGTCAAGCACTCGCCTAAGTTTGAAAAAGAAAAATCCTACCGAGTGGAGAGCAATCCTCCCACTCAGGGGCTTAGCTGCAGTCCAGTACTCGCCTAAGTTCTCCCACTCGGAAACTTAGCTGCAGTCAAGCACTCGCCTAAGTTTGAAAAAATCCTACCGAGTGGAGAGCAATCCTCCCACTCGGGGGCTTAGCTGCAGTCCAGTACTCGCCTAAGTCCTCCCACTCGGAAACTTAGCTGCAGTCAAGCACTCGCCTAAGATTGAAAAAAAAAATATCCTACCGAGTGGAGAGCAATCCTCCCACTCGGGGGCTTAGCTGCAGTCCAGTACTCGCCTAAGTTCTCCCACTCGGAAACTTAGCTGCAGTCAAGCACTCGCCTAAGTTTGAAAAAACCCTACCGAGTGGAGAGCAATCCTCCCACTCGGGGGCTTAGCTACAGTCCAGTACTCGCCTAAGTTCTCTCACTCGAAAACTTAGCTGCAGTCAAGCACTCGCCTAAGTTTGAAAAAATCCTACCAAGCGGAGAGCAATCCTCCCACTCGGGGGCTTAGCTGCAGTCCGGTACTCGCCTAAGTTCTCCCACTCAGAAACTTAGCTGCAGTCAAGTACTCGCCTAAGTTTGAAAAAACCCTACCGAGTGGTGAGCCGACCTCACACTCGGGGACTTAGCAGCAGTACAGCACTTGTCTGAATACAAAACCAAAGCCCCACATGACAGTTCAAAACCACGAAGACATTCAGCAAGAAATTAAGTTCGGATAAAACTTAAAAGGCCCCGGGCCCCGAATGTAAGTACTCGAGCCCTCAGCTCGGCAGAGTTTAAACGATTACAAGTCCACTCGGCATTCCGAGGCAAATTTAAGGAAAGGCATAAAAGTTTTCTCATTCCTCAAGAGGAGGACTGGCAGGAGCGACGAACTCATCCAGGTCAATTCCGTCCGCAATACGAGTGGCAGCAGCAATGAAGGTCTCCATGAAGTCTTGAAAGTTGTGCCTCTTGGTATTGGCGACTTGGATGGCGGCCAACTTTTCTTCTCGCGCCTCCTTGCAATGGACGCGGACTAAAGATAGAGCCACATCAGCGCCGCACCGGGCAGAAGACTTCTTCCACTCCTGCACTCGATCGGGGATTTTGTCAAGTCGAGCCATAAGAGACTCGAGATCGTTCTGGGGCGTAGACTCTGGCCAAAGTGTCGAGTCGATCCGCGACATGGCAACCTTCAGCCGAGCCAAGTAATCCACGGCGCCGTCGATTCGAGATTCCAGTCGGAGCAGGTTCATGGCAGTATCATCTTTCACCGGAGAATTGATTGGGTCCAGACCCGTTTCAATCCACCCGGTCTCCTCTTCGAAGTTCTGACAAAATTCTGCATACAAGACCTAAAGATAAGCCAACGATCGCAAAATTGAGTCGACGCAAAAGAAAACCAGTCGGAATTGAACGCGCACCTTCGAGCTTGATGTACAGCGTCTTGGCAAGACTCCTCAGGTAGCTCTCCAGGTCGTCCCTCCTGCGAGCGACGCCTTCCATTTGCTCTCTCAGGGTGAGATGCTTCTTCTTCCAGTGCGAGCACTCCCTTTTGGCTTCATTCAGAGCGGCCTTCAGCTTGGTGTTCTCATCTTCTATCTAGCTGACCGAAGCCAGCTTCTGTTCAGCCAGTGCGATCTTGTCATCAGCCTCCTTGTGGGCAGCAGCCAAGTCCCGATCCTTCTTCGCCAGGGCCTTGCTCAGTTCTCCTGCAAAAGAAACGACGATCGGTTCAAAAACAGCAAAAATATACCCAAGCCTAAAACAAGACCAGTCGACGAGGTCGTCTTACCAGCAACGCTATCTCTGACCTTCTACAGTTCCGTTCTGGCCAGTTCTAGATCGAGAGTCAGTTGAATCCGCTGCTTCTCCAACTCAGTGTAGCGAGACGCAAGTTCACAAGATTTCTGCAAAAGGAAATTTCAGTCGACAGACATACTAGATGAGTTGCTCCCGAGTAACTAAGGGGAAAAGGTAACGTTTCTAAGACTACTGCCGAAACAAAAACATTCGACAGTAGTCTCGGGGACTACACCCAGTGGGTGCACTCAGCGTGCCCCCACTGGTTCAAAAAGAGAGAGAGAGAGAGTCGAGTGTCCGCAGTCGACCGGACACAGATCCATTCGACACGACTCGACCAGATCAAGAAGGGAATACAGATTCAGAAATGCAATATAAAGACTACAGTCGACTGCCAGCAGTCCACCGTAGTCTCGGGGACTACACCCAGTGGGTGCACTCAGCGTGCCCCCACTAGTCCAAGAAAGAGAAAACACACCCAGTGGGTGTACAGATACAGATACAAAGATCTTCAAAAAAAAGAAAGAGGGAGAAAGACTCTTCAAACAATCAAGTATCAAGTCGACTGACCTGGACGTTGCTCTGAAGCACCGAACTTGCGTTGTAAGCTGCCTGGCTGGCCTCTCGAGCCTTCTTCACATGTTCCATCATGACCCCTGCCTGGTGTATGGCCTCCTTCGCAGCGGCCACTTCGTCTTCAGGGACAGAGTACGCGACAAAGAGCGAAGTCGGATTGGCAGTCGACGCCGAGGGCTGCGCACTCGACAGGGGATTGGCAAAGGTCACAGAAGCCCGAGGGGCATCGCCGCCATCCCGAGCCACGGCCTTAGGCGCCGGAGCAGGCTGGGGAGTCCTGTCAGTCGACGGCCTCTTGGTCCTCCCTATCCTCAGCGGCTCGTTGTCGTCGTCATCCGGGAGGTCGATAACATGAGGAGGGGCTGCAGGAAGAACTTTCAATCGACCAGAATTGCAAGAAACGTCCAAGTCAACTCAAAAACAGAACGTCAATAATCGTACCAGGGTTGGAGGTAGCAGCGTCCCCCATCTCTTGGTCGTCGTCTTTGGAAGAGATCTCGGAGGTAGCAGCACTGCAAATTTCGAAGAATCAACCAGTTAAGCGTAACGAGTCGACCGAGGATCCGTCCTCCAATCGACGAGGGAAGACAAGCTTTGTTACCCGGAAATAACAGGGACAGTTATCTTCATCTTGGGCAGAGTCTTGGGCGGCTTGGATAGCGTCGTGCGTGGTTGCTTGGGGACCTTCCCAGTCGGTGTAGGAGAAGAAGTTCGAGGGCGTTTTGATGACAGCCCGACGGAGCCGCTCGCCTGACCACGTCCTTGTGCCGGGTCATGTGCGAGCTTGGATCGCCTTTCCGGGCGGGGAGGTTCGGTCTCCTCCTCCTCCTCTTCGCTGGAGAAGATGTCGTCGCCTCCCTCTCCTTCACCATCCGACTCCCACTCACCCTGGTCATCCCCGCTATCGCCTCCGCTCCCTTCTCCTTCCTCAGTCGACCCCTGCGCCCCATTGGGCGTCGAGTACATCTCAGTGGTCGCCTGAAAGACAACAGACAAAGGTAAAGTCAATCGACCTGCTCGAAAGGAGACCAATACAGAAAACGAAGATTTCAGTCGGAAGACATAAAAACGCACCTGGTCGACCTCATACGAGCTGTCGAGTGGAATGACCCTCCTAGCTCCCCGGGGGTTGTCCTTGTTCCCCGTGATACTGGACAGCCACCCCTCCAACATCTCGTCGGTGACCTCCTCCGGGTGGATCCGAGTGGTGTCCTCGAGGCCAGAGTACAGCCACATTGGATGGTCCCGAGCCTGGAGCGGTTGGATTCGTCTCTTGAGGAAGATTTCCAGCAGATCCATCCCCGTCACGCCCTCGCGGACAAGCTCAACCACTCGACCCGCCAGTATCTTGACCTGGGCCTTCTCTTCAGGCGTCACCTTCAGAGAAGCAGGCTTTTCGGCTCGGTCTAGGGTGAAAGGTGGGAGCCCAGTCGACTGCCCTGGAGTCGCCTGATCCTGGCAGTAGAACCAAGTCGCCTGCCAGCCCCGAACTGACTTCGGGAAAGTAATGGATGGAAAACAGCTCTTCCCTCTCGTCTGGATCGCCAAACCCCCACACAGTTGGATCACTTGTGTCCTCTCGTCACTCGACTTGGCTTTCTTAACCGACTGAGAGCGACAGGTGAAGATGTGCTTAAAAAGCCCCCGGTGTGGGTGGCAACCCAGGAACGCCTCACACATTGAAATAAAGGCAGCGAGATAGACTATAGAGTTGGGGGTAAAGTGGTGGAGCTGCGCTCCAAAGAAGTTCAAGAAGCTGCGGAAGAAAGAGTGGGGCGGCAGAGAAAACCCTCGGTCGATGTGAGTGGCGAGGAGCACGCACTCACCGTCGCGAGGTTGGGGTTTGATCTCTCCCCCCGGAAGACGCACAGCCTTGTGAGGGATGGCTCCCCCCTCGACCAAGTCGTCAAGATCCTCCTGACGGAGCACCGAAGGCATCCAGTCGCCCTGGATCCAACCCTTGGGCAGAGCCGTCCGAGAGGAAGATCCGCCGCGCGCAGACTTCTTCCCCTTCCCCGCCGCCGCCGCCTTCTTCGCGCGCTCCAGAGCGGTCGTCTTGCCCTTCACCATCGTCGCCGGCGAGATCTCGAGCTGGTCTAGCGGTGGCTGGGCGAGAGTAAAGGAAGAAGGGGAGGCTACGGAGAAAGAGAGAAAGAAGAGGAAGAGATGAGCACGCGCACTGATGGAGGGCTCCAAGCCAGCTACATATAAGGGGCCGCTTCCGAGTGGCTGACAGGTAGGCCCGAGCTATCCAGTCAAATCCCGTGGCAGGCGCGCGCGCAGTACGTGGCGAAAAAGGCGGCGCGGAGATCGAGGAGCCTTCGCACTGTCGCTCCCGATTACTGCGGCCGCCCCCGTTCCGCGCGCTTCCCAAAAAATCCGAATCCCGCGATCTCCGCTGGCTGCAGAATAACTTGACAAAACGGAAATCCCACGCGCACCAGCGCACGATGCCTCACAGGTAAAGAAATCCACTCGACGAAAGGCCTGGAACGGATCAAGGCGACTGAAAGAGGTTAATGACGGCATCCGTGACGGTCGACCCAGAACGAAGCGCCCATATAACCTGAAGAATCAGTCGGAAAGATCCCTAACCCGTTTTCTCATTCTAGCCTCGATCCGTTCGGGGGCTAATGATGAAGTCACGTACCTACGGTAGGGACACGGACCCGTCCTAAAGAACCCTACCATAGGACATCCCTAGAAGAAGTCACCATTCAATCGACTTGAAGATATCTCACTCGACGGGTTGAAGACACTCGACCAAGAAGCTGTCACTCGACCAAGAGGCCAACCACTCGACTGCAGGCAAACGGTCGGCTATTAAGTAGACTTTATGGTTATTAAGACACTTTATTAGGGACGTTATCAGTAACGCCCACCTTAAATGTACCTTAAACCCTGCATTACTGAGGGAAGGCAAGGGCCGGCGAACTCTATATAAGCCACCCCCCTCCTCAGTATCAAGGGTTCGCACCCCTGTCATTTTACACACGCATAATCCAGTCGACCGCCTCCGGGCACCGAGACGTAGGGCTGTTACTTCCTCCGAGAAGGGCCTGAACTCGTAAACCTTGCGTGCTTACAACTTCCCAATAGCTAAGGTCTAGCCTCTTCATACACACCCCCCTACCTCACTGTCATACTTAGAACCACGACACATATTACATCAACGCATAAAACCTGGCTCTGATACCACTGTTGGGGAATGTAGTAATTTCAAAATTTTCCTACGCACATGCAAGATCATGGTGATGCATAGAAACGAGAGGGGAGAGTGTTTTCCACGTACCCTCATAGACCGAAAACGGAAGCGTTAGCACAACGCGGTTGACATAGTCATACGTCTTCATGATCCTACCGATCAAGTACCGAACGCATGGCACCTCCGAGTTCTGCACACGTTCAACTCGATGACGTCCCTCGAACTCCGATCTAGCCGAGCTTTGAGGGAGAGTTCCGTCAGCATGACGGCGTGGTGATGATGATGATGTTCTACCGATGAAGGGCTTCGCCTAAGCACCGCTACGATATGACCGAGGTGGATTATGGTGCAGAGGGGCACCGCACACGGCTAAGAGATCAAGAGATCAATTGTTGTGTCTCTGGGGTGCCCCCTGCCCCCGTATATAAAGGAGTGGAGGAGGGGAGGGCCGACCCTCTCTATGGCGCGCCCTAGGGGAGTCCTACTCCCAGCGGGAGTAGGATTCCCCCTTTCCTAGTAGAACTAGGAGCCCTTCCAAGTAGTAGGAGTAGGAGGGAAGGAAAGGGAAGGGAAAAGGAGAAGGAAGGAAGGGGGCCCCCCCTCCTCCCTAGTCCAATTCGGACCAGCCCATGGGGACGGGTGCGGCCACCCTTTGAGGCCTTTCTCTCCTTTCCCGTATGGCCCATTAAGGCCCAATACGAATTCCCATAACTCCCCGGTACTCCCGAAAATACCCGAATCACTCGGAACCTTTCCGATGCCCGTATATAGTCATCCAATATATCGATCTTTACGTCTCGACCATTTCGAGACTCCTCGTCATGTCCCCGATCTCATTCGGGAATCCGAACTCCTTCGGTACATCAAAACACATAAACTCATAATATAACCGTCATCGAACTTTAAGCGTGCGGACCCTACGGGTTCGAGAACTATGTAGACATGACCGAGACACGTCTCCGGTCAATAACCAATAGCGGAACCTGGATGCTCATATTGGCTCCTACATATTCTACGAAGATCTTTATCGGTCAAACCGCATAACAACATACGTTGTTCCCTTTGTCATCGGTATATTACTTGCCCGAGATTCAATCGTCTGTATCTCAATACCTAGTTCAATCTCGTTACCGGCAAGTCTCTTTACTCGTTCCGTAACACATTATCCCGCAACTAACTCATTAGTTGCAATGCTTGCAAAGCTTATAGTGATGTGCATTACCGAGTGGGCCCAGAGATACCTCTGCGACAATTGGAATGACAAATCCTAATCTCGAAATATGCCAACCCAACAAGTACCTTCGGAGACACCTGTAGAGCACCTTTATAATCACCCAGTTACGTTGTGACGTTTGGTAGCACACAAAGTGTTCTTCCGGTAAACGGGAGTTGCATAATCTCATAGTCATGGGAGCATGTATAAGTCATGAAGAAAGCAATAGCAACAAACTAAACGATCAAGTGCTATGCTAACGGGATGGGTCAAGTCAATCACATCATTCTCTAATGATGTGACCCCGTTAATCAAATGACAACTCATGTCTATGGCTAGGAAACTTAACCATATTTGATTCAACGAGATAGTCAAGTAGAGGCATACTAGTGACATACTGTTTGTCTATGTATTCACACATGTATTATGTTTCCGGTTAATACAATTCTAGCATGAATAATAAACATTTACCGTGATATGAGGAAATAAATAATAACTTTATTATTGCCTCTAGGGCATATTTCCTTCAGGCCCAACATGAGTCTACAAGAAAAAGTTGTGTAGTAGACATCATGAACTAAATTGCTATTGTGAGTTGAATCATAGTTTGAACTGAATTTGGTAGTTTAAACTCAATTACTATTACTTCTGTCAACTGAATTTGCAGGGAGGTATTGACTGTGGAGTGATTCAGTGGGTTCATGGTCCCTGGCTTGTCATACTTCAGAGCTGTCTGACAAAACTGTGGGAGATGTTTCATGACCAGAATTGTGGCAGGGTGATGGATAGACATTCTTATGACTAAACAAATAGCCAAACTGGAGAAGCAGAATGAATTCCTGGCCAAGCAATTCAGTGACATGGTTGATGAAACTGGCCAGCTTTTTGATTGGCAAGATGGAAAGGTGCAGCATATGGAACATCAGAATGCAACACATCATGCTGAAGATGTCAAGACAAAGCTTACAGTGTTAGAGGAGCAGTGCAAGATGGAGCTAAAGATGGAGAAGATGAGGTTGACTTAAGAGCAGAGGTGCATCCTGACTTCTCAGGCAGATATCATCAGGAACACTTGGAAGGCCATGAAGGAGGTCAAGGAGGACATGGATGTTCTTCAAGAGGAGACGAAGAACCTTGAGAGTGTGATTGCCGATGCCTAAAGGTGGGCATGGTAGCAAGGAGGAGCTTCAGAAGATCAAGTCCATCCTGGATGAGTGAGGCGGCTGCATGGAGACTAAGTATATATTAGGCCAATATATATAATAGGCCATGGAACACCAAGAAGCTGAAGATGTTGGTGGTATATTTTCTAGATCTACTGATCTTAGTTTGTAATGCTTAATGCAAACAATGTGCTCAGCTGTTAGGCTAGCAAGTTATGAGAGGATTTTATGCATACTTTTTAAAGCATATTCTAGTGCCAAATCCCTCATATCTAGACCAGCAGGTTAAAAAGAGGTTTTGGGAGAGACACACACGTTTTGGGAGAGAGAGAGAGAGAGAGAGAGAGAGGGAGAGATGGCACCAATATTTTTTTTATAACCTTAGGAACTGTTGAAACTTTTCCCACCATATGAGTTCATACACTATTTCTTCCTATTCTGATCTTGCAGTCACATGAAAAAAATGGCAATATTTGGATCAACAAAATTGTATTGTCATTACATGTATTTAATGGGTTTACAATACTTATGTACATTCTGGGCAAGAAGAATGTGAATGTCTATCGAAAAGAAGAGAATGTACACTAGCGATAGATAGAATTTGAAAGGTGCATTTTTTCACATATCACAAGTTGCAATGTTTGTTTATTGAAATATTGCACACGTACTACATCTCATACATGTGACAGTTCTTTTGCAAAACTATAATACTTGCTCTCATGATAAATATCACGTGGAGAGTGCTACACGTATTGATCATTGTCATTGTATCTTTCTATTTTGTTTGACTTATCTCACAGCCAGAACATATTTCATACTTTTTGTTGTCGGGCATACTGTACGACAAAACAAGGGAAGCCATGCTGCATAACACTATTTTGAACATGTAGTGATTATCTCTGACACTTCATTTCATGGTCCACCCCAAGGATTCCAAAATCTTCATCTTTGTTGTTCTCTTAGGGAGCGTGATACACACTGGCCCCATCATTTGATTATACTTCTCTCATAAAGAGAGCCCTACATGCATTAAATGTAATGGGATTTATAGATCTGCAAATTAAATCCGTTTTTCATGATTCAAAAGAAATAATAATAGAAGTACCACCTAAACTACTAAACATATCCATCATCAGCAGATGAGGCTTGTGTGTACCTCCAGTGCCCCATTAGTGGCCAAGCCACGAGGCATGTCAGAGTGATAGGATGGACACAAGAAGACGGACAGGATAGCACGGTAGGATCAAGAATCTTCTGTTGCTGGCTGGAGACGTTTGTCATGCATGCATGAGCGGTGCTCATTTTTTACTTTTTACGCTCTATAGCTAGAATATTGCTTGGTTGTCAAGTGTCATGTATCACGCTTTGTAAATCCAAACAAGATGGTGATTATGCAGGGATGTGGTTTGACAACAATGTTTGTGAATCACAGTCCAAAAAGTCAGTATTATGGGGCTTTGAAAACTCCTTGATGTTATAGTTTCTGTGGTATTGGTGCTTGTTCAATTTTGTTCCAATATGGTAGCTTAAACATTGGGATTTCTTATCATGCTCCCGTTAAGCACATCCTTCATGTTGAACATAAACGAAAGCAACATGTAACTCATGTTCAATTAGCACTGCTTATACAACTTCTTCAAAGGTTATGGGCATTGAATACTTCAACGGTTGATCACAAGCCCCAGCACCGCGGCCACCCTCCCCCCCCCCCCCCCCCCCCCCCCCGATTTCCCCTTGCCGCCATCGGGCAAAGCTCATGCGGTGGTCACTAGCG
Organism: Triticum monococcum; assembly: GCA_034509565.1. Lineage (NCBI taxonomy): Eukaryota > Viridiplantae > Streptophyta > Magnoliopsida > Poales > Poaceae > Triticum > Triticum monococcum. Next base: position 16,492,981 of record CM067842.1, read on the forward strand.
GCAGGACTATCTCACACGGACAAAGTGTCACAACCGGCCCCTGGGTGACAAGGCACGCTCAGCATGGTGTCCAGCCTCAGATCTCCTTGTGGTTGGTGGTCATCGAGGCTCAGTGGTAAGGCTCAGTGCTCAGTGGACTAGTGGAGGCATGATGGGGTGGAACCCAATTTGGGCATGTGTGGGGTGTGGTTGGATGAACAAGGTGGTGATTCAAAGTCCTTGTGGTGCTGGGCTCAGGATTTTATGGATATGCAGTGTATTATGCTCTAGCAGTGAGACTCTATCGTGCTGGTTGTGGAGCCCGATGGCTGTGAGGCTCTGCTAACAAGTGTGAATACTACTAGATGTTCATATGCAATTAGCCCATACTAGAAAAACGAAACTAAATGGCTGGAGGATACATTCTTTATCTTCTTTCCAATTTGGACATTAACTTAGTATGCTTACTCTTATGGCCTTTAATTAGTCAGCTAATTACCTTTTCACTTCTTATCAAGTGTCCTTGCCACCATGCCTTGCTAATACACGTAATGGATTATATATACACACGTTTTTCTACACAAATTCTGTTATACATTGTACTTGGATATGTGGACATGGACCGTACAGTAAGGAATTTTTTTGTAGGACATACATATTTTGAGTGGATTAACCTATCTCTCTTTTGTGCACAAAGTGATTCACACCATGACTCTTGTGCAGGACAAAGTAGATTCGCAATAACATTCTATTCCAATTCGAAGATAAATGGATGAAAAACAGAGGTTAGAGATAAGTTTTCCACTATTTTAAAGGTGCATCTGCGTACAAAATACCATTTTAATTTTTCGTTTAACCTTACCTCAGTATGAACAAAGCTGTCGTGGCCGGTATTACAGGTAACTCATGTTAAAGAAAACGTAAAACAGTTGGAACTTGAAGCTGTAATTAATTGGCATCTCATGCCTCATATATGTCGAGCTTAAAGAAAACATTTTTTACTAATTATGGGTACTTATGATGTACTATCTTCAAAGAAATCATCAAATGAACGGTCCATATAAAGATCTACGAATTTCAAATATGTATAGATGTAAATCATACTTTCAATGAGACCATGTATCCTTATTTCCTTCAAGTTGTTCAATTCCATTCTCTTGAGTTTTCTTAATAAAAGGATGGTTTTCATCAGGCCAGCAAATGATTTTAAACGAGATGGTTGATTTACTACACTTTTTAGTCCGAAGAGCATCTCTAGCAGATCCTGTAAAACGCGCTACCGCAAATTTCATCTAAGGGATCCTGTAAAATGAATTCACGGCACCACGGAAGGCACGGCAGAACAGATCCAATATATGATATTGGGCAATTTAAACTTAAACTTCGCGGCACCATAGTTCACCGGAGTTCATCACACATTCGAACACGCAAACTTAAAAAATCGTAGATAAACCTAAATCTAAACTAGTCTAGGGCTTGACGTTGAGGTTGTACTCGGTCGAGGAGCAGTCGAAAGTGTAGGTGAGCTAGTACCTCTCCTTGGCCGCCTTGAGCAATGCGGCGGCGCTTTCTTATCTAGCCTCGAACGCCACCTTCGCCTCGTTGAACTCAATTTCTTCCTCATGGAGTGAGCGTCGTGCCTTCAACTCAATTGACCGCTACTGCTGGAGTGAGCGCCGCGCTGCCTTACCATAAACAAAATAAACAAGTAACTCAACTCAGTTAGCACAACTTCTACAACACTTTCAATGGTTTGGGCATTGAATACTGCACCCCATTTCTCACGCACCTAGCACCATCGCCACCCTACCCCCACTACCCCTCGCCGCCACCAGACAAAGCCCGCACGGTGATCGCCATCGGCAGGAATGTCTTGCACAAACACATTGTCATGCCTGGCCTCTAGACGTCTTGGCACGCTCGGCATGGTGGCCGGCCTTGGATCTCTCTATGGTGAGGCAGCCGCGTAGGCTCGATGGTCAGGGTTTCGTGCTTGGCACCCGATGCTCGGTGGACCAGTTGTAGGCGTGAAGTGGTGGGCCGAATTTGGAGCTACGCCGGTTGTGGTAGGGCGACCAAGGAACTGAAGGGAAATCATAGCGGTGGCGGATCCAGTCTTCTATTGCTCTGTGGTGTATTATGCTGCCACGGTGAAACTTTGTGGTGGCAGCGGAGCCCGACAGCTGTGAGGCTTCACTGGTTGCGGGCGCTTATCTCCACCTTTGTGTGGGTTGCCAGGGTGGACATCGTGCGTGGATCTGGGCTCGGTAATGCAGTGGAAAATAGTTCATCTAGCTGGATGGAGCAAGTTGGGGGTTGTGCAGGTGCACGGGGCTGCCTAGAGGTGCTCTCTGTGGAGTCACACGATGGGTCTTTACTGAATGGAGTCACGTGATGGGTCTTTGCTAACAATTTTTTTCAGTATCATGTATTTTAGGAATCCAAGATATGATCCCATGGGTAAGACTTTCAATGTCTAACTTTCCTAGAAGGCATCAAATGGCTCTTTCATGTCATCCTTGATATCTTCCCAGGATCTTAATAAGAAAATCAAATTATTAATAGTATAATAGATAATGTCCGAACGTACTAAAATACGTGGATGTTTTTTTTTGTTAGTTATTTTATGAAACTAGAAATAATGAAAGTAGGTTTCTTGCACTTAGGTGCCTTGGCTGGTATCGAGTTCAACGCCAAACTTTTCGCAAAGAACACAAACAATCAATATAGTTGATATATGGCTCATTTTCTCTCTCGAAAAATGGTTGCTACTATCTTCATTACAAGGTCCATTGCATATGTTTCCTCAGCCTTTGTATTTTTTGTTCCGTTGTATATAGATATTGTCAATCATATGACTACACAACAAGAGGGGACGTGACTCACTAGTCGTTCCAAGGAATCGAGCCACCATTAAATGCAACCATCGTTATGATATTTTTCAGAAGTTGCCGCCATAAATATTCATAATCCTGAACATTCTGCAAAGTAGAGCTAGGAAACAAGAGAATCTTTGAAGCGATGCACAACTCACCACCCACCTCACAATACAGCCTCTAATATGGATAAGTTGGTGCACTAGTACACCAGAGAAGATAGATCGAGAACCAATATATAGAAGCTGCAGTGACGTCAGTTTAAACAAGACATCATATCATTAATAATATTATAGTAGCCAAATACACTTGTTGTCATGCGCCAGCATACAACTTATTTTTACAATGACACAAATGACGAAACAGACAAATACACATACATATTCATTTTCCAGCAATACATGTGGCAGTCATCGTAAACGTGACTGGCAGCATATATATATGAGCTGTGACCGGGAAACCAATTCTCAACATACGTACGCTCCAAGCAAGAAGCGCATGCCAAGAACGTACGTATAAGAGTTTTATTTAGTATAAAACATTATTAGTCACGATGACAAATTTACTCAAATGTTGACTGTGGACTTGTGGACGCAGACCTCATAGCATGGCTGAAGTTGCTGCAATCGGGAGTCTCCTTACTGAGGGGCTGCGGCGCTGTGGTGCTTAGCATTGCAGTTGCAGTCGTTTTTCAGCACGCATTCGACAAAGCACTTCTGGATTTCGCCACCATCGCCGCCTTCTAAGATGCACTTTCCTGCACAAGCACAGTTCTTGGAGCAGATGCAGTCAGTGACAAGACCAACTTTTTCGGTCTTGTCGATGCAAGTTTCTGCAGGCGCTGGTTCTGCATTAGCTGCAGCGATGAACAGGACGGCCAGCATCATGCCGACGGCAACCATCTTCATCTGAGCACCAGAAGCCATTGATGCTAGCTAGCTTTGGAAAGGAGACTATATTGGTGTGTGTACTGGCGTGTGAAGCTGTGGGCTGTTGATGCATGTTTTGCTCCAGGCCCTTGGTATTTATAGAGAGCCAATGAATGCATGCATGCCCCGCCTTTTCTCTACTCTAGTTAGCCTCCCGTTACACAAAAGGAGGGGAAAATGCGAGTGCCTTCGTTCATTCCCGGCCACACACATGCACGTACCGATGTGGATGTGCATGAGCTTGAGCCATGAGTAGGTGTTCACATGCAATTAGTGGATACTTTTTTATCTTCCCAATTTGGACATTACCTTACTCTGCCTATTCTTATGGTATTTAATTAATCAACTAATTAGATGTTCACTTCTTATCCAGTGTCCAGGCGACCACGTCCTGCTAATACACTTAATGGATTATATATACACATGTTTTCCCACACCGTTTCTGTTATAGTCCCTCCTGTCCTTTTTAATTTGCATATAAATTTTGTGTGAAGTTAAAGTATCTCTATTTGGACCAAACTTATAGAAAAAATTACCAACATTGACAATATCAAATCAATATTGTTATACTCATTATAAAATATAGTTTCACGGTGTATATATTTGATATTGTAGATGTTAATATTTTTTAACATAAATTGGGTCAAATTTTGTAGAGTTTGACTTGACAGAAATCTAATACGCGGAGTACATTATACTTTGACTTGTCAAGATGAACCGTACAGTAAGATGTTTTGTGCAGAAACAGAAATATTTTGAATGGATTAACCTATCTCTCTTTTATGCCCAAAGTTAGTCAGACGATGACTCTTGTGCATGATAAACTAGATTCATACTAACTTTTTTGTTGTTGTTTGAAGAATAAAAGAATGGAAAACTGAAGGTCGGAGATAAGTTATCCACTATTTTTACTGGACCTTAGTTGTGAATCAACAGAATTGTTGTGTCTGGTATTATGTGTAAATCATGTAAACAAGAACGTAAAACAATTGGACTTTGAAGCTGTAATTAATTGGCATCCTCATGCTTTATATATGTGGAGCTGACCCCGCGCTTCCCACCCCCACGTCGCCCTCCTTGGGCGACTCGGGGGAAACCCTAGCCGCTGCCCAGCGGCCAGCCTCCACCGCCTCTCCAGCATCGCCTCTGCTAGAGGGTTGGCTGGTGAAGCCGCGCCGGACCCCAGGATGGTAGTGACAGGGCCGACCCAAGTATAGTTATTTCCTTCAAATAGTTAAATTTCATTCCCTTGAATTTTCTTAATACAAGGACAGTTTTCGTCAGGCAAGCAAATGATTTTAAACAAGATTGATGATTTACTACACTTTTTTTGTCCCTTGGGCAGGGTGCTATAAGAGACTAATAGTACGTGATTCACGCTTCTTGGTGTCTTCTTGCACATATGCCCATGTCGTCGTGTAGTTATATGCCCATGCATGAAATATAGAACGCATGAGATAGCTTGACATGATGTGACACATAGATGGACCATGTACGAAAAGAAATATGGAAATCATATATTGGACTCCTATCCACGTATATATGCTTGCACTATTACAGACCACACTTTGCTTATCCGGAAGATGTAACAGAGAAAATCTGTCGGAAAACCTTGCAGTCCATGGTTAGCCATTTAGCCACTGACCGAGTCTGCAAGCCTTGTTTCACTACCCTGGAGACCGTGTGCGTCCTGATATTTATAGGCCTTGCACCTGAGATTTAATATCTTATTGCCTTTGAATAACTGGAGAGTCCTAGTAAATAATCAAAATGAACTTTAACAAGCTAGTGAATGATGTTTCAGCTTCACATTGCGGACACTATATTTTTCAGTTCATTCTTGCGGTTTTAGTCACTTAGTTAGTTGTTGAGTTATCATCTAATGTCAACACTGCTAGATGAGAACTTTGAGCTATGCCGAGAACTAAAACACGGGAACTCGGCAAACACGTTGTATGCCGAGAGCCAAAATCGGCACAACATGGAGCAAGGCAAAGACAGGTTGTTACCAAGAGACAAGTAAAAGGAACTCGAAAAACAAAACAAACTCGGCAACGGCGTCATATGCCGCAAGCCAAACAGTAAGCTCACGGAAATGGGGTGCCATGTGGCACAGTAAGCTCACGGCAATGGGGTGCCATGTGGCAAGTCCGTCAATTGTTCACGGCACAGTGACGGTGGGTAAACTTTGCCAAAAGCCCGCACTTTGGTACTCGGCGAAGCATCGTTTCATTGCATAATTCAAGCATTATTAGATGAACATTACATGCTTCTTTGTTTCGCTAGCCAAAGCAGTAGATCTCAATATGACTATTCACATTCATTTAGGGTTTTCAGTCGAGTCTTGCCAATGAGGACCACTTATTCGCAACTCGCATATGGACTTTAAAGCGGAGGGCTGCTCGTCCGGCTTTGGAGGTATAATTAATTTGAGGATGTGATAGGTCATTTACAGTAATATGTGCCACCGATGACCTATTGCCGAACCATGAACCTCCCGCACGACGCGAAAATGCAGTAGACTTGAGGTAGTCACCATCGGCCTCATTCTTCCTGCAATGACGAATGGCGAACGAGTAAAAGTGGTATCTACAAAGCATGGTGCACCCGTGGTTTTTTTTCGGACCGCCTGCAATATTTGAGACATTTATTGCATTCCTAGGATTTCAATGAGGGAAATTACAGATCTGTACGACAGCCACATGAATTGATGTCTAGAAGCGGTTTGGAAAATCCAATATGGGTTCTTTGCGATATGCGTAGGCCTTGTGCAATTGAAGGAGGGGCAGGCCCCGCCACCAGCAAGGTTGAATTTAGCTCGGTGCCATGCCGAGTGCAGCCGTTTAAATCCAAGGAAGGAAACCACCAACGTAGCTAATGTGGCAGGCTGACCTCAAGGAATGGAACAAGAGCTAAAGAAGACGTGGAGGTCAACATAGCCACTGAGCATTGAAATTCTGATGATTCATACTGTGTGTGTCTCCCATACAGTATTTCGATCAGAAAACAAGGAAGATAGCATGGCTGGATCTAGGTGGGTCTGCTGCTTGGTGGACCTGCAGGTTAGAGAGAGAGAGAGAGAGAGAGGGAGAGAGAGAGGGAGAGAGACAGGGAGAGAGAGAGAGAGAGAGAGAGAGAGGGGGGGGGGAGACATAGGATAAACCTTAATAATGGTTGGAACTTTTAAGCCATATGACTGTGTACACTATTTCTCGTTGTTCTGGTCTTGTAGTTATTACATGATAAACCATTAATGAAATTATTTATAACTTTAAAAATTATATTATCTTTACATGTATTTAAAGGGCTCAAAATATCTATGTAAATTTTGTGCAAAAAGAATATGATTGCCTATTGAAAAAAGAGAGAAGCTAAGCTAGCGGTAGACAGAATTTGAACGACTGCATTTTTTTCACATATCGCAAAGTACTGACGTTTGATAACTAAAATTATTTTGCAGGTACTTTATCTCATACACGGGATTATTATTTTTGTAAGCTATGACACTAATGATCAATATCTCACGGAGGGTTCTACACATATTAATCGTTGTCCTTTTCTTTCTATTTTGTTGTTTTCTCACATAGGCACAACATATTTCATACTTTTTTGTCAGGCATATTGTACTATAAAACAAGGGAAGTCGTGATGCACGACACTATCTCTCTTGAACTTGTAGTAACTATCTCCGGCCCGTCATTTCATGGTCAACCCTAATTATTCCACAATATTCATATGGGTTGTCCTCTTGTATACTACCAATCCAGACTAGACAACAAGGGATAGCGTGATACACGCCAGCCCATCATGTGATGGTACTTGTCTCATGCATGCAGCCCTACATGCATTCATTGTGATGGTATTGATATATCTGCGAATTAACTCCCTTTTCGGTTCTTTGAATGAAAAAATTACAGAAGTACCACCCCAAACCATGAAACATATCCATCATCAGCAGATGAGGCTGCTGTGTGTTCCTCCAGTGCCCCATCAGTGAAGAAGACATGAATGGTAGCAGGCCTGCCAGAGTGTTAGGATGGCCACTAGAGGATGGGGACGCCATCATGGTAGGATGGAAGAGCTTCTGCTGTTTGCTGGAGACGTGCAACATGCATGCGCGTGCGGTGGTCATGTATCTCGCTCTGTATCTAGAATATTGCTTGGTGGTCTAGTCGTCAGGAATAACGCTTCTTGAATCCGAAGAAGGTGGTGAGTATGCATGGATGTGGTGTGACAACAATGTGTGTAATGAATGTTTGAGAAGTAATTAAAATGGGGCCTTGAAAACTCCATAATAATAGAGTTTTCGTGGTAATGGTGCTTGTACTTCTTTACAATATGGCCCCTTGGTAGATGAAACATTGGCATTTCTTATCATGCTCCTGTTAAGCATATCCTTTATGCAACACGTAAACAAAAGAAACAAGTAACTCAACTCAACTAGTTCTCCTTATACAACAATGTCAAAGGTTTTGGGCATTGAATACTTCAGCCCGGTTCTCATAAGCCCGAACCGTCATCACCCTCCCACTACCCCTCGCCACCACCGGGCAAAACCCACGTGGTGGTTGCCAGTGACAAGACTGTCTTGTGCAGACACATTGTGAAGGCTGGCCCTTGGACAACCTGGCACGCTCGGCGTGGTGGACGACCTTGGATCTCTCGACGGTAAGGCAACCATGAAGGCTCGATGGTCGGGGTTTGGTTCTTTGCACCAAGTGCTCAGTGGACTCATTGGAGGTGTGATGTGGTGGGCCCAACTGAGTAAAATGCATAAAACTACCACTTTAGCGTCATAGCTCTCGGAAAACCACCACTTTACAAAATGTGACACTTTGCACCGACCGAAATTTTGATAGTGGAAAAAACACTGAACCAAAAAATGAGTGCATTTTGACATGGCCGATCACTTGTGGGCCGACAGCAGTGACATCACGGAACTAATGAGCGTTAATGGTCGTACCGACAGATCCGGTCGGCCCGTTCCCCTAAAGGAAACAGTGGCTTTCCATTCTCTCCTCCCGCTCCCCTCTTCCTCGCTCCCCTCTGCACCACCGCAATGACCTCTTGGAGAGATCTGGAAGACAACAGCAAGGAGAAGGAGAAGACGTAAACCGGCATGGACATGGATGTGTGGGTATGTATACACTCGTTGCAGTTAGGGTTTGACAATTATAACTAGCAGAGTGTGACATTTTAGATCCTCCCTTCTCTGCCTCTAGTCTGTGCCTAAGGTTTCTTTTCAATGCAGGAGAATCCTGATACAACTATTGATGCTTCTTTCTGTGGCATAGTGACTGGTCCAGAGATCAAATGCAGGCTTCACCAGTTTAGGGGCAACAAATGTGCTGCATTCGATGGCATAAACACGGTTAGAAGATTCTATGGTTGTGCTAAGCAGGTAATAATTGATGAGCTGCTTTGTTTACTGAATGTGCTCTGTAGTTGAATATGCTTGTGTTTACTGAATCAGTACTATTAATTGAAGTATTAATGTTAACTGAATCACCACTGTTAATTGAAGTATAACTGTTAACTAAATCACTACTGTTAATTGAACATTGAACTATTACTATTAATAGAACCTTGTACTGTTAACTCTGTTAACTAAATTGGTACTATGAACTGAATTATCTTATATCTTATATCTTATCTTATATATATATATATATATATATATATTTACTAATCGGAAGCACCAACTGAGGCTCCATGTTAATCTTCACAAAACATAATAAATTACCGTCAGATATGCAAATTGGAAATTTACAGCCGTCGGATGAAGTGCCGAGGAGTCCACAGCATCTATCCCATGTACATGTGGTAAAAGAAAAAAACAACTAGATTCAAGGAGTACTTACTAGCCATCCCACGTACATGTGGTAAAAGAAAAAAACCCTAACTAGATTCGAGGAGTCCTTACCATCTATCCCATGTACATGTGGTAACAGAAAAAAAACAATCCCATGTAGATTGCATCCATCCACTTCCGCACGTACATGTGCTAAAGAAAAAAAAACTATCTCACGTGCATTTGTTAAAGAAAAAAACTATCCGGCTAAATTGATTCTGAAGAATAACAAGCAACAACAAGACCAATAAGGTTTTTCTTGCTGATTTTTTTAAAACAATTGGAGATAGCTGAGCAGTTTCCTTTGACCAATCCGAGAGTACCTGGCTCCCAGCGCATCTCCCTGGAGCAATGAACCCATTGATCAACTCTCAATGTTGCTTCAGTCCCCGACACTTCCATGGTGCAACTACACAGGAAGCGTCAGTGCATCACCATAGCTTTGATCTGGCCTTTTAAATGATTAGTCATGTTCGCGCCTTCTTTCACTACAAGAAATATGTCAACTTATGACCACCACTATTGGTCACTGAATGGTCACAAATTTCCATTTGTGACCTTTTTGTGACCAAAAACATAAGGTCAAAAGCTAGCCGTCGTAAACTGACTATAGCAACCTTTCTTCTGGAATGGTCGTAGACGTTTATGACCAAAATACGTCTGTTGTGGCGTTTTGGTCACTAGCAACCTCCTCAGGCCACGTAGGCATCCAGCGTGGCAATCTGATGTGGCACAAGATTCAGCCCGGTCCAATTAGGTGTCTATATGGGCCGAGCCCATTAATTCAGCCCACTTATTTTTTTCCGATAATTTTTAATAGCTACATGGGCCTAGCAAGCAATTCGGCCTTTTTATTTTCTGGGTCGTGGCCTTTTTGGCTCAACAATTACTTTTTTTAAGACGGATCCAATAGTCAAATGGGTCCTAATTGAGTGGGTCCCAATGTTCAGGGTCAGATTCTTTAGATTTCAATTTTCTAGTAAATAAAAACAAATATTTAAATCAGAACAGATTGAAAATAGAAGTAATACTTCAAACAGATCAAACAACCAAATTTGGTACATTACAATCAAACATAGTTCACACCACGTTTATAATCGAACATACTTCACATCAGGTTTACAGCCACCAAGAATACAACTAAATTGAGTGTTTCAACTAAATATCTATAAAAGACTAGCTCCAATGAGCTAGAACTAAATGCTTCTTCACGTCTTCATCCGAGAGCTTGCGACGAAACATGAACGAACGCCAGCGTCAACATGTTATAGAACAAAAAAATGGTTAGGGACAAAATAAAAGCAATCAATGAAACAAAACAGGACTGCACCATATCACAGGAAGTTCCATATGAGCTAGAATATGGCCAACTGCACTATGCACTGCTCATACATGGATATATGCCTACTAATATTAACATACTGATCTAATACAGAGCATAGGCATCATGCATACCCTAAGCATATAAAAACATATGGTATTCAAGATGATGTGCTGCATATGCAAAATAAATCAAGAAACTACAACAGGAACAGGAAACAGAGCCTCAAAGTGTTCACTTGTCATGTTTTGTCCGCCATTTTGAGATCGACATGCACCAACCAAACAAACATGATTGATTTATTCCTTTTGTATTAAAACAGGAATATGGTGTTCCACCTTATACTACAACATCATCAGGATTAAAACAACAAATTTATAGTCAGAGTGCTGGATGAGACAAATATCAATTGAAACCAACTAGAACAGGTGAGCCAGGGATAAGTAGTAGCAGGAAAATAATGGTACATTCACAACTTAAGTTCAGGAAAATATCACCACATGTATCAGTATACATGCAGCAATAGTATCATTGAGTACAACAAAACAACAGCTTGACCCATATAAGTCACAGCTCGAAAGAAAGAAAGAAAGAAAGAAAGAAAGAAAGAACAAGTTTAGCTAGCTATGTATTCATAGTTGAGAGCTAAGAAATTTGTTTGTTTATGCTGTAACTGACAGACCTAGTACAAGAAACAAGCAAAGTGAAACAGTATTGACCAATTCGATGGCAATACAAGCTAAGCAACTTAGCTAGTAGGTGACCATCTAATCCACGATGCAGCAGCAGGTGCAAATATGATATGATGTGAAGAAGAAGCTAGCTGGAGAGGTTGGGGATGAAACCAAAATTACAAACCATTGTCGGACCTCACATCACCACATTTTTATCGTTTTATAAGCAACCGGAAACTATGCAGAGAGCAGACTGGACAGTAAAAGAATTATCAAGCAGAGCAAAACAGCAGCGTGGCCATCAACTCATAGCCCTGAAGAAAGAAAGAACCAATAGGGTCACCTACTTATTTATTCAGAATTGACAGTTGAGCAACCATCAGAAAACTAAAGATACTACTTAGCTAACTAAATAACACATCATTCAGTCACAAGGTATAATTCTGACTATAATATAAGCAAAGAACTAAAGACACTACGTACTTAGAACTCAATTAAAAGTGAGAATGATTTATGCAAACAATCTGATTTTATTTTTTTACATTAGTAAAAACAAGTCTATCAGGTAAGATCAAGAACACTACTACTAACACAGACATATCTTCCTTTATGTGAACAAGTGTGCTTCCTTCATTAATTAGTAGTAATTGTTCCATGCTAATACAAGCACACGCCCTGGCCTATCAAAGTATGAATCTAATTAAATCGCACCATGGACGTGTCATATCACCAAGGCAAGTACTAGTAAATCTTTGCACCATTTTTCAGATAGATAAAAATGTAGTTGTACTCATCCTAACTAGCGTTGTGTAGCAGCGCTAGAAGAAAGGCGGTTTTCAGTATACTACATGGCGTGTCAAAAAATTCCAAATTTCTATTCTGTTATTTCCAAGTACCAAAAGCAAGCTACATAATGAATCACATAACTTCTATAGTGATTCTATCCAGATTCTGAAACCATGTGGAAGTATAAATGGATCTTCAATAGCCATTATTTAAACTGATCAGAACTACAAAATGCCACCATTAGATCAGGAAAATGCATCACAAGTTGTATGCTCACCTTGTCACTTAAACCTACAGACCAGATCAGCACGGTAGCGGTTGCTCATCCGCCATGCCTTTGAAGACGAGGAACCTGAGCAACTCGAACTTGAAGTATATGAAGCTCCCCTTGCTGTGCATGAAGTAGCAGCCGAAGCTGCAGCCCACCACGCACTGCCACCCCGGGCCATGGATCGTGTCGAACTCCTGCAGTGCAGCCGTCCAAATCAGATCCAATCATTCGGCAGCACTTGCGCAGCTAACTGCTGATTTATGCTCAAGTACATCGTTCTTTCTCTTGCAAGACTATCTCTAGCTTGTTACTTGCAGATTCAGAGGCTATAGATTTGGGGGCGGTATTGGCAAGTTTCTCACCTTCTTGATGTGCGCCGTGATGCTCCAGCAGTCGAGGACGTCGAAGCGGTCGAGCGCCCTGGACGCCGCTGACGTGGCCTGCAGCTGCATCTTGGCCAGCATGTCGGTCCTCCACCGTCGCCTTCCCTTCCAGCATCCTACTCGCTCGAGTGGACGAACAGCCGCGCGCATGGACCGGAGGTTGGGGGGAACAGCCGCTACAAGCACAGAGAGTGAGAGAGGGGGGATAGAGACAAACCACCACCGTACCAAATCAAGAAAAAAAATTGAAATATGAGAGGGGAGATGGGTCGGACCTTGAGGAGTAGAGGGAGATTTGGGAGACCGTGATGGATTTGGGAGGGGGAGACCATCCTGGTCGCCATGGGAGGGCTCGCCGGAGAGGAGATCGCTGCTGCCGGCGCGCATCCTTGCAGGTTGACGAAGAACCGGTCGTCCTCGAGCAGATCAAGGCCATCCCGGAGATGGATCGGCGCTTGAGGGCTCGGGATTCACCGGAGCAGCGTGGGATTGAGTTGGAGGCGACTGAAACCCTAGCCACCACGGGCTAGGGATTCGAGCTCTCCCTGCCATGGCCATGGTCGCGGGGTAGGAGTTGGGCTTGAGCTGGGTTGGATCTGGAGGCCGCCGGTGGGGCTGGTTGAGAGGAGGTCGCCGCCGGCAAGTGGGATCGGGGGAGAGGATTGGATCGAATTGTGGGAGGTGCGGCGTCGCGACAGAGAAGACTTGGAAGGGGAGAGGAGGAGAAGGGAGCGAGGAAAGAAAGGAGGCGGGGGGTGGTGGATGGAAAATGACCTAGGGTTTCGGAGATAGTGTGGAAGGGTTGAGGACGGCCGTTGGATCCGCGAGCATCTGACGGCGTATGATGCACGATCCGCGTGAGAGGTCCACGGACCAATCGGAATGTAGTATGATGTTGTGACCATCTAAATAGGTCATAGTTGCCTAAAAATAATGCATTAAATCATGTCAGCTATTTTATGACTTGAGAAATTCAAAAAGGAAATGGAAAACCTTCTCATTGTGTCACCAAAACGTTAACAAGTTTTCAAAAAAAATAACAAACATGAAAAAAAGATAAATATATTTAAAAAGGTATCGTGAGACATGAGTTTTTTTGGCAAAAAAAGACATTTTCCATTTTTCGAATCCCTGAAATAAGTTTTTTTGTGAAGGACCTATAATATATTTGTTGACAAATTGGATCAAATCATTTTTTTAATATTAGGCCATATTTAATGCACAATTAATCAAATGGTTGGGTGTAAAAAGTTTTGATCCACCTCTCGTGAAAAAGACAAATTTCCGCCGATTCAAGTGGAAGCGGGTCAAATTTGAACTGTAGCTATCTTGTAGTTTGCTCTTTATTTTTTCCAAAAATCATTTCTAGGTACATAAGTATCTATTTAATCAGAGAAACACCAAAAAAATTCCAAGATTCAACCACTAGCTAGGAACGACCATTCCCGTCGTTTTGACCGCATTTTGAAACGGGCATAAAAAATTTCAAAAAAACAAAAAATTGGGAAACCTTTGCATTGTGTCATTATATGTGGCCAAGTTCACAGGAAAAATAATAAACTTGTAAAATGCAATTATTTTAAAAAATTATTCTAAAAAACGAGCTGTCATGTGTGGAGATCAATGGCTTTCAAGCCAAATGATTAATCTTATGGCCACATTCATGGCATAGTTTGTTCAAATGATCTCATATTGTGCACAAGGGTGCATATTGGAATGGCAAACAATGTTGCCTAAGGAAGTTTTCATTTTCTTTGGACGAAAAAACCATTTTCCATTTTTCGAGTGCCCAAAAGGAGGTTTTTTTGTGAAGGACCTCCCAAATAATTATTGCAAAATTGGACCAAATCATTTTTCTAAAATACTAGGCCATATTTAATGCACAATTAACCAAATGGTTGGGTGTAAAAAGTTTTGATCCACTTCTCGTGAAAAAGACAAATTTCCGCCGATTCAGCTGGAAGCGGGTCAAATTTAAACTGCAGCTGCCTCATAGTTTGCTCTTTATTTTTTCCAAAAATCATTTCTAGGTACATAAGTATCTATTTAATAAGATAAACACCAAAAAAATTCCAAGATTCAACCACTAGCTAGGAACGGTCAAGCCCGCCGTTTTGACCGCATTTTGGAACAGGCATAAAAATTTCAAAAAAAAATAAAAAAATTGGAAAACCTTCCCATTGTGTCATTATATGTGACCAAGTTTCCAGGAAAAATAATAAACTTGTAATACGTAAATTATTTTAGAAAAGTGTTCTCAGAAATGAGCTGTCATGAGTGAAGATTCATGGCTTTCAAGCCAAATGATCAATCTTATGGCCACATTCATGGCATAGTTTGTTCAAATGATCTCATATTGTGCACAAGGGTGCATATTGGAATTCCAAACAATGTTTCCTAAGGGAGTTTTCACTTTCTTTGCATGGAAAATTAATTTTCCATTTTCCAAGTGCCCAAAAGGAGGTTTTTTTGTGAAGGACCTCCAAAATAATTGTTGCAAAATTGGACCAAATCATTTTTCTAAAATACTAGGACATATTTAATGCATAATTGACAAAATGGTTGGGTGTAAAAAGTTTTGATTCGCCTCTCGTGAAAAAGACAAATTTCCGTCGATTCAGCTGGAAGCAGGTCAAATTTGAACCGCAGGTGCCTCATAGTTTGCTATTTATTTTTTCCAAAAATCATTTCTAGGTACATAAGTATCTATTTAATTAGAGAAACACCAAAAAAATTTCAAGATTCAACCACTAGCTAGGAACGGTCATTCCCGCCGTTTTGACCGTATTTTGAAACGGGCATAAAAAAATCAAAAAAATCAAAAAATTGGGAAACATTCGCATTGTGTCATCATATGTGGCCAAGTTCCTATAAAAAATAACAAACTTGTAATACGGTAATTATTATAAAAAAGTGTTCTCAGAAACGAGCTATCATGTGTGGAGATCAATGGCTTTCAAGCCAAATGATCAATCTTATGGCCACATCCATGGCATAGTTTGTTCAAATGATCTCATATTGTGCACAAGGGTGCATATTGAAATGGCAAACAATGTTGCCTAAGGAAGTTTTCACTTTCTTTGGACGAAAAAACCATTTTCCATTTTTTGAGTGCCCAAAAGGAGGCTTTTTTGTGAAGGACCTCCAAACTAATTGTTGCAAAATTGGACCAAATCATTTTTCTAAAATACTAGGACATATTTAATGCATAATTGACAAAATGGTTGGGTGTAAAAAGTTTTGAACCACCTCTCGTGAAAAAGACAAATTTCCGTCGATTCAGTTGGAAGCGGGTCAAATTTGAACTGCAGGTGCCTCATATTTTGCTATTTATTTTTTCCAAAAATCATTTCTAGGTACATAAGTATCTATTTAATTAGAGAAACACCAAAAAAAATTCAAGATTCAACCACTAGCTAGGAACGGTCAATCCCGCCGTTTTGACCGTATTTTGAAACGGGCATAAAAAATTCAAAAAAATCAAAAAATTGGGAAACCTTCGCATTGTGTCATCATATGTGGCCAAGTTCCTAGGAAAAATAACAAACTTGTAATACGGTAATTATTATAAAAAAGTGTTCTCAGAAACGAGTTATCGTGTGTGGAGATCAATGGCTTTCAAGCCAAATGATCAATCTTATGGCCACATCCATGGCATAGTTTGTTCAAATGATCTCATATTGTGCACAAGGGTGCATATTGGAATGGCAAACAATGTTGCCTAAGGAAGTTGTCACTTTCTTTAGACGAAAAAACCATTTTCCATTTTTGAGTGCCCAATAGGAGGTTTTTTTTGTGAAGAACCTACCAAATAATTGTTGCAAAATTTGACCAAATCATTTTTCTAAAATACTAGGACATATTTAATGTACAATTGACAAGATGATTGGGTGTAAAATTTTTTTATCCACCTCTCGTGAAAAAGACAAATTTCCGCCGATTCAGTTGGAAGCGGGGCAAATTTGAACTGTAGCTGCCTCATAGTTTGCTATTTATTTTTTCCAAAAATCATTTCTAGTTAAATAAGGACCTATTTAATCATAAATACATGGTTTGGTGGCGATACGTCGAGGTTTGGGCGGTGGCCGAGGGGCCCAACTCTAGAGCGCGTAAACTCGCATGCCCGTCGCGTGGTCACCGCGTGACCGTAATGTTGCCATGTGTTCTGGGCGGCCTAGGCATGTCTAGTGGGTTAGGCACTCCCCAGGTTGGTGCTAGGAAGAAAATTACAACATAAGATTCTCACGAGGAGACCGATCGATGCTCAAACATGAATTAGCAGCCAAGTGTTTGATTAGCGGTACGGGAAATGCACATGGCCAATGGGCGTGAGTTTTGGCTGAGTATGCTCATCTACTAAGGATAATGTCTTCACAAATTTTTAGCTCAAAAGGAGGATCCTAGGTGGTGCTTGCTTTGCAAAGTACCATGCTGGACAAAAATATGAATGTTGAAGCTGGGCTCAAAATAATGAATGGAGTGAGCTGAAATTTTGTGGAGAATGGTTATTTGGGCATAGGAAAGCATTGTAGAAAAATGATACCATTTGGACATGCCAAGGAAGTACTTCCTTCACAATGCTCTTCTATGGACAGAAACTTGGGAAAACTAATGAGAGAGATTGGATGAATGAAATGATCTCAAAATTGGTGTAGGTAAGTTACTTAGGTATGGTCATGCGCTGGTAAATTTTCAGATCATTTGGGTAAGCCTAGCTAGTACTTACTTCACAAAGCTTCTCTCGAGGTAGAAACTTTGGAAATTTCCCGAGAACGATTTACTAGGAAAATTGAGCTAAATATTATCATGTGGCAATGATTTGGGTATGGGAGAGTGCCCGAAAAGTTTGAGGGTAATAGGAGGGGTCTATATAACACTTGCTTTGCAACGTGCCAATTTGGCCATAAAATATAAATTGAACCTGGGCTCACATAGATGATTTGACTGAGCTGCAATTTGGAGGAGGTTGATAATTTGGGCAGATGAAGGAACTGTATAAATTTCATGTCATTTAGAGATATAAAAAAGGTACTTCCTTCACAATGCTTCTAGGTGCACAAAAACTTTGGAAATTTGCCGAGGAAGATTTGCTAGGCAAATGGAGCTGAATTTTTTCATGCGGTAATAATTTGGATAGGAAAGAGTGCCCAAAAATTCCGAGGGCAATCAAGAATATATAAATAGCACTTCCTTCATAAAGTGTTGTTGTGAACAGAATAGGAAAATGAATATTGTTGAATTAGTTTTGAACTAGGCAAGGAAGGATTTTAACATATTTGATGAAGATATGCCCCAAAGAATTTATGAGATTTTTTTGGCAATTTTGGGAATGATAGAAATATAGGTTGCTTCACAACCTAGGGCAAAAACTGCCACATGGACATGACACATAGGCAAAACTGATGAGATGGCGCCTAGTCATCACAACCCACCACAATCTACAAGGCTATGACCATCTATATTGGTCATTAACAACTAGAAATAAGGCAGCGGACTAGCACAGTTTGCTTTGTGACCATTTCGTGTAAGGAAATTACGACCTTTTTGACCAAAATGGTCGCCATGGTTTAGGGTTTGGAGCCCCCTGAACAGCTTTTGACCAATTCGTCTAAAATGGTCATAAATTTATGACCAATTCTTCGAGGGTCACTGACAAAAGGTCATAAGTTGACATATTTCTTGTAGTGTTTTTCCAGCAGTCCTCCCCAACGCTTCCATGGTGCAGGTCGGCAGAGGGCATCGCCTCCCGCCTACAGGACGATAAGCTATGTTGTTTGTTGTTCAACTGACAATTTTATCGGTAATCATGTCGACCATTTCATTACTTTGACCCCTCCCTATTTTCATAGCAACTGATCTTAATTGTCTATATCACTAGTACTTTGGTTCTGTATTGGCAGCTTTCAATCTTTCCTCGCAAGGAAAACTGGGTGTTCCCAGCTGAATATCTCTCTCTCTCTCTACTTATGATTTTGGAAAAGAAAGTCCTATTTTAAGAATACTCCACTTTTTCATAATTTTAATAATAGAATCATGTACGTTTCTCATTAGTGCTTGGTCATTGGTGCATCCATCTTTATTTCAGCCAATCCATCCAGCCTTCATATCTCATGTGATAATTGACCAAAGAAGTTTTTACCAAGACTTCCAAATTCTAGCCCGTGCAGTTGCATGGGTTGACGACTAGTTACTATTAATTCATATTGTTAGCAGTAATTTGATAGTGAAAACTACATCCCTATTGTTAACTGAATGTGCTACTTTTAAATGAATGGGTCTTTTACATTTCTTTCCTTGACTCGAACCCACTACTCAGATTTGCCCTAATTTCAAAGCATGCTCAAATTTGCCCCTCTGTCGTTAGGTGCACTTACAGAAATGCCCTTCTGTGACGTTACTATCAGTTCAAAGTGCTTTAACCGCTATCTAGACATTTGCTGGACATTTTTCCCCTGACTCCATGTGTCACTTACAGGTAGGACCCACTCTAAAAAATAAATGAAAAAACTCTTTCTCTCACCCCTCTCCCTCTCTCACTCACTTACATGTGGGGCTGAACTAGATAAAAGAAAAAAAGAAAGAAAAGGGAAAACTCTCTCTCACCTCTCTCTCTCCTACCTCACGGCGACTCTCTCCGATCCGGCGAATCCCGGTGTCTCTGACCTATGCATCTGCCACCGCTGGCTCCACGGGCACTGTCGCGCTCTCTCTCCATCTCCCCCCTCTCTCCCTCTCACCCCCGCTCCATTCACCCTCTAGCGTTGGAGCATCAAGAACAAGTCCGACGGCGTGACGACTTCGTGCACATGGCGACTATCCTTCCCTCGAAGAAATGATAGGTCATGGAGCTCCAACGTTGCAACCCGACCTTCACCACCAAAAAGATTGACTATATACGGAGGTAGATGACATCGTCGACTCCATCTTCTCCAACTCCGTCCGCCGTTCGTCGGCGCCCGGTTCGCGGCCTCTCGTGATCCATAGATCCCAGAGACTGCAGCTACAGCCCCGCGGAGATCCTCTCTTCCCTTCCGCTCTCCCCAAATGCTCGATTCCTTGCTATTGGTGCTTCCCCGTGAGGTTCGCCTTGGCTGCCGAGCAAGGACATGGCGTGCTTCCCTGGACAACTTATGTTGCATGCATGCGCTAGAGGCTCCCACAAACAAGCTTCTGTGCATGTGCGCTCCTTCTCCGCCACTGCAGCTTGCTCCCGGCGCATCGTCGCCGTTCCTGACCTCACGCCGGAGTGTAAGCTCTAGTTGTGAGGCCGAACGACAGCCCACACTTTTTTACTAATTAGGTTTAGTGCTAAAATATTAGGCGTGGACCCCAACACTTAATTAACACAATAAATTTACATTCTAAAATAAAAGTCACTAAGAAAAGAGTGTTTTTTTATTTCAGTCATGACTACACAACAAGAGGGGACGTGACTCACTAGTCGTTTCATTACATGATCCACATCCCATGCATGCCTATGGATCCAAATCAGCCCCTTACGAAGCAACGCATAAAGTAGGGTTTAAACTTCTGTCACTCTAGCAACCCATCATCTACTTATTACTTCCCAATGCCTTCCCTAGGCCCAAATAATGGTGAAGTGTCATGTAGTCGACGTTCACATAACACCACTAGAGGAAAGACAACATACATCTCATCAAAATATCGAAAGAATACCAAATTCACATGACTACTTATAGCAAGACTTCTCCCATGTCCTCGGGAACAAACGTAACTACTCACAAATCATATTCATGTTCATAATCAGAGAGGGGTATTAATATGCATAAAGGATCTGAACATATGATCTTCCACCAAATAAACCAACTAGCATCAACTACAAGGAGTAATCAACACTACTAGCAACCCCCAGGTACCAATCTGAGGTTTTGAGACAAAGATTGGATACAAGAGATGAACTAGGGTTTGAGAGGAGATGGTGCTGGTGAAGATGTTGATGGAGACTGACCCCCTCCCGGTGAGAGGATCGATGGTGATGACGATGGTGATGATTTCCCCCTCCTGGAGGGATGTTTCCCCGGTAGAATAGCTCCGCCGGAGCCCTAGATTGGTTCTACCCAGGTTCCACCTCGAGACGGCGGTGCTTCATCCCGAAAGCTTCCTTCTGATTTTTCTAGGACGAAAGACTTCATATAGTAAAAGATGGGCACCGGAGGCCTGCCAGGAGGCCCACGAGACAGGGGGCGCGCCATACCTCTGGTTGATTCTTTCGCCAGTATTTTTTATTAATTCCAAAATGTGCTCCCGTGAAGTTTCAGGACTTTTGGAGTTGTGCAGGATAGGTTTCTAATATTTGCTCCTTTTCCAGCCCAGAATTCTAGCTGCCGGCATTCTCCCTCTTCATGTAAACCTTGTAAAATAAGAGAGAAAAGGCATAAGTATTGTCACATAATGTGTAACAACATCCCATAATGCAATAAATATCAATATAAAAGCATGATGCAAAATGGACGTATCAGTGACCGCCATGGGAGAAACTAACCTTTGTAGGATTCACAAAATGATAAAGAAAATGGTGAACTTCCTAATGAGCAAACAGCCCCCTATGTTGATGACATGCTACAAGAAAGGGTAAATGAACATGAATTAATACTTTCCAAACTAACTTGCAGCAAACAAATGGGGATGCCAAATAACCACCTATCTTGGATGAAGTGTGCCTAGAGGAAGGGAACACCAAGGAAAATGAAGTGGAGGAACGGTTGATCACCCACCCTCATCTTCCACCCACCAGAGTAACCTTTTGCACACTCTTTATATGTTCTTTGATGAAGCAACTCTTGGAAAAGATATAACATCCATGGTTATTAAAGAACTACATTTATTCATAGACGAATATGCAGGTATGATGTGTTCTTTGTATCAAAGTCGTTGCTTATGTTGTGGTTCTCACTGGCACATTGACTTTCAGTGCAAAATGCTTATGATCAAGTTATAGCAAATTATTGCAACAATAAGACAGATGTCACCGAGGAATCCCTATGGTATGTAGTAATTAAAAGTGCAGGTATACTATTTGCTGAGGTCCAAGTCATTGCTAGGGCCCACAATAATGATGCCATAATAGAATGGATGTACGATAAAATGTAGTCCATATATGAGTATTGTCAAGCGGATCAGTTTGAAGAAGAAGAGGAGTTCACGATAAAAGAACCCTCCAATATAAAGGAAGAAGAGTATAGTGATAACTCTACATTGAATGAATTTGATGCTAACAAACTTCCCATGCCGAAATGTCACCCTCGAGTTGAGGATGATAAATATCATGTTAGCTCTAATGTCGAACTGGGGGAAGAATATACTCTTGATTTATCGATGATAATGTCCAACTATGCTTTTCTTGGACAGTTTCTTATGCAGGGAAACCTATAAGGAGTGTTGAACTATACGCTCCACAAGAAATTTTTTATGAAGTATTCCCTTGCAATGATATCCAAAGTACTATCATTAACTTTAATCTAAATTTAATCTTAAGTCTCTAAACATGACCTTGCAGAAGAAAAAGGAGACATGTATACCTAGCTGGGTGCATCGGTTCCCGCTTGGGGGCGAGAACTCTTCACATATATGAGGCCGATGCACCACAAGAGGTTACGGCTTCGACCACACTTTGCTATGAGGTGCTCCAAAAAGTGGCTGGAGGAAAATCCGTCAACACACCGGGTTGATATCCCTTGGGATCCGGGTGGATTTATGGAGCATCAAAGTCTAGCTATATGGCTCTAAAGAAAGCACTATCGGGAGGCAGCCCGGAAGTAAGTAGGAATCTTTATTAGGTTAGATTCTTTTTAGTATCGTTACATTCATATTTTTTGCTTTGGCACTTTGCATGAATTGCTATTAAGGTTTGTTTGGTTTAAGTCGTCACCAGGTGAAAGTTTTCGTCTGCAGAAAATTTTATATGTGGTACAATTGCATTGTTGGATCTTCTTAATATATGCCTAGTACAAGGGTTGGAGCTAACCCCATAGGAATTTTCGAAGAAAAGGAAGTTCCATACCAAACAGGGCAAAAGACTACATCTTATACGACTGATCACGGTCGTATGCGTGGTCGTATTGAGCGAGGGAGGTGCTACTTCTTGAGCTTGCGTTGGTTTTTCCCTTGAAGAGGAAAGGGTGATGTAGCAAAGTAGAGATAAGTATTTCCCTAAGTTGAGAACCAAGGTATCAATCCAGTAGGAGATACAAGTAAGTCTTCAATATATGCAGCTATACAAACAATCAAACACTTGCACCCAACGCGATAAAGGGGTTGTCAATCCCTTCACGATCACTTGCAAATGTGAGATCTGATAGACATAGATATAAATGATTACTAAAAAGTAAAACAAAATAAAAGTAAATAAATTGCAGCAAGATATTTTTGGTTTATAGATCTGAAAATATATGATGGAAAATAGACTCGGGGCCATAGGTTTCACTAGAGGCTTTACTTTTGAAGGCAAATAATACGATGGGTGAACAAATTACTGTCGAGCAATTGATAGAAAAGCGCAAATTTATGCTGACATCCAAGGCAATGATTATGCATATAGGCATCACATCCGTGTCAAGTAGACCGAAACGATTCTGCATCTACTACTATTACTCCACACATCGACCGCTATCCAGCATGCATCTAGAGTATTAAGTTCATAAGAACGAAGTAACGCATTGAGTAAGATGACATGATGTAGAGGGAAAAACGCAAGCAATATGATTAAAAGACCATCTTTTTATCCTTGATGGCAACAATACAAATACGTGCCTCGCTACCCCTACTTTGTCACTGGGTGAGGACACCGCAAGATTGAACCCAAAACTAAGCACCTCTCCTATTGCAAGAAGAACCAATCTAGTTGGCAAAACCAAACCGATAATTCGAAGAGGAATACGAAGATATCAAATCAAGCATATAAGAATTCGAGAAGATTCAAATAATATTCATAGATAATCTGATCATAAATCCACAATTTATCGGATCTTGACAAACACACTCAAAAGAAGATTACATTGGATAGATCTCCAAGAACATCGAGGAGAAAATGGTATTGAGGATCAAAGAGAGAGAAGAAGCCATCTAGCTACTTGCTATGGACCAGTAGGTCTATGGTAAACTACTCACGCTTTATTGGAAGGGCAATACGGTTGATGTAAAAGCCCTCCCCTAGATGGGATCTCACGGGTATAGAAGGTTATGGCGGCGGAAAAGTATTTTGGTGGACACTTCTAGTCGTTTGGGAATATTTCTGAATTTATAGGCCAAGAATTAGGGTTGGAGGACTCCTGGGGTGCCAACAAGCCTGGGGGCGCCCCCCTAGGACGCGCCCTGAGATATTGTGGAGTCCTCGGGACTCTTTTGACTTCCTCCTCAAGTCCTACGTGTGTGTTCCGGTCCAAGAAAAATCATCGTAAAGTTTTATTCCATTTGGACTCCGTTTGGTATTCGTTTTCTGTAAAACTAAAAAACAAGGAAAAAACAGAAATTGGCACTGGGCTCTGGGTTAATAAGTTAGTCCCAAAAATAATATCAAATAACATATTAATGCATATAAAACATCCAAAACAGATAATATAATAGCATGGAACAATAAAAAACTATAGATGCGTTGGAGATGTATCAAACATCCCCAAGTTTAATTCCTGCTCGTCTTCGAGTAGGTAAATGATAAAAACAGTATTTTTGATGTGGAATGCTACCTAACATATTTATCCATGTAATTTTCTTTATTGTGGCATGAATATTCATATCCATTATGTTAAAAACAAAAGTTTAATATTGACATAAAAACAATAATACTTCAAGCATACTAACAAAATAATTGTGTCTTCTCAAAATAACATCTCAAAATAAGTTATCCCTACAAAATCATATAGTCTTGCTATGCTCCATCTTCATCACACAAAGTATTAAATCATGCATAACCCCTATGACAAGCCAAGCAATTGTTTCATACTTTGGTGTTCTCAAACCTTTTCAACTTTCATGCAATACATAAGCGTGAGCCATGGGTATAGCACTATAGGTGGAATAGAATTTGATGATTCTAGAGAAGACAAAAAAGAAGGAGATAGTCTCACATCAACTAGGCATATCAACGAGCTATGGAGATGCCCATCAATAGATATCAATGTGAGTGAGTAGGGACTGCCATGCAACGGATGCACTAGAGCTATAAGTGTATGAAATCTCAAAAAGAAAGTAAGTGGGTGTGCATCCAACTCGCTTGCTCACGAAGACCTAGGGCAATTTGAGGAAGTCCATCATTAGAATATACAAGCCAAGTTGTATAACGAAAAATTCCCATTAGTATGTGAAAGTGACAACATAGGAGACTCTCTATCATGAAGATCATTGTGCTACTTTGAAGCACAAGTGTGGAAAATGGATAGTGGCATTGCCCCTTCTCTCTTTTTTCTCCTTTTTCTCTTTTTTTGGTGGGCTTCTTTGGCCTCTCTTTTTTTGTAAAGTACGGAGACTCATCCCAACTTGTGAGGGAATCATAGCTTCCTTCGTCCTTTCCTCACATGGGACAATGCTCTAATAATGAAGATCATCACACTTTTATTTACTTACAACTCAAGAATTACAAGTCGATACTTAGAACAAAATATGACTTTATATGATGCCTCCGGCGGTGTAGCGGGATGTGCAACAATCTAGCGTAGCAAATGACATCAAAAAATGGACATGGAGCTCCAAATGACATAAAAAAACGGACACGGAGCTCCAGACCTGATGTGTGCCTTGCTATAAGTCTAGCAGGGAGGTACCAAAGTAATCCAGGAGTGGATCACTGGACAACGGTCAAGAACATCCTGAAGTACCTGAAAAGGACTAAGGATATATTTCTCGTATATGGAGGTGAAAAAGAGCTCATCGTAAATGGTTACGTTGATGCAAGCTTTGACACTGATCCGGACGATTCTAAATCGCAAACCGGATACGTGTTTACATCAAACGGTGGAGCTGTCAGTTGGTGCAGTTCTAAACAAAGCGTCATGGCGGGATCTACATGTGAAGCGGAGTACATAGCTTCTTCGGAAGCAGCAAACGAAGGAGTCTGGATTAAGGAGTTCATATCTAATCTAGGTGTCATATCTAGTGCATCGGGTCCAATGAAGATCTTTTGTGACAATACTGGTGCAATTGCCTTGGCAAAGGAATCCAGATTTCATAAGAGAACCAAGCACATCAAGAGACGCTTCAATTCCATCCTGGATTTAGTCCAGGTGGGAGACATAGAGATTTGCAAGATACATACGGATCTGAATGTTGCAGAACCGTTGACTAAGCCTCTTCCACAAGCAAAACATGATCAGCACCAAGTCTCCATGGGTGTTAGAATCATTACTGTGTGATTATTGACTCTAGTGCAAGTGGGAGACTGAAGGAAATATGCCCTAGAGGCAATAATAAAGTTATTATTTATCTCCTTATATCATGATAAATGTTTATTATTCATGCTAGAATTGTATTAACCGGAAACATAATACTTGTGTGAATACATAGAAAAACAGATTGTCACTAGTATGCCTCTACTTGACTAGCTCGTTAATCAAAGATGGTTATGTTTCCTAATCATAGACATGTGTTGTCATTTGATTAAACGGGATCACATCATTAGGAGAATGATGTGATTGACATGACCCATTCCATTAGCTTAGCACCCGATCGTTTAGTATCTTAATATTGCTTTCTTCATGACTTATACATGTTCCTATGACTATGAGATTATGCAACTCCCGTTTGCCGGAGGAACACTTTGTGTGCTACCAAACGTCACAACGTAACTGGGTGATTATAAAGGAGATCTACAGGTGTCTCCGAAGGTACATGTTGGGTTGGCGTATTTCGAGATTAGGATTTGTCACTCCGATTGCCGGAGAGGTATCTCTGGGCCCTCTCGGTAATGCACATCACTTAAGCCTTGCAAGCAATGCAACTAATGAGTTAGTTGCGAGATGATGTATTACAGAATGAGTAAAGAGACTTGCCGGTAACGAGATTGAACTAGGTATTGAGATACCGACGATCGAATCTCGGGCAAGTAACATACCGATGACAAAGGAAACAACGTATGTTGTTGTGCGGTCTGGCCGATAAAGATCTTCGTAGAATATGTAGGAGCCAATATGAGCATCCAGGTTCCGCTATTGGTTATTTACCGGAGACGTGCCTCGGTCATGTCTACATTGTTCTCGAACCCGTAGGGTCCGCACGCTTAACGTTACGATGACAGTTTCATTATGAGTTTATATGTTTTGATGTACCGAAGGTTGTTCGGAGTCCCGGATGTGATCATGGACATGACGAGGAGTCTCGAAATGGTCGAGACATAAAGATTGATATATTGGAAGCATATATTTGGATATCGGAATCATTCCGGGTGAAATCGGGATTTTACCGGAGTACCGGGGGGTTACCGGAACCCCCCCCCCCGGGGGGGGGGGGGTTAATGGGCCTACATGGGCCCTAAGGGAGAAGAGGAGGGCCGGCCAGGGCAGGCCGCGCGCCCCCTCCCCCCTAGTCCGAATAGGACAAGGAAGGGGGGGCGCCCCCCTTTCCTCTTTCCCCCTTCCCCTTTCCTTCTCCAACAAGGCAAGAGGGGGGATTCCTACTCCCGATGGGAGTAGGACTCCTCCAGACGCACCCCAAGGGGCCGGCCGCACCTCCCCCCCTCCCTGCTTTATATACGAGGGCGAGGGGGCACCCCAAGACACACAAGTTGATCTTCGTGATCGTTCCTTAGCCGTGTGCGGTGCCCCCTTCCACCATATTCCACCTCGGTCATATCGTAGCGGTGCTTAGGCGAAGCCCTGCGACGGTAGAACATCAAGATCATCACCACGCCGTCGTGCTTACGGAACTCATCCCCGACACTTTGCTGGATCGGAGTCCGGGGATCGTCATCGAGCTGAACGTGTGCTAAAACTCGGAGGTGCCGTAGTTTCGGTGCTTGATCGGTCGGGCCATGAAGACGTACGACTACATCAACCACGTTGTTATAACGCTTCCGCTTTTGGTCTACGAGGGTACGTGGACAACACTCTCCCCTCTCGTTGCTATGCATCACCATGATCTTGCATGTGCGTAGGAATTTTTTTGAAATTACTACGTTCCCCAACAATAGATTGGTAGGAAAATACCATCGCTTGTCCCCGATTGTCACTCACAAGGAAGAAAATCAATAAATAAATCATGCTCCGACTTCATCACATAACGGTTCACCATACGTGCATGCTACGGAATCACAAACTTTAACACAAGTATTTCTACCAATCCACAATTACTTACTAGCATGACTCTAATATCACCATCTTTATATCTCAAAACAATCATAAGGAATCAAACTTCTCATAGTATTCAATGCACTTAATATGAAAGTTTTTATTATATCCCTCTTGGATGCCCATCGATTGTATTAGGACTAAATTCATAACCAAAGCAAATTACCATGTTGTTTAGAGAGACTCTCAAAATAATATAAGTGAAGCATGAGAGTTCAAAAATTTCTATAAAATAAAGCCATCACCATGCTCTAAAAAGATATAAGTGAAGCACTAGAGCAAAATTGCCTAGCTCAAAAGATATAAGTAAAGAACCTAGAGTATATTAATAAATCACGATTCATGCGTGTCCCTCTCAAAAGGTGTCTACAGGAAGGATGATTGTGGTAAACTAAAACGCAAAGACTCATATCATACAAGACACTCTAAGCAAAACACATATCATGTGGTAAATAAAAATATAGCCTCAAGTAAATTTACAGATAGACGAAGACGAAAGAAGGGATGCCATCCAGGCATCTCCAAGCTTAGATGCTTGGTTGTCCTTGAATATTACATTGGGGTGCCTTGGGCATCCCCAAGCTTAGGCTCTTGCCACTCCTTATTCCATACTTCATCAAATCTTTACCCAAAACTTGAAAACTTCACAACACAAAACTCAACAAAAAAACTCATGAGATCCGTTAGTACAAGAAAATAAATCATCACTTTTGGTACTGTTGTGAACTCATTCTTTATTTATATTGGTGTAATATCTAATATATTCCAACTTATCCATGGTTCATACCCCCGATACTACCCATAGATGCATTAAAATAAGCAAACAACACGTAGAAAACAGAATCTCTCAAAAACAGAACAGTCTGTAGCAATCTGGAAACTTCGAATACTTCTGTAACTCCAAAAATTCTGAAAAATTAGGACAACAGAGGCAATTTTTATATCAATCATGTGCCAACAGAATAAGTATTTTATCGCTCTTATGTGAGTAACGAAAATTATTATTGGGCGCAAAAGTTTCTGTTTTTCAGCAAGATCAAATCAACTATCACCGTAAGCTATTCCAAAGGTCTTACTTGGCACAAACACTAATTAAAACACCAATACACATTTACTATAGAGGTAATAATGTGTAAACTCATAAAAACAGAAAAGAAAAATATTGGGTTGCCTCCCAACAACCGCTTTTTTAAGCCTTTTAGCTAGGCGTTGATTATTTTAATGATGCTCACATAAAAGACAAAGAATTGAAGCACAAAGAGAGCATCATATAGCATCGGGCAAACAAATTTAAGTCTAACATGCTTCCTATGCATAGGAATCTTATAAGCAAAGAAATTATCAAAACAAGAAAGATCTAGCATATGCAAAGGAGAGGAATAAAACATTGGCAATCTCAACATAACGAGAGGTAATTTAGTAACATGAAAATTTCTACAACCATTTTTTCCTCTCTCATAATAATTACATGTGGGATCATACTCAACTTCAACAATATAGCTATCACATAAAATTTTCTCTTCTGCGAAGTTGACACTCTTCCAAAATAGTGGGATTATCAAATAAAGTCATGACCTCTCCAAGCCCACTTTTATCAAAAATTTCATAAGATTGATCGTCTCCAAAGTAGTGGGATCATTATGACCTAGAGTCGACACTTTTCCAAACGCACTTTCAATATTATCGCGAACATATTCATCATGAGGCTTAAATAAATTTTCAAGATCATAAGAAGCATTATCACCCCAATCATGATCATTGCAACAAGTAGTGGACATAGCAAAATTAGCATCCCCAAGCTTAGGGCTTTGCATATTATTAGCATAATTGACATTAATGGGATTTATAATAAAATCATTCCAATCATGCTTTTCATTCAAGGAGTTATCGTGAATCACTTCAAAAATTTCTTCTTTTTGCACTTCATAACAATTTTCAGATTCACGAATTTCAAGCAAAACTTCATAAAGATAATCTAGTGCACTCAGCTCACTAGCAATTGGTTCACCATAATTGGGTCTCTTAAAAAGATTAGCAAGTGGATGAGGATCCATAAACTTTTTGCTTACTGTTTTCCAATAAATACACAATTATGCCAAGCAAACAAGCAAACAAACCAAGTAAGATATAATGGCAAATGAAAAGAAGGAAAATAAAAAAGGCAATGATTTTTGAATTTTTTTGAAATCGTTTTAGAAGTGGGGGAGAGGAAAACGAGAGCCCATGTCAGAGCGTGTGGACCGGTGGGCTGCGTGAGTGGGTCAGTCGCGCTGAGCCGCCGACGCAGGAGGCGGCGTACCTCGAGCATTACAGATTCCACGCGCTCGCGAAGGAGTGGGCAGATGGCGAGCGCCTGATGCAGGCCGAGCGCGAGGTGCGGGAGCGCCGTGCCTGCTGGGCATGGAAGGACAAGGAGGCACGCCGTAAGGAAGAGGAGGAGTGTCGTGCCCGCGGCGAAGCAGTCCAGCTGGCGGTGCAACCGGCGCAGCAGGTGCAGGATGCGTCCCAGGCCTGGGAGGCGACATTCCCCTGGGCTGGCCCGGCGCCGGAGTTGGTCGACCTCACTGGCCCCGGGTCGGACGACATGTTATGTTTGAACGTGTTTGTTGTGTTTTTTTAAGTCCAAGCCCCAAAAAATGTGTCGGACCAGCGTTGGGTGCATGCGCCAATCCAAATAAAAAAATGGACACTAACTTCCGCGCGGCCGACCCAAATGAATAAAAAGCAGGCAAAGCGTGCGTCCGTTTGGGTCTGCCGGTTGAAGTTGCTCTTAGGGAGCAGTAGTAGTAATATGGAAGTTCGAGAAAATGAGGCTGCTGCTCTGTGTATACGTTGTTGTTGCTGCGTGTTGTCTCGGGTGAGAAAAGAGGGAGAAAGTGAGAGGGTGGGCTTCTGATTATACTTGAGTTGTCGTAGTAGTTTATAATTTATGGGTTTTTTTTTTGAACTTGTAGTTTATGTTTCTAGATGTGTATGCTGCATCTGAAAATGTGTTTGGTTGTTTGTTTTGTATGTTAATAGAATATAAAATAATGTAAAATTTCGATTTAGTTCTTTGTTTTATGTATTAGTTTTGCATTGTAGTAATAATTTGATCATTCAACTGAAAATGCAGAGGATATTACAATGATGTACATATGAATCTGATAGTTTCATAATATTAAAAAATATGGAATGTTAAAACATAGGGGTAGAGATTTAAGAGTGCTACTGGCGTTCAGCAAATTTTAGGGAAAATCTTTGTAAGGAAGTCCCCTACAAAGAGAATTAGGGGAGAGATTTGGGAGAAATGTTGGAATTGCACCGATTCCTGCAGAGGGTAGCTATGAGGAAGGCAGAGTGTGGGACAGTGAAGGAGGAGATCGGGATGGAGGTGGGGGGGGGGGGGGGGGATAGGGAGAAGTTTACATGACAATATCACTTTCTACAGGATCCTCAGAAAAAAATTACTTTCTACAGTTCTAAACATCCCTTGCGTTGGTATGGTTCAATGGCAAATGTGTCGTGCGGCGGCTAAGTCGTCGTCTTTGGATTGATCACGTTCGTACACGTTGGGGTCAGGTGGGCACAGCAATCGTCGTCGACAAGGGCGCGAAAGAGGATAAACGTTGACATAGATGTCGTGGCGTGTTGTTTAAACAGAGGACGTTGACCTTTGGGATGTTGAACCATGTTTATTGGGGTAGAGATGTGTCTTTTCTTCCGTTAAAACGCACGGGCATATGTCCTACTAAAACTTACAGAAGAAAGCGATACAAAGTGGAAGTCAAGCATATTGGAAGGTTCCCCGTGCTTTCACCAAGTCCAGCGAATGAGAAAATAATAATATATGGCCACCCCATACCGCAAATGGTCGACTCTGTATTCATGTTACTTGTTCAGAAAACGGAAGTTGGCTGATACTTCAACAAGCAGACAGAACAAAATCCCTATAACCATCTAAAAATCCCATCTTCATCTCCATGTAAGATATACAGAAATAACGGGTGCTGCCATGAACAACTGGGGAAAGACAATTTGTAAAGGACCGAAAATTTAGGGTAACCTTCATGAGCTACTAAGGCCCTGTACAGCGGGGGGTGCTTAGCCAGGTGCTAGAGAAAAAAACCCGGTTTTTTTTTTCCTCATCTTGGATTGTACCGATGCTTAGGAAGGGAGCCAGAAGCAAATGTTTGCTTCCGATGCCAGCCGATGCTTAGAAATAACTGCTCCCTTCAAAGCCTCCATCAACAGGAAAAAGAAGAGAAAAAAGAGTCCAACGCCTCCATCTAAGCAACTGAAGCATCTCTCCTTAGCTCCACTCCATTGCAAGACCACGTCCGATGCTGATCTTTTTCCTCAAGCACCTGTGCATAAGCACCCACCATTGTATAACTCTAACGCAGCAACAAAGAGAGCCCAACAGATAACAAGCTCGGTCCATTTACAAGACTACAACTCTGATATTCTGCTAGCACATCAGCTCACATCGGTACAACTTCATGTAAGATATATCACCTAATGATTTTGTTTGCCGATCTTGACACTAAACATGTTTTGATAAACCAAGATCTTTTATTGCTGGCAATAATTTATAGACACCGACGGATACATACTAAGCTTATGGACCTGTACTAAGCGCGCACATGCTTCAGGAAGGAATTGGATGGATGGCCTTTCAAGACTCGAATCGTTTGTTCATGCCTCCAATGCCCAATAAGTACCCTGCTGAGTGGTGAAAGATAAACCTTGTTAATTACTGCGCAAGAGATTTATTTATTGTATACTCGCAAGTAATCTGAAAGGAAATATTTTTATACCTTTGACCTTTCCATAGCAGTGTAAAGACAATGAATGTCAAGTTCAATCACATCACCCACTTGATTAATGTATTTCGAGTAGGTTTTATAAATAACTCCACGAGCTAATGCAAATTCTCCTGTTCCACCCAGAATAGCCCATTCACCTTCTGCGACAACGGTTCCCATGACTTGAAGCGTGGACCCTTTAAACCTGCATGACATACAAATTAGCATGCTTGAATGTAGAATTCAAATGCTTGTGTGCATCAGCCGATATAGAGGCGGGGTTTTCCCTCCATTTCAAAGAAATAAAATGTAAAATGCATGGTAACCATGATACGCGAGGTCGCATAAAAAACATGAGCTTGGAGCAACACATGCATTTACCTGCCATCATCGAACACCATGTTGAAAGAAACATAGTAGTCTTCGGTGTCCATTCCGGCCTGGATATGGATGCCCTTTGCGTGAGCCACAACCTTGGTGTCACGGCCAGGTGAGTCCGTGATGACCCAATCATTAACAATCAAGGATCCAAAGTCATTTTTCAACTCACTACTCAATACGTCTTGTTGGTTCCTATATTTCCCTTGAAAACTATGGTGCAGGTAGAGGCGAGCGTAGAGCTCGTGCTCCGTGCGGTGTGTGCAGACAGGAGTGATCTTGAAAGGTGGGTCGTCGTCGACGCGAGGGTACTGGCGGCTGCACTGCTCGGCGCAGGCGCACTCCACGGAGCAGGTGCCGTCTGGCTGGGGATTGGAGTCGGCCGTGGTGGCGAGCAGGATGGCCAGCATCATGCTCAGTGCCACCATCTTCGCGGCTTGAGCACCGGAAGCCATTGCTGAGGTTCCTCTGTGCTATGCTAGATAGTCATGTTTATGTGTCTCCTCCGAGCACCTGTGATATATTTATAGATCTGCGAATTAACCCCGTCTCCCTCGCTTTGAGAAAAAAACAATTGCAAAAGTACCACATAGACGCATGACACGTGTGCAGCATGAGCAGATGATGCTTGTGTCTTCCTCGAGTGCCCCATCAGTGAACAAGCCACGAATGGAATTGTGAGTGTGTTTGGGTGACCACAAGAAGACGGGGAGAAGACAGCATGAAAGGATCGAGGTGCTTCTCGTGCTTGCTTGTGCTGACGTGCATGCATGTTCCCGCGAGGGAGAGGTTCTTGGTTGTCCAGTCGTGGACGGTGGTCATGCATCATGCTCTCTACCTAAATTATTGCTTATTGGTGCTCCAGTCTTCGTGTATAACGCTTGGTAGATCCAAACGAGTGTGCATGCATGGATGTGATGTGACAACAATGTGCGTGAATCACGGTTCAAAAAGTAAATAATATGAGGCTTCGAAAATTCCCTGATTATATAGTGTTTGTAGTACTGATGCTTGTTCCGAGTACCCTAAGCCGAACGTAACACTCGACGTACTGTACGCTAAATTGGGCTTCACCGTGTATTTTTTTTTTATACTCGGCTTAATTTGTTTTTCCTGTAGTGTTGGTAGCTGAAGCATTGATATTTTCTTTTCAGGAGTACACTAATAATTATTTCTGGTCCTGGAATGTATTGTGTGTGGATAAAAACCTAATGAACATTCCTCTATGCACTCCATGTAGTCATAGAAATCATTGTTGTAGTACATTTGAATGCATAAAACCCTTTGACAATCTAATAATTTCTGGAAAAAAAAGAGTACAGCTACCTCTCTCTCCACCCTTTGACAGCAGGGTAAAAAGGACAAGCCTTCAAATATCCACCAATGGCAATGAGAAGATAATCAAAGGCCTGTTTTTCAACCAGCTACGGTGGGCAAACGTCATACTGAATTACTGAACATGTTTCATTTTCTTTTTCGAACACATAAGCCAATACAAAGACAACCGCTATAGAAAGTAGCACCTGCCACACACACGACAGAATAGGAAATTACAAAGAGAGAACCAGGAATGAGCTACGACAAGCATCTAATATTGTATATATAGCATCTAATGTTGTATGAGGATGGCATTTCGGACCTCGAGCTCATCTAGTCGTGCTGTGAATATATTGAGTTGAAAAAATAATAGCCAAAAATCAAAACAATCTGAAAATTTTGTCACTAAAGATGCTCAAGTGTTCACTGCAAGTGAAATTTCGTGACGGTGCCACATTGGGAGAGCTCTATACAAAACAGTTGAGCTGGAAAAAGCTTCGAAAATAGATACTTTGGAGCAATGTTAATTTGCTGTCCAGAGCACCCAGATGTCATCTTGGAACAATATTTTACCTGCATCTAGAAAACAGGAGCATCTTTGATGTCCAAACATTTCAGATTGTTTTGATTGTTTTTAATATTATTTTTTAATAAATTATTCATCTGCTAGTAGATGCGCTGGGGCTCTAATAGCAATTTTCGAATGTTGCATACACTACTATCAAGTGAAAGCATTGCAGCACTAGGGCACAGAGTTGCGTGAGTCACTTGTCTAATCTTGCAAAGCCCCACTGAGTCCACCATCTCTTTCTAGAAGATACAAAAAAAACAGTAGCTCCTGTTAGAATATACGCAAACAGGTCACAATGGAAAGTAGATAGAGCGACAATATTGGTTAACTAGGTCCAACGATCAATGCCTATATCTTTGTAGCATGACTACGGAGTAGCTTTCAGGAACCACGGGATCAGATTTGCCAAAGGTGGACAACGTCGGTTATCCTGGGTTAATGTGTGCACCCCTCTCAAATAAGGGGGCCTTGGGCTCCACGATCTGAAGGCATTGGATAATGCATTGCGAGGATACGGGCTACCAAAGTGACGCAACACTTATCATGGTCGGCAGCGAGACTCTCGGTCTCCGATGAGGCGACAACCATCTTCAGAGCCTCTTCCTCTATCGTTTCGCGTCTGACCCCTTCAAGCTGGTGAAGCCCTCTGCTTTTGCTCATCGCATGGTTAAGGATGGCCTACAACAAGGCTCTTGGATCCGTGATCTGAGGAGGCAACATTTTTTGGCGGCGGTGTGTTTTGTTAATCAGTTTTGCTAAATCATATCTAGATGTGCCCTAAGTATTACATATTTAAAGCATACGTCATTGATTTTAAGTTGAGATTCGTGCATGCATTTTCTTTTGTCATTTGTCTTTTTCTTTCTAGTTTATTTTTAGAGAAAAGACATCAACCGACTTTGAATAAACAAAGCCATCAACTGGTCAGGATTACAGATCACAAGAACCAAGAAAAGAAAATACAACACGGTAACATACAAAGACGCTGGTTAGCAGCTAACTAGCCTCAAAGCTACAAGCTACAAGACAAAGCAGATAGGCACACAGCTGAAGACATCGAGGCCCTCCTCCGAGAATGAAGCACCAGGGAGATAGGACCATGCTGGGACAAAGGAGAAGGGGATGACCAACAGGGAGTGTGGTCACCAAACAGCTATGGACCCCGGCACGGCATAGCCATCCAATTCCATCTCCAAAGAAGGCCACAACCTCCTCGCCTGGCTCGAAAGGCACTGCACCGTCGGAAGATAGAATGTTCCACCTAGAACAAGAATGGTTGCCACCAGAGGATGGCCACATAGAGAGGATCCACGCACTCCCGACGAGCCGCCAAAGCTTCCTTCAAGCAGAATTGCCCGTGGCCCAGCCGCAGAGGAGGGATAGCATCAAGCTTGGACGAAGAGGATACACCACTGACACCGTCGAATGCACCCCAACAACGCACACCAACCAAACAACTCCCAAAGGCGGCGCCTTCAAGAAGGAGAACGACACCGAGAGCACCACCGCCCACCGAGGTTAGGGCTTTCACCTGAGAGGCTTGAGGATGGTGGGTGGAGGGAGTCAGACCTGACAAAATGCCTCCAAGGAGGAAGGACGGTGCCCTATGGCGCCTCCGCTGTCGCGGCCAGCCATGGCCGGCCATGGATTTCTCCTGGTCTGGCTCCACAGCACCATCCCATCCGCAGCACGGAGACCGAAGATCGAAGAAGAACGACGCGTCGGAGAAGGAAGGGGCCTGACAAACGCCTCCAAGGAGGGGTCGCACCGAGTCGGAGAAGGAAGGGGCCGCTAGATCTAGTGCCGCCGGCCGCCAAGACCGCACCAGGTCCACGTCCACCGGAACCCCGCCGTCCTCACGGACAGGGACACCATCACCACGCCCGCGCCACTGCTCGCCACAGAGCCGGTGGTGCCACTCCGACCGAGGCAGCCGCCTCAGATCCCGCGGCCCCCTGCGAAAAACAGAGCAGCAGATGCCCCGCCGGCACCTTCCTCGGCGGCGCCCCGGGCTTGCCCTGCGGCGGCCTTAGGCGGTGGTGAGGGGTGAGGGAAACGGGAAGGGGTGCTCTGCGCGATCTAGGGTTTCACCCCCGAGACGCCCGGGAGGGGCGGCCATTTTTTCTTTTTAGTTTGATTGAGTCATTTAGATATGCAATAATTAGGGCACTTCTAGATGTGTGATTGTTAATTAAATCGGCATTAAGAGTATATGCAGTATGAATAGAGATTTATTTTTGCACTGTACACATATGGTTGTTCTTTATTTGTGCAAATACGGTAGTTAAACAAACGGAGGACATACACCGCGACTGTTACAAATATAGAGTATACGGACGACCTGCACGAGAATCATCTACTTGATCTTGACACTGGTTATAGTAACCCTTTCTCCCCAGGCCTTGGGCACGAACAACACCTCAACCGTCTCGTCGCCGTCCGCTCCGATTTTCCGCAGCACGTCGCGTATGTCCCTGATTACCCCCTTGTCGTTTGGCGTCGCGAGGAAGGTATGCAGGTGGTGCTCGGACTTGTCACTCAACTCTTTTCCCCCGGGCATATTCAAGTACACCTCAATCACGGGCGTGTCCATGCCGCGGGGCTCCACGTCGAAGAAGACGTGAAGCGTCTCCCTCCCTTGAGATGTCTTCTTCGAGGCCTTAGGCCTCGTCAGCTTCAGCCTCAGGGTCTTGTACAAGGTGGTCGGGAGGGGTCTTGTCCAGGGTCCTGGGCAGTCTCCGCAGCCATTCTTCAGCACACACTCGACGAAGCAGGCCTGGACGTCATCCGCGCCGTCGCCGGCATCCAGGATGCACTTGCCGGCGCAGGCGCAGTTCTGGGAGCAGATGCAGGGATTCGAGGCACCGGGAACGTCGGATGTCTCCACAATGCAGCCTCCCGCCCCTTGATGGGCCCCCGCAATGAACACAGTAGCCAGCATTATGCCGGCGATGGCAATTATCTTCTTCATCGGAGCACCGGAAGCCATAATAGATGCTATGCCCTCTTACCTCCAAAGCTTGGTATTTATAGGAAGCAGATAATGTATATATGCCGGCCCGTTGTTTCTCTCTTCTTCACAAGAAGATAGGGAAGAAAAGAAAAAAAATGAATAACAAAAAAGAGCACCGATCTTTCGCGACGACACTAACATTATTCCATGTGTGGCCACATGCGTGCAATGTTGGATTGTATCTACTACACGGCTTTTTTCTTTTTCTATTTTTGATTCACTATGCTCCTTTGTTAGCAAGCTAGAAAATGAAAGGATGGGCTCTTCAATCGTGATACACGATGGCTGGACCACCGATCACGTAAAGACGAGCAAAATGGCACAGAACCATATTCTAAATGATACAATACGTGGTTGGTTGTATTTTCTTGCCACCGTTTCTGACGCATGTACATGTGGGGCATGAAAGGCTAGGCTTGTTCATACCAGACATACATTTCTTATCCCTAGCTAGAAGATGTAATGGGGAAATGAAAAGCCACAAAGGTTTGTCATTAACGTGAAAGGTTATCTTTCTTCTTATTAGGGCAGTCCCAATGCCAATATTTCAGACCGCATCTAACATTGCCACATAGGAATTTTCTGATGTGGCAGCTTGTTATGAAGAAAGTAAATGATATGCTGGCGTTTTATGATGCAATCAGCCCCCTGCATGAAAAGCCAGATAAGAAGGTTGACTGAGTTGCCACTGAAAGGTAAGAAGTTCATATAGAATAATATGCAATCAGCCCCCTGCATGAAAAACTAGATTGGTTTTTCACACGGTATTGGACAATCACCTATCTTAACACTACTATGCTATGGCTTTCTACCTAGCCCGGATTACATCTGATCATGTTCCTTGTGTTCTCAAGATAGAAACTGCAATCCAAAGTCTCATGTTTTCATATTTGGCATTTCTTTTACGGATATGGAAGGCTTTAAGCAAGTGATCTCTGCTGCATGGAACAGTCATATTTCTGAGAATAACATTTCTAGAAGAATCAATGCCAATTCAATTATTGATGTCTAAGCTCAAGACTTGGGCCAAGAATGATCTTCAGGACATTAATAGCTTGATTCTTCTTCTCGGAGGCATTGAACAATATAGACCACTAGTGTCTCATGACACTTGACTAAGGGATGCAGCTAAAAGTTGCAAGATAGCTTTGCTGCCTTCTACTTATGCATAGATTAAATACTAGAGCAATGCACCTGCGAAAGACTTTCTATTTCCCCTTATATGACTCTCACATGTGCAAACATCATGTTGTTGAGGATAGGGAGCATCCCTTCTTTGGTTGTCTGTGAGGATCTACTAGCCATCTGTCCAATTCTCTCATGATTTTCACACGACTCTGAGAAGGTTGAAGGGGGTCCTGGATGACCCCTTTTTCATGGAACTCATCGTCCTACTCTCTGGAGCATTTGGATCTACCAGAATGATTACAACTTTAATCATAAAGCTCCTAAACTTATGCTACATAGAGTGAACAGGGCTTCATATGCTGGCATTAGAGACTGGGCAGCTTCATTCATGTAACTAGCCAACAGTGGTTTGTTGTAACATTATGTATTCTTTTATTCTTCTGTTCTCTTATAACATAGTATATAGTTCACTTACTATCTTCCGTCAAAGGAAGAGTTATGCAGAAAGATAGGATTATAGTATCATATTTCTAGTACGCTTTTTTCATGGTAACAGGTGCAAATTAGTCGGACCAACTATTAAATAGCCGCCTGATTTTTGTGACATTCGGTCAACTT
The DNA here is from genome assembly GCA_034509565.1 of Triticum monococcum. Classification (NCBI taxonomy): domain Eukaryota; kingdom Viridiplantae; phylum Streptophyta; class Magnoliopsida; order Poales; family Poaceae; genus Triticum; species Triticum monococcum. Next base: position 16,533,156 of record CM067842.1, read on the forward strand.
TGCTTGGACCACCGGATTGATATCCAGCTTTTGTTGTTCTTTTTTTTTCTCCTCTAACCAACTTCTTCTTCCCTCCCCCTCCGCTCAGGTATAGTCGTCGGCGCTACCGTCCACCGCCTCACGCCCTGGCCATCCTTGTAAACCCCAACCATCCCACCCCATTCCCCCAATACTATCACCCAAACTACCGACCCATGCCACCAATAGCCAGCGCCACTGCACCTCACCGGCCTGTCCTGCCCGAGCCACATCCTCCACCAGTACACCACCACCTTCTGTCAGCCCTCTGATCCGCGCGTCATGTTCATCACCGACGAGCACCCATGTACCCCCTCCACCTGAACCCGTGAACCCTCTGTCACTATTATGATAACGATGTTGTCGCCAGCTGTGTCGTCCCAGCCTCTAGCATAGTCCTAGTGAGCTCATAGCCGATGAAAAAATGGCTAGCCATAGTATCCCTGTCTCGGGCGGATAAGGGTGGATTCGACTAAAATGATGAAACTTTTAGGCAATCGAACTCACAAATTAATAGCTCACCCAATCCCATGTTACCCTTGCCCCCACTCTCGATCTCGCATGGACAGAACTACTGCTACCCTCGCCTCTTCACACAGGCCACCGACGTCATTTCTTGATTACCCATCCCGGCTTTGTTGTTTTCTCGTCCCCATCTCAGTGTTGCCATATCCATCTCGTTTCTCAAGATTTGGTCATGTCGATATGAATCAACAAGTTTCTTACGTTGCAAATGTATTGATACAAAATTGATCAAGATAGGCCCAAGACTGACTTGAAGATTTTGTGGTCCAAGTTCACGAGGGAAAAACCAAAAAAAGATTTGGAGGGCTAAGATAATTCATGGTGGTAGACTAGTTGTTTTAGTCTGTTCGATGTCCATGCTTTTGAGGTTCCACAAATGTTATCTGATTTGATAGAGTTAATTGCAAAAAATCACTACATTAAAGGCTAGGTTTGCAGAAAACCACCATCTTTCATTTTCATTGCAAAAAACACCATGTCTTTGATAATCATGTTGCAGAAAGCACTAATCGACTGGTTAAGGCCATTAGATGACTTTTCTGACATGTGGGTCCCACAACTTGATGACATGGCATGACGGCTCGGCCTAACGGTGTTAGAGGTCGCTTTGGTCAATGTGACCCGGTGGTGGCAGTGGCCATTATGAAAATCACACACGCAGCAGGCAAGCAAGATTGGCTGCAACAAGAGCGTTCAGTGCCTGCGATTTTATTGCTTTTGATCTGGATCAGGGACTACAGGGGTACACAAGTATACATACAAGCTGGAGCCAAAGCCCAAACCTGCCGACAATTAACATGCCCGTGGTCAATTCCAACGGGTGACTAGCTGATCGTTCATGCTCGTACCATCGCGGTGGGTAACATGCTGCTTAGGCTCGTATACAATGTAGACAGCGCGGACAAATAACGTCTGCCGCTCGTACCAATAAGGCCCTTTCTTCCCAGCGGAAACATAAGGAGCGATCGACACCATGACCGTCCTGTTGCCGTCGGCTCCAATGGCTTCCAGGTTGCCGCCGATGGGGAACTTGCGCGCCGCCTTGTCTTGCCCGGCGACGATGTCCTCTCTGTGCACCACGTAATGGCCCGCGTACCGGGGCTCAACCGGTGCATATTCGAATAGCGTTTTCTCTTCGCCCTCGCGCAAGTTCAGCCACACGTGGAGGAAGGATATCTGGTGGACGTCTGGTCCGAAGCCCATCTCCACGACTAGCACCTCCTCCGTCTCCTCCTTCTCCTTTCGGCTCCTCGACACCTTGGGCCTCGTCACCAGTACCCTCACGTGCTTGCTCAGGACTACGTCCAGCCTCGGCGGATGGGGAGCGACGGTGGCGGCCCCCTCGCCTCCGCCGTCAGCGCAGAAGACCCAGCCGCCGTCCCTGAGCACGCAGTCCACGAAGCAGGTCTGGGACTGCGCGTCAGTCAGCCCGGCCTGGTCTCCTCCCTTGCGGGCGCACTTGTCGTAGCAGAGGCAGGAGCTGGGCGCCGGGGTCTCGATCTCGCCGACCCGCCGGATGCACCCGCCGTCGCCTTTGCCATGAACAGCCATGGCCAGCAAGAGGACGGTGGCCGTCAGCAGCACGGAAGCCTTCATCGTGGTTGAATCGGGAGCCTTTTTGGTAGCTGGCTGGGACTATGAGACCTAGCAATTCAATGGGCCTTTAGGCTGTGAGCTCATGTATATATATGTACACAAAGTATGTGATGAGTTGTCCCGGTTGTGAGGCAAAGGGTGTGTGGTGATGGCAAGCCGCTGGGATAGCACTAGAATGGACCCCTACCCCTCGTTGGCGCGCCTTGTCTTTCCTCTCCTCTTCCACTCAACATAATTCAAATACTCATCAATATGAAGGGCTGACCATATGTGGCCTGGCGAATTATTCCATTTTAAATTTGCTGCCACGTGAGGATTTCGTTTTGCCAATTACATACTTGCTCCATCCCAAATTATACTAAGCCTCAAATCAAGAACACCTTCTTTTCAGGAAAAAAAATCAAGATCACCTCCTTTCGGAAATAAAAATTCAAGAACACCTCCTTTTCGGAAGAAGAAATCAAGAACTACCAAAAGAAAAGGTTCCTCGTGATAGTCCAGTTTCAGAATTGCAATCATTGAAATACTCCTTCTGAGACAATATTGAGGGAGCTGATATTGTTGGTCATATTCATTCATGAGTACTTTGCAGCAAGCAAGGTACTCCCTCTGATACATAATAAGTGTCATAGTTTTAAACTAAAGTTAAACTAAGCTTAGTTCCAAACTACGACACTTATTGTCGATCGAAGGTAGTACTTTTTTTAAAGGGAAAATATTAATATCGCGCAGATATCAAATACACTCAACCTCTGCACGGGAGTACGAGAAATGACGTTGCAAAATCTGTTTCTTTTAGGGAAGAAAAGAAGTGAGCTGCAGATGGACCTCAATGGATCAGTTCCGCTTACTAGGAGTCATGAGAGACCACGTTTTGCTGAGCTGAGAAGATAGTTCAGCCTAACTGACAGTTCATGTCCATCTTTCAAAAGCATGGGCAATAACACTAGGGCGAGGGGTGCGGCTATGTGTCGCCTTTTTTTAAAAAAAATGTTCACCTACTTAAAAACATCTTTATACAAGGTTCGTGAATTTCTATACAACGTAAAATAATGATAGCATAGTTTTGAAAAATGTTCATTGCAATTAAAAGTATACAACATGTACTTAGAAAATGTTACCTTGTACTTGGAAAATATTAAAGTGTAAATGTACATCTGTATTTGAAAAACTGTTCACATGTGCGCTAAGAATGTACACTATCTACTGAGAAAAGTAGACATGCGTAAAAAACACAATAGAAATAGACAAAGAAACAAAAAGAAAAGCAACGAAAACTAAGAAAGATAGTACTAAGAAATCCAATGTATAACAAAGAAAAAAAGAAAACCCAAAGAAAACCAGTGCAAAACAAAGGTATAATGAATAAATAAAATAAAACCTATGGAGAGACCAAAGAAAAAACAAAAGGAAACAGAAAAACAAGGTATATGAGCCTTGCGGGGGCTCCCCAAGGAGTACTCTTTGATTAGTTGTTCTCCTGTCGCTACTCTTTTTTTGAGGCTAAGCTATTTGCCGCATACTGCGGTCTGGATTTGCAGATAGCTTACAATGGTGTACTAACTAGGAGGCCCAACTAACGCAGCTTACTTTGTCTTAAAAAAGGAGTAACGGAACTTACTTGTTCGCTTGTTCTGATTTTTCTTTTTTTCTTTTCCCTTTATACATTTATTTAAATTTCGAAATGTCCTAGCATATAAATATTTGTATTTAAATTGTTTATACAGTGTTTATAAAGTGTTAGAAAATGTTACCTTCTACTTGAAAAATGTTACTATGTATTTGAAAAAGTGTTCAAAACATGTATTTTTTAAAATGTACATCATGTATTTGAAAAAATGTCCAACATGTATAAAAAATGTTCACATGTGCGCTAAGAATGTACACTATGTACTGAGAAAAGTAGGCATGCGTTAAAAAAAGAAACCCAATAGAAATAGATGAAGAAACAAAAAGAAAAGCAAACAAACCTAAGAAAGATACAAAGAAACCCAATCTATAGCAAAGAAAAAAAGAAAAACCAAAGAAAACCAGTGAAAACAAAGAAAACCAAAGTATAACGAAGGAAAAAAGAAATATCAAAGAAAACCGATGAAAAACCAAAAACCAAAAGGAAACTGAAAAGGAAAACAAAACGAAAGAAAAATGGACCAGAGCAAACCTACGGCGTGGTTACCTGGTTGACCCGATTCACTTCCCGTATGCGATTCCTAATAGGAATGGTACGCGCGAAGCATAGCTCTCACGTACCGGAAGCTCCAGTTGGACTCTATGCATCAAAATTTTAACCGCACACATCGCCAACTAGGATGGCCCAACTACAGTTGTGTGTAGTGATTTTGGTTTTTCTCTGATAAGCCACTATAGCGACCTAACCAATGTAGCGGCACGCGGCACTGCGCCAACCGGTTACATAAAGATTTTTATTCATTCTATATTTCCATTTTTCTGAAAACGGAAACATTTTTGTAAAACCCCCAACATTTTTTGGAAATATGAAGATTTTTTTTAATTTTTTAATAATTTATGGAAAATGCGAACATTTTTTAAAATGCCAACATTTCTTGAAAATAAATATATATTACAATTTCTGGACATTTTTCAAAAATGCAAACATTTAAATGCTAAAATTTCCAAAATTGTGAACAAAACTAAAATAGAAAAACACCAATAAATATGAAAAGAAAATAGTCAATGATCTTGTAGAAGATTTCCTAAAGTGGACTGGGACCTTCCAGAAGGTTAGCGAAACAGGAACCAACGACCAGTCTTCTTGGCGTTAAATGGGTTGCCCCAATTTGGTCTGCCGAGTGCTCGGTCACTATGTGTGTGAATATGCTACTATTTGACATTGAATGTGTCCAGTAGGTTTTGACGCTATTTCCGCAAATTTGACACAAAATATGTCAAATAATTTTTGACGCTATTTCGAACCAATTTTTAAGACCTGAATTTTTTTTCAATTCTATTCTATTACAAGTTACCTTTTTTGGAATTGTAAACATTGTTGAAAAACACAAACATTTGTAGAAATTTCAAACATTAATTGAAACGCAATTTGTTGTTAAACTATGAGAAAACAGAAACATTTTTTCGAAGTTGTGAACAATTTTCAGCGTAGGCCTCCAGAAGCTCCAGTGCACAGTGGATGGTTAAAGCGTGCAGAGAATGTCATGAGATGTCGGCGTAGACTGAAATTGACATGGGAGGAGTCCGTTAAGAGAGACCTAAACCAAAGAACTAGCTATGAACAAGGGTGCGTGGAAGCTTGCTATCCATGTACCAGAGCCATTAGTCGGACGCGAGATCTTATGGGTTTCACATCTAGCCAACCCCAGCGTGTTTGGGACTAAAGGCTTTGTTGTTCTCACGTTGGGGTAGGCTAGAGGTGAAACCAATGTTATTTTAAAAAATGTGAACCATTTTTTTGTTGTTCTCACGTTGGTTTGTGCAATTAAAAAATTGTGAACCATTGTTCTCACGTTGGGGTAGGCTAGAGGTGAAACCAATGTTATTTTAGAAAAATTGTGAACCATTTTTTTGTTGTTCTCACGTTGGTTTGTGCAATTAAAACATTGTGAACCATTGTTCTCACGTTGGGGGAGGATAGAGGTGAAACCAATGTTATTTTTTAAAAAATTGTGAACCATCTTTTTGTTGTTCTCGCGTTAGTTTGTGCAATTAAAAATGGTTCACAATTTTCTTAATTGTTTGTGCAATTTAAAAAAGATCATGTCTTTGAAAATTACTTATGTAATTTTAAGAACTGCTTGCATTTTAAAAAAAAGTTCATCTCACTAAAATTCATTAATTCTAATCAAATATGTGATAACATTCATGATATTCCTGAATTTTCATAATTTACATTTAGCTCTTATTATTTCTTTCGAACAAATCTTGTAATTGAAAGTCAGATTTTTTGGTAACATATATTGTCAAATGATTCAATAACATGTGTCTTATTGTGTCATCCAATCATTATCATTTTTGTAACCAGAGTTGTGTTCTGAGCAAAAGCATTTTTATTAAGTTGAATCTAATTTTATATTACAAAATAAGCATTATCTGATTGCATATAAATAAAAAATAAAGCTTTATTGACATGATTTTTAGATTTGAATTATTACATATTATTTTAAGTCATTAATCAATTTTTTATTTGTTTATTTTATGATATCCTCACTGCATGGTCCGTGCATGATGAAAATTAAAAACAACTATATAACGTTAAAATAAATTTATTGTTTGTTGACCTTAATATAAATTATAAAAAACTGTCAAAATAGAAATATCACTGTGCTTCTCATCTATCATTTATAATAAACTCTTTTATCTCTTCGTAAGCCAACTAGGCATTCACGTAGTTATTTTTTATTGATACATTATTCAATATATTATATAGATAATTTTTTTTTGTTTTTCGACATACATTCGTCAATAGAAAATTATCTTTTAGTACAACTAGTAGCATTAACTACTAAAAATATTATTTATGTTAAGTTACAAATAGTTTTATATTTCTAAATTGAAAGTATATATTTAAATTTGTGCAAAGCAACAATTTGACGTTATTCATAATACGTTTGTGCATGCAAAATCTTCCAAGGTGTCGTTAGATATCTATTGAACTTGGTATGCTGACTTTGGAGTGTATATGAGATAACAAATATCCTGGCAATGATAACTTGATTTTTTGACTCTGGAGGTTAGAAGGAGATAGATATTGCAAGAGTATATGAATTGTCAATTAGTAGTTTGTGCTCAAATGTTGAATTGGCAATTGGCAATTTGTTATCAAATGATCGCTTGACACGGTTCAAGTGGTAGTCTGTTCTCAAATCTTCTATCTTGCTCTTGTTTTGTCAACCCACTAATTTCAGGAATGCTCTCCAAGTTTTGAATAACCCTGAAACATGGATAGGTAATGTGTTTACATTCCTGTGGAGATATTGCATGGATATGGTGATACGCCTGGAAACATATTCCATCTTTTATTTTGGTTAATGTGCAACAATATCTTCCCCATAAAAAAATTTCATGTGATTAATAAATTGATTTGCTTCTTAATTTGGTATATTAACTCAACTAGTTTTTAGCGAGGACTAAAATGAGTAAATAAGAGCCATTACTAGTGTAAATTGACTGACTACCCGACTGTAACAGACTAGGAGATGTCCTAGCTCAATACCTCAGATTAACCATCCATCTCCCTCATCTCCATCCCCTCGTGTGCGGATTACACTCAAATGGTGTGAACTCTTCTTCTCGACGTGCACATGGGAAATGAAAAGTGGTATCTCCATTCCTTTGTGTTGGGAAACATGCACTATTGGAAAAAGGCTTATAGGTGGGCTCACATTAGTGGCGGGCGCAGTGTAGCGCCTGCCAATGCTATTGTCTTACTAGTGGCAGGTTCAAAATCCCGCCTGCCACTGCTATTGCCTTAATATTAATAATAGGTTCCCATAGATCATTTAATTTTCAAGGAATAGAAATCTCACGTTCAAGCTTTTCTTCATTGGGTTTAATAAGCACGTCTACGATATGTTTAGTAAAGCGTTATCATGATGATAGGCATTGGATGAATTAATCATGGATTGCAACAAGGAAACACAATCAGTAATAGAACGATTATCATACTTAAATCCTTGAAATCCAAAATAGTGCGTGTAATACTACCTAAAGTCTTTACCTCTCCAAATACAATTTTATCAATTTAGCATCAAGATTTTCACCATCCGAACAATTGGGACTCTGTATACCTAAAGTTTACTATTCTCCAGTCCCTTTATCATCATTTTTAACATGATTAGTATTTTTAAACAAAGATTCTATGGGTGAGACACCTATAATTTTAACAACCTCATCATTATTAGCAACTAGACAATGCCCCCATGCGTTGCTGCAGGAATTTGTTGTGAATTTTCAGATAACATATACATATAAAACAATAACCATTTGAATTAATAATGCAAAATATAGGTCACATTTATTTTCACATATCTATGATTGAAATTTATTGGTCACCTTTGAAAGATTTTTTTTGTGTTCTTTATTTTTGCAATATGATTTGTGTATTTCTTCCGAGCTTCCCTCATTGAAATAGCAAAAGAACATGGATGATTATTGTTGAAGAACATGGATGGTTATTGTTTGAAGAATTACGTGGCATGTCCTTGATAGGATGTTTACATTGTAAATCAAGGTAGATGCGGTAAGGCAAAAAAGTTAAATTAAAAATGAAAAGCAAACAAATATTCAGTACTTGCTGCTTCTATTGCCATTTGTACTAGAAATGATGAAGTGGTAAGGAGAAATGAGGGTGCATATCTTTTCTTAGTAATAATTGCTACAAATGATAACACATAATGTCGTTGTCATACAAAGGTAAACAGAACACATCGAAGCAACTGTTACATCAAGTTTTTCAGCAACTAATGATTTGACATCATATATAGAGATCTAAGATTTGGAAACAAATTGCACAATTGCTCAGAGATTATATTTAAGATCATATCAGAAAGCAAGAACTGCTACAAAGTTGTGAGTATTGCACACAATGTCACTGCATTGTCGCTAATAGAAATTAGACCCAAAAGGATTTACAACAAACTATAGACAAAATGAAATGCTAATACAACAAACTTTAGTACAACAATAGTCCATCGCTTCCATGAATTAATAAGTATTTTTGTTCTCTTTTCCTTTTTTGAATCATGAATTAATATTTATTTCAACGTTTCTACTTAAATAGAACATGATATTATGTTGTCTAACTCGTCCTTGGTCCGACCTCACTTACGTTTCCGATCCCTCTTCTCGTTTATTATTGTCTCTGGTTTTTCTCCATCATTTTCACCCAAAAATATATGATTTCTTTCGTAGGTCAATAAGTGCTTGGAAAATAAGTATTTACCAAATAATTAACAGCCCACATGCCCTCCATTTTATCTAACTTTTTTTTACTTTTATTTCTTAATTTTCAAATATGTTCACAAAAAATGTGAATTAAAATATGTTCAATAATTTGAACCATTGTTTATGAATTGATGGATTTTTCATTAATTTAAAAAATATACTTAATTTGGCAAATCTTCAAGAATATGAATAATATTCATGATATTATAAAAAACAAGACAACTTGAAAAAAATCATAAACATGAAAAATGTTCAGGAATCGAAAACAACATTCATGAATTTGAAAAATTGTTTATTAATTTGAAAAAAATTCAAGGAAAATATATATATGAGAATAAAAAACCTAAAAACCTGTAAGAGAAAACAGAGAAATAGGAAAAAAAATGAAAGCCTCCTAAAACTGATATATAGAATTTGGGGTAGGCATTGCTCTTAGCAAGTGCTAGCTCCGCGTCGTTTGTGGAAAAATCTTGTCGACTAGCATGGTGCGGCCCATTAGCAGGTATTTTTGTTTGTTCGTTACTAAAATCTCTAAATAATATTATATAAATGTAATATAATTAATGATGATAAATTTGTTTTATGTTTTTTCAAGGTGTTCACATATTTTGGAAATTATTCATGTAAATAAATATTGCTCGCAATTTTTTTAGATGTTCATACAAATAAAAAAGGTGTTCACCTATTTCCAAAATGTTCGTCCAATTAACAAGTGTTCAGCCATTTCACAAAAAAAATTGATGTGTTTTTAAGTTGTTCATGTTTTTTGAAAAATGTTCATCTAAATTTAAAAAGTATTCACGTGCTTTTACAAAAATTCATGTAATAAAAAAGTTTCATATGCCAAAGCCTATCATTGTCTTCAATTGATCGTATGTATTGGCAGAGCTCTCATGGTCGTGGAGTGCCGATTTGGCAGCCAACGCCGCCCCATCGTACTTGTCGAGCTCTGGGGAGATGGAGGGGCAGGAGGAGATGAAATTTAAGGAGGAGGAGGAGGATATGGAGATGGAGATGGAGGATCAGCAGGAAGATGGTGAGCTCGAGCCATAAGATTTTTGTGAGAACGAGGTCCAGATGGAGAAGAACGACGAAGAGCCATCGAGCCGTAAGAGCTTAGTGAGTGTGAGGTCGAGATGGAGGAGGAGGCACAGCCAGAGGAGCATCATGCAACAAAGGTGCGGGTCATGGCGGAGCGTGTGGACGAGACCGCGGTGGCTGGCATCAATGTCAATCCTTCACGGCTGAGGAGCACAACTCCAATCAAGGTGTTCGTGGACTTCATGCGTGAGGACGAGGGCTACCACGCGGCTTACGCACTAAGGGAGTGGACGCCATGCCGAGGTCAACTTTGACAACTCCGGCGACGAAGTCGTGTCATGGCAGAGGGACACCCACGACTTCGAGGCGTTGAGCTTTGGTAAGGGCGTGGAGTTGATTATCAACATCTCCTTTGACGAGAATTAGAGTTTTTGGTCGTGTAAGTACTTATTTAGGTTAATCAAGTGGTAACTTAGATTGATTAATTTAAGGTTCAAAGATGGTAATCTTGTGTAAACTTACACACTAAGTTATCTTAATCGTGTTTGAAAAGATTAGTTTATGAAAATATATGTTTTTGGGTGTTAAATTTTGGGGAAGGACTAGGTGCGAAATTTTCTAACACTTCAAAATTTGAGTAGTTAAGTTTGGGGAGGTGTTTTGAGTAGTTGAAATTTGAGGAAAGGGCTCGAGATCCCCTTCTCACTGAGGTGCACCTGTATTGCACTACTGCCACACAGAGCACAACTATTTCTTGATCGATCCCTGCAATATTTCCATGCATGTGAGCTGCGGCCCCAACTATATTTTCTACTGCCCTCGCATAAAAAAGCTATATTTTCTACTGCATGGCAATACTGAAAACCTCGAGAGTTATTGAGCTAGCGACACCACAAACGTAGGGAACAGAAAACCGTGGTAGTGGAGCTAATCTACCATGAATTACTTATCGTTGCAGTACTCCCATACATGGCAACATTACTCCGCTCGGAGGGTAAAGTTCATCCTGGCGGTGTCGTTGCCGGTGACGGCACCGGCCACGAAATCATAGCATCTTGCCGGAGATCTGGATCCACGGGGCGGCGGCCCCTGCTGGTTCGGCGCCACCGTTCGCGCTCTGGACGGTGTGCACGGGGACTCTGCCCGGCGTCCTCGACCGCTCGGGTGGTGGGGAGTCGGCGCTTGGCGGCGGCAATTCGGGGGCCTTCATCCTCGCCGGATCTGGAGGCCTGCTACTCCCTCCTTCCCGCTCCTTCCCCTTTGTGCTTGTGGTCGGTGGATGCTCCTGGTTCCGGTGCTTCTGGGGATGGTGGTGTAGATTGGGACCGAGGGAAACCCTAGGCTGGCTGGTTCGGCTCGACAGCGGCGTCGGCTTCGGGCGACGCATCCTTCCTGAAGGCGGTGTCGTGGTCCTTATTCTTGTCATCTCCGGTCCTCTCCCGGGTGAAAACCCAAAATCCGGTCTGGATTGGGCAGCGGTGGCGCCATGTGCGTCATCCCCTCTTTGGAGGCGTTGCTTGGGGAGCTAGGATTCGGGTGTGGGCTCATGAAGGTGGGGGCTTTGGCTGCCGGCTAGATTTCTGCAGCTGCTCGCGGCGGCTTTCATGTTGTGCAGAGTGCCCCTTGTATCTTTAGGGCATTTCCTGCTTTTCGTGTTCGCGTCGGAGGAGCGGCGTGGCATCTGGTACGTCGACAACGGCGAGTCTCGGCGGCATGGAGCAGTAGGGGTATCACCGGTGGGCGTGTGATGATGGACGAGCGCAGGATGGTGGCGCTGTCTGGCGTCGTGGTGGCGTCGATGGCAGAGAGGCCTGGCACGGTTCATGCAACAGTACTGCTCTGAAGATGGATTGATGGTACGTGGCTGCGGTGGCCTCATACCCGGCAGGGGGCCTGGTTGAAGAGCACGCTGGACTGGTGGGTGCCCATACCCAGAAGGAGTCATGGTTGGGACCTCAGGTCTCAGATGTTAGGTTTGGCTGCGAGGTCTGTTTGGTATTAGGCCCAGACCATCAGCGCCCCTTCATCAGGTAGATAGGAGTAGCGACAGAGGTTGTGAAGATGGTGCCTTTGGTCTTACTGTTGTACGACTTTGTAAGGTCTTGTGTTATAATCAATAAAGTGGCCGTATGCATCGTCCAGATGCAGAGGTCGGGGGTATTCCTCCTTTTTGAAAAAAAAATCTGCCAGTCTGGCAGCCTGCACCGCAGTACAGCGAGCCGACCTGTCTGCCACAGGAACCGTACCGGCTGCAGCAGTAGTTGTTGGTGCAAGGGGTGCCGCCGGCCTGTCTGCCACACGGCTCGTAGGTGCTACAGGTGTCGTTCTGGCAGCCGGTGGCGCAGTACTCGGGGCCGAGGCCACAGTACCCCCACTCGCTGCAGTAGAGGTTCTTGGTGCAGACCTCGCCAATGCCGAGCTCGGCCTGGTTGCCGCACCTGATGTTGGCGCCGCAGGAGGGTCGCCCTGGCAGCCCTCGCCACAGTACTCGTCACCTAGGCTGCAGTAGCCATCCTTGCTGCAGCAGTAGTTGTTGGTGCAGAGCGCGTCATTGACCTGCGAGCCACAGCGCTTCCTGGTGTAGCAGGCGCCGCTCTGGTAGCCGTGGCCGCCGCAGCGAAGGCACGCAAGACGGGCGCCAAGAGCGCGACGGCCGCCTTGTTCAGCATCTTTACTTACTCTTTCTTCTTTGTTTCTCGCTGGTGTATGCAAGCTGGAGTAGGACGGACTGGCTTTGTTTCTAGGTTGTTTGGTGATGTGTGGACTGGAGTAGCAGGTGTGGTTGATCCCCTTTATGTAGGGGTTTCTTCTTCTCTCTTTCTTCTTCAACTACTTACGTCGTACTTTTACTATTCTTTGGTGGTCCAGCCGTCATGTACCACGCTTTGAACAACCCAACACAACACAAGTGGTTGGCACACATGAATGCTCCTGGACTAGGAGTGGGAGTTCAACACAACGCTTTGTTTCGTGGGAAATAAAGATGAGGAATGGGAGTTCAGGGGTTAATAGAATAAAAGTTCACTAATTGTTTAGAGGGAATGAGAGTTTAAGTGGGAAGGGGAATGGGAGTTGAGGATGTCAATTTTCATCAATTTCTTCCCATTGGGACCTTGTTAATTCGTGGGCAGACCTCTATCCCAAACAAATTCGCATCATATACCAAACAAGGAAATGAGAGTAAAATTCTATTTCCCATGCATACTCCTCGATGAAGTCCCTCGTGCAAACTCTGAAGATATATCACATATCCAGAGATCTGAATGAAGTTGCACAAAGTAACTACGCTTTGATACGGAAGGTACATCCCAGACGCCCGGACAACCTCTCACGCACTCCACTATCCATTAGGCGCATTCTTCTCTGACCTGCCTCAATCTCCATCGATGATGAGTGCTAGCTCGATTTCTCCTAGGTTCATGTTCCTCTATGACTCTTCTGTTAATTTTATCGTTCCGCCATCATGTCCACTTCCATGTCAACCTTCGTCACTCCCGTCGGATGACGGCGGTGGATTGGCTGGAGGCCGGGCGCGAGGCTTGACTATTTGTTCATAGAAAAGTAAAGCGTTGGTACTCGCTTAAGAAGGTGTGTAGTCATGATGGCTGGTGGCACAAAGGACCGACGCATGGTAGCCGGAGCCGGGCATCCGCATGGAGCAGGACATTTGCAAACAAAATGGAATTGTCTTCAGTGCCTTGTTAGCACGACATCATGAATCCAAGTACGCAACGCAATGCTAGTGAAACCCCAACCAAGCAACAAGCTCATGTTAAAGCAACTCTTCTCATCGGTTGAACTGGAAAAACAAATATGTTTCCACAAGTTGGTGAATGGGGTTCACTAGGGAAAAAATCAAAACGCTCACACCTTTCCATTCCTTGGGAGCTTATCAGATGACTGAAAAAGAAAAATATCACCAGCTGACGAACCGGGTCCACTAGAGAGAAAAAAATCAAAACGTTCACAACTCCACATTCCTTGGGAGCTTAGTGTTTGTAATTGTTGTGGAAACATTATCCGGTTGTCCTCATGTCAGCCACCTTTCATCCGGCTATCATAAGCAAGGCATCTCAATTCCGATATTAAGTGCAACCCGATGATACGGAAGGTACATCCCAGATGCCCAGACAACCTCTCACGCACTCCACAACCCATTAGGCGCATTCTTCTTTGACCTGCCTCAATATCCATCGATGGTGAGTGCTAGCTCGATTTCTCCAAGGTTCATGTCCCTCTATGACTCCTCTGTTAATTTTATGGTTCCTCCATCATGTCCACTTCCATGTCAACCTTCGTCACTCCCTTCGGATGCCAGCGGTGGATTGGCAGGAGGCCAGGCGCGAGGCTTGACTATGCGTCCGTAGAAAAGGAAAGTGTTGGTACTCGCTTAATTAGGTGTGTAGTCATGATGGGTGGTGGCACAAAGGACCGAGGCATGCTAGCCGGAGGCGGGCGTGCACATGCAGCAGGACATCTGCAAACAAAATGGAATTGTCTTCAGTGCCTTGTTAGCACGACGGCATGAATCCAAGTACGCAACGCAATGCAAGTGAAACCCCAACCAAGCAACAAGCTCATGTCAAAGCAACTCTTCTCATCGGTTGAAATAAAAAAACAAATATGTTTTCCAAGTTGGCGAATGGGGTGCACTAGGGGAAAAACTCAAAACGCTCACACCTTTCCATTCCTTGGGAGCTTATCAGATGAACTGAAAAAGAAAAAAAATCAACAGCTGACAAACTAGGTCCACTAGAGAGAAAAAACTCAAAACGCTCACAACTCCACATTCCTTGTGAGCTTAGTATTTGTAATTATTGTGAAAAAATTATCCGGTTATCGTCATGTCAGCCACCTGTCATCCGGCCAACAAAAGCAAGCCATCTCAATTCCAATATTAAGTGCAACCCGACGATACGGAAGGTACATCCCAGACGCCCAGACAACCTCTCACACACTCCACTGCCCATTAGGTGCATTCTTCTCTGACCTGCCTCAATCTCCATCGATGGTGAGTGCTAGCTGGATTTCTCCTAGGTTCATGTTCCTCTTTGACTCCTCTATTAATTTTATGGTTCCGCCATCATGTCCACTTCCATGTCAACATTCGTCACTCCCGTCGGATGGCGGCGGTGGATTGAGAGGGGGCCGGGCGCGAGGCTTGACTATGCGTTCGTAGAAAAGGAAAGTGTTGGTACTCACTTAAGAAGGTGTGTAGTCATGATGGGTGGTGGCACAAAGGACCGAGGCATGGTAGCTGGAGGTGGGCATGCGCATGGAGCAGGACATTTGCAAACAAAATTGAATTGTCTTCAGTGCCTTGTTAGCACGACATCATGAATCCAAGTACGCAACGCAATGCAAGTGAAACCCCAACCAACCAACAAGCTCATGTCAAAGCAACTCTTCTGATCGGTTGAACTAAAAACACAAATATTTTTTCACAAGTTGGCGAATGGGGTCCACTAGGGAAAAAACTAAAGACACTCACACCTTTCCATTCCTTGGGAGCTTATCAGATGAACTGAAAAGGAAAAAATTCACCAGCTGACAAACCGGGTCCAGTAGGGAGAAAAAACTTAAAACACTCACAACTCCACATTCCTTGGGAGCTTACTATTTCTAATTATTGTCAAAAAAATTATCCGGTTGTCGTCATGTCAGCCACCTGTCATCCGGCCAACATAA
The DNA here is from genome assembly GCA_034509565.1 of Triticum monococcum. Taxonomy (NCBI): domain Eukaryota; kingdom Viridiplantae; phylum Streptophyta; class Magnoliopsida; order Poales; family Poaceae; genus Triticum; species Triticum monococcum. Next base: position 16,548,942 of record CM067842.1, read on the forward strand.
GAAATGCATCTCAATTCCGATATTAAGTGCAACCCGGCGATACAGAAGGTACATCCCAGACGCCCAGACAACCTCTCACGCACTCCACTACCCATTAGGCGCATTCTTCTCTGACCTGCCTCAATTTCCATCGATGGTGAGTGCTAGCTCGATTTCTCCTTGGTTCATGTTCCTCTATGACTCCTCTGTTAATTTTATGGTTCCGCCATCATGTCCACTTCCATGTCAACCTTCGTCACTCCCGTCGGATGATGGCGGTGGATTGGCCGAAGGCCAGGCGCGAGGCTTGACTATGTGGTCGTAGAAAAGTAAAGCATTGGTACTCGCTTAAGAAGGTGTGTAGTAATGATGGGCGAGGGCACAAAGGACCGAGGCATGGTAGCCGGAGGCGGGCATGCGCATGGAGCAGGACATTTGCAAACAAAATGGAATTGTCTTCAGTGCCTTGTTAGCACGACATCATGAATCCAAGTACGCAACGCAATGCAAGTGAAACCCTAACCAAGCAACAAGCTCATGTCAAAGTAACTCTTCTCATCGGTTGAACTAATAAAACAAAGATGTTTTCACAATTTGGCGAATGGGGTCTACTAGGGAAAAAACTCAAAACGCTCTCACCTTTCTATACCTTGGGAGCTTATCAGATGAACTGAAAAAGAAAAAAAATTCACCAGCTCACAAACCAGGTCCACTAGAGAGAAAAAACTCAAAACACTCACAACTCCACATTCCTTGAGAGCTTAGTATATGTAATTATTGTGAAAAAATATCCGGTTGTCGTCATGTCAGCCACCTGTCATCCGACCAACATAAGCAAGGCATCTCAATTCTGATATTAAGTGCAACCCAATGATACAGAAGGTACATCCCAGACGCTCAGACAACCTCTCACGCACTCCACTACCCATTAGGCGCATTCTTCTCTAACCTGCCTCAATCTCCATCGATGGTGAGTGCTAGCTCGATTTCTCCTAGGTTCATGTTCCTCTATGACTCCTCTGTTAGTTTTATGGTTCCGCCATCATGTACACTTCCATGTCAACCTTCGTCACTCCCATCAGATAACGGCGCTGGATTGGCAGGAGGCCAGGCGCGTGGCTTGACTATGCGTCCGTAGAAAAGGAAAGAGCTGATACTTGCTTAAGAAGGCGTGTAGTTATGATGGGTGGTAGCACAAATGACCGAGTCATGGTAGCCGGAGGCGGGCATGCGCATGGAGCAGGAATTTGCAAACATAACGAAATTGTCTTCAGTGCCTTGTTAGCATGACATCATGAATCCAAGTATGCAACGCAATGCAAGTGAAACCCCAACCAAGCAACCAGCTCATGTCAAAGCAACTCTTCTCATCGGTTGAACTGGAAAAGCAAATATGTTTTCCCAAGTTGGCGAATGGGGTTCACTAGGGAAAAACCTCAAAACGCTCACACCTTTCCATTCCTTGGGAGTTTATCGGATAACTGAAAAAGAAAAAAATCACCAGCTGACAAACCGGATCCACTAGAGAGAAAAAGCTCAAAACGCTCAAAACTCCACATTCCTTGGGAGCTTAGTGTTTATAATTATTGTGAAAAAATTATCCGGTTGTCCTCATGTCAGGCACCTGTCATCCGGCTATCATAAGCAAGGCATCTCAATTCCGATATTAAGTGCAACCCGATGATACGGAAGGTACATCCCAGACGCCCAGACAACCTCTCACGCACTCCACTACCCATTAGGCGCATTCTTCTCTGGCCTGCCTCAATCTCCATCGATGGTGAGTGCTAGCTCGATTTCTCCTAGGTTCATGTTCCTCTATGACTCCTCTGTTAATTTTATGGTTCTGCCATCATGTACACTTCCATGTCAACCTTCGTCACTCCCGCCGGATGACGGCGGTGGATTGGCAGGAGGCCAGGCGCGAGGCTTGACTATGCGACCGTAGAAAAGGAAAGTGTTGGTACTCGCTAAAGAAGGTGTGTAGTCATGATGGATGGTGGCACAAAGGACCGAGGCATTGTAGCCGGAGGCGGGCATGCGCATGGAGCACGACATTTGCAACCAAAATGGAATTATCTTCAGTGCCTTGTCAGCACGACATCATGAATCCAAGTATGCAACGCAATGCAAGTGAAAACCCAACCAAGCAACAAGCTCATGTCAAAGCAACTCTTCTCATCGGTTTAACTAAAAAACAAATATGTTTTCACAAGTTGGCGAATGGGGTCCACCAAGGAAAAAACTCAAAACACTCACACCTTTCCATTCCTTGGGAGGTTATCAGATCTGAAAAAGAAAATATTCACCAGCTGACAAACCGGGTCCAGTAGGGAGAAAAAACTTAAAACACTCACAACTCCACATTCCTTGGGAGCTTACTATTTCTAATTATTGTGAAAAAAATTATCCGGTTGTCGTCATGTCAGCCACCTGTCATCCGGCCAACATAAGCAAGGCATCTCAATTCCGATATTAAGTGCAACCCGTCAATACAGAAGGTACATCTCCCAGACGCCCAGACAACCTCTCACGCACTCCACTACCCATTAGGCGCATTCTTCTCTGACCTGCCTCAATTTCCATCGATGGTGAGTGCTAGCTCGATTTCTCCTAGGTTCATGTTCCTCTATGACTCCTCTGTTAATTTTATGGTTCCGCCATCATGTCCACTTCCATGTCAACCTTCGTCACTCCCGTCAGATGAAGGCGGTGGATTGGCAGGAGGCCAGGCGCAAGGCTTGACTATGCCTCCGTAGAAAAGAAATGTGATGTACTCGCTTAAGAAGGTGTGTAGTCATGATGGGTGGTGGCACAAAGGACCGGGGCATGGTAGCTAGAGGCGAGCATGCGCATGGAGCAGGAATTTGCAAACAAAATGGACGTGTCTACAGTGCCTTATTAGCACGACATCATGAATCCAAAAACGGAACGCAATGCAAGTGAAACTCCAACCAAGCAACAAGCTCATGTCAAAGCAACTCTTCTCATCAGTCTAACTAGAAAACAAATATGTTTTCACAAGTTGGCGAATGGGGTCCACTAGGGAAAAACTCAAAACACTCTCACCTTTCCATTCCTTGGGAGCTTATCAGATCTGAAAAAGAAGAAAATTCACCAGCTCACAAACCGGGTCCGCTAGAGGGAAAAAACTCAAAACGCTCACAACTCCACATTCCTTGGGAGCTTAGTATTTGTAATTATTGTGAAAAAAATCCGGATGTCGTCATGTCAGCCACCTGTCACCCGGCCAACATAAGCAAGGCATCTCAATTCCAATAATAAGTGTAACCCGACGATACGGAAGGTACATCCCAGACGCCCAAACAACCTCTCACGCACTCCACTACCCATTAGGTGCATTCTTCTCTGACCTGCCTCAATCTCCATCGATGGTGAGTGCTAGCTCGATTTCTCCTAGGTTCATGTTCCTCTTTGACTCCTCTGTTAATTTTATGGTTCCGCCATCATGTCCATTTCCATGTCAACCTTCGTCACTCCCGTTGGATGACGGCTGTGGATTGGCAGGATGCCAGGCGCGAGGCTTGACTATGCGTCCGTAGAAAAGGAAAGCGCTGGTACTCGCTTAAGGTGTTTAGTCATGATAGATAGGAGTAGCGACAGAGGTTGTGAAGATGGTGCCTTTGGTCTTACTGTTGTACGACTTTGTAAGGTCTTGTGTTATAATCAATAAAGTGGCCGTATGCATCGTCCAGATGCAGAGGTCGGGGGTATTCCTCCTTTTTGAAAAAAAAAATCTGCCAGTCTGGCAGCCTGCACCGCAGTACAGTGAGCCGACCTGTCTGCCACAGGAACCGTACCGGCTGCAGCAGTAGTTGTTGGTGCAAGGGGTGCCGCCGGCCTGTCTGCCACACGGCTCGTAGGTGCTACAGGTGTCGTTCTGGCAGCCGGTGGCGCAGTACTCAGGGCCGAGGCCACAGTACCCCCACTCGCTGCAGTAGAGGTTCTTGGTGCAGACCTCGCCAATGCCGAGCTCGGCCTGGTTGCCGCACCTGATGTTGGCGCCGCAGGAGGGTCGCCCTGGCAGCCCTCGCCATAGTACTCGTCACCTAGGCTGCAGTAGCCATCCTTGCTGCAGCAGTAGTTGTTGGTGCAGAGCGCGTCATTGACCTGCGAGCCACAGCGCTTCCTGGTGTAGCAGGCGCCGCTCTGGTAGCCGTGGCCGCCGCAGCGAAGGCACGCAAGACGGGCGCCAAGAGCGCGACGGCCACCTTGTTCAGCATCTTTACTTACTCTTTCTTCTTTGTTTCTCGCTGGTGTATGCAAGCTGGAGTAGGACGGACTGGCTTTGTTTCTAGGTTGTTTGGTGATGTGTGGACTGGAGTAGCAGGTGTGGTTGATCCCCTTTATGTAGGGGTTTCTTCTTCTCTCTTTCTTCTTCAACTACTTACGTCGTACTTTTACTATTCTTTGGTGGTCCAGCCGTCATGTACCACGCTTTGAACAACCCAACACAACACAAGTGGTTGGCACACATGAATGCTCCTGGACTAGGAGTGGGAGTTCAACACAACGCTTTGTTTCGTGGGAAATAAAGATGAGGAATGGGAGTTCAGGGGTTAATAGAATAAAAGTTCACTAATTGTTTAGAGGGAATGAGAGTTTAAGTGGGAAGGGGAATGGGAGTTGAGGATGTCAATTTTCATCAATTTCTTCCCATTGGGACCTTGTTAATTCGTGGGCAGACCTCTATCCCAAACAAATTCGCATCATATACCAAACAAGGAAATGAGAGTAAAATTCTATTTCCCATGCATACTCCTCGATGAAGTCCCTCGTGCAAACTCTGAAGATATATCACATATCCAGAGATCTGAATGAAGTTGCACAAAGTAACTACGCTTTGATACGGAAGGTACATCCCAGACGCCCGGACAACCTCTCACGCACTCCACTATCCATTAGGCGCATTCTTCTCTGACCTGCCTCAATCTCCATCGATGATGAGTGCTAGCTCGATTTCTCCTAGGTTCATGTTCCTCTATGACTCTTCTGTTAATTTTATCGTTCCGCCATCATGTCCACTTCCATGTCAACCTTCGTCACTCCCGTCGGATGACGGCGGTGGATTGGCTGGAGGCCGGGCGCGAGGCTTGACTATTTGTTCGTAGAAAAGTAAAGCGTTGGTACTCGCTTAAGAAGGTGTGTAGTCATGATGGCTGGTGGCACAAAGGACCGACGCATGGTAGCCGGAGCCGGGCATCCGCATGGAGCAGGACATTTGCAAACAAAATGGAATTGTCTTCAGTGCCTTGTTAGCACGACATCATGAATCCAAGTACGCAATGCAATGCTAGTGAAACCCCAACCAAGCAACAAGCTCATGTTAAAGCAACTCTTCTCATCGGTTGAACTGGAAAAACAAATATGTTTCCACAAGTTGGTGAATGGGGTTCACTAGGGAAAAAATCAAAACGCTCACACCTTTCCATTCCTTGGGAGCTTATCAGATGACTGAAAAAGAAAAATATCACCAGCTGACGAACCAGGTCCACTAGAGAGAAAAAACTCAAAACGTTCACAACTCCACATTCCTTGGGAGCTTAGTGTTTGTAATTGTTGTGGAAACATTATCCGGTTGTCCTCATGTCAGCCACCTTTCATCCGGCTATCATAAGCAAGGCATCTCAATTCCGATATTAAGTGCAACCCGATGATACGGAAGGTACATCCCAGATGCCCAGACAACCTCTCACGCACTCCACAACCCATTAGGCACATTCTTCTTTGACCTGCCTCAATATCCATCGATGGTGAGTGCTAGCTCGATTTCTCCAAGGTTCATGTCCCTCTATGACTCCTCTGTTAATTTTATGGTTCCTCCATCATGTCCACTTCCATGTCAACCTTCGTCACTCCCTTCGGATGCCAGCGGTGGATTGGCAGAAGGCCAGGCGCGAGGCTTGACTATGCGTCCGTAGAAAAGGAAAGTGTTGGTACTCGCTTAATTAGGTGTGTAGTCATGATGGGTGGTGGCACAAAGGACCGAGGCATGCTAGCCGGAGGCGGGCGTGCACATGCAGCAGGACATCTGCAAACAAAATGGAATTGTCTTCAGTGCCTTGTTAGCACGACGGCATGAATCCAAGTACGCAACGCAATGCAAGTGAAACCCCAACCAAGCAACAAGCTCATGTCAAAGCAACTCTTCTCATCGGTTGAAATAAAAAAACAAATATGTTTTCCAAGTTGGCGAATGGGGTGCACTAGGGGAAAAACTCAAAACGCTCACACCTTTCCATTCCTTGGGAGCTTATCAGATGAACTGAAAAAGAAAAAAAATCAACAGCTGACAAACTAGGTCCACTAGAGAGAAAAAACTCAAAACGCTCACAACTCCACATTCCTTGTGAGCTTAGTATTTGTAATTATTGTGAAAAAATTATCCGGTTATCGTCATGTCAGCCACCTGTCATCCGGCCAACAAAAGCAAGCCATCTCAATTCCAATATTAAGTGCAACCCGACGATACGGAAGGTACATCCCAGACGCCCAGACAACCTCTCACACACTCCACTGCCCATTAGGTGCATTCTTCTCTGACCTGCCTCAATCTCCATCGATGGTGAGTGCTAGCTGGATTTCTCCTAGGTTCATGTTCCTCTTTGACTCCTCTATTAATTTTATGGTTCCGCCATCATGTCCACTTCCATGTCAACATTCGTCACTCCCGTCGGATGGCGGCGGTGGATTGGGAGGGGGCCGGGCGCGAGGCTTGACTATGCATTCGTAGAAAAGGAAAGTGTTGGTACTCACTTAAGAAGGTGTGTAGTCATGATGGGTGGTGGCACAAAGGACCGAGGCATGGTAGCTGGAGGTGGGCATGCGCATGGAGCAGGACATTTGCAAACAAAATTGAATTGTCTTCAGTGCCTTGTTAGCACGACATCATGAATCCAAGTACGCAACGCAATGCAAGTGAAACCCCAACCAACCAACAAGCTCATGTCAAAGCAACTCTTCTGATCGGTTGAACTAAAAACACAAATATTTTTTCACAAGTTGGCGAATGGGGTCCACTAGGGAAAAAACTAAAGACACTCACACCTTTCCATTCCTTGGGAGCTTATCAGATGAACTGAAAAGGAAAAAATTCACCAGCTGACAAACCGGGTCCAGTAGGGAGAAAAAACTTAAAACACTCACAACTCCACATTCCTTGGGAGCTTACTATTTCTAATTATTGTCAAAAAAATTATCCGGTTGTCGTCATGTCAGCCACCTGTCATCCGGCCAACATAAGAAATGCATCTCAATTCCGATATTAAGTGCAACCCGGCGATACAGAAGGTACATCCCAGACGCCCAGACAACCTCTCACGCACTCCACTACCCATTAGGCGCATTCTTCTCTGACCTGCCTCAATTTCCATCGATGGTGAGTGCTAGCTCGATTTCTCCTTGGTTCATGTTCCTCTATGACTCCTCTGTTAATTTTATGGTTCCGCCATCATGTCCACTTCCATGTCAACCTTCGTCACTCCCGTCGGATGATGGCGGTGGATTGGCCGAAGGCCAGGCGCGAGGCTTGACTATGTGGTCGTAGAAAAGTAAAGCGTTGGTACTCGCTTAAGAAGGTGTGTAGTAATGATGGGCGATGGCACAAAGGACCGAGGCATGGTAGCCGGAGGCGGGCATGCGCATGGAGCAGGACATTTGCAAACAAAATGGAATTGTCTTCAGTGCCTTGTTAGCACGACATCATGAATCCAAGTACGCAACGCAATGCAAGTGAAACCCTAACCAAGCAACAAGCTCATGTCAAAGTAACTCTTCTCATCAGTTGAACTAATAAAACAAAGATGTTTTCACAATTTGGCGAATGGGGTCTACTAGGGAAAAAACTCAAAATGCTCTCACCTTTCTATACCTTGGGAGCTTATCAGATGAACTGAAAAAGAAAAAAATTCACCAGCTCACAAACCAGGTCCACTAGAGAGAAAAAACTCAAAACACTCACAACTCCACATTCCTTGAGAGCTTAGTATATGTAATTATTGTGAAAAAATATCCGGTTGTCGTCATGTCAGCCACCTGTCATCCGACCAACATAAGCAAGGCATCTCAATTCTGATATTAAGTGCAACCCAATGATACAGAAGGTACATCCCAGACGCTCAGACAACCTCTCACGCACTCCACTACCCATTAGGCGCATTCTTCTCTAACCTGCCTCAATCTCCATCGATGGTGAGTGCTAGCTCGATTTCTCCTAGGTTCATGTTCCTCTATGACTCCTCTGTTAGTTTTATGGTTCCGCCATCATGTACACTTCCATGTCAACCTTCGTCACTCCCATCAGATAACGGCGCTGGATTGGCAGGAGGCCAGGCGCGAGGCTTGACTATGCGTCCGTAGAAAAGGAAAGAGCTAATACTTGCTTAAGAAGGCGTGTAGTTATGATGGGTGGTAGCACAAATGACCGAGTCATGGTAGCCGGAGGCGGGCATGCGCATGGAGCAGGAATTTGCAAACATAACGAAATTGTCTTCAGTGCCTTGTTAGCATGACATCATGAATCCAAGTATGCAACGCAATGCAAGTGAAACCCCAACCAAGCAACCAGCTCATGTCAAAGCAACTCTTCTCATCGGTTGAACTGGAAAAGCAAATATGTTTTCCCAAGTTGGCGAATGGGGTTCACTAGGGAAAAACCTCAAAACGCTCACACCTTTCCATTCCTTGGGAGTTTATCGGATAACTGAAAAAGAAAAAAATCACCAGCTGACAAACCGGATCCACTAGAGAGAAAAAGCTCAAAACGCTCAAAACTCCACATTCCTTGGGAGCTTAGTGTTTATAATTATTGTGAAAAAATTATCCGGTTGTCCTCATGTCAGGCACCTGTCATCCGGCTATCATAAGCAAGGCATCTCAATTCCGATATTAAGTGCAACCCGATGATACGGAAGGTACATCCCAGACGCCCAGACAACCTCTCACGCACTCCACTACCCATTAGGCGCATTCTTCTCTGGCCTGCCTCAATCTCCATCGATGGTGAGTGCTAGCTCGATTTCTCCTAGGTTCATGTTCCTCTATGACTCCTCTGTTAATTTTATGGTTCTGCCATCATGTACACTTCCATGTCAACCTTCGTCACTCCCGCCGGATGACGGCGGTGGATTGGCAGGAGGCCAGGCGCGAGGCTTGACTATGCGACCGTAGAAAAGGAAAGTGTTGGTACTCGCTAAAGAAGGTGTGTAGTCATGATGGATGGTGGCACAAAGGACCGAGGCATTGTAGCCGGAGGCGGGCATGCGCATGGAGCACGACATTTGCAACCAAAATGGAATTATCTTCAGTGCCTTGTCAGCACGACATCATGAATCCAAGTATGCAACGCAATGCAAGTAAAACCCAACCAAGCAACAAGCTCATGTCAAAGCAACTCTTCTCATCGGTTTAACTAAAAAACAAATATGTTTTCACAAGTTGGCGAATGGGGTCCACCAAGGAAAAAACTCAAAAAACTCACACCTTTCCATTCCTTGGGAGGTTATCAGATCTGAAAAAGAAAATATTCACCAGCTGACAAACCGGGTCCAGTAGGGAGAAAAAACTTAAAACACTCACAACTCCACATTCCTTGGGAGCTTACTATTTCTAATTATTGTGAAAAAAATTATCCGGTTGTCGTCATGTCAGCCACCTGTCATCCGGCCAACATAAGCAAGGCATCTCAATTCCGATATTAAGTGCAACCCGTCAATACAGAAGGTACATCTCCCAGACGCCCAGACAACCTCTCACGCACTCCACTACCCATTAGGCGCATTCTTCTCTGACCTGCCTCAATTTCCATCGATGGTGAGTGCTAGCTCGATTTCTCCTAGGTTCATGTTCCTCTATGACTCCTCTGTTAATTTTATGGTTCCACCATCATGTCCACTTCCATGTCAACCTTCGTCGCTCCCGTCAGATGAAGGCGGTGGATTGGCAGGAGGCCAGGCGCAAGGCTTGACTATGCCTCCGTAGAAAAGAAATGTGATGTACTCGCTTAAGAAGGTGTGTAGTCATGATGGGTGGTGGCACAAAGGACCGGGGCATGGTAGCTGGAGGCGAGCATGCGCATGGAGCAGGAATTTGCAAACAAAATGGACGTGTCTACAGTGCCTTATTAGCACGACATCATGAATCCAAAAACGGAACGCAATGCAAGTGAAACTCCAACCAAGCAACAAGCTCATGTCAAAGCAACTCTTCTCATCAGTCTAACTAGAAAACAAATATGTTTTCACAAGTTGGCGAATGGGGTCCACTAGGGAAAAACTCAAAACACTCTCACCTTTCCATTCCTTGGGAGCTTATCAGATCTGAAAAAGAAGAAAATTCACCAGCTCACAAACCGGGTCCGCTAGAGGGAAAAAACTCAAAACGCTCACAACTCCACATTCCTTGGGAGCTTAGTATTTGTAATTATTGTGAAAAAAAATCCGGATGTCGTCATGTCAGCCACCTGTCACCCGGCCAACATAAGCAAGGCATCTCAATTCCAATAATAAGTGTAACCCGACGATACGGAAGGTACATCCCAGACGCCCAAACAACCTCTCACGCACTCCACTACCCATTAGGTGCATTCTTCTCTGACCTGCCTCAATCTCCATCGATGGTGAGTGCTAGCTCGATTTCTCCTAGGTTCATGTTCCTCTTTGACTCCTCTGTTAATTTTATGGTTCCGCCATCATGTCCATTTCCATGTCAACCTTCGTCACTCCCGTTGGATGACGGCTGTGGATTGGCAGGATGCCAGGCGCGAGGCTTGACTATGCGTCCGTACAAAAGGAAAGCGCTGGTACTCGCTTAAGGTGTTTAGTCATGATGGGTGGTGGCACAACGGACCGAGGCATGGTAGCCGGAGGCTGGCATGCGCATGGAGCAGGACATTTGCAAACAAAATGAAATTGTCTTCAGTGCCTTGTCAGCACGACATCATGATTCCAAGTACGCAACGCAATGCAAGTGAAACCCCAACCAAGCAACAAGCTCATGTCAAAACAACTCTTCTCATCGGTTGAACTAAACAACCAAATATGTTTTCACAAGTTGGCGAATGGTGTCCACTAGGGAAAAAAGTCAAAACGCTGACACCTTTCCATTCCTTGGGAGCTTATCAGATGAACCGACAAAGAAAAAAATTCACCAGCTGACAAACCGGGTCCACTAGAGAGAGAAAACTCAAAACACTCAAAACTCCACATTCCTTGGGAGCTTAGTATTTGTAATTATTGTGAAAAAATTATCAGGTTGTCATCATGTATGCCACCTGTCATCCGGCCAACATAAGCAAGGCATCTCAATTCGAAGATTAAGTCCAACCCGATGATATGGAAGGTACATGCCAGACGCCCAGACAACCTCTCACGCACTCCACTACCCATTAGGCGCATTCTTCTCTGACCTGCCTCAGTCTCCATCGATGGTGAGTGCTAGCTCGATTTCTCCTAGGTTCATGTTCCTCTATGATTCCTCTATTAATTTTATAGTTCCGCCATTATGTCCACTTCCATGTCAACCTTTGTCACTCCCGCCGGATGACGGCGGTGGATTGGCAGGAGGCCAGGCGCGAGGCTTGACTATGCGACCGTAGAAAAGGAAAGTGTTGGTACTCGCTAAAGAAGGTGTGTAGTCATGATGGATGGTGGCACAAAGGACCGAGGCATTGTAGCCGGAGGCGGGCATGCGCATGGAGCACGACATTTGCAACCAAAATGGAATTATCTTCAGTGCCTTGTCAGCACGACATCATGAATCCAAGTATGCAACGCAATGCAAGTGAAAACCCAACCAAGCAACAAGCTCATGTCAAAGCAACTCTTCTCATCGGTTTAACTAAAAAACAAATATGTTTTCACAAGTTGGCGAATGGGGTCCACCAAGGAAAAAACTCAAAAAACTCACACCTTTCCATTCCTTGGGAGGTTATCAGATCTGAAAAAGAAAATATTCACCAGCTGACAAACTGGGTCCAGTAGGGAACAAAAACTTAAAACACTCACAACTCCACATTCCTTGGGAGCTTACTATTTCTAATTATTGTGAAAAAAATTATCCGGTTGTCGTCATGTCAGCCACCTGTCATCCGGCCAACATAAGCAAGGCATCTCAATTCCGATATTAAGTGCAACCCGTCAATACAGAAGGTACATCTCCCAGACGCCCAGACAACCTCTCACGCACTCCACTACCCATTAGGCGCATTCTTCTCTGACCTGCCTCAATTTCCATCGATGGTGAGTGCTAGCTCGATTTCTCCTAGGTTCATGTTCCTCTATGACTGCTCTGTTAATTTTATGGTTCCGCCATCATGTCCACTTCCATGTCAACCTTCGTCGCTCCCGTCAGATGAAGGCGGTGGATTGGCAGGAGGCCAGGCGCAAGGCTTGACTATGCCTCCGTAGAAAAGAAATGTGATGTACTCGCTTAAGAAGGTGTGTAGTCATGATGGGTGGTGGCACAAAGGACCGGGGCATGGTAGCTGGAGGCGAGCATGCGCATGGAGCAGGAATTTGCAAACAAAATGGACGTGTCTACAGTGCCTTATTAGCACGACATCATGAATCCAAAAACGGAACGCAATGCAAGTGAAACTCCAACCAAGCAACAAGCTCATGTCAAAGCAACTCTTCTCATCAGTCTAACTAGAAAACAAATATGTTTTCACAAGTTGGCGAATGGGGTCCACTAGGGAAAAACTCAAAACACTCTCACCTTTCCATTCCTTGGGAGCTTATCAGATCTGAAAAAGAAGAAAATTCACCAGCTCACAAACCGGGTCCGCTAGAGGGAAAAAACTCAAAACGCTCACAACTCCACATTCCTTGGGAGCTTAGTATTTGTAATTATTGTGAAAAAAAATCCGGATGTCGTCATGTCAGCCACCTGTCACCCGGCCAACATAAGCAAGGCATCTCAATTCCAATAATAAGTGTAACCCGACGATACGGAAGGTACATCCCAGACGCCCAAACAACCTCTCACGCACTCCACTACCCATTAGGTGCATTCTTCTCTGACCTGCCTCAATCTCCATCGATGGTGAGTGCTAGCTCGATTTCTCCTAGGTTCATGTTCCTCTTTGACTCCTCTGTTAATTTTATGGTTCCGCCATCATGTCCATTTCCATGTCAACCTTCGTCACTCCCGTTGGATGACGGCTGTGGATTGGCAGGATGCCAGGCGCGAGGCTTGACTATGCGTCCGTAGAAAAGGAAAGCGCTGGTACTCGCTTAAGGTGTTTAGTCATGATGGGTGGTGGCACAACGGACCGAGGCATGGTAGCCGGAGGCTGGCATGCGCATGGAGCAGGACATTTGCAAACAAAATGAAATTGTCTTCAGTGCCTTGTCAGCACGACATCATGAATCCAAGTACGCAACGCAATGCAAGTGAAACCCCAACCAAGCAACAAGCTCATGTCAAAACAACTCTTCTCATCGGTTGAACTAAACAACCAAATATGTTTTCACAAGTTGGCGAATGGTGTCCACCAGGGAAAAAAGTCAAAACGCTGACACCTTTCCATTCCTTGGGAGCTTATCAGATGAACCGACAAAGAAAAAAATTCACCAGCTGACAAACCGGGTCCACTAGAGAGAGAAAACTCAAAACACTCAAAACTCCACATTCCTTGGGAGCTTAGTATTTGTAATTATTGTGAAAAAATTATCTGGTTGTCATCATGTATGCCACCTGTCATCCGGCCAACATAAGCAAGGCATCTCAATTCGAAGATTAAGTTCAACCCGATGATATGGAAGGTACATGCCAGACGCTCAGACAACCTCTCACGCACTCCACTACCCATTAGGCGCATTCTTCTCTGACCTGCCTCAGTCTCCATCGATGGTGAGTGCTAGCTCGATTTCTCCTAGGTTCATGTTCCTCTATGATTCCTCTATTAATTTTATAGTTCCGCCATTATGTCCACTTCCATGTCAACCTTTGTCACTCCCGTCGGATGACGGCGGTGGATTGGCAGGAGGCCAGGCGCAAGGCTTGACTATGCGTCCGTAGAACAGGAAAGCGCTTGTACTCGCTTAAGAAGGTGTGTAGTCATGATGGGTGGTGGCACCAAGGACCGAGGCATGGTAGCCGGAGGCGGGCATGCGCATGGAGCAGGACATTTGCAAACAAAATGGAATTGTCTTCAGTGCCTTGTTAGCACGACATCATGAATCCAAGTACACAACGTAATGCAAGTGAAACCCCAACCAAGCAACAAGCTCATGTCAAAGCAATTCTTCTCCTCGGTTGAACTCAAAAAACAAATATGTTTTCACAAGTTGGCGAATGGGGTCCACTAGGGGAAAAAACTCAAAACGCTCACACCTTTCCATTCCTTGGGAGCTTATCAGATCTGAAAAAGAAGAAAATTCACCAGCTCACAAACCGGGTCCGCTAGAGGGAAAAAACTCAAAACGCTCACAACTCCACATTCCTTGGGAGCTTAGTATTTGTAATTATTGTGAAAAAAAATCCGGATGTCGTCATGTCAGCCACCTGTCACCCGGCCAACATAAGCAAGGCATCTCAATTCCAATAATAAGTGTAACCCGACGATACGGAAGGTACATCCCAGACGCCCAAACAACCTCTCACGCACTCCACTACCCATTAGGTGCATTCTTCTCTGACCTGCCTCAATCTCCATCGATGGTGAGTGCTAGCTCGATTTCTCCTAGGTTCATGTTCCTCTTTGACTCCTCTGTTAATTTTATGGTTCCGCCATCATGTCCATTTCCATGTCAACCTTCGTCACTCCCGTTGGATGACGGCTGTGGATTGGCAGGATGCCAGGCGCGAGGCTTGACTATGCGTCCGTAGAAAAGGAAAGCGCTGGTACTCGCTTAAGGTGTTTAGTCATGATGGGTGGTGGCACAACGGACCGAGGCATGGTAGCCGGAGGCTGGCATGCGCATGGAGCAGGACATTTGCAAACAAAATGAAATTGTCTTCAGTGCCTTGTCAGCACGACATCATGAATCCAAGTACGCAACGCAATGCAAGTGAAACCCCAACCAAGCAACAAGCTCATGTCAAAACAACTCTTCTCATCGGTTGAACTAAACAACCAAATATGTTTTCACAAGTTGGCGAATGGTGTCCACCAGGGAAAAAAGTCAAAACGCTGACACCTTTCCATTCCTTGGGAGCTTATCAGATGAACCGACAAAGAAAAAAATTCACCAGCTGACAAACCGGGTCCACTAGAGAGAGAAAACTCAAAACACTCAAAACTCCACATTCCTTGGGAGCTTAGTATTTGTAATTATTGTGAAAAAATTATCTGGTTGTCATCATGTATGCCACCTGTCATCCGGCCAACATAAGCAAGGCATCTCAATTCGAAGATTAAGTTCAACCCGATGATATGGAAGGTACATGCCAGACGCTCAGACAACCTCTCACGCACTCCACTACCCATTAGGCGCATTCTTCTCTGACCTGCCTCAGTCTCCATCGATGGTGAGTGCTAGCTCGATTTCTCCTAGGTTCATGTTCCTCTATGATTCCTCTATTAATTTTATAGTTCCGCCATTATGTCCACTTCCATGTCAACCTTTGTCACTCCCGTCGGATGACGGCGGTGGATTGGCAGGAGGCCAGGCGCAAGGCTTGACTATGCGTCCGTAGAACAGGAAAGCGCTTGTACTCGCTTAAGAAGGTGTGTAGTCATGATGGGTGGTGGCACCAAGGACCGAGGCATGGTAGCCGGAGGCGGGCATGCGCATGGAGCAGGACATTTGCAAACAAAATGGAATTGTCTTCAGTGCCTTGTTAGCACGACATCATGAATCCAAGTACACAACGTAATGCAAGTGAAACCCCAACCAAGCAACAAGCTCATGTCAAAGCAATTCTTCTCCTCGGTTGAACTCAAAAAACAAATATGTTTTCACAAGTTGGCGAATGGGGTCCACTAGGGGAAAAAACTCAAAACGCTCACACCTTTCCATTCCTTGGGAGCTTATCATATCTGAAAAAGAAAAAATTCACCAGCTGACAAACCGGGTCCACTAGAGAGAAAAAACTCAAAACTCCACATTCCTTGGGAGCTTAGTATTTGTAATTATTGTGAAAAAATTATCCGGTTGTCATCATGTATGCCACCTGTCATCCGGGCAACATAAGCAAGGCATCTCAATTCGAAGATTAAGTGCAACCCGATGATACGGAAGGTAGATGCCAGACGCCCAGACAACCTCTCACGCACTCCACTACCCATTAGGCGCATTCTTCTCTGACCTGCCTCAGTCTCCATCGATGGTGAGTGCTAGCTCGATTTCTCCTAGGTTCATGTTCCTCTATGACTCCTCTATTAATTTTATAGTTCCGCCATTATGTCCACTTCCATGTCAACCTTTGTCACTCCCGTCGGATGACGGCGGTGGATTGGCAGGAGGCCAGGCGCAAGGCTTGACTATGCGTCCGTAGAACAGGAAAGCGCTTGTACTCGCTTAAGAAGGTGTGTAGTCATGATGGGTGGTGGCACAAAGGACCGAGGCATGGTAGCCGGAGGCGGGCATGCGCATGGAGCAGGACATTTGCAAACAAAATGGAATTGTCTTCAGTGCCTTGTTAGCACGACATCATGAATCCAAGTACACAACGTAATGCAAGTGAAACCCCAACCAAGCAACAAGCTCTTGTCAAAGCAATTCTTCTCCTTGGTTGAACTCAAAAAACAAATATGTTTTCACAAGTTGGCGAATGGGGTCCACTAGGGGAAAAAACTCAAAACGCTCACACCTTTCCATTCCTTGGGAGCTTATCATATCTGAAAAAGAAAAAATTCACCAGTTGACAAACCGGGTCCACTAGAGAGAAAAAACTCAAAACGCTCACAACTCCACATTCCTTGGGAGATTAATATTTGTAACTATTGTGAAAAAATTATCCGGTTGTCGTCATGTCATCCACCTGTCATCCGGGCAACATAAGCAAGGCATCTCAATTCCGATATTAAATGCAACCCGACGATACGGAAGGTACATCCCAGACGCCTAGACAACCTCTCACGCACTCCACTACCCATTAGGAGCATTCTTCTATGAACTGCCTCAATCTTCATCGATGGGGAGTGCTAGCTCGATTTCTCCTAGGTTCATGTTCCTCTATGACTCCTTTGTTAATTTTATGGTTCCGCCATCATGCCCACTTCCATGTCAACCTTCGTCACTCCCGTCGGATGACGGCGGTGGATTGGCAGGAGGCCAGGCGCGAGGCTTGACTATGCGTCCGTAGAAAAGGAAAGCGCTGGTACTTGCTTAAGAAGGTGTGTAGTCATGATGGGTGGTGGCACAGAGGACCGAGGCATGGTAGCCGGAGGCGGGCATGCGCATGAAGCTAGACATTTGCAAACAAAATGGAATTGTCTTCAGTGCCTTGTCAGCATGACATCATGAATCCAAGTACGCAACGCAATGCAAGTGAAACCCCAACCAAGCAACAAGCTCATGTCAAAGCAACTCTTCTCATCGTTTGAACTAAAAAACAAATATGTTTTCACAAGTTGGCGAATGGGGTCCACCAGGAAAAAAACTCAAAATGCTGACACCTTTCCATTCATAGGGAGCTTATCAGATGAACTGAAAAGGAAAAAATTCACCAGCTGACAAACCGGGTCCACTAGAGAGAAAAATCTCAAAACGCTCACAACTCCCCATTCCTTGGGAGCTTAGTATTTGTAAGGATGTGTGATGAAAACATACGTGAATCAGGTTTTGCATAATCCAAACCGAAAGTAAGGGAAACTACAATCTGGACCACCAACTGTACATCACCAACTATCCACGGACAATGGGCAAGGAGCTGGCCATCTATAGGTAGCAAATGTCTACCCCTAGTCAGGCCTCCTCCATTTGACATGGATATCTAGGTCAATAGAAATTTAAGCATACATTTAAAGAGTTGCAAACAAATACAATCACAATGAAAAGCACCAGATGTTCAGTAAGTTTTTTCTCCTTCATATCATCGCGCTTGGCACTTGCCGCCTCCTTTGCCATGATGTTCTTGAACTTCTCCGTCATCTTGGCCATCGCCCCTTCTCGCTTCTCCTTCTCCACCTTCCACTTCTTCCCCTGGTTCCTAGCCAATTTTGCGGCTAGAGTAAGATCTTCATTTGTTGGAATGGCTGGACCACCACCTTCATTCTCATTGGCCTTGATGTTCTTGAGAGAATTGACAATGAAGGCGTGTCACTTGCTTTGACCATTCAACTTCATCCAACAATCCAAAAATATAAATTGCTTTTATCCATGTTCTGGTACAGTGTGCACGCATGTGCAGGCTAGCAAAGGAAGAGAATGACATGGTCAACAACTTGTAACATTGAGCTAATCCAGCCAAATGACCAACACATAGAGGAACAAGCATAAAACTTGCGAGCTGTTGGAGTGCCGGTCACTTGACCATCGGTTGTGCACTTGTTTTGAAAAGCCACAATACATTTTTATGGCCTCTTGAATGTTTTACCATTAATAGCCAAGCTACTTCGGGTTGCAATTATGGGCCACTTCTGTGCGGGAGGGATAGTCGCACTTTTGCGCATGAAACCAAGCATGCACACATTGCCAAAATGCCTCGCCCTTTTGCTCTATTGCTTGTCAACCATGCCTGACACAACAATTCATCCTCCTTGATGGAGAAAGTTTTTCCGCTCTTCTTCTTTGGGCCGACACCCAGCGGCCAGTAGTTGTCCAGATCAATTTGCGGTTGTTGGGTGCACGTCTGTTGGGTGTCCGGTTGTGTCTGTTCCTCAAGCCGAGGGTCGTCCGCTTGCCCGTCTTCATACCCGCCTCTATCGTGAGTCATGTTCATCATCTCCTCCTCGTTTGTCAATGGCACACTTGGTTGAGACATTCCTCCAAACAGTGACAGGGCATTGATGGATGAGATCTCCATGACCGGCATTCGTGACCAGACAAGCATTGACGACTCTATGAAGACGTAGTTGGTGTTGAAGTCGACGGTGAACAAAAATTCATAGCTACGGGTGAAGGATGACGCGGAGTGTTGTCGTGATTGATACATGTCGGGTCGACCGAGTTGTTGGGCAGCGCAGTGGTAGGGGAACCTTCAGCTAGGAGGGACAGGGCTGCGATTGCCCTGGCAGCACCAGCGTGGCGGTGCGCTTTGGCTTCTCATTTGGGTTAAATTTTTCGGATGATAATCCTATTTGACAACCTCAGGTAATCCACAAAAAATACCCGATAGTCCATATCCGTCAGATATTATTAATACCATATCCACTACCATATCTGCCGGATATCTGGTAGACTAAAATCCGTATCCGCATTCATATTCGCAGGATTTGAGTAAGTGCATACCATATAGGAGTATTTAAAAACGGAAGCAGAAGCGGATTCGAAACCGAAATTATTTATACCATTTACATCCCTACACGCAGCACGGCAGCACTCTCAGAGAAGGCACACACGTCGCATCTGCCTCTCGTGGTCGCTTTCTTGCGTCTTGTCTCTGCCATCAGGCCGCCGGTTGCCGTCCCTCCCGCCTCCCAGCCTCCCCCCACGCTCCCCACCCTCCACGATCCTACCGTCCTGCACCTCAGCCAGCTGACTCGCTGCTCTGTCCCGAGCCAAGCAGAGTCGCCATTCCACGCTCCGGTCCGGCCGCACGCTCACCTTGCTGCTGCCGCCCTAGAGCATCTGCCATGTGCTTTCGCCGACTCGCCGTGCTGTTGCTGCTGCTGCCGCCTCTCTGCTGCGATCAAGATTGGGTAAAATGTTTGGCCAAATTGATGTATTTGGTTAGCCCTTGTCTCTCATTTGTATTTGAATATTGTATTGAATTAGTGAAAATGAATTGATGCATTTGATCTGTTTATGTACTCAAATTAATTCATTTTTATGTCGATTTTATTGACTTTACTAATTTGCATGTTTTCTCATGTACTGTAGTACGTATTTTTTTAGCAATGCTAGGATATGCTTTTGGATAATTAACTACGTACTAGTAGTTATAAGTGTCCCAACTCAAGAAAAACAGCTAGTTACAAGTGTCAAATTTTCATGTTGCCCGAAAAAAAATAGGCCCGGGGTTTGCTTCAATCTTGGCTTCGCCACTGTTCTTAGAGCATCTCCAGCCGTTGAGCCCCCCAGAGGGGCATTTTTTTGGCCGCCTGGATGGCTGCCGGCGAAGATTTTGACCCTGGGACGAAATTTTTCCCAGCCGTGTCCACCCCCAAACCCCACCTTGATGCGGCCGATGGCGCGGGTGATCTTGCGGGCCGATGGCAGCCTAGCTCCAGCCTCCGACGGCGGCGAGTCCTTCGCTAAGTTCTTCGAGTGGTGGCCGCCTCCGCCTCCGCCGACGTGCACTACTACCGCGCCAAGTCCGCGGCCGCCTCCGCCGACGTGCTCGAGGCCCAGCTCCCGGCCTTTCTCGAAGGAGGCAGCCTCGGGGACGGCGACCTGGGCGGCGTCTCCGCCGAGCAGCTCCAGGCCGCCGACTAGCTGCAGCGCCGCACCATCCGGAGGGAACGCGCGGTACAGGCACGCGCTCCTCCTCCGCCCCGGCCACGCCCACGCCGTCCAGGCAGGCGTCCACGTGCTCCTCCTCCGCCCTGGCCACGCGGACGCCGTCCCGTCTGCTCCCTGGCCTCGCCGTCTCCCGTCCCTCGCCGTCTCCCGTCCGGACGAGCTCGCGCGGCATCGGCGACGAGCTGCCGCGGCTCCGGACGCGCGCGTGAGCAGGCAGGGCGGCCCCGGCGGCGAGCACGGCGGCAAGCAGAGGGCGAGCAGCGCGGGTGCGTGATAAAAAAGACGAGAAGAGAGAGAGAGCGATCGTGTGTCTAGCGAAAAGAGAAAGGAGAGACTGCATGTGGGCCTTTGCATGCAAAACTGAGTCGCCGGCGCCCCCAGATGCGCCCCTGGGGGCTGGGTTTGGGGTGAGGTTGCCGGCGCTAAAACTTGACAAATCCGGTGAAAAAAGTGATCCTGGGGGCGTGAGTGGGGACTTTTTTCAGTGCCGGTGGTGAAAAAGTGGTCCTGGGGGGCCTTTTGGGGGGACTAGTGGAGATGCTCTTAGAGGCGTAGCTGTTGAAAAAACTTTCTTGTTGTCCTTGCGATATCAAGAGATGGTTAGTGAATATGATCGTTGTTGTAGTTCGTCGATCATTGTTTTGATCGTTTCGAAGTTTTTTTTCTCTTAGCCTAGGCGTAGCTTGTCTTGTACTTCCTCCGTCCGGAAATACTTGTCATCAAAATGAATAAAAGGGGATGTATCTAGATGTATTTTAGTTTTAGATACATCTCTTTTTGTCCATTTTGATGACAAGTATTTTCGGACGGAGGGAGTATGACTTTGCTTTTTGCAGGTAGATTCTTTGTGTATGGCTGTTGGTGTTGACTGTGCATCTTAGTCGTACAGAAATCGCGTGTGTTCATTGTATTAGTATCCACTTGATACTTTATTTTGAATCATAAAATAGAGAAAAAACGAATAGAATGTATGAAGTCTCAGAGAACTAGTTTACAACTCTATAAGAATATATGAACTCTCGGAACTGGTGTAGCATGATTTCGCTGTCTAATTCACCTCCATTTTCCCCATCATGGTGCATCTTGAAGTTGCCACAACTTTTTTGAAGAGACTGAATTTTCTACTCTCGGGTGTACTACACCCGAGCAAGATTTTTTTTTTTGAAAAAACGGTGTTAAACAAAATCCAAAAAGACAGAAATTTGCGACATAAATATTTATCAAGTGTTTAAGGTTCTTGTAAATTTTCATCCAAAAATACATCTGAGGAGCTCTCACAAAAAAAATCGCTGCTCAAAGTTTTGTGCACGTTATTATCGTAGTTTCTACATGTGTACTGATAAACATACAACATGGGGCCATTTGTTTTGCGGGGAACAGCATGGTGCCATTGGTCACAACAATTATTATGCAGAAAGAAGAAAATACTGGTACGTGCATCCTGCATCCATCAGTCGCTCCATGACGGCAGACTGGAGGTCAGATGGAAGGAGAGCATGCTGGGAGAGTCCACTCTAACGATGACTTCTTCCCCCACAGATTCATCGCTCGAGTTGTCATCTTCCGCCACTACCACCCTGCGTTGTCGGGCTGCTGCTAGGGGCGGAAAGGGCGCAAGTGCCGGAGAAAGAGCAGATGTTGTGTTCATCATCGCATTGGAACCTTCTGACCTCACAGAAAGCAGAGGCAGCTGCGTGCTGAATGCCATCCTTGAAGGTGCCTTGGGATAGGATGCGATGTTCTTGTGGTTCGCTTCCGCGTGATGGAGGCTTGGTCGTCGCTGAGCACCGTGCATGTCATCCATCTGTGAATGAGATGGCCCACTTTTTCAGTTGCGTTGATCACACACAGAGATCATAACTCGCTATGAGCAAACCGACAAGATAGAAGAAAAAACTGACATGCTCTTTGCTCTGTGTTGGTGGTGGTCTCTGGGTCGGAGACAGGGACAGTAACGATGCACTTGTTTGCAGATCGGCCTCTATATCTGGCCTGCCTATTTCAAATAATATGGCCCTTGCTCTAGCTTCCACCTGATAACTGGGTGCGGTATAGCAGTAGTCTATATGGTTCATGGCTGTAAACAAATGAGCACCCGAGTCATCAAGTACATATAAAATAAAATAAAATAAATAGTGGGTTTTGCTTCGGAAACAAACAAAAACTGCTCGACCGGCAAAAATATTGAAAACCTGAAGATTGTAGGCCAAATAAGTTTAAATCAGTGTTTGATGGCAGTAGCACAGCTGGAGGTGTGATCAGATGTTGGTTCCTTGTCTTGAGAAATCCTTCCAGTAAGATGCCTATGTAATTCTTCCCAAGTTCAATGTCTTCCCCGTTAGTGTAGATATTCATACTAGATCTTTCAGAAAGGAGAACCCTCATCTCATGCACTGCCATTTTCTCAAATATCCGAGGGAGAAAAATCCTCGCAATAACTAGAGTGCTTTCCTATAATTCCACGTATGAATGATTAATTTGAGGGTTATCAGATATAAATTATGTGAAAAAAGGTAACATTGATAAGCAAGACATAGTTTTTTTTTAAAAAGGAGGATGACCCAGGTCTCTCCATCTGGAAAATGCATGCGGCCATTTTATTGATTATTCTCGAGGATCTTATAAAGTAGAACAACAAAATGCCTGAATCCGCCATCTTGGCAATATCTGTCGCTACTCCTATCCAAATGATGAAGGGTGCAAACTGAGCCACATACCTAGACCTCTCACCTAAGCTTAACATCTAAAGCCGGAGGGCCCGACCGAACCATCTGCCGGGTTCGGGGCTCAAACCGGTCCGACGCACTCACATGTGTCGTCGCCGCCATCTTCCACTGGTCCATCTTCAGAGCAGATTGAGGTGACAACCTTGGCAGGTCCTCCATCATCAACGCCACCACAACGCCAAACGACGACCTCCACCTATGCGAGCCTTGACAGGTCCTCCGCCATTGACGCCAGCCGACGACCTCCACCTACGCGAGTCCATCTCCAAGCAATGGATGTAAATCCATGATAGGATAGGGCCGCACCACCGTCGTCGCCCACCACCCACAAGCGTCACCCAACCCCAAGGTTCCAAAGTGGCGCCTTCAAGAAGGGAACGACGTCGTGAGCGCCGCCGCAGCCCAACAAAGTTAGGGCTTTCGCCCGGGAGACCTAGGGGAAGGTGAAGTGAGGAGATCAGTCCATACCGACGCCTCCAAGGATGAAAACGGCACCCTCAGGTGTCGCCGTCGGCGCGGCCGGTCATGGCCGACCAGGGATTTCGCCCGAACTAGATCTCCGCCACCAGCAGCGCCTCTTGTACAGAACCGGCGACCAAGAGGAAGCGCGGCCCGACCAGGCTGGTCTGCACGCCGAACAGGGGAGGAGGGGAGGCGCCAGATCGTGCGCACCGACCGCCGCAGAAGGGGCCGCCGGCCGCCAACGACCACCGGATCCCGCCGCCTGCGCGGCCGGGACACTAGATCCACTGCCCGCACGGCTGCTAGCCGGCCGGGCCTTGCCACTGGAGACGCCGCTCCAGATCCGTGGTTCCCCACTCAGAAGCAGGGCAACCGATGCCCCGCCGCCACCATCCTTGGCGCCCCGGGCTTGGCCGGCGGCTGCCTCAGGTAGCGGTGAGGAAGGGAGGAGGGGCGACTAGGGTTGGGAGGAGGCGGTGGCGAGGGAGGGAGGAGGAGGAGGCGGCGGCGAGGGAGGGAGGAGGAGGAGGAGGGGCGGTTCCATAAGCAAGACCTAGTGGAGCACACTGGTAATAATATTTGATAGCAATCTGGTGAAGCCCCGTGCCCATAGTAATAAGTTGTGATGGTCGATTTGGGTGAAGAGAAGCAAAAACCCAAGCAAGTTGCAACGGGTATTGTAAGTTCGTACATGTTTTAGAGGAAAGGCATGATTGCCCTGCTTTTTTATAAAGATATTCAAAATTAGAAGAAACTCTAAGCAAACTCTCCCATTACAGGTTTACAAGATTCTCAATCAGTAACCAGCAGGATTCAAAACCCTATTGAGAACCACGAAAAAAAATCTACTTCACTCCCACTACAGAAAAAAAAAGGATTATGCAGTGCAGGAAATGTGCAAGCGTTATAAATGTTCATGAATACACGGGTAGGCAGCATGATGAGAGGGTACCTTCCACATAAAACCCTCAACAGAAGGATCAGACTGGCGCAATTGCTCCATTTTTTCAGCTTCAATGAAGAAACAATGCACCACCGATTCTGTAATAATGTCACAAATATAAGGCTTTCCTGTCAATGCCTCGTATAGACCCAAAGTGCTTCCATGTGACAAAATTGGATCCACTGAATGTCTGCTGCTTAGTCTAGGACTTGTCCACTGTAGAGAAAGGAGGCAAGGGGAGGTATATATATATACTGAGTGGGAAAGTATATATACACACTTTCACTAAAATGTACTAAAGCGGTCTTGACTCTAGCTTGAGGTAGAAACATACCTTTACTATTCCAGCCGAAACAAGCCATATACCAGTTGGCCTTGAGCCTTCCCTGTAAAGGATTTGTCCATGTCCTTTTATTGTTTCCTTTGCATTACTTAATAATGGACCACGAACAGCAAAAGGCAGTGCACCGACTAAAGGATGAGAGTTTAAAAGTTCGCTAACTCTTGGCATTTTCACCATCGGTGGATTCCTTTTAAGCTTCTTCAAGTCTGTCTGCCAAGTGAATTATTTACTAGGGTTAACATGCTGCATTTTGTGAACTGAAACCATAGAGATTGATTCACTTTCACTTCGCATGCAATAAGAAATGAAAGCATATATTCCAACTACCTGCAAAGCATCATCGAGATGGACCATTTCCTCTGCCTCCAGCAACCCAGTCTTCCTGAGGTCTTGAATATACTCGCTCAACTGTGTCAATACCGCATATGTTACTTGTCGAGTCATTAATGCACGAAGCACCTGAAAATTGTGGAAATAACTTCAGAAACTAGATAATAGTGTCCTTCCAGAAAACAAGAGAAAAGAATAAAAGAATCTAGATAGCATGATAACAGTGAATTATCAGGAACACCGAGGGTATTCTTTTTAATCAATATGGCATTCCTTAGTTTATTCATGTCATGGAGTTTTTCTCATTATTACAGACCTATTTTTAAAATACAAAATGAAGTATTATAAAGCTTTATAAACCTAGGGCCAATGTAGAACATCAATTCGGGAAGAATTTTACATCAATTTTGCAAAAGAAGGGACAATTCCTCAAAAATGATTGCCAAATCCCTCCATTCCGAACTCTATATCTAACCATTTATAGCCACCCAACCTTTCAATGTCATGCAAGAATCTGTGTACATGTGTGTCTAAAAGCCGAACTACTCCCAAACTTTTGCTCTCAAACACACACCTAAGTGCGCATTATTTTGTATTAGAAGAAACACCCAACAGTGTGAAGGTCTTGCAGCCAAACAAATAACAAAAGGCAACAACAGGGAAAACAAAAATATAAAATACTACAAAGACCAAGAAAAGAAACCCGAAAATTGTACAGCCCCACAAATCAGGGAGCTGCCCAAGGCGAACTGGTCCCATTTTAGTTCAGACAGTGTGCTTTCATCATCAAGTTTTGCAGGAGATTGCTAGTTGAACGAATTTATCAAGATTTGGAGAGGCTAATGATTAATGAGCCCATAATAATTTGAGTGAAATGATAGAAGAACATTGTAACCACAACCTGAGGGAATGCAACACGAACATCTTCTAGAAACTTTTTTGCTTCCTCCCCTGCAACAGTACTTTCATCGATCACAATTCTTGCAATTTCACTTTCACCTGAAGAAGAAGAAGAAGAATATAAAAATATTAAAATGGTGAAGTGGATTAGGATCTTTATCTACAGTATCCACCAAACCGTGTGAAAAATGGGACTTCAGACAGCATTTTCATGGTAGTTAAAAAATAATGTCGTTCAGGATTCGACCTTGATAAGCTCAAAACATTTTAAGTTGCTATACCAGGTAATTTTGCGATGAAAGATATATCACACTATCTCAACACCTCACATGTCTGAGCACTAAATGCCGTAACTGATTGATTCTACAGGAAAGCAATCCCTCCACTCTCTCTTCCCACCTATATGAACTACAACAGCTGACACCTACACCAAGAATATGTCCGCACACTCTCACACATAACATTCCTCATATAGGCACCAACTACTGAGATAGAATTTTGTCTGTACATTTTTCAGGACTTTATAGGCCAAACAAATAGTATAAAACTAGCACAGGACAACATTTAAAGAGTGTCAAGGATATTACCGAGAAAATCATGTAGTTGTCTCCTTGCAGTTCTATGAGCATGGAGAAATGCCGCACATGTGTAACATCCTAGCTCCAATCTTTCTATTGTGAAGTATGTGATAAGCCTTTGTGGCAACCTGCTCATTTGAAGGAAGCTATAGTAATTTGAGAATTGTACACTGGACCGCAACACCGTCCAATCGCATAATGGTTGACTAGAAACAAGATCCTTAGCTTCGTCAACAGATCTCATTAAAATAGTTGTTGTAGATTGAGTTATTCGTCCCTCTTCAAGCATTCCCCAGTAGGCGGCTTGCACACCTGACAGAAATATTTGCTGTAATCTTTTTAAACTAATCATGTTTTTCCCTCCATTCTCTATAATTGTACATGGCCTCAAAATTATCTGTTTCAAAATCTCTCAAAGTAAGGCTGGAGGGTTGAGGATAAGTGGTTTCATGTAGCCTGAGCTACAAAGAAACTTTGTGATCTTTTATACACTGAGTAAATAACCGTGTAGTTATAGCAATATTTTCACTGGCGACCCTACTTAAATGCAGTGGAAGTCGTTGAACAGTTGTGAGTGCATAGACTTCTCATGAACTTTCAGATTTAGTGCCTCATTGGTGGACCATAGATAGATACAATGAAACAGATGTAGTAGTATGAAATTGCATATACTGGTACCTATTTCAAGATAAGTAAAATCAACGACGAAATATTAAGTAATAACTCAAGAACAAAAAAAAGGCAAACAGAAGGATACAGAATGTTAATAAGATACGCAAAACTCATATATACCAAAAGTCCCTAACATAGCTAATGAAATATGTTCCACATAAAAAAGAGTGATGTGTTGGCCCGAATAAAATCCAAATTCCAATTCATGCAGAGAATATGTACCAAAAGTATGACCAAGCCAGAACTAAACGAGAGCCTACAGTTTAGTTACAATCATGTACAGTAACATTGTGTGTGTGTGTGTGTGTGTGTGTGTGTGTGTGTGTGTGTGTGTGTGTGTGTGTGAGTGGCAAAATGTATGGTAAAATTGTGGGTGCTTGCTACTGCAAGATATTCGATAGGATATTGATGGCAAAAATTGATACATAACATTTTATATATGTAATAAGATATACTGTAGGTCTTTAAAATTTGCCATCTAGCTCCTTGGAACTCCTGAATTGCACATCTAACCTACTAAAAAAGTTAGTGGTTTACCACAGGTCCAAAGCACCTCACACTGGTGTAGAAACCCTTATAGAGGAACTATACATTAGTAGCGCACCTCAGAAGTGCCACGCCATTGGTATCTGCACAAAATATGAGCAACATGTTCGGATGTGCACATGCCGCTAATTAAGCATCACTGTGACGAGCCGACAAAATTGCACGCCACTAGTAAGTGGTACCCAACAGTCCGTCCTGGCATAAGTTAATAGTGGTACTTGGAGCACACCACTGCTACGAGGAATACTCGTGGCATAACAGGAACGCCACTAGTAACTGGTGTCGGGCCAGCTTCTGAACCCCAATTCCTGGTTGTGGGGCCTTTTGTCGGCACGTCACCAGTAAGCCTTATACTAGTGGCGTGTCACTTTGTGGCACACGCCACTAGTAACATATGCATGGGTCCAGCTGTACTCTCCTTTGATGGCACACCACTAGTTAGTATGTTGCTTATTAGTTGTGTGCTCACTACGAGGCAAGCCATTAATAGCTCTGCTTAAATAATCGAAGTGGGCTCAGCGAACACATGTGAGCCCTCTCCTTTCCTCCTCCTCTCCTTCACTTTCTTGCTCCTCACCTTGTTCTTTGCTCCAACTCTCCCTCTCACCTAGACCACCTCTTATTTCTAAATCTAAATAATTAATTAGGACTAGGTGTAGATTTTGATGGCTACCTAACTAATTAACCCATCTAGATCTAATCTTTCTCTATCCTCCACTCCCTCACATATATTAAAATTCGCTCGTTCTCTCATCCATTAATAATGCATGGTTAGCTTTTAAAACAAAGGGAAGGGAAGCAATCAACCAAACATCAAATTTAATCAGCATGTTATCAGGCAACTAAATTGCATACCATTCAAAAGCCGCACTCGAGTATCCAACAAATTCATGGTATGTGTGTGATCATCTTTGTCAGGAACATCATGAGGATGTGCTCGTACATCTTCCAAGTTACTAAAACATGTGATATATCTCTTCACAGTAATCCAATCAACTGTCCCAAGTTCCTCATCATCCCTGAGATCACCAAAAGCCTCGAATGCCTTTTTTAGCATCCCATATCTTGTATACTTCAATACACCAAGCTACAGTTGTAGGAAATCAGATTAGAAAATTGGGCATGAAAAGAACATAACTATGTTATTCATATTCATCAATGATATCAAACTAGCTTTGTTTCTGGTTCAAGGTGAGAGTCATATCAAACCTATACACCCTTGAGTAGATAATAGAAGAGGCTTAATAATAATAATAATAATAATAATAATAATAATAATAATAATAATAATGGAAGGCTGTGAAGAACTTTTGAAGCTACAAGGGATCAAAGGGTTCAACCAAAATACATAATATTACTTATTTTTTCATATTTTTCATGTAAAGTTCACAAATCTAGCATAGATATTTGGAGTAATCTCCATGTATGTAAATAACTAGAAACATTGTAAGAAACAAATAGACAGAACCAACATCTTGAGAATAGTGCATCTTTGTGCTGACATAGGTTTGATCCTAGTGGAGAGCAAATAAATCTAGTTGATACATTATGTGGGGAAAATAAACATGTGTGCCTTGTTGTCTTCTAAATAATGCCTTGTGTGTGCTAGTACTCTCAGCCATATTATTTATGTACAATGACTCGATTCATCACTATATGTGTACTGAAGCACCCCTTGATTTAGTTCTCAAAAGGTCACCAAAGCATGCAAATGTATAGTTAAGCTGAACCTTTAATCCCAAGATCTAAACATATCATAGGGGCTCAATTGCATTTAGTTCAACAGTTTAAGAGCTCTTTCAGCCTCCGCTATCGGCTACTCCAGCAGCAGTGGACACCCATTTCTACCGCTGTCGAGCATTTCGGTCGCGACTTCCACCAACTTTGCCCCATTCCCACCCTAGCACATGAGATGTTGTCTGGTACGCAGCCCCCGGCACCCCGATGTGGATGGCGCATGAGTTCGAGCTCCTCCACAGTGGCTCATTGGCTTTTAGATCCTAAGTCGAGGTTGCATGTGGGCTTTTTGACGGTCTGCCACATATATGCATCTGGTGACCGTGGAGGTGCAAGCATCGTTGGCTTGCCTTGCTTCAGTGTGGTTTGTCCAGACACGTTGCCTCTGGTTCATGCGGCCAATGGGGACCCCTTGTAGATGAAGTGTAACCACCTTAGTCAGAGTTGTTCCCGCCGATAGCAGGCCACCCTCCCCTCCATGTTCGTCCGGTCAGAGCTCCCACAAGACCTAGAAGGCATGTGCTTCAACCCTTCAACCGCTTGGAGAAAGATCACTTCGTTGAAGAGTGCACTAGGGGGACGGAGTGTCTTTGTTGTGGCGGTCCTAGGCACACGACCTACGAGTGCAACCGCCCCCACACCCCTTTGAGGGGGACAACGTGTCTGCTACATCATGCCCGTAGCCCAGATCGCATGTCCCTTGGGGCGTCAGCCTTCGTGGCTCCAGTGAGAAAGTGCTCGGCCATCGTTGCTCCTACGCGCCATGAGGAGCCAGCTTGCCAGTTGGCGTGGACGGTTTTGGTGCCCCCTTGACCGCTGTCCCACCACGCCACGTGATCCCTCTCAGGACTGTGGTTCAGGAGGCTACTCAACATTGTCTAGTAATCTCCGCGCATGTCCCTCCACCGTCCAAGTCATCAGTTCTTGTTCCCATGCAGGCAGTGCCACAGCCTTCCTCGGGTGATCCTTCCCTCTTGTCATAGGCGGACACATGTATCGTCCATCGCTCGGCGGCGACACGAGATGCAAAAGTGTCCTATGGTGGATCTTGATAGTTGTGGTTCCCTGTGACAGGCATTGAGTCTCCTTCAAGCAAGTCGGGGTAGTGGTGCTCCAATGTTGGGCGGCATTGGGAACGTGGCTTTCTCGATAGTTACTCATGGTGTCTCCAACAAAGGTGTCATGAGGCGTGGTTCTGGATGAGTAAACTCTTGACAGAGATGGCTTCACGTTGAGATTCTCACTGTCAAAAAAGGTAGGACAATGCGCTTTCGTGTGTTATTGTGGTTAGAGGGAATTCCACCGCTGGCTTGGAGTGGCGCCATGGCAGAGTCCATCCTTGGCTCATCATGCACCATGGAGTGACTTCGTACATATCGATATGACCAGCCAAGAGGACTTGGTGTGTACATCTTCATGTGTATCTTGGATCATTGACCCAAGCCTAATTACTCGCGAGAAGCTCCTCTAGCCTTTGTTGCCATTGCTCTCTACCTGCGATCAGGGGGCGTGGATGCAGCTTTGGTGCTGACAACTGTGGGGCCTATAGGATGAACTTTGAGTCGGCAAATCCAATCTCCATATTGTCTTTTGGTGGGCCCTCCCAGGAGTTGATAACTTCAAAAGTGGGGTCTCCAACCATGGGATCGGTTGTGATGGTTGCCTCTCTGTGAGCCATGTTCAAACTAGCCGATGGGGTCCTTGAGAAGAACGCGTACACCCACCCCTTCCAGGTCATCGCCTGTTTCCAGGGTGGCGGCATTTCACCAAGACCTCGATCCAATCTTAAGGAGGCCTATTGTGTGGTAACCAGTAGCTCGTGGACTTGCTACCTAGGAACAACACGAGGATCGTCGATCAGCAAAGAACATCGCATGCTAATCTATTGCCTAAACCTAGTGCACCAAGGTGAGACCATCGGAGACAAAGTGTTGTAGGATTATATCTCCCTCTTCTCCTAGACATTGAGTCCTTGCACTTCACCGCAATCGTAGCATTCTATGGCTAGGAGCTGATTGTCCTCCCGCTCTTGGGGCTATCACCTGTGGTTGCAGCAGTGACATTGATACTCAGCGTTGCTGGATTTGGTGCTAGACATTTCGATGGCTTCTACACCGACCAGGCTGCTAGTGTGGAATGTGTGGGTCCTCAATTCTCTGTCTCGGTGCATGGCTATCTTTCAAGTCATATAATCTTCCAATGCTACTATTATATGCTTCCAGGAAACCAAATTGAAGGTTATTTTTAACTAAGTTGTGCGACACTCCTCATCGTGTGGTACGCGTAGTCATATCCTCTTGTCCTCGGGGTTTTCCTTAAGTCACATTCACTAATCTACATATCAGTGATAACACAATAATGGTTATAGTTTACCTAGTCGAGGGTGTTGATTGGTGGCTCACGGGAGCATACAGTCTCTAGGACGATGACGGGACAATCTCTTTCTCTAGGAGATTAAATGTGCCTTTGATTTTGATTTCAAATTGTAGAATATTTTTGGGACTTTAATACCTCACAGCAAAACGGGCCGTGTGTTGTAACGGGAGAAAAAAATCATAATCTCCAACGGCCATGACCACATTTTGTTGCATCACCCAGATATACTATCACTCTCTTTTTTGTGAAACTGCGAACAATTTTTGAAAATCATGAACATTTTTTAAACTAGTGAACATATCTGAAATCATGAACATTTTTCAAATCCGTGACTTTTTTTACAGATTTTCAAACATTTTCTAAAATCATGAACACTTTTTGAATTCATGAAAATTTTGTACTTTTTGCAAACATTTTTTAAGAAATTGTGAACATTTTTTAAAACATTTTCCTTGAATAGGTGAGCATTTCTAGAATTGATGAACATTTTTTTGGAAATTGGTAGAATAATGTTTGAAATTCATGAACATTTTATTATTTAACGAACATTTTATGAAATGTGATCATTTTTTGAATCCGCGAACATTTTACGAATCAATAAACTAATTTGTAAGTCACGAACAGTTTTTGAATTTTTAGGATATTTTTCAATTCATGAACATTTTATGAATTGGTGAAATTTTGTTCAATTTCATTAACAGTTTTTATACATAATTTTTTTAAAACATCATGAATTATTAAAAAATATTTCAAAATTCTCATTTTTCTTAATTCTCGGAACTTTTTTGAAGTCCCAAATTACTTAATGTAGAAAACATCAAAGACGGAAAACAAAAACAAAAAACAAAAAAATTACAAAACAGGTCGCCCGGACATGGGCCCGCCCAAAGAGGCGCTCTGTGTCTTGTCCCAGCGCATAGTGCACAGTATAGAAGGTTCTTACTGGATGGGCCGGCCCAGGCGGGGATACCCCTGTGTGAAACGTTTTTTATCACTTGTGGCATCAGTATGTAATATTTTGCAACTTTGGACGCAATTTCGTTGACATACAGCTAGAAGTAATAGCCCCTTTATTATGAGGTGTAGATTGTCAACCCATACCCGTTAGACAAAATGGAATCAATCAGTTGGTGAAGGATGGTCAGGTTTCGCTAGGCCCTAAATGCGGTGGAGCTCAAGGAAGTGTATCTCAATGGGTGTGATGTACTTGGTCTAACTTGCATGATCACATGACTAGAAAACTCGATAGAGTGTTCTCCACATTGGAGTGGGAAGAGCTGCACCCACTCCTCCTCGAGCTCCACACAATCATGCAACTAGGCAAGTGTTTTAGGTTTGAGTGCTTTTGGCACAAGGCTGAAGGTTTCCAACAAACGATGGTTGTTGCTTGGCACTTAATGCCCTTGACTGGTAACCCCTACCTCATGTTGTGTGCCAAGCACGGGGCCATGACTAAGTGCCTGACTACCTGAAGTGATCATTGAACCTGTAATATCAAGCTATCGATCATCATCACCCTTGGAGTCATCCACAACTTAGACGTGGTTGTGGAAGCGAGGACTCTCTCGCGTGAGGAGTTTGGTCTACGCAAAATCCTAATTGGGACTGGCCTTTCTTGTGTCCATTGCTAGGCCAGTGGGAGCTTAGACCGAGGAACCTCGTCCATGTCCCAATCAAAATATTCTCTAGAGCCATGGTGAATGGACTGACGACAGTCTTCCCAAGCTTGTTGGCATGCATTGGAGTGCCAGCATACATGGTTATTGCTAGCGTTTCTTTTATTCCCCATCAAAAATTCAACTAACCAAACCTGTTACTGGAAATTCTAGTGACCAAGAGATAATTTGATATCGTTTGAAATAATTTGAACTTAAACTACTAGATAATGCCAAATAAGGTTTGTGTGCATATTCTATTGTAACATTGCTCTTGGCCTAGCATTAGGGTGCGCAAATTATTGTCTAAAGTTGCGAGATCAAGTCACCATTTGCAAACTATATTTTTTAGAGGTACTCAAGCTTAGCAAAAAAAGGTTTAGTTCAAGGCGCAGAAATAAAGACTCGAATCCGAGTTGACTAGAACGAGGCGTGTTGACTAGCGCGGGAAATACTTCATGTATACAATGGGTTAAATTTAGTATATTTTGCTTGTCAAATTTTTTGAATTCGAAACCATTTATAAAACTCAAGAAAAAGTGCAAAAATACTGGGAAACCGGTTTTTTCAGCTCCTCCAGAAAAGAACCCATTATCGAGAAAAAAGATATGGTCGTTGCTTACATGAAAACTTTATGCTCGAGCAGTTCATTCCTGGATGATTGCAGGCACTCAATTGGCCATCAAGGGTTCAGTAGCATAGGCGATGGCCCAGGGTGATGTGGAACATGTCGAGTCTCTCAACTGGTTCCAGTCATTTTGGATTACCAAGTTAATTAGACCATCCGTTGACTTTTGTCAGGCATGGAACTGTGGAAGACACTATTCATTGGCCTTAGTACCAGGATGGATCCTATTCTTCCCGCTCTTGGTATGCGGTTCTGTTTGTGGGCCATTTGGATGCCACGATGTGTGTCATCGATCTTCTGAGATTCATGAGCGCCGCTAAACTTAGACGTTGGGCGTTAGACAAGCTGGCATATCGTGGACTGCCAGACCAACCGACTGCCCATTTTGCGATCAGCATGATGTATGAAACACTGGCTAGTTGTCGTGCAGTGCAAGAATTTGATATAGTGCCCTCCTTAGAGCAAGCAGCCCGCCAGACAAGGCCCCTTCATCCAAGGACAGCCCCGTCGAGCGGGGTCGTGCTGTCTAAGAGCCTGATTTTTAAATCTAAGTAAGTCGATTTTCTCATCATTGATTCTTTTGTCAAGATTCATGCTATCTTATTTCCCTTTATTCTGTTTCATGCCTTTTTGGGTCTATATTTTTGACTTGCCCCCGTTTGGGGTCAGTCGATTTTCTTATTGGGCTTGAAGCCCCTTACATGTTTCCTCTTTGTCTTCAAAATTTTAAAAAAAAATTATACAGTTTTTTCTTTTTTTAGGTTTTCCATTTTGTCGGTGTTTTTGGGATGTTGGGTGAGTCTTAATGTATATAATCAAACACAAAATATTAGAATGAAAGTTGCACTATTATATTATTATTTTTGCATAATAAAAAATGCAATTTCAATACAAATTGTGTGCTAGTTTGTTTTAAGTTTTACTTTAGTTTTAGTTTTTCTTAAAGAATAATACCAATGCCACTAACTCATTATTTCTTGGAAACCTTCATTTTTCTGAGTTAGTTTCCATTTTGTTTTATTTTATTTCTTATTTAAGGGTAATACCAATGCCACTAATTTATTCTTTCTTAGCAAACTTCTTGTTTGAGAAAATTCCATTATTATATGTTGATTCACGATATTATAAGAAAAGTAATTTGGGTGTAACTGGTGTGCAAATTTTGTCATTTTTAATTTTCTTTTTTCTTAAGATGTAATACCAATGCCACTAATTCATTCTTTCTTGGAAACTTCATTACTTTGATTTTTGTGTCTGTGTAATTATACGTGCATACTATACAATGTGTGTGTAAATCATACTCGAGTGCAAAAATTGCACTGTTATATGCTTATTATTTGCATATTACAAAAAGTGTATTTTTTGTGCAAAGTTGTGTGCAATTTTTTTCAATGTTTTTTTAATTACCTTTTTCTTAAAGGGCAATACCAATGTCACCGATGCATTCATTCTTAGAAAAGTTCATTATGATGATTTTGACTTGCTTTTTCATTTTCATTTTCTTGTTAACACGTAATACCAATGTTAGTAATTCATTATTCCTTAAAATTTTCATTTTCTGATTTTATTTCAGTTTCATTTTCTTTCTTCTTTAAGGTTAATACTAGAGTCACTAATGCATTCTTCTCATGAAACTTCTTATTTGCAAAAATTCCACAACTATATGATTATCCCTGCAAATTCTAAAAGCATGCAATTTATGTGTAAATTATGTGCAAACAATTTCACTATTTTTTAATTCATTTCTACTTAAAGGTCAATACCAATTATACTAATTCATTCTTCCTCAAAAGATTTCATTATTTAAATTTTACTTTACTTTTTATTTCATATTCTTTTCTTAAGGATAATACCAATGCCATAAATATACTCCATATTATTTTCATATTCTTTTCTTTTTGGCAAAAATCCATCCATTACTATATGATTATTCTGGCATATTATAAAAACCATAATTTATGTTTAAATTTTTTATTTTTTTTATGTTTCTTAATTTTCTTTCTTCGTAAAGGGTAATACCAATGCCACTAATTCATTCCTTTTTAGATTTGTTTTGCACAAAGTCCACAATTATATGCTTCTTATCGCGTATTATGAAAAAGCTCAATTTATGTGTAAATTGTGTCAATATTTGTCATTTTTTATTTTCTTTCTTCTTGAATAAAAATACCAATGCCACTAATTCATTCTCTCTAAGAAAACTTCTTTTTTGCGAAATGACTATTACTTGCTTATTCTTGCATATTATAAAATAATAATTTATGTGTACATTGTATGCAAAAAATTATTTTATTTACTTTAAAGGGGAAAAACAAATGCCACTAATCCATTCCTTCTTTGCAAATTCTATTTTGAATAATTCTACCATTGTATGCACATTCTTGAATGATATAAAAAACGTGAATTATGTGTAGATTTTGTCATTCTTTTTAAATTTATTTCATTCCCTTTCTTCTTGATGGGTAGTACAATTTCTTTTTTCATTCATTCTTCTCTCTTATTTAATTTCATTTTTGTATGCAAGTCTAGTGGGACTAAAAATCCTCGAGAAAGTGGGATTTTTTATGTTCTTTTATGTTACACATAGTTTCATTTTATTTTAGATTTGTATTTGCTTAATTTAGGGGTAATCTACTCCCATGATTCATTTATCTTGTTCACCATGATTTTTCATTTGTTCAAATTTCTATCAGGTAACCCATTCCTAGAATTTTCTTCTATTGAAAGAACATTGTTGTTGTTTTTTCTGCCTTTGAGAAGTCGTAATCGGTTTAGCGCAGAGTAGACTTTTTCAGCCTAATTGGTATTTTTTTAGTATTGTGGTCATCTTTCTGAGTAAATTCATGAGTATATGGTTGTGTGAGGGAAATAAACTGAATCAAAATTGTTGTCAGTTGGTTTTTGTTGTATATGGTTGTTTGTTTTGTTTGATATGAATTGAATGGCAGCTGAAAATGTGGTTGACCAAGACGAAATTTTAGTCATCTGGCCATTAGTCGGTCCCTTAAATATATATGCCATACACATGCTACATATAGTATTCGTTTTCCCAATTTTAAGAATGGCCTCTTTTATGGATTTATGCACAAATAAATAAATAAAATTCATGCTAGGCATAGTCTATAGAAAAAATGACATTTGATAACTTGTAAAGCTAACCTTAGTTGTTGTCAATTTTCCAAGACCAAGTAGGTGCAACAAAAATTGTGTGGTAGAACCATTTATAGTCAATGTCAGAAACATAATGCCACCAGTCAAGAACACAAACTGCAAAACATTTATAATATCAACGAAGCTCGAATGAATATTTCATATGTAGTTTCTAGGAAAAAGGAAAGGACATATACCATTGTTCCAACTTCTGGTTTAAGATAAGGTTGAACCGCATCACTAGCATGCTAGTAAAAGTATTCCAATAAATATATTTGAAAATTATACAACATGTTAGTTTAAGAAAAGATGTAGACAAACATAATGGTAAAACAGATGAGTGACGATAGATGGCATTGGCGCAAGAAAATTAACTTACTTTAACAGATAGAGAGAGTGATAGAGCAACTGCCCCTCGCAGCCCTGACCAAACAAGAACTATGGCTTCTTTGACGTCCATGCCATACCCAAAGTGACGCAACAATGGATACAAGACAATGACAACCAATGCACGCGATATTTGCACATACACATAGAGGAGAAGAAGGAACCCCCATGGAGTACCTAAAATAGCAAGAGATAAGAGCCTTATATGGACAACACAAAGATGGGTTAGAACCAAGCTCGTAATTCCATGTGGAAATAAATTGTGTCAGACAGTCAGTTGTGTGCACTTGTCAAAGGATTTTGTCCAATGACTTTTGACTACTCGTGGCCATAATGAATAGGAAGATTACACATTGCACCATCATAAGCATGATGATAGTGGCACATGATGAATAGATAAAAAATGCTCTATAACCCATCCGTGAAAA
This sequence comes from Triticum monococcum, assembly GCA_034509565.1. Taxonomy (NCBI): domain Eukaryota; kingdom Viridiplantae; phylum Streptophyta; class Magnoliopsida; order Poales; family Poaceae; genus Triticum; species Triticum monococcum. The sequence goes on from CM067842.1 coordinate 16,587,313, forward strand.
TGTATTAAGCTTTAAAAAACAATTGGTAATGGTCAGAAGAAATCCGTAATAATGATAAGTAGCCCACGTTCGATGAAAACATGTTAACACAACCCGATCTAAGAACAAATGTGAATTGATCTTCGTAAGCTCATGAAACATAATAGTGATTGATCTTTGATAACTCTTGAACAAGTCTCTACAAGAAAATCCAAATTTCACAGAAGCGGATGGATATGTCTCAAATAGTAAGAAGATAAATTTATAAAGTTAAATTATCGAGGCCTTTGATACTAGTAAGTCTAGTATTAGATAACTATCATCACATTACCAAAATTTGAATCCCCGCAAATACCCCAAAAATCAAGAAATGCACAAATTGTAAATGGTAGACGCATAACCTGATGGACTTACGCAACTACTTTCACTATTCAAAATAATCTTTAAACTCTGAGTCTCTAACATGTCAGTGTTGTAAGGTCAAAAGTCTAGTTTTATTCAAGTAAGAAAGGTCTACTATACGGGGGGTTTCAACAGAGTCGATACATTCCAACTAGCTTGTTTTGTCCCATGGTGCAGAAGCTCAAAAAACAGCACATGTCTTAAAAGCCCAAGTTCCAAACATATGTGGCATGTATTTATTTATTTGCAATACCATGATGAATGGTAAAACGATTTCACACATGATAGCAGAAAACAAACAAAAATCTTGTGGAAGTCTAGTGGAAGTGCTTACATAGTGCCTTTTGATTAACAATGAAAAGTATATACAGATACATGAATATCCATACCATGCCTCTCAAAATGGATATTATCTTGTAGTACACCATCTGCAATAATAACCCCACTGGAGGGAATTCAGATGTATTAAACATTATGGAAGTATCCATATTAAAAACAAATATTGTACCAAAAAAAGCAAGCATGGTTTAGTTTAGCCAGGCAAAAACTGAAATATCAGAAAGTATTATTTTTATATATGTACAAAAGTTCAAAAAAGTTGTTGATACCTCAGTATGAAAATGAGTGTGTTCGCAATGTAAGCAACAATCCCCCTGAATACAGGTACAAAATAGTAATCAGACATGAAGTTCACACGTCTCATAAAACATAGAAAGAAAATCTAGCATGAATTGGGAAATCTTGTGTGTCTCCAACAGGGAGAGCACACATTTTTATTACCACATGTTTGCACTTTAGCCCTCATAGAAGTTACCATTACAAAGACACTCCAAGAGAATAAATAAGTCCAATATATGATGTCTTAAATTTGAATTCATAATAATGCATAATTTACTATGAACTAAATGATCCCAATGTACATTCTATAACCAGATTTTGTATGAAAAGAAAGAGACAACAATGCAATACCAACACTTTTCCATAAACAATAAAATTTGTTGTTGATGCTTCCGGGTGTCGTTTAAAATAATCATGCAATTTAATTTGGTATTTAGGGACTCGGCAATAAGTTATGAATGCCATTTCAGGCCATTGATGATTAAATTGCATGGTTATTGACAACTATTTATACAAATCTAAAGTTTAGACAAATTAATAACAAGCTTCTACTAGTCAACTCTCATTTACTATATGGGTTTTTATCAGTTATGCCACCGGTTGTGTCCCACTACTCAGTTTTGCCACTAGAATTTTCAACTGCTCAAAAATGCCATCAATCCGTGAGATGCTTGCTCAAAAATGCCATTAGATATCTCAAAAATGCCATCGTTCTGTTAGATGTTTGCTCAAAAATGCCATTAGACATTGTTATTTTTACGTCAAACCCGTTGACCATGTTCTATGACAAAAATAAGCCTAGACCCACATGTCAGTTCTCTCTATCTCATAATGATATGTGTGGCCCCACTTGTTAGGAGTAACCAAGCAAATAATTTTATAGGAAAATAAGAACGCTGTTGGGATCAAGTGGGACCCATACTTTATTGTAGTGAGATAGAGGGAGAGCTGACATGTTGGTTCATAGGTATTTATGTCATTATAACATGGCAAAAGAGATTTGAGATAACAATAATGATGTTTAGTGGCGTTTTTGAGCATGTGTCTAATGAAGCGATGGCATTTTTGAGCAGTTGAAATTTCTAGTGGCAAAACTGAGTAGTGGAACACAACCGATGGCATAACTGATAAAAACCCTTACTATATTTATGAGAGAAAATTGTATAAATATAAATCTACTAAATCTCAAGCTATGCTCATTGAAATAGAGGATGAACGGCCTCATGGTATTGATTTGATACATGATCAACAATGAAAAAATTAATATATTTGCCTAGGAGTATTAATGATGATGATAATATGTTGAGAACTTTGATCTTTGCTGACAATAGAGAGTGGCGCATATTGCTTGAACATACCAGAAATGATGTAAAATTTGTTGGCCGTCACCCTTAAAACAAGCTTTTGCAAAACCAGCATAAAACCTATCAACCTCACAAATTCAGTATTTGAGGGGAGATTGTAGAATATTCTAATCAGAATGTAAAGACAAGTATTACTAACATCCCCAAGGTCATGACAGCCAAGACACCAGAGACCTCCAATGCATCTTGCGCCTGATACCAACAAATATTAGCAACAGAAAATAGCTCACAAAAAATTGGAGGCCTGATCAGTGATAACATCTTAAGGAATCTCCAAAAAGCCAGCCCTCAAATCGCCCACATATGTTTGGACTGAGCTGTTCGGGCACACTTTGCCATCCAACACGGACCCGTATACGTTCGCAAATGGGTCCAAGTGCTCGTTTTCACGCAAACTAGAAGGAAACTAGGGTGCTTTGCAGGCGTCCGGGCCTCCGCCACATAGGAATCCGACACCCCTAGGCCACCCAAAATCACACCCTGAGCACGTGTCTTTGTCCCTTCCCCTTGCTCTCCTTTGCTATGAATTCGCTTCCTTCCTAGCCGAAGCCGACGCTGTACCACCTCGGCCGCCTGCCATACCCTTGTCGGACCTTCGCCACGCCACCTGTCGCCGCACCGCTTTGCCTAGGCCACTATTTTACCTCTTATAAGTTCAACGCGCAGGTCATCCATGCGGGTCACGATGCTCGGTAAGTGTTTGGAAAAATCCCCATGCTATTTTTTGTGACATTTTTTCTCCCTTATTGGAAGCAACAGATTCAGACATGGAATACTTGTATGAGAACTACGCTAAGCCTTCCAACGACTCAACTAATAAGCATGACTATGTGGATGAAACAACGATGATGCAGGCGGTCCTTTTAGACGCGGAGCATGCGGAAGAGCATGCTCTCAATTTTAAAGGTCATCGAGTGCTGAATCAAAATAGGGCATGGGGGAATTTGATGCTGATGGGTGACTACTTTGCCTGTGATGCCCTACTCACATACAATTTTTGCCAGTGCTTTCGAATGCGGAAAAATGTGTTTGATTGCCTCTACAATGGCGTCCGGCCTACGATGACTAATTCATCCTGAGGAAGGATGTCGTAGGAAGAATTGAATTATTTGGTTACCAGAAGTGCACGTCTACATTTCAAATGCATGCATATGTCAAAGCCATAGATTTGTGGGTCGAGTACCTCTGTATGTCCAACAGCACATACAGAGACACCATGGTCAGATTTTCTACTACTATGGTCGAGGTGTTTGGACCTCACTACTTGAGAGAATCAACTTTCGCAGACAACGAAAGGCTCATGGCACTCTCGAAAGCAAGATGATGGCCAGTATCCATATATCTCTTGATTGCATGCACTGGAGATGGATGAACTGCCCACGCTTTCTTTGGCATACCCGGGTCTCACAATGACATCAATGTATTGCAACGGTCTTCATTGTTTGCTAAGTTAACTGAAGGACAAGCTCTTCTGTGCAACAACACTGTCAATGGGCATGACTACAACAAGGGCTACCGTCCGGTTAATGGCTATCCTCCATGGGCGACCTTCATTGAGACCATATCTGATCCATTTGGTCAGAAAAGATCTCACTTTTCCCGAAGACAAGAAGGAGCTAGAAAAGATGTGGAGAGGGCATTTGGAGTGCTCCAAAATGTTTTGTAGTTGTTTAAGGACCTGCAAATATATGGGATCCGGAGACCTTGTGGGAGATGATGACATGTGTTATCATGCACAACATGGTCGCGGAGGATGAGGCTGAAGATCCTGTCGGAGGTCCACTTTGAGAACAAGGGTGATCCTATCCAACTTCCACATCAAAATCCCACCACATGTGATGATTTTGTCCAAATTCATCACAAATTCGTCATAAAAAAACTCATCAGCAGCTTCAGAAAGATCTGATTGAGCATATGTGGGCGCTTAAATGGGACAACCAGAACATATGTGCGAGTTGAATTCAAGTTTGAACTACTTTATTTCAAAACTTAGTTGGATTGTGGTATTTACATTTGAACTAGCGCCACATTTTAATGTTTTCACTCATCGAAGACTTGATATGCTATTATTTGAGTGTTGCGGAATTAAAAGAAACAGGGCGGATGTTTGGGGGACAATGTTGGATGGCCGGCTCCCGTATCTGGGTCTGCGGACAGATATTGTGTCCGTTTTGGGGGCGCATTGGAGATGCCCCTAAATGGTCTGGAATTTGTCTTGCAGCAGACATTAGAGGAAAAAAAGGTCATGCACAAGCAATGAAAGCTCCAATCAAGAATATTGATATTTATTTATCCGAGACAAACATGACAGCTCATATGGATTTAAGCATGATAACTTCAGTTTAATGGTACACAGTTAATGAGTCCAAAAGCTGGAAAGAAAGTAAACTGGATGGACTAGGTTAGAAATGACAACTGGACCATCTCTTGGTATATTAAAAATCTAGAACTCTATTCCTCATCATTTTTACTGGAAAAGCCAACATTCATTTTTAGAGTTTCAGCTCCCCACCCCCACCCCCCGAACCCTATAAAAATGCATCAATTGATGCAGAGGCCCAGATTGTTGACCTCCTTTTCAAGAGAGAGAAAAATCAGTTTACAAGCAAAATTACATTCCAAATGTTGCAAAAAGGACTACTTGACAATCATTCCATGACTGGAACTGGAATTTTTTTAAGGCAGTGAACTATTTCAAAACAGTGAGCAAATCATGTCCTGGTAGACAAACATGAGAGTTTGGTATGTTTGTTATCAGATTATCTTACAGTGAAGAAGGCAATATAGCTGGCAGCGAGAGTAAGTGAAATCTCTATGACTGTATCATTGAAAATAAAGCTCCGCCATAGTACTGATGCAATTCCAAACGCAAGGCCCAGAGCAACACTGGTCAAAGAAAATACTGATTAGCATAGTAGCATGGCTTTGTATCATCTAGTTCAAACTTATATATTGTTCACATACGCTCCAAATGAAACTTCTGACAAGAACTTTAATATGGACCCTGCATCAAAAGTTCTTCCAAGCACCATGCGATAGAATAACTGATAGACAACAATGGCAGTCCTATGAAAATGCAAGGTCATTTAGTAATCTCACATGAAACTGTACTTGTATAATAAATACTTCAAAACTTGGTGCGAAGCATACATTCCAAAGTGCTTCTCCTAATAATGTCTAGACACATCTAACATAACACAAAAACTTGTAATCTATATATTGAGTAACTCATTCTAATTTGGTTCTCCAGAATGGAATTGCTCCTAGTAAAACATAGAGGAACAGAGAGACAAACAGGGAAAAAAGCATGCAGTCTAAGAATCAAAAGATGAACAATTCGTGGGCCATAGTACCATACCCATCATTCATTAAGGATTCTCCTTCAATTATTGTACTAAGCTTTTTACTCGCACCTAGGTCTTTTAGAAGTGCAACCACAGCAACGGGATCGGTTGCACTAAGAAGTCCACCAAACAGGAATGATGTTTCCCAGTTCCAACCGTATGGTAAAGTAAGCTGTGGAAAATTGACTAGCTAGTCTCAGAACAATGAAAGCAATGGCCTAAGCCTGTTATTAATCCAAGTACATACCTTTACAGCAGTGCCAAGCAAAAATGTTGAGATCACCACACCAGGAACAGCAAGTAACAACATCTGTGCCATGCATTTCTGCAAAGTAAATAGTTTAGCATACACTGAAAAAACAAACATGCAACTGTAATGCTATATAAAAATTTAGAACAAATAACTGGAAGGGAAGAGATAGGTATTAACACAACCAAAACTACAAACGTTTATGATCCTGACTGCAAGAAAAATTAGAGAAGCGAAAAGTGAGGTGTGGATTATGGTTACCAAAGATTATCTGCATCGAGGGTCGTACTAAGGGGCAGTCACCTTACGACTGTTTTTTCCATTTTGGGAAAATTCTCCTATTCCCTTTTGGTTTGGTGCCGGTATTCCACCTGGCGCGTGCTGTAGTATCACTTTGGCATGCGCAAAAGCAGCCAAAAGAAACAGAAATGTTGAACTTATAGAATATTCAGCTTTAACTTCAAAATTTTGAACTTTTAGAAAACTAGGAATTTCAACTTTTACAAATTTCACGAGTACAAAAGGTCGATTTGGCTAGACCTGTTCACCCGTCGGGCCGAGGCAAGCTCGGGCTGAGCCAGGCCAAGCCTGACCCGAACCCAAAAGCCCGATGGGTGAGAGAAAAGACGAGTAAAAAAAAGTGTCCATATTAGCATCGTATGCACAGCATTTTCGGGGGAGAAATGGCATGCATGAGGCCCCACCCACGTCGCGGCAGTGGCCTGTATCCAATTCGCGCTGTGACCGTGCCCGCGGTCCGCCGTCAAGGAGCAAACTCACGTATCAAAGCACCAGCTAGCTAGCTTATGAGTTATGACACCAACTGGATGGATAGCCTTGTTAAGATACCTTAATTTGGTGCACTTCCATGGAGAAGGAGCTCTCGAAGAGAAGGGCGGGAAGGAAAACAGCCAGAAGAAGATCAGGATTTATGGCAGCCCCTGCAGGCACGATCAGCAAGCACGATCAGCACTTGTGGTATACATCCAGTCTAGTCTAGTCCAGTCCAGGGTGGGCTTACGTACAGATACGAATGCCAGCTCCAAGCTTGCCCAGGCCATGCTTCGTTCCGTACTCTGAGCATCGGGCAGAGAAAACAAATTACAAACTGGCGTTAAGCGGAGGGTAAAGGACGAGGGGCAGACCCAGGCCTCCGAGGGCGACGCCGAGGACGAGGAGGGCGGCGGTGTAGGGGACGCGGGTGCCGCGGAGGAGGTGGCGGCAGCCGATGCCCAGCACGAGGGACACCCCAAAGAACAGCACGGCGTCGTCGGGGCTCGACCTGGGCTCCTCCATCGTCGCCTCGCCGCCGAGGAAGGAGAAGCAAACCCACTCAGGAGAGGAGAGCAGCACTGCCACTTCCTTTCTTTTCTCTAGGGCTCTTCAACAGTTCCTGGAGAAGAACACGTACGAGCTGGCTTCATGCATATATAGATCATTTGTACGCTTTTGTTTTCTTCTCCCCTTGGAACTGAGGAATCGCACTGCTTTACGTATCGCTCACGACCGTTGCTTGGTTATGCTTAGTGAATGATGCATGTGCGCGTTGGAGACAGACCGCATACGATGCTTTGGTAACATGGACCATACAAATTGAACTCCCCCTCGGAAATGCTGTGCATATGATGCTTTGCTATCTAATGGTGGGACGATGTTGATATGGAGCAGACAGATTGAACTCTCCCTTGAAAATGGTGTGCATACGATGCTTTGCTATCCAACGGTGCTGGTAGCACGCTAAAATGGACCATTCTTTCCATATCGAAGCTGCCGGCCGGGAATCGATCCACTTGGCTAGCTCTACTTTGGCCGTCAAATTTCCTCTATGTAACCACGGAAAACTATATACCGCTTAGTCACTACTGGAATCGGCGAGTTTATTGAGTGCACAACTCTTTGCTAAGTGTTTTTTGTCAGGTCATCGGCGAAGGACTTTTTAAACCTAAACCGAGTGCAGTTCAAAAGGAGCTGATAGGCGCCGGCGGACCGGCGCAAGCGCCAAGCCAGTCGCTCGCCAGCCGCACGATGGGGGCGTGCGCAGCCACTCGATGCACTAGTCTCTTTCTTTCCCGGCTCTTTGCATGTGTTGTGGTGATTTACGTGTTTCCAGGCCAGCCCATGTTCCCAGCCCATCGCACGCGCAACACTCGTCCTGTGTACGCGTACGCGTACTCATACAGCGCACCGCCGTCCCTTTGCTAGTCGTAGATGACGGCCGCCGCCGTCTCCACCGACCGTGACACATCTTCTTCGCCGTCGGGCCGCGACTCGCAGCAGGGCTCGCCACCGCCTGCGGAAGCGTCGCTCACCGGTGGTAGTATCCATAGTCGCCCGTTTCAGCACACACACCATTGTTGGTGTAGCACCCGTTGTCGCTGGTTCAAGCAAAAGCATGCGCCCGGTTGCAGAGGAAGCTATCATGTCATGTCATCATATGCGGCGCACCATGCTAGTTGCAGCATACGGATCTACTGATCCCTGTCACGCCCCATGCCGGTTGCAGCATCTGGGCAGCTCACATCGGTCGTAGCATCCAGGCCGGATGCTCCCAGATGCAACCGGCTACGACAGAGCTGCGCTCGGTGCACGGTGAAGTTGCAATCAGTGTGCCAATTGTTGGGGAACGTTGCAGAAAACAAAAATTTTTCTACGGTTTCACCAAGATCCATCTATGAGTTCATCTAGCAACGAGTGATTGGATGCATCTATGTACCTTGTAGATCGCGAGCGGAAGCGTTCAAGGAACGGGGATGAGGGAGTCGTACTCGACGTGATCCGAATCACCGGAGATCCTAACGCCGAACGGACGGCACCTCCGCGTTCAACACACATACGGTCAGCGTAACGTCTCCTCCTTCTTGATCCAGCAAGGGGGAAGGAGAGGTTGAGGAAGATGGCTCCAGCAGCAGCACGACGGCGTGGTGGTGATGGAGCTGCAGTACTCCGGCAGGGCTTTGCCAAGCTCTATGGAGGAGGAGGAGGTGTTGGAGAGGGAGAGGGAGGCGCCAGGGCATGGGTGTGAGGCCCTTCCTCCCCCCCACTATATATAGGGGGCCTAGGGGTGGGCGCCGGCCCTAGGAGATGCAATCTCCTAGGGGGGGCGGCGGCCAAGGGGTGGGGGCTTGCCCCCCAAGCAAGGGGGCGCCCCCCTTTAGGGTTTCCCCACCCTAGGCGCATGGGCCCTAGGGGGAAGTGGCGCCCCAGCCCATTTTGGGCTGGATCCCTTCCCACTTCAGCCCATGGGGCCCTCCGGGATAGGTGGCCCCACCCGGTGGACCCCCGGGACCCTTCTGGTGGTCCCAGTACAATACCGGTGACCCCGAAACTTGTCCCGATGGCCGAAATAGCACTTCCTATATATAATTCTTTACCTCCGGACCATTCCGAAACTCCTCGTGACGTCCGGGATCTCATCCGGGACTCCAAACAACATTCGGGTTACTGCATATACATATCCCTACAACCCTAGCATCACCGAACCTTAAGTGTGTAGACCCTACGGGTTCGGGAGACATGTAGACATGACCGAGATTGCTCTCCGGTCAATAACCAACAGCGGGATCTGGATACCCATGTTGGCTCCCACATGCTCCTCGATGATCTCATCGGATGAACCACGATGTCGAGGATTCAAGCAACCCCGTATACAATTCCCTTTGTCAATCGGTATGTTACTTGCCCGAGATTCGATCGTCGGTATCCCAATACCTCGTTCAATCTCGTTACTGGAAAGTCACATTACTCGTACCGTAATGCATGATCCCGTGACCAGACACTTGGTCACTTTGAGCTCATAATGATGATGCATTACCGAGTGGGCCCAGTGATACCTCTCCGTCATACGGAGTGACAAATCCCAGTCTTGATCTGTGTCAACCCAACAGACACTTTCGGAGATACCCGTAGTATACCTTTATAGTCACCCAGTTACGTTGTGACGTTTGGTATACCCAAAGTGTTGGAAATATGCCCTAGAGGCAATAATAAATTGATTATTATTATATTTCCTTGTTCACGATAATCGTTTATTATCCATGCTAGAATTGTATTGATAGGAAACTCAGATACATGTGTGGATACATAGACGACACCATGTCCCTAGTAAGCCTCTAGTTGACTAGCTCGTTGATCAATAGATGGTTACGGTTTCCTGACCATGGACATTGGATGTCATTGATAACGGGATCACATCATTAGGAGAATGATGTGATGGACAAGACCCAATCCTAACCCTAGCACAAGATCGTGTAGTTCGTTTGCTAAAGCTTTTCTAATGTCAAGTATCATTTCCTTAGACCATGAGATTGTGCAACTCCCGGATACCGTAGGAGTGCTTTGGGTGTGCCAAACGTCACAACGTAACTGGGTGGCTATAAAGGTACACTACAGGTATCTCCAAAAGTGTCTGTTGGGTTGGCACGAATCAAGACTAGGATTTGTCACTCCGTGTAAACGGAGAGGTATCTCTGGGCCCACTCGGTAGGACATCATCATAATGTGCACAATGTGACCAAGGAGTTGATCACGGGATGATGTGTTACGGAACGAGTAAAGAGACTTGCCGGTAACGAGATTGAACAAGGTATCGGGATACCGACGATCGAATCTCGGGCAAGTATCGTACCGATAGACAAAGGGAATTGCATACGGGATTGATTAAGTCCTTGACATCGTGGTTCATCCGATGAGATCATTGTGGAACATGTGGAAGCCAACATCGGTATCCAGATCCCGCTGTTGATTATTGACCGGAGAGTCATCTCGGTCATGTCTGCATGTCTCCCAAACCCGTAGGGTCTACACACTTAAGGTTCGATGACGCTAGGGTTATAAAGGAAGTTTGTATGTGGTTACCGAATGTTGTTCGGAGTCTCGGATGAGATCCCAGACGTCACGAGGAGTTCCGGAATGGTCCGGAGGTAAAGATTTATATATGGGAAGTCCTGTTTTGGTCACCGGAAAAGTTTCGGGTTTTATCGGTAACGTACCGGGACCACCGGGAGGGTCCCGGGGGTCCACCAAGTGGGGCCACAAGCCGCGGAGGGCTGCATGGGCCAAGTGTGGGAAGGGACCAGCCCCAGGTGGGCTGGTGCGCCCCCCCCCCCCCCACCAAGGCCCAAGGCGCAAGGAAGAGGGGAAGGGGGCAAACCCTAGGGCAGATGGGCCCTAAGGCCCACCCTGGTGCGCCTCCCCCTCTCCCCTCCCCTTGGCCGCCCCTAGATGGGATCTAGGGGGCTGCCACCACCCCTAGGGAGGGAACCCTAGGTGGGGGCGCAGCCCCTCCCCTCCCCCTATATATAGTTGAGGTTTGGGCTGCCCAATACACACGAGTTCCTCTCCCTGTTGGTGCAGCCCTACTTCTCTTTCTCCTCGTCTCTCGTAGTGCTTGGCGAAGCCCTGCTGGATCACCACGCTCCTCCACCACCACCACGCTGTTGTGCTGCTGCTGGATGGAGTCTTCCTTAACCTCTCCCTCTCTCCTTGCTGGATCAAGGCATGGGAGACGTCACCGGGCTGCACGTGTGTTGAACGCGGAGGTGCCGTCCGTTCGGCACTAGGATCTCCCGTGATTTGGATCACAACGAGTACGACTCCATCAACCCCGTTCACTTGAACGCTTCCGCTTAGCGATCTACAAGGGTATGTAGATGCACTCTCCTTCCCCTCGTTGCTGGTTTCTCCATAGATAGATCTTGGTGACACGTAGAAAAATTTTGAATTTCTGCTACGTTCCCCAACACAAAGTACTCCTACGATATCCGGGAGTTACACGATCTCACAGTCTAAGGAAAAGATACTTGACATTGGAAAACTCTAGCAAACGAACTATACGATCTTGTGCTATGTTTAGGATTGGGTCTTGTCCATCACATCATTCTCCTAATGATGTGATCTCGTTATCAATGACATCCAATGTCCATAGTCAGGAAACCATGACTATCTGTTGATCAACGAGCTAGTCAACTAGAGGCTTACTAGGGACATGTTGGTGTCTATTATTCACACATGTATTACGATTTCCGGATAACACAATTATAGCATGAATAAAAGACGATTATCATGAACAAGGAAATACAATAATAATGCTTTTATTATTGCATCTAGGGCATATTTCCAACAGTCTCCCACTTGCACTAGAGTCAATAATCTAGTTAGATTGTGATGAATCGAATACCCATGGAATTCTGGTGTTGATCATGTTTTGCTCTAGGGAGAGGTTTAGTCAACGGATCTGCTACATTCAGGTCCGTATGTACTTTACAAATATCTATGTCTCCATCTTGAACATTTTCACGAATGGAGTTGAAGCGACGCTTGATGTGCCTGGTCTTCTTGTGAAACCTAGGCTCCTTGGCAAGTGCAATAGCTCCAGTGTTGTCACAGAAGAGTTTGATCGGCCCCGACGCATTGGGTATGACTCCTAGGTCGGTGATGAACTCCTTCACCCATATTGCTTCATGTGCTGCCTCCGAGGCTGCCATGTACTCCACTTCACATGTAGATTCCGCCACGATGCTCTGCTTGCAACTGCACCAGCTTACTGCCCCACCATTCTAAATATACACGTATCCGGTTTGTGACTTAGAGTCATCCAGATCTATGTCGAAGCTAGCGTCGATGTAACCCTTTACGACGAGCTCTTCGTCACCTCCATAAACGAGAAACATTTCCTTAGTCCTTTTCAAGTACTTCAGGATATTCTTGACCGCTGTCCAGTGTTCCTTGCGGGATTACTTTGGTACCTACCTACCAAACTTATGGCAAGGTTTACATCAGGTCTGGTACACAGCATGGCATACATAATAGAACCTATGGCTGAGGCATAGGGGATGACGTTCATCTCTTCTATATCTTCTGCCGTGGTCGGACATTGAGCTGAGCTCAATTTTACACCTTGTAACACAGGCAAGAACCCCTTCTTAGACTGATCCATATTGAACTTCTTCAATATCTTATCAAGGTATGTGCTTTGTGAAAGACCTATGAGGCATCTTGATCTATCTCTATAGATCTTGATGCCTAATATATAAGCAGCTTCTCCAAGGTCCTTCATTGAAGAACTCTTATTCAAGTAGGCCTTAATGTTGTCCAAGAGTTCTATATCATTTCCCATCAAAAGTATGTCATCTACATATAATATGAGAAATGCTACAGAGCTCCCACTCACTTTCTTGTAAACGCAGGCTTCTCCATAAGTCTGTGTAAACCCAAACGCTTTGATCATCTCATCAAAGCGAATGTTCCAACTCCGAGATGCTTGCACCAGCCCATAAATCGAGCGTTGGAGCTTGCACACCTTGTTAGCATTCTTAAGATTGACAAAACCTTCCGGCTGCATCATATACAATTCTTCCTTAAGGAAACCATTAAGGAATGCTGTTTTGACGTCCATTTGCCATATCTCATAATCATAGAATGCGGCAATTGCTAACATGATTCAGACGGACTTTAGCTTCGCGGTGAGAAAGTCTCATCGTAGTCAACCCCTTGAACTTGTCGATAACCCTTAGCGACAAGCCGAGCTTTATAGATGGTCACATTACCATCCGCGTCTGTCTTCTTCTTAAAGATCCATTTATTTTCTATGGCTCGCCGCTCAATGAGCAAGTCAGTCAAAGTCCATACTTCATTTTCATACATGGATCCTATCTCGGATTTCATGGCTTCTAGCCATTTGTCGGAATCCGGGCCCGCCATCGCTTCTTCATAGTTCGAAGGTTCACCGTTGTCTAACAACATAATTTCCAAGATAGGGTTGTCGTACCACTCTGGTGCGAAACGTGTCCTTGTGGACCTACGAAGTTTAGTAGCAACTTGATCTGAAGTTTCATGATCATCATCATTAACTTCCTCTCTAGTCGGTGCAGGCACCTCAGGAACATTTTTTGAGTTGCGCCATTTTCCGGTTCAAGAGGTAATACTTCATCAAGTTCTACTTTCCTCCCACTTACTTCTTTCGAGAGAAACTCTTTCTCTAGAAAGGATCCATTCTTGGCAACAAAGATCTTGCCTTCGGATCTGAGGTAGAAGGTATACCCAATAGTTTCTTTAGGGTATTCTATGAAGACGCATTTTTCCGACTTGGGTTCGAGCTTTTCAGGTTGAAGTTTCTTGACATAAGCATTGATCCCCAAACTTTTAGAAACGACAGCTTAGGTTTCTTCCCAAACCATAATTCATACGGTGTCGTCTCAACGGATTTCAACGGAGCCCTATTTAAAGTGAATGCGGCAGTCTCTAAAGCATAGCCCCAAAAATATAGCGGTAAATCGGTAAGAGAGATCATAGATCGCACCATATCTAATAGAGTGCGATTACGACGTTCGGACACACCATTACGCTAAGGTGTTCCAGGCGGCGTGAGTTGTGAAACTATTCCACATTTTCTTAAGTGTGTGCCAAATTCGTGACTCAAGTATTCTCCTCCATGATCTGATCGCAGGAACTTGATTTTCCTGTCACTTTGATTTTCAACCTCACTCTGAAATTTCTTGAACTTTTCAAAGGTCTCAGACTTGTGTTTTATTAAATAGATATACCCATATCTACTCAAGTCATCAGTGATGGTGAGAACATAACGACAGCCACCGCGAGCCTCAACACTCATTGGACCGCACACATCAGTATGTATGATTTCCAATAAGTTGGTTGCTCGCTCCATTGTTCCTGAGAACGGAGTCTTGGTCATTTTACCCATGAGGCATGGTTCGCACGTGTCAAATGATTCGTAATCAAGAGACTCTAAAAGTCCATCTGCATGGAGCTTCTTCATGCGTTTGACACCTATGTGACCAAGGCGGCAGTGCCACAAGTATGTGGGACTATCATTATCAATCTTACATCTTTTGGTATTCACACTATGAATATGTGTATCATTACGCTCGAGATTCATTAAGAATAAACCATTCACCATCGGAGCATGACCATAAAACATATCTCTCATATAAATAGAACAACCATTATTCTCGGATTTAAATGAGTAGCCATCTCGTATTAAACGAGATCCTGATACAATGTTCATGCTCAAACTTGGCACTAAATAACAATTATTGAGGTTCAAAACTAATCCCATAGGTAAATGTAGAGGTAGCGTGCCGACGGCGATCACATCGACCTTGGAACCATTCCCGATGCGCATCGTCACCTCGTCCTTCGCCAGTCTTCGCTTATTCCGCAGCTCCTGCTTTGAGTTACAAATATGAGCAACTGCACCGGTATCAAATACCCAAGAGCTACTACGAGTACTGGTAAGGTACACATCAATTACATGTATATCACATATACCTTTCGTGATGCCGGCCTTCTTGTCCGCTAAGTATTTGGGGCAGTTCCACTTCCAGTGACCACTTCCCTTGCAATAAAAACACTCAGTCTCGGGCTTGGGTCCATTCTTTGGCTTCTTCCCGGCAGCTTGCTTGCCGGGCGTGGCAACTCCCTTGCCGTCCTTCTTGAAGGTTTTCTTACCCTTTCCTTTCTTGAACTTAGTGGTTTTATTCACCATCAACACTTGATGTTCATTTTTGACTTCTACCTCTGCTGATTTCAGCATTGCAAATACTTCAGGAATGGTCTTTTCCATCCCCTGCATATTGAAGTTCATCACAAAGCTCTTGTAGCTCGGTGGAAGCGACTGAAGGATTCTGTCAATGACCGCGTCATCCGGGAGATTAACTCCCAGCTGAGTCAAGCGGTTATGCAACCCAGACATAGTGAGTATGTGCTCACTGACAGAACTGTTTTCCTCCATCTTACAGCTGAAGAACTTGTCGGAGACTTGATATCTCTCGACCTGGGCATGAGCTTGGAAAACCATTTTCAGCTCTTCGAACATCTCATATGCTCCGTGTCTCTAAAAACGTTTTTGGAGCCCCGGCTCTAAGCTGTAAAGCATGCCGCACTGAACGAGGGAGTAGTCATCGGTACGTGCCTGCCAAGCGTTCATAACGTCTTGTTCTGCAGGGAGAACAGATGTGTCACCTAGCGGTGCTTGTAGGACATAATCTTTCTTGGCAGCTATGAGGATGATCCTCAGGTTCCGGACCCAGTCCGTGTAGTTGTTGCCATCGTCTTTCAGCTTGGTTTTCTCTAGGAACGCGTTGAAGTTGAGGACTACGTTAGCCATTTGATCTACAAGAAATATTGTAAATATTTTAGACTAAGTTCATGATAATTAAGTTCATCTAATCAAATTATTCAATGAACTCCCACTTAGATAGACATCCCTCTCTAGTCATCTAAGTATAACATGATCCGAGTTAACTAGGTCGTGTCCGATCATCACGTGAGACGGACTAGTTAACGTCGGTGAACATCTTCATGTTGATCGTATCTTCTATACGACTCATGCTCGACCTTTCGGTCTTTTGTGTTCCGAGGCCATGTCTGTACATGCTAGGCTCGTCAAGTCAACCTAAGTGTTTGCATGTGTAAATCTGTCTTACACCCGTTGTATGTGAACGTTGGAATCTATCACACCCGATCATCACGTGGTGCTTCGAAACAACAAACTGTCGCAATGGTGCACAGTTAGGGGGAACACTTTCTTGAAATTATTATGAGGGATTATCTTATTTACTACCGTCGTTCTAAGTAAACAAGATGCAAAAACATGATAAACATCACAAGCAATCAAATAATAATAGTGACATGATATGGCCAATATCACATAGCTCCTTTGATCTCCATCTTGGGGCTCCATGATCATCTTGTCACCGGCATGACACCATGATCTCCATCATCGTGTCTCCATGAAGTTGCCCGCCAACTATTACTTCTACTACTATGGCTAATGCGTTTAGCAATAAAGTAAAGTAATTTACATGGCATTTCTCAATGACACGCAGGTCATACAAAAATAAAGAAAACTCCTATGGCTCCTGCCGGTTGTCATACTCATCGACATGCAAGTCGTGATTCCTATTACAATAGCATGAACATCTCATACATCACATATATATCATTCATCATTCATCACAACTTTGGCCATATCACATCACAAAACACTTGCTGCAAAAACAAGTTAGACGTCCTCTAATTGTTGTTGCAAGTTTTACGTGGCTGAAATAGGGTTCTAGCAAGAACGTTTTCTTACCTACGTGAAAGCCACAACGTGATTTGTCAACTTCTATTTACCCTTCATAAGGACCCTTTTCATCAAATCCGCTCCAACTAAAGTGGGAGAGACAGACACCCGCCAGCCATCTTATGCAACTAGTGCATGTTAGTCGGTGGAACCGGTCTCACATAAGCATACGTGTAAAGTTGGTCCGGGCCGCTTCATCCCACAATACCGCTGAAGCAAAATAAGACTAGTAACGGCAAGAAAGTTGACAACATCTACGCCCACAACAAATTGTGTTCTACTCGTGCGAAGAGAACTATGCATAGACCTAGCTCATGATGCCACTGTTGGGGAACGTTGCAGAAAACAAAAAAATTCCTACGGTTTCACCAAGATCCATCTATGAGTTCATCTAGCAACGAGTGATTGGATGCATCTACGTACGTTGTAGATCGTGAGCGGAAGCGTACAAAGAACGGGGATGAGGGAGTCGTACTCGACGTGATCCGAATCACCGGAGATCCTAGCGCCGAACGGACGGCACCTCCGCGTTCAACACACGTACGGTCAGCGTAACGTCTCCTCCTTCTTGATCCAGCAAGGGGGGAGGAGAGTTTGAGGAAGATGGCTCCAGCAGCACGACGGCGTGGTGGTGATGGAGCTGCAGTACTCCGGCAGGGCTTCGCCAAGCTCTATGGAGGAGGAGGAGGTGTTGGAGAGGGAGAGGGAGGCGCCAGGGCATGGGTGTGAGGACCTTCCTCCCCCCCCCCACTATATATAGGGGGCCTAGGGGTGGGCGCCGGCCCTAGGAGATGCAATCTCCTAGGGGGGCGGCGGCCAAGGGGTGGGGGGCTTGCCCCCCAAGCAAGGGGGCGCCCCCCTTTAGGGTTTCCCCACCTTAGGCGCATGGGCCCTAGGGGGAAGTGGCGCCCCAGCCCACTTTGGGCTGGATCCCTTCCCACTTCAGCCCATGGGGCCCTCCGGGATAGGTGGCCCCACCCTGTGGACCCCCGGGACCCTTCCGGTGGTCCCGGTACAATACCGGTGACCCCGAAACTTGTCCCGATGGCCGAAATAGCACTTCCTATATATAATTCTTTACCTCCGGACCATTCCGAAACTCCTTGTGACGTCCGGGATCTCATCCGGGACTCCGAACAACATTCGGGTTACTGCATATACATATCCCTACAACCCTAGCGTCATCGAACCTTAAGTGTGTAGACCCTACGGGTTCGGGAGACATGTAGACATGACCGAGATTGCTCTCCGGTCAATAACCAACAGCGGGATCTGGATACCTATGTTGGCTCCCACATGCTACTCGATGATCTCATCGGATGAACCACGATGTCGAGGATTCAAGCAACCCCGTATACAATTCCCTTTGTCAATCGGTATGTTACTTGTCCGAGATTCGATCGTTGGTATCCCAATACCTCGTTCAATCTCGTTACTGGCAAGTCACTTTACTCGTACCGTAATGCATGATCCCGTGACCAGACACTTGGTCACTTTGAGCTCATAATGATGATGCATTACCGAGTGGGCCCAGTGATACCTCTCCGTCATACGGAGTGACAAATCCCAGTCTTGATCCGTGTCAACCCAACAGACACTTTTGGAGATACCCGTAGTATACCTTTATAGTCACCCAGTTACGTTGTGACGTTTGGTATACCCAAAGTACTCCTACGGTATCCGGGAGTTACACGATCTCATGGTCTAAGGAAAAGATACTTGACATTGAAAAACTCTAGCAAACGAACTATACGATCTTGTGCTATGTTTAGGATTGGGTCTTGTCCATCACATCATTCTCCTAATGATGTGATCTCGTTATCAATGACATCCAATGTCCATAGTCAGGAAACCATGACTATCTGTTGATCAACGAGCTAGTCAACTAGAGGCTTACTAGGGACATGTTGGTGTCTATTATTCACACATGTATTACGATTTCTGAATAACACAATTATAGCATGAATAAAAGACAATTATCATGAATAAGGAAATATAATAATAATGCTTTTATTATTGCCTCTAGGGCATATTTCCAACACCAATTGCTACGGATGGAGTCGTTTTTTGCTGCAACCGGTGAAAGCTGGGGCTGTGAACAGCTGGCGGAGGAGTTGCAACCAACACCGAAAAATGCTACGACCGGCGACTGAGAAAGATACTACCGGTATTGTTTTTTGCTGCAACCAAAGAAAGCATGGGCTGCGACCGGCACGCGGAGGTGCTGCAACTAGCACTGAAAAATGTTATGACCGGCGGCTGAGAAAGCTACAACCGACCTCTGAAAAAGCTTCAAGCGAAGAAGTGGAAGCTAGAAGGCGGCCGTGAATGCCCTGTCCACCGTCGCAGCTCGTTGTCGCCGCTCCGCGTCACCGTCATATCTCGTCGATGTTGCCTCCCGCAAAAAGCTTGTTGTAGCATGGCTCGTGCTGGTCCCAGCAAATCAGCTTGCCAGACGCAGCTTTCCGTCTCGCCAGTCCCACCAAATAATCTCCTCCTATCCCAGAAAAAGAAACTGCATAAATTCTCAGCAACAAAAAATCTCGCCGGTCGCAACAAAAATTCTCGCCGCTCCTAGCAAAATTGGACGACGGTTCCAGCAAAAAAAAAAGGCTTGCCATCGCAGGGACGTAGCGAAAATTCTTGCCGATCGTCAGTCGTAAAAATAATCTCACCGGCCGTTAATCGTAACAAAATTCTCACCGGTCCCATCACAAATGATCGCCAGCAAAAGAAAAATTACTCGCAATCGTCGAGTTGTAGCAAAAAATCTCACCGGTCGCCGGTCCCAACAAAAATGATTGCCGGTTCCAACAAAAAAAAGTAACTTGCCATTGGTGGGACGCAGCACAAAACTGTCGCAGATCGCAATAAAAAGTCACGCCAATCCCAGCAAAAATGATAGCCATTTTGCAGAAAAAAAAGCTTTACTATCGCTAGGATGCAGCAAAAATTCTCACCTGTCCAAGCAAAACAATTCGTCGTTTGTAGCAAAAAAACAAAAAAATGTTCGTTGCCGCAAAAAACACACCGTCCCAGCAAAACTACTCATCGTTTGTACCAATAAAAAGTTCGCTGTCGTTGGTCATCGCAAAAGGTCACACCAGTCCCATGAGAACGACTCGTCGGTTGTAGCAAAAAAATGCCTTATTGGCACCGGTCACAGCAAAAAATCACGCCGGTCCATCAAAACGACTCGTCGGTTGTAGCTCAATATCAACCGGTTGTAGCTCGGCTGGGCTGTCCAGGACAATTGCTTCGGAAAAAAGAAAACAAGTGGACACGGATGGAAATAGAGATGTGAGGGAAGAAAAACGGTCGGGAAAGGCGGCCCAGGCCCACCAACATATGCGTCCGTGGTGCAACAGGAGCTAGTCGATCAATGTGATCGTACGCTGCGCATGCGACCAGCGCGCGGTTAGGCCGGTCCACCGGTGTGCAACGTTTCCCAGTTCAAAAACACTCAGCAAAATATGCACACTCGGCAAAGCCTGTGCTTTGTCGAGTAGAGGCCACAAAACACTCGGCAAAAAGAAGGGCACTCAGCAAACGCAATGACACGTGTCCTCGTTTAACGGCATGTGACGATGTGGCCTCATTTGCTGACTGTTGTGTGTCTGGATCCGGCTTGCCTGCTTTTTCCCCATGCTCCCATCCGTACTCTCACTTCATTTCTACGGCTGTTTTTTTTTCTAATCTAATCATCTTCTCTCCCCCTGATTTTAAAGGGGTGGGGTCGGGCCTTATTTTGTTTCAATCAAATCATATCATGTATGCGGGAACACGGATGGGCGCACGCCAGGGGAGCAGGCAAGTCTCGTCCTGCATGTCTATCATACGGCACTAAGCAACATATTTTTATTTTATTTTTTAAAATGCCACACAATCTTGGCCGAATGCCCGCTATAAAAAACTTAACAAACTACCATCTCTGCCTTTATATATCCTTCAGCATTCGAACATTTTCTCCCGCCCTCTCTTTCCCGGCCTTTCTCTCTCACCCTTTTTCCTGGCCTTCCTCTCGTTATTCATTCTTTCCAGCCCTTTCTCTCCCCCTCTCTCTTTCGGCCCTTTCTCCACCCTCCCCCCATTGTTTTCCGCGCTTGTTCTCCCGCCACTTTCTCTCGCTGAGTGTTTTCCCGTCACTCTTTTCCTATCATTTTTCTTTGGACAACACTAACGCCCACACATGTGGTGCGAGCGAAACCCGCCCACACACCCTATAACACGCGTCACGTCACCGCATGCATGCATGTGAGATTCTTTTTAGATTTTCGGCTTTTAAAATATCTTATCTCTTAAATGAAAATTCCGATTGAAGATCCGTTTTCACCATTAAATCCCTCGCGATGAGATCTTTGAAACTAGATCTCATATCAATATATTTTGATGATTTTTTTGGTTAAAACCTGTCATATCTATTGCACATAAATTGCCATGGTGTTTATACTGAAGTTGTCATGATATGTTTCAGCTATTTTTTCTATATTTAAAAGTAATTTTTGACATTTATAAAACGGAAAATTAAGAAACTAGACTTGCCATGAACCATAAACTAAAATTGTCATGATACATGCACTTCAAATTGATATGGTTCATAAAAAAAGTCATGGTCAAAGTATTGGAGTTGCCATGATCAAAATACTAAAATTGTCATACTCTACAAACTGAAATTGCCACATGGCACCTTTAGTTTAAGCACTATGGCAACTACAGTGTAAACATCATGGCAACTATAGTGTAAACATCATGGCAACTATAGTGTAAACATCATGGCAACTTTTAGGCAAAAAAAATCATCGAAACATATCAACATGGGGTCTAGTTTTGAAGATCTCGTCGAGAAGGATTTAATGGTGAAAACGGATTTTTAATTCAATTTCTTAATTAGGAGATAAAATATTTTTAAGCCGAAAACCAAAAAAAATCATGTTGATGTCATCTGTTCATATGTGGCAAAATGAATGGTAAAGAAGACATGTGGGTGATATGTAAGATGCCACACGTGTGAGCGTTAGTTTTTTCTTTTCTTTTGCCCAAGTGACCATACATATAACGTGAGGACCCTCTGGGGATATCATTTTTCTTTTGCCCAAGTGACCATATATATGATGCTTTGCTATCTAATAGTGGGACGATGTTGATATGTATCAGAAAGATTGAACTCTCCCTCGAAAATGGTGTGCATACGATGCTTTGCTATCCAACCGGTGGTGGTAGGACGCTAAACTGGACCATTCTTTCCATATCAAAGCTGCCGGCCGGGAATCAATACACCGATTTTATTGAGTGCACAACTCTTTGCTAAGTGTTTTTTGTCAGGTCATCGACGAAGGACTTTTTAAACCTAAACCGAGTGCGGTTCAAAAACACTCAGCAGAATATGGGCACTCGGCAAAGCCTGTGCTTTGTCGAGTGGAGGCCAGAAAACACTCGGCAAATGCAATGAGACGTGTCCTTGCTCACCTCGGTTAACAGGGGGTTACGGTGCAGCCTTGTTTGCTAAGTGTTGAGTGTCTAAAATACGGGACACACAAAAGGTTTTTTTTTTCTTTTTCAAAATGCCGCGCAATCTTGGCCGGGTGCCCACTATAAGACACTTGACAAACTAACCTCTAAAATTGCTCATTTCTTCATCTTCTCCCTCAACTGTTATTCTTCCCAACGTGTTCCACCATGGTCTGCGATGCACTGAGGCTTGGACGAGTCGACGACCTTGTTTGGACCGAGGAAGACACATGCATACTAGCTTGGGGGAAACGACGAACCTGTTTGTGTAATCAAAATTACATGAACCAATTTTTAAACCTACACAAGCTTTTTAAAATTATGTGGACATTTTTCTTAATATGTGAACATTATTTTAAGATACGTGAACATTTTAATTATTTAAACATATTGTAATCTATAATTTTCATCGAAATTACAAAACACAAATCTGTACTGGGTCGCACTGATCCCAGACCGGAGCTCCTATTTGGCACCATGTGTGTTGGGAAACCAGCCAACGCACCCCATCGCTCCCCGTGTGCCATTTTGGCATGGCCCATGTGCATGGTGGGAACCCCCGTTTCGTTCATTTCATTTTTTAGCTATTTTTATTTTCTTGTCTAAAAAAAGCTCTCTTTCTTTTCAGTTTTTTCTTCTTTAAAATTATTAATGAAATTTTCATAACATGTGAACTAAAAAAAACTTGAGAAACCATAATGCTAGTGAATTTAAAAAATGTTCATGATTTTGAAAACTATTCGTGGATTAAAAAAATATTCTTTATTTTGAAAAAAATAGCATATAAAACAATTTTCATGATTTTGAAAAATTGCGGGAGTTAAATTTTTTTCCAATATGTTGCAAAAGTATTCTCACATTCAAAAAATGTTCATGATTTAGAAAAATGTTCGGGAATCAAAACATGTTCACGATTTTGAAAACAAAATATATTCCAGTATTCAAACATATTCCTTAATTTCAAAAAATTGTTTAAAAATGAAAGAAAAGTTCATGAAAATTAAAGAAAAAAGTTCTCAGAATTTAAATCGTACCTGTATTTTAGAAACTCGAAGAAAGTTCACAGTTTCAAAAAATGATCCCTGATTCAAAAAAATCGTCAAAACCCAAAAAATGTTAGTGAATTACAAAGTTTGTTGCAAATTTTGAAACAAAAAATCATAGATTCAAAAAATGTTTATGAGTTCACAAACAATGTTCAAGAATTCAAAAACTATTCATGATTTATAAAAAAGTTCGCTATTTTATAGAAATATTCACAAATTTGAAATATGTTCATGATTTGAAAAAAATCATAAATTCAAAAAATGTCAATGCTGTCAAAAAAACATCTACGATTCTATCAAATAATTATGAATTTGAAATATGTATATGTACATAAAATAAAAAATGAAGTTAAAGTAAAATAATATGAAACTACAAATAAAAAATAGAAAAAATTAAAAAGTAAAGAAAGGAAATAACGAAAATGAAAAATAGTAGGAGAACCCGAAAGAAAAGCACACACCAAAACCGGTCTGGGAACGTCTAGGACCTTCCTAAAACCGCAACGGATCTAGGTGGGTCGGATCTAGCGTATGTAACGGGATCAGGTGGTACGTACTAGGTCGCTACTTGGCGACCTCCGCACCCATTCCCTCCAGGCTTTAGCGAAGCCTCCACTATTGCCGCCTGTGGGTGGCAAATAAGGGGAGAATATCTAGTGTACGATGCTTGTGGTGCTACCGGTGCACGGAATTTATGTTACACATTTTTAATTATTCAAAGAGTTCTGGAAAAAAATCAGCACATTCACACAACACAATGTAGGTTGTCACGGAATTTCAATCAAAATTTGAGACACAGCCCGAAAAACAAAAAATGACAAATTCAACATTGAATAGTACATAACATAAGTTGGGCTTTAGATTTGACGCATTATCACATTCATGTTAAATTTTTTATTTTTGTATCTTAAAAAATATTTTGAATTTTGATATGAATTTTTGCAACAACGTACATTGATGTTGTGTCAATGTGCTAGGTTTGCTTTCAGGGTTTTCTCAATGTCCTATGGCGTCCGGTACACCGGTAACATCATAAGTGTGGGTGCACCAGATACATTCCCGGCAAATAAGAGCTCCCCGCAATCCCGGACTAGCACAAAAAATACTGAAACCACGCAAACACAGATGAGGCGAGAGCACCATGCTAAACAGGCCGGCCCAAGTGAGCGGCCGGGGCTATCGCCTGCTACAATAGGAACATATTTTTCTTTCGAGCACAATGAAAGTCTTTTACACACAAGGAAAATGTTGAATAAACCATCACCTCGACACATTGTGTGTGCAAGTTGTGTCAATTGCAGGAATTAAACATGGATGAGTAAGAACAAACTATTTCACAAGAAATAAAGTAGATTTAGGAACATGTAGAGTAGAAACTTTAGCAAGATTCTCAATCGACACACATGAAATCCCAGGAACAATAAATTAAAGACACACAAATAAAAGCTATTTGAGGCACAGTGCGCCAATTTAACGGACGCTCATGGTCTCGTGTTGATGGGAGAATATAATACGGAAACCAACATTCGAAGAAAACTTCGTGCACACAATGTTAAAAAGTTCCAAAAAATTCTGAAAAAAAATGTGGGATGTTAAGAGGATGATGTCCTATTGTCATGTGAAATTTGAAGTTAGAACATATTACTGGATGTGAGCTATGAAAAAAACAAATTCGCAATGAATAGTGACATTACTGTTCAGCACTATTCAATGCTGATTTTGTTTTTTTTTCATAGCTCATATCTAGTAATGTGTTTGAACTTAAAATTTTGCAATTCAATAGAACATCACTCTCTTAACAGCCCGTATTTTTTTGAGATTTTTTCAGAACTTTGGAACATCATTTTCGCGTGGTTTTCTCTCGTTTCCATCAAATGTTGGTTTCATATGATATTTTCCCCGTATTAATACTTGCTCTTAACGAACGTGAATTGCTCACAGACTTTATTCACTCAGAGACTGGATTACACTCATCTACATATACATGACCGAATTCTGCAAATTTATTCAGAGGACATCGAACCGCAGGCAGATGGTGCCCTTGTTTCAGAGCTGCACGGGGCTGAGCAGTGGCTTCCCTGCGAAGAAGGCGTCGAGGTTGCCGGCGACAAGCTCGATCGTGCCGCGGATGGACTCCGGCGTGGCCACGGCCCTGTGCGCCGACAGCACGACGTTGTCCATGCAGAAGAGCTCCGGCGGCACGTTCGGCTCGCTCTCGAACACGTCCAGGCCGGCGCCGCCGATGACGCCCTCCTGCAGGCACCTGACCAGCTCCGGCTCGTCCACGAGGCCACCGCGGCCGACGTTGACCAGCACGCCGTCCTTCCCCAACGCCTCCATCACCTCCCGGTTCACGAGATGCTTCGTCTCGTCCGTCAGCGCGCAGGAGAGCACCAGCACGTCGCTGCCGGCGGCGAGCTCGCGCACGGTGGGGACGAACTCGTACGGCGCCGACGGCTTGGGCGACCTCGAGTTGTAGGAGACGGCGCAACCGAAGGCGACGAGCCGCCGTGCGATGCGGGAGCCGATGTTGCCCAGCCCCACGATCCCCACCCGCTTGCCGCTCACCTGCCAACGATTCCATAAGACTCTGCTGATCAAAATTCTCCTCTTGTGCTCGTTCTTTGGAATAATTTAGTTGCGTTGCAAAGCTGCAATTGCATAAATTTTGCGGAGATGGCCAAGAACAACTAATTCTAGCCACCGCGATTGATGGGGATCCGCGGCTAAATTAACCTTGGAGGCGAGGGGATACTCCCCGCCGGCCGGCCAGCTGCCGCGTCTGACGTACGCGTCTGCAGCGGCGACGCGGCGGAGAGCGGCTATGAGAAGCCCGACGGCGTAGTCGGCCGCGTCGTCAGAGAACGCGCTCCCAGCGTTGGTGACGGCAATCCCGCGGCGGCGGCAGGCGGCAAGATCGACGTGGTCAACGCCGACGGACGAGGCGAGTACGAGCTCCAGCTTTGGGAGCGCGCCCATGAGCTCGGCGGTGACCGCAGGGAGCTCGACTGTAAGGAGCGCCCGCGCCGAGGCGGCCGTGTCCGCATCAACATCAGGGAGAGGAAGGAGACTGTAGCGAGCTGAGAGCTCCAGCTCAAACTCCGGGATGATGGGGTCGGCCAGGAGCACGACCGGCTTGGATGCATCGGTTTGGGCTCGCGCCGGCGGCCGCATCTCCTCAATCGGCGGTGGGTTCGGTAGGTAGTGACTAGTGAGCCAAGCGAAGGGGAAGAACAGAGCACTACTGCTACTAAAAAAACAGAGTCGTCCAGACTCCAGAGCAGTGGTGGCCAAGAACTAGACAACTAACTACTGTATCTACCTTGGTGGTGAGAGGATAGTCGCCGTCGGCCGCCCACCTGCCGGCCCGGACGTGGGCCTCGGCGGCGGCCAACCGGCGGAGCACGGCGACGACGAGCCCGACGCCGTAGTCGGCCGTGTCGACCGCGAAAGCAGCGCCAGCGTTTGTGACGGCGATCCCGCGGCGCCGGCAGGCGGCGAGGTCGACGTGGTTGACACCCACGGAGATGCCCGCCACGAGCCGGAGCGCCGGGAGCGCGGCCAGGTAGTCGTCCGTGACCGGATTGAGCCCGATGAGCAGCGCCCTCCCCTCGGCCACGGTCGCGGCGTCGGCGTCCGCGACCAGGACGAACCGGAAGCGCCCGGCCAGCGCCGCGGCGAACTCCGGGAAGAGCGGCTGCCCCAGGAGCACCAGCGGCCTCTCGTCGGCGGGCGGCGTCGTGTTTTCCATCGGTCCGTCGAGGAAGGAATGGTATCGCTATCGCCTATCGGACTACCTGCTGCTTTGGAGGGACAGAGACAAAGCCACCAGCAGACATCGGTTGCTGGACCAAATGTGGCTATTCCTAAGAACAACTCCAACCGATACGGACAAGTGGCCGCCCAACCCGTGGACCCAAACTAAAATCGCGATGTCCTCGGTGTCTACCTAAACGTATTTTAGACCCGAATTTTCATCTTGTTTACGTTCACACGGACATGAAACAGACGCGGCGCACGTCCGCTTAGTGTTCACCTCGGTCCCATGTGTCGGCCGTCCAACCACCGCTCGTGTGCGGGATGCTGACGTCATCCACTTCCCTCCCCCGCAGTGGCGGCGCTAAGTTCTAGAGGGTGGGTATTCATTTTGGAGGTGGGTATTCATTTTGCCCAAATCATCATTGTTTTGCAAAAAAATCGCTTGTTTTATATAAAATTTCAATGGTTTGTTAAAATCTTGGGTATTCAGCCGAATACCCAAGAAGACCCGTGGCGCCGCCCTTGCTCCCCCGTCCACATCTAACCAAGCTTGCCCCCCTCATCCAGGCAAAACCTAGCTCGCCATAGGGTTCTTCAACAAAGACAAGCGAAAGTTCTGACCTATCGCCACCTCGTCCCGCGCGTCGTCACTGTCACCACCGACTCCTCGCGCGGCGGGCCACCATGAAAAAGGCAGCGCGATGTACATCCCGGTGCACCAGACACGGTGGCACTGGGAATACCGGTAGCCGCTGGCCTATCCAGATGTCTACATGCCCCATTATTGGTATCTGGACACGCACCGTATTTCAGTGCCGGCGATGCCCCGGTCGGTGCGGGCGCACACCGAGGAGATGCGCAGACGCCATGAGTTACTAACGTCGGAGCAGCGGCGGCTCCCATACACGTTGAGCACTCCCAACTGGGAGGTCTGGTTCGCGCTAGAGCTTGAGGCATCGGCGTCGACGACCAAGACGAACCGGAAGCTCCCGGCCAGCGCCGCGGCGAACTCCGGGAAGAGCGGCTGCCCCAGGAGCACCATCGGCCTCTCACCGGGGGGCGGCGTCGTGCTTTCCATCGCTCCGTGGAGGAGGGAATGGTATCGCTATCGGAGTATTAGTACTAGTAGAAACCTCTATTATTATTTTTTGCGATGGAGTAGAAACCTCTATTTATCAATGTCAGTTTGGTCTTTCGGAGATGCTCATAGAAGTAGGACGTGCGTGTGTGCGTTTATAGGGGTGAGTGTATGCACGTGTATATGAACGCTTGTGTATGTACTAATGTAAAAAAAATGTTAACGCCTACACGTGTGGGCGTTTGCATCTCGCCCACACGCGTGGATCCGCGTCCGTTCGTGAGCACACGAATCTTGGCATGTTTCTAGTGCCACGTAGGACTGATCTGGTGTGGGCGTTCAGCCGGTCGCCCACACGGTCATTTCACCACACAGGAGGGGCTGGTGTGGGCGTTCAGCAGTTCGCCCACACGCCACTTTGCACGCACACACAAGGGCTAGTGTGTGGACATTTGGCATCTCGCCCGCACGCTCGTCTCCTCTCCCACACCCAAGCTGATAGTTGTCATGTGTTTTGCAGTACACATGGCAACTGCCCCTAGTGTGCTTTATAAGCAGGTGGCAACTCTTTTTTTTTACCCGAGTTTGCCATGTGTTTTGCAGGGGACACGGCAACTGCCTAGTGTACACGTAAGCAGATGGCAACTCTATTTTACTGAGTTGCCATATGTGTTTGCATGGTACATGGCAGCTGCCCTAACGTGCATGTACATGGCAACTGCCCTAACGTGCACGTAAGCAGATGTCAACTCTTCCTTTTTACATGGCAACTGCCTTAGCATGCTTGTGAGCACATGGCAACTCTCTCAACTGCCTAGCGTTAGTATGTGGCAACTTCTAAAGTTATGAAATCAGGGCAACTACATTAGATCAGACCATACATGGCAACTGCAGTTGAGCAATCATGGCAACTGCAGTTGTCCGACATGGCAACCGTAGTTCAGTGACATGGCAACTGTAGTTAAACGAACATGGACGAGGGTCTGGACCATGGCAACTGCGGGCGCACGGTGACTGTCCCGCGTGGCGTGCGGGACCAGGAGATACGAGGCCTGACATACGGGCGTGTGGGCGTTATCAACTTCGCCCACACGCACGCGTGTGAGAGGGATCGAGAGGGAAAAAAGAGGCGTGTGAGCGCTAGTTGTTTTGCCCACACGTAGGTGTGTGGGCTGTTCCTCTTTATACACCACGCAAAATGTGTGGGCGTACTCTCTAATGCCCACACGTGTGGCACTTATGGGCGTAAAAAAAAACCCTCTATTTATCAGTTCTGGTGAAACATTCACGGTTGGTTTGCTTTTAGATTTGTGCTTTGGAGGGACAAAGCCACCAGCAGACATCGGTTGGTGGTGGACTAATCAATGCCAGTTTTATTCTTTGTGATGAAGAGCTCGCGGTCAGTGACGATCGACATTCTTTGTGCTCAGTCGGAGACGACGACGGGCGTAAGCAGCGGGGCGCCGGCGAAGAAGGCCTCCAGGTTGCCGGCGACGAGGCGGTCGAGGTCGGCTATGGACTCCGGGGTGAACGCGGCCCAGTGAGGCGTCAGCACGACGTTGTCCATGGCCATCAGCTCAGCCGGCACGTCGGGCTCGTCCTCGAACACGTCCAGCCCGGCGCCGGCCAGCCTGCCCTCCGCGAGCGCCCTCACCAGCTCCCCCTCGTCCACGTTCGGGCCGCGCGCCACGTTCACCACCACGCCGCCGCTCCCCAGCGCGTCCAGCACGCGCCTGTCCACGACGTGCCGGGTCTCGGCCGTCAGCGCGCACGCGACGACCAGCACGTCGGAGCACGCCGCGAGGTCCCGCACCGCGGGGTGGTAGCAGTACGAGACGTCGTGTTTCCGGCCGCGGGAGTGGTAGGAGACGACGCAGCCGAACGCCTCCAGCCTCCTCGCGACCGCCGATCCGATGCTGCCGAGGCCGACGATGCCCACGCGCTTCCCGCGGAGCGTAGACCCGAGGGGCAGGAAGTCGCCGCGCTCCGGCCAGAGCCCCCGCCGCACGTACCTGTCGGCCGCCGATACGCGCCGGAGGACGTCGATGACCAGGGCGACGGCGTGGTCGGCGACGTCGGAGGAGTAGACCCCGGCCGCGTTGGCCACGGCGACGCCGCGGCGCGCGCACTCGGGGAGGTCGATGTGGTTGAGGCCTGCACTGACCGTGACGACGCAGCGCAGCGACGGGACGGCGTCCAGGAAAGCCGCGTCGACGCGGACGCCCCCGCCCGGGACGAGGGCCAGGCGCGGCGGGTCGTCGTCGGCAGCCGCGGCGGCGAGGAAGGCTTCCATCGAGAGCGACGAGGCGTGGCGGTCCAGGAGGCTGAAGCGAGCGGCGAGGCCGGCGAGGGAGGCCGGCGAGAGGCGGCAGAGCACCAGCACCCGCCGCGTCGCTGCCATCGTACGTTCTCGCGCAGGAAGAGGGCGTGAAGGGCGGCCAGGTAGTTGATCTGGAGTTGCAGTTGGGAACCGAAGCCATTTCTGTTGCAATAAAGAATGCGGGGTTGCCGTCGGGGGCGCCACCGTGAACACTGGAAATGACGATGAAAGCGGACTGGATCCAACAGCTAAACGTATTTTCCAAATTTATTTTACAAGAAAACTAGGACTTTGTCACTGATTATTTCGTATATGGCATATGGGAGCATGTGCTCCCCGATTCAAAATCAACATTTAATTTATAAAATTTGTGAAAACATCACAATGTATAATATCACTCATAAGCTCAGATGATGTATCTATCACTGAAATACGTCTAGATACATCCATATCAGGCACAATCAGTATTGGACAAAGGAGTAAAAAAAGTGTGAACATTTCTAGAAATTCCAAGCATTAATTGAAATGCAATTTGCTTTTAAATTGTGAGAAAACAGTAACATTTTTCGAAATTGTGAACAACATGAATAACATTGGTTTTTATCATTTATGCCACTAGTTGTCTCTCACTACTCGGTTTTGCAATTAGAAGTTAGACCTGCTCAAAAATGTCATCGGTATGTCAGATACTTGCTCAAAAAAGCCATCGTTCTGTTAGATATTTGCTCAAAAATAACATTAGACACTCTTACTATTAGGTCAAACCTGTTGACCATATTATATGGTCAAAATACCTCTAGACCCATCTATCACCTCTCTCAATGTCACAATAATAAATGTGGGACCCACCTAGCAGGAGTAAGCAAGTAAAGAGATTTAGAGGAAAATAAGAATATTATTGGAGATCGAGTGAGACCCACACTTTACCGTAGTGAGATAGAGGGAGAGCTGGCATGTGGGTCCATGGGTATTTTGGCCATATAACTGATAAATGGCTTTTGAGCTGACAGTAATGGTGTGTGGTGGCATTTTTTAGCATGCGTCTAATAGAGTGATGACATTTTTGAGGAGTTGAAACTCCTAATGCAAAACTGAGAAGAAATCACCTAGTTTGGGAAACCTTCTACAAGGTTCACAAAACCTGGTCTTGTAGTAGTTTTGCTACATGCAAAGCGGCTCCATTTACCTCTCTCGCTCCCCTCGTATGTGTGTTTTCTCGACAATTTCACACTGTGTGCTTCAAATAAAAATAGGAGCAACTAATCAAGGAGTATTCCTTCGGCAGCCCCCGTAACGGTCACTTGGGATGGAATGGGAGCCCGCCACTTGGCACGCTCTCAGCCGTCACAATGTGTCGCATTCCGTGCGCTCCTTTCAGATTTTATTTATTTATTTATTTTTATGTACATGTTTTCAGCTTTTAGATTATTTTTTCGTGGGTTTTCCGGTTTCCCTTGGTTTTTCTTAGGTTTTAGACAAAAAAAGTGAAAACCAATTGACGCGAAAAAACGTGGTTTTTTATTCTTCCACAAGTGGCGCATATTTACTTCTCATGGAGGCACGAATTTGCTTACGTGAGTTGCACGGCCGTGCCTCTCGCAAAAGGAAAAAAAATGTGTTTTTTTCCTTCCATGAGATGCACATATTTACTTCTTGTGGAGGCACGAATTTGCTTTCGTGAGAGGCATAGCCGTGCCTCTCAGAAAAGGAATAAAACACATTCTCTTCCTTGTTTTCCTTCTTTGAGAGACAGAGTTTTACTTCTTGTGAAGGCACAGATTTTCTTACATGAGAGGCACGGCCGTGCTTATTGCAAAAGGAAAAAAACGTTTTTTCTTTTCCTTTTTTCTTCTATGAGAGGCATAGATTTACTTCTCGTTGAGTCTCGGATTTCCTTCCGCCATGAAAGGCATGGACTTACTTCTCGCATAGCCACGGATTTGCTTCCGCGAGAGAGAAAGGGGAAAAAATGTGTTTTCTTCCCTTCCACGAGAGGCACATGTTTACTTATCTTGGAGGCAGTATTTGCTTCTGTGAGAGGCATGACCTCTCGGAAAGGGAAAAAACATGCTCTAGGTTCGGGTTTTTTTTTTGGTTTTTTCATGACAAAAAAGATTGTCGAGACCTATAAACATATGATCGAGTTTTGAAGATCTCGACACGGGGAATCCAACGGTGCAAACGGTTTCAGATTAGGACACACGGTTTGAGAGGTAAAACATTTTGAACAAATGAATTTACGAAAAAAGGAAAAACTTCTGGGTTGCGACAAGGGACATGCAGTGCAACATTTGTGGCAACCTGTGGAGGGTGGGAGTGACTTTTGCAAAAGGTACTCCTTAATTAGTGATTTCATAGGAAATACGCCACATCCCAAGTAGAACTTTTTTTAAGGGCTGGTTTGCTCTGGCCCATTATCAAGTATTTTCCTTTTTTCCGTTTTAAATCATGAATTAATATTTATTTCATCTTTTGTACTTAAATAGAACTTGATGTTATGTTGTCTACCTCGTCCTTGGTCCAACCTCACTTACGTTTCACTCATGCCGCTTGTCTTGTTGCTTCCTTGCACATCATAGGTCTGTCTTTCCTCATCCTCATCTCAGTGCCTCCGCCATCTCCTTTCTCAAGATTTCTTCATGTCTATATTAATCAACAAGATCTTTTATGTTGCCAATGTGTTGATGCCGAAATCGACCATGGTAGGCTCTAGATTGACCTGAAGGTCTCGTGTTCCAAGTTTTCTAAGGCCTCAACAATTCATGGTGTTGACTTCTAGCTGCTTTAACAGGTTCTCTCATGTTTTTTTGTAACAGTCGGTAATAGGAAATTCTATTGGTCCCCAATAAATTCTGCTAGCATTCAGAAAAAATATGAATTTGCAAATAAACGTTGAGACTACGTTAAATAGATTTCGTATGCATATATTAACACAACATACTACACGATTCAGACACTATCTGATATTTTTCCCGATTATCTACATGTGAAAATATATACATATAGTTTTTATACTTCTCCACTACCTGCTACTTTTTAAATTGTATAGTTGTTCATATTCATGATTTGCAATTTCAAAATTGAAAAAGTTTCAGTAAATATGTTTCTAATCACTTATCTTATTTGATTGCTCGCAATCTTCATGTGGTTCATCGGTTCACCTTACAAATAAATATGTTTATATTTCTGATATCTTTTATTGTATTGTCGATGTAACATGTGTTTGTCCTTCCATATTTTTTTCTGATGTAGGGTAGAAAAAACAGATTTTCCTTTCCGATGTAGAGGAAAGATCGGCTGTAGGCTAAATTTGTAACACACACATGGAGTTTAACTAATATAAATCAGCTATTCACATCTCTTGTTCTAATGTCTAATCACATCAGTTATGGTTGCACCATTTCTTACTAATAGGAGGTCTCTGCATCGCGTCCTCTATTACGCCAACATGTGTCCAATAGGAGATCTCCGCATCGCCTATTGCGACCATGAAATCTCATGTCACTCATCCAAGCACTTAAATCGGCCCGACCCAGCGCACAACAACAATTGCGAGCCAGCGCAAACGGCTGAGATCCTTTTTAGCTAACTTTTTTTCCTTTTCTTTCTTAATTTTCAAATATGTTCACAATAAATGTGAATTATAATATGTTCAATAATTTGAACCATTGTTCATGAATTGATGGATTGTTCATTAATTCAAAAAATATTCTAGAATATCAAAAACATTCATGAATTTATACCAAAAAAGAGAACTAAAAAATGTTCATGAATTTAAAAAATCAAGGATTTAAAATGTTCATGGATTTAAAAATATTTGTACAATTTGAAAACTGTACTTTAAAAAAATTCACTTTTGCAATTTTCATGAATTTTAAAACTGAACAAGAAAAACAGAAATGAAAAATAAAAACCTAAAAACTTGTAAGAGAAAACAGAGAAATAGGAAGAAAATAAAAAAAATTGTATGAAACTCTCCTAAGACCGATATATAGAATTTTGGGCAGGCATTGCTCTTAGCAAGCGCTAGCTCCGCGTCGGTTGTGGAAAAATCTTGTCGACTGGCATAGGGCAGCTCATTAGCAGGTATTTTTGTTTGTTCATTACTAAAATCTCAAAATAATATTTTATAAATGTAATATACTATGTTTATGGATGATAAATTTGTTCTATGTTTTTTCAAAGTGTTCACGTCTTTTGGAAATTATTCATGTAATTAAATATTGCTTGCGAATTTTTGCAAAATGTTCGTTTAATTTTAAGAAGTGTTTAGCTATTTCACAAAAAAATGATGTGTTTTTAAGGTGTTCAGGCTTTTTGAAAAATGGTCGTGTGAATTTAAAAAGAGTTCATGCATTTTTACAAAACATCGTGTGATAAAAAAGTGTCATATGCCCAAATTGAAAGCATGTCATTGTCTTGAATGGATCGTATGTATTGGCATATCTCTCATGGTCGCGGAGTGCTGAATTGATCGTATGTTTTGTCGAGCTCCAGGGAGATGGAGGGGGGGGGGGGAGATGAAATTTAAGGAGGAGGAGGAGATGGAGATGGAGATGGACAATCAGCAGGAAGATGGCGAGCTCGAGCCGTGAGATATGGAGTGGCGGTTAGCCGATGCCATTTCCATTGCGATAAAGAATGTGGCGTTACCGTCGGGGGCGCCACCATGAATGGGTACACAAGAGATGAAGAGATGACGAGGAAAGCCGAGTGGATGCAACGGGTAAACGTATTCTTCCAAAATTACAACGATGAGAAGACAACCGTATCACACACGAGGAAAGTAAAAGCAACAAAAAATTTAAATAGTTGTATAAATTATGTTGTTTGCAAAATCAAATAATTCAAAGTTTTTTAGGAAACAGATTAAGGAAAAATAGGAAACTAAATATATATTTAAAAATATTAAAGGAAAATTTACAAATAAAATAAAATATTCAGGTAAAGAGGATTTATAAATTAGGAACATTCCAAGATAAACTGTTGAAAAAAAAGTGGCACCAAAAACAGTAAACTCTGGAAAATAGAAATAATAAATGCCTTCTTATTTTGTTCTGTTGCGTATTTTTCTTGAATATTTATGTTTGCCATGTGTTTCTAAAATTTGTAACATCGTTAGTAATTTTAGTAGATTATTGATGAGTTTTTCATGAAGGTATTACACACTTTTATTCGATTGTTCTCATTCATGATCATTTTCAGTCTCTTTTTTGTAACTAGATCATCATGTGTAGGAAGCCTACCCGCAAAAAAAAAACATGTGTAGGAAGACATCACCACGTCATCACCAGAATAGTATGGGTGGAAAATGGCATCAAATCTAGACGCTTTAAACCCTTGAAAGACATATGTCTGACATTGGAGTTGGCCAGCCAAAACTTTGAGTTTGACAATACACAAGGAATCAATTTTTCTTTTCATTCATAAATCTCAATTGTATTTTGAATCTTTTTGGTAGACATGTACGTACATATAATATTCACTTCTTTGATAAATCAAAAGTGGGATAAATTTTGCTATGGTTATTTTTATTGAATATATGTATAGGCTATAAATCGCATGTATGGTTAGGATCTTTTCCTACCTAGCCCCACCTCATGTTTCCTTATATTGTTGAGGTCGTGGGCTACATCCTTATATATATATATATATATATATATATATATATATATATATATATATATATATATATGTGTGTGTGTGTGTGTGTGTGTGTGTGTGTGTGTGTGTGTGTGTGTGTGTGCACCCAATCTAAATGACAGTTGTATTGCCTAACAATCTGGTATCCGTTTCCCTAACACGATCCTCCGCCTAAACCTTCCGCTCATGCCGCCGCCGCACCTCTAGGTCACCGCCGCCACACCTAGGTCGCCGCCGCCGCACACCCCCTCTGCCGCCGCTTCCCTCCCCAAGCCGCCGCAGCACATCGTCCCCTCTTCCCTCCACTTCCACCGATCCCAGCTCCCAGCCGCGTCTCTCTATCGCCATGGCTTCACCCGGCTCATCCGCCTCTGATACCACCAATCCTTTTGCCGGTCCCGATCTCATCCTCATCCGTGATCTTGACATCCACCTCGTGTTCCCGTGTGCCTCGATCACTCCACCTCCACCTACTACGCCTGGAAAACCTATTTCTCCCTGGTGTTCCGCGAGTATCATCTCCATGACCACATCGATGACTCCGTCGACTCCAGTCGCATGCTTGGCGATGACGAGTGGATGACCATCGACGCCACACTCATTTGTTGGTTCTACCTCAACATCTCCAAGGATCTCTTCCACATGGTCGTCACTGATGGGGACGATGCCCATTATGTTTGGACCAAACTCAACGGGCTCTTCACCAACAACCAACTCCAGTGCTGGGATCTCCTTCAGCATGAATTTTTCAGATGCCACCAACTTGACTCATCCATTGATGCTTTTTGCATGCATCTTAAGAAACTTGCAGATGAGCTTCGTGATCTTCGTGAAACAATCTCCGATGAGTTCCTCCTCAGCTTCCTCACCGCCGGCCTCAATGAGGAGTTTCGCAACGCCGCTTCGAAACTCACCTTGATTCCGGAGCCTACTTTTCCCAAGGTTGTGGCGTATTTGCGTTTGGAGGAGTGTCGGATGAAGATGGCGAAAACTAGGGCTACCCACACCGCCCTTGCTGCCGGGACATCCCATGGCGGCCCACAGTAGTCATCCTCGCCGGCGCCTCCCGCGCCATGATTCCCCACGCTGGCGGTCTCGTACCACCAGTACCCGTTGCCGCCCAAGGCGGCCTCCTCCGACCATCGTCATGGTGGGCGTCGGGGACGCAAGGCCAACACCCCCACCGGCGCGCCTCGCCAGCCGCAGCGGGCCACGGCGCCTTGGGCCGCCGCCTAGAACCCTTGGACGGGTGCATACAACATGCCCATCCCACGTCCCCCGGTCCCCGGCCTTATTGGACCACGCCCTGTCGTACATCGGGCGATCTTCGCCGCGTCGCAAGCCCCGCCATAGGCGCCGTACCCTACGCTCTCAGCGTCGTACGCCGCGCCACAACAACATGGCGCTGTCTACTACAACACCTCGGCGGCCCACTCCCTCCTGCTCCATGGGATCCGGCGCTGCTTGCAGCCCTTCACTTCGCTCTGTCTCCGACCAACTATATGGGTGGCGGTGATTGGTATATGGACACCGGAGCCACCACTCATATGTCTTCTCATCCCAGTAATCTCCACACCTCCTATCTTGTCAATACTTCCACTCATATTACTGTCAGTGATGGATCATCACTTCGCATTACACATATAGGTCATGCTTCCTTTCCATCTACATCTATGCCTTTGTCACTATCTAACATACTTGTGTCTCCCGATCTTGTCAAGAACCTAGTTTCTGTTCGATCGTTTACTCGTGAAAATCCTGTCATCGTCGAGTTTGACATGTGTGGTTTTTCTGTTAAGGACGTCAATACCCGGATGGTGCTCCACCGATGTGATAGCCCCGAGGAGATCTATCAGTTCCACCCACCCGCCTCCACCAACACCTCTCCAGTCGCCCTCTTTGCTGGTGTGGACCTCTGGCACGCTCGCTTGGGACATCCCAACCCCGCCACCCTTCGTCACATTCTTTGGAGTTTTTCTCTCACTTGTAATAAGACGGAGGGTCACACTTGTCATGCATGTTGTCTAGGAAAACATAGTCGTCTTCCCTTTAGCGTATCCTCTTGGGTTGCATTGTATCCGTTTGAACTACTTCATAGTGATGCGTGGACTTCTCCAGTTGCGAGTAATACGTGCTATATTTATTATCTTGTCATTCCTGATGATTTTCCGCACTATGTGTGGACTTTCCCGTTGCGACGGAAATCCGATGTCATATCCATCCTTACCACCTTCTACTCCTATGTCACCATGCAGTTTGGTTGCTCCATTCATGCTCTATAAACCAACAACGGGATGGAGTTTGATAATCTTGCGGTTCGCAATCTCCTCGCCACACATGGAACGATCTTTCGTCTCATTTGCCCCTATACCTCGCAACAAAATGGGCACGCCGAATGGGTTTTACACACTATTAAAGATTGCGTCCGCACACTATTATTCCACGCTAATGTGCCACCCCGTTTTTGTCCTCACGCCCTCGCCACCGCATCACTTCTCATTAATATACGACCATGTCGTGTTCGCGGCAAGTTTGCACCGCATCACTTGCTCTTTGGGAGCCCGCCATCCTGTGATGACCTTCGCATCTTTGGGTGTCTTTGCTATCCTAGCATCACCTCCACCACCCCTCATAAACTTGCTCCTTGCTCCATTGCGTGCATGTTTCTGGGCTACCCCCCTAACACCAAAGTCTACTGCTGCTAAGACCCCATCTCACATCGTGTACTCACTTCCCGACACGTTTACTTTGATAAAAGGGTGTTTCTGTTTCATCAGGTGCCACCGGTCATCTCGTCATCGTGGCCGGCGGCTCATCGTTGGTTTCTCATGGTGTGCACCCCTCGCGCCACCCTTGGGCCGCCTCCTGGCTTCAGCCCGCTGCCATGCACTCCGGATGCTTCGGCCGCGGCAGCCTCTTCACTGACCCGTACGGCTGCCATGGCAGAGGGCTCAACGCCCAGTGTCGCTGCATCCGCTGGCAAGGCAGCATCCCCGGTGCCCTCCTCGCCCGCTGCCTCAGCAGCCACATCTGCGCCTGTGGGTTCAGCTGCGACGGGCTCTCCATCGACCTCCGCGGGTTTGGCCGCGATGGCCTCTCCGGCGCCCTCCACGGGTTCGGTTGCGACAGGCCCCTCACCGCCTCCTTCGCCCCTTGTGTCGTCGGCCACCTCATGTTCGGCCGTGACGGGATCTTCGGACTCGCTGCCCCCCCGACTCGCTGTCCTGCAGCATGCTGACTCGCGCTCGGGCTGGTGTGCAATGCCCGAGTCAACATACTCCGCCAATGAGTACCTCCTTGTGGCCTCCACCTCGGCGCCGTCACCCCCCATCATTCGCTTGAGCCGCTCTCCGTGATCCTCACTAGCTCGCTACGATGCAGGAGAAGTTTGATGCTCTTCAGCGCAACCGCATCTAGCAGTTGGTTCCTCGGCCCCCGCATGCTAATGTCATCGGCGGCAAATGGGTCTTTCGCCATATGACTCTGCCTGACGGGACTCTTGAGCGGTACAAGGCTCGTTGGGTAGTCCGCGATTGTTGCCAGCTTGCCGGTGTTGACTTCACCGACACCTTTCCCTCGGCTGTTAAACCAGCCACCACCGCGCTATTCTGTAGCTTGCGGTCTCTTGCGCTTGGCCCGTCTATCAGATGGATGTCTCCGACGCCTTTCTTCGTGGCCACCTTACTGAACAGGTCTACTGTCAGCAGCCCACTGGCTTCGTCGATGCCACTCAGCCCGATCACGTGTGCCTGCTCTCGCGCTCTCTCTATGGGCTCAAGCAGGCTCCTCGTGCGTGGTACCAGCGGATTGCTGCATTTCTTCAGCAGCTTGGGTTTCGATCTACCCGCTCCGATGCCTCCCTGTTCATGTACCATCACGACAGCGGGACTGCTTATCTGCTACTCTACATCGGCGGCATCATTCTGACAGCTTCTTTGGCCAAGCTCCTTCGCCAGCTCACAGCTCGTCTCGACACTGAGTTTGCTATCAAGGACCTTGGTCCTTTGCACTACTTCCTCGGGGTCAAGGTGGTGTGGCACGCTGGTGGGTTCTTTCTTCATCAACAGCAGTACGCCCAGGAGCTACTCGAGCGAGCTAGCATGCTTAACTGCAATCCTGTACCTACGCCTATCGACATGAAGGCCAAGGTCTCTGCACTTGATGGCTCTCCCAGCACAGGACGTTGTTTTCTACAGGTCCATTGTTGGTGCTCTTCAGTACTTGATGCTCACACGGCCAGACTTGCAGTATGACATTCAGCAGGTGTGCCTCACATGCACGCTCCACATGACTCACACTGGAACCTGGTGAAGCGGATCCTCCATTACATCTGCGACACCATGACTGGGTCTCACGTTGACAACGTCCTCTTACGTTGACTTGGTCGCCTACTCGGATGATGATTGGGCTGGTTGTCCCGACACCCGTCGCTCCACCTCTGGTTACTGTGTTTATCTTGGGCTCTCTCTCATATCGTGGCCGTCTAAAGGACAACCCACGGTGTCCAGATCGAGTGTCGAGGCCGAGTATCGGGTAGTGGCTAATGTCGTTGCCCAGTGTTCCTGGCTACGACAACTTCTTCAGGAGCTGCACCTTGGCGTGGCCAAGGCTACTGTTGTCTATTGTGATAACGTCTCCGCCGTCTACTCTCCGCCAACCCTATTCATCATCGTCGCACGAAGCACATCGAGCTCCACAACCACTTCGTGTGTGAGCAGGTGGCTCTCGGGCATGTTCGCGTCTCTCATGTTCCTACTGCTCAACAGTTCGTCAATGTCATGACCAAGGGGTTACCGACATTTGAGGAGTTCTGGTCCAGTCTATGACGTATCGACTGCGCGCGCGGGGGGGGGGGGGGGGGGGGGGGGTTGTTGAATATATGTGTAAGCTATAAGTCGCATGTATAGTTAGGATCTTTTCCTATCGAGCCCCGCCTCCTGTTTCCTTGTATAGTTGAGGCCGTGGGATACGTCCTGTACATATATAGCATGCGTGTGTGCATCCAATCTAACTGAGAGTTGCATTTCCTAACGATAATTTTTGCAGGCTTCATTATACATCTTTTCTACCGTGTCAGAGACGAAAACATTTCGAGATTATGAACATGGTTAGTTGGTTATCAAACATTGGCTAGCCAACATTTTTGTAAGTGAGAAATGTGGCCATCAATTGGTTGGCTACAAGGATATCTTTCTTTTTTAATACGCATAAGCGTACGTATCATTCATTCATAGAGAGAAGTAGTGGAAGGGCGCTAGTCCACAGCTACAAGCATATCTTGCCAATCTCTCCAAATTTTAAAACTAGAATCACTCGGTGAGAGAAATAGCAAAGGTTCAAATTTCAGTGGCAGATGAAATAGCAAAGACTACAACTTTCAGAAAAAACAAACAAAGCTCAGTCCATCCAAGTCGATCTCAAAAGGTACAGAAAAAAAAACCGACTTAGGACATGTCACGCAGGTTATCCAAGTCGCAGGCCACAAGAATCAGTTCAGTTCTGGATCAGCGAAATTCCCCTCGGAGCAACGGCCGATGGCATCCACCGTCGGCGCCGCTGCCCGGGCGCCTGCCACCGGCGGGAAGCCATCGGTCCTCTACCTTCGCCGCGCCAATGACGGCCTCGCCGCCGCGCTGCGCGCGCGCTACCGCGTCCACAGCCTTTACGACTCGGGCGCTCCGCTCCTGACGTTCCTCGCCGCGTCCGCGGCCGCCCGGGGGGCCGGTGAGCCCCCGCGGGCCGCCGTCGTCGTCGGCGGAGGCGCCATCCAAGTCGACGCCGCCTTCCTCGACGCGGCCCCGTGCCTCCGCTGCGTCGTGACCACCGCCGCCGGCCTGGACCACGTCGACCTCGCCGAGTGCGCGCGCCGGGGCGTCGCCGTGGCCGGCGCCGGTGAGACATTCTCCACTGACGTGGCGGATCACGCCGTCGGGCTC
Organism: Triticum monococcum; assembly: GCA_034509565.1. Taxonomy (NCBI): domain Eukaryota; kingdom Viridiplantae; phylum Streptophyta; class Magnoliopsida; order Poales; family Poaceae; genus Triticum; species Triticum monococcum. The sequence goes on from CM067842.1 coordinate 16,629,643, forward strand.
CTCCTCGACGTGCTCCGGCGCGTCTCGGCGGCCGACCGGTTCGTCCGGCGCGGGCTGTGGCCGGCGCGCGGGGACTACCCGCTTGGCTCCAAGGTCCGTCGTTTCCTTCTCTACTGAAATACTACCAAGCAGATAATTTCTGAAGTATTTCCTCTTTTTGATCCGAAAAGCACAGCAAATTTCGGTCCCTGTCAACTAGACTGTTTGGTTAAACTGCCGAGATTTGAATCCACATCTTGCCATAAACTCTAGGATTTAGTTTTGCAAAAATGCTTCTGGTTCATTGCTCAAGGAGAACAACAGTAGGGTGCTAGAATTCAGAGTGTTCTCTGTTTGCAAAACTGAATGTTGACAGAGAAGATCAGGATTAGGGGATAACTCACACCACGCATTCTCATTGATCGAGTAGGGGGTATATATACAGCTTAGTGCTACCTGCCTACTTAGTGGAGATCATGGGGTGGAGAAACTACCCGACGTGCCCACGATCTGGCTGCACGAGCCGGTGCGCATCGTGTACGCGGTGACTATACAGAGGGCGTACACGACGGCATACTACTGCCTAACACTGAAAATCTCTTACAGTAAAAAAAAACTGAAAATCTCTAGTCTGGAGTCTGGACACTGGGTACTATGTCACATTGATTCCCCCAAGTTCTGTTCTTTGCATACGTATGTTTTATCTCAAACAGAAACTGATGTCAATATTTATTCGGATGGTGCACCAGCTTAGTGGCAAGCGAGTAGGCATCATCGGTTTGGGGAGCATCGGTACATTGATCGCGAGGCGGCTCGAGGCATTTGGCTGCACCATCTCCTATCACTCCAGAAGGGCCAAGGATTCAGCAACCATCTCGTACAAATATTTCCCCAGTGTCATCAGCCTCGCTCTCGAATCCGACGTGCTGGTCGTCGCCTGCGCTCTCAACGATCAGACACGGCACATTGTCAACAAGGAAGTCCTGGAGGCGCTAGGGAAAGACGGCGTCATCGTGAACATTGCCCGCGGAGGGAACGTCGATGAGGCGGCGCTGATCCGCGCACTCAAGGGAGGGGGGATAGCGGGCGCGGGCCTCGATGTCTTTGAGATGGAGCCTGTGGTGCCGGCAGAGCTACTCTCCATGGAAAATGTGGTGCTCACAGCGCATGAGGCCGTCTTCACTGTGGAGTCGGCCTCTGATATTTCGGACCTCATGATCGGGAACCTTGAGGCGTTCTTCCAAGGTAAGCCATTGCTTACGCCGGTGCTTCCGGAGCAAATGCTGTAGATGATACAACAACAGATCAGACCACGTGAGGTTTCATATCACATTTGTGATTGATGTTACATGCGACAAGTAGATAGTATATATTGCTCCTCCTCTGAGTAAGCAAGGGCCGCGCCAGCATCATTAGTGGCGGTTCTTAAAATGCAGCAAGGAACATTTATAAGAATAAATGTGCATGGTCTGTAATTAGAAAAGGATGGTGGAGAAAGCCAATATCTTGGTCTATAAGTATGCGAAGTACTTGACTGCTCAATGTTTTACTGATCACTACCAGTCTACCATGCATGCAAATCCCATGTAGCTGAGCATGAATATCACGTCTGGTTCGCTCCAGTAGCTGCTTCATCTCTGAAGAACTGTACATGTACGTAGCAGCCCACAGCTATTTTGATTGTCGAGCCATGTACATCATGCATGCCTGTGAAATTTGGCAGAAACTTGTGATGAAATTTAAAGTTGAACTCCATCCATGTGGCAGGATAAAAGCAGGTAACACCTCCCTGGTCAGGTGGTGGTAACTGGCTAACTGTCCAGGTATGCAGTAAATGAGCTCGCTGCCCTTATGGGATTTCCATGTTCCTGTAATCTGATACAAAACTCAACCGACAAAATGTAACAGGCCCGATCTACCTCAGCTCTCAACACGATCAGATCTATGAGGAAGGAGGAGTAATTTGGGGATCAGGAGAGGAAGGGGAAGGAAGGGATGATTGGAGGAGGAGCAGCCTCTCTCACGTTTGCCAGTTGTCTCATTAGTCGATACAGAAACCATGGCTCACCCACCTACTTAACCAATCGCGAGCACGCAGGCAACGCTTGGCCCAACTACACACACACACACACACAACCCGTCACTCCACTGGGCCAGCTGGCCCAACCGCATCAGAGCCCACAACGGCTGGTGGGGTCGGCATGTCAGGCGTGACATTCTCCCCTCCTTGAGTGGCGGCTTGTCCCCAAGCCGCTGTTGACGGAAAACAATGACGAAGCTCGACGGGGTCCTCCCAGGTAGCCAGCGAGGGAGGCAGTTCAGACCACCACACCGGGAACCGCGGCTAGAGCTCACCTTTGACGCGCACCAGCTTGTGATCATGTATCGCCACAGGATGGTGTTCTGCCTGCAAAACGGAGTTAGCTGGTGGTAGCGAAGGACTCACCCGAGCATCTGGCCCAATCATCCGTTTCAGTTGAGACACATGCACCACCGGATGTATCCTGCTGTCTTCAGGCAACTGGAGCTTGTAGGCGACCGCTCCCACTCTGGCCAGGATGCGATAAGGCCCATAGTAACGGAATGCCAGCTTCTGGTAGGGTCGTTGCGCCACTGATGTTTGGATAAACGGCTGCAGTTTGAGGAATACCATGTCTCCCACCTCGAACGAACGGTCTGTGCGATGCTTATCGGCTTGCTTCTTCATGCGGTCCTGTGCATGCTTGAGTTGCTGCTATAGGTGCTCCATCATTACCTCCCTTTCGTGCAACCAAGCTGCCAAATCAGGAACCGAACTTTCTTCCACTTGCGTAACTGCAAACTCTCTCGGTAAGTGCCCATATATCACTTCAAATGGAGTGCGCCCCAGCGATGAGTGGAAGGCGGTATTGTACCAATACTCTGCTAGAAACAGCCACTTGCTCCAATTCCCCGGGCAGGAGTGAACCGCACAGCGCAGGTATCCTTCCAAACATTGGTTAACCCTTTTCGTTTGCCCGTCAGTCTGCGGGTGGTACGAGGAACTGAGGCGCAGCTGGGTTTGAGAGATCTTGAACAGCTCTTGTCAGACTGCACTTGTAAAGATACGATCTCTGTCCAAGATGATGGCCAAAGGAAGCCCGTGCAATCGAAAGATGTTCTTCATGAATGCTGTCGCCACTGTCAGCGCCGTGAAGGGATGGGTTAGTGGCACGAAGTGAGCATATTTCGAGAACTTGTCCACCACCACTAGAATCACATCATACCCTCCCGATTTAGGCAGCCCTTCGATGAAGTCCAGAGATACAACAACCCAAGGTCGTTTAGGTATTGGCAGAGGCTGCAACAATCCCGCTGGAGAGACGCGCTCGGTTTTAGCTTGCTGACAGGTGACACAGGCTCGGACGAACTGTTTGATCATCCCTTTCATGCCCTTCCAGAAGAACAGATTTTTCACCCGATGATACGTGGCATAGAATCCGGAATGACCCCCCACGGCGTTGTCATGGAGTGCTTTGATCAATGACTGCTGCACTTCCACATCGGCACCGATCCAAATGCGCCCTTTGTAGCGGATCACTCCATCTTGCAAGGAGTAGTCTGCGTCACTAGCTGGGTCCAAGGCTAATTGTTCCAGTTTGTTTTGCACGGCCTTGTCCTAACGATAGTTAATTGCCACAGCTTCCAGCCACGACGGTTGTCAGACTGACACCGCAGCCAATTCAGACCCCTCCTCTTGATCTCTCCACGACAGTGCATCAGCCGCCTTGTTAGTGACACCCACTTTGTATTGTATCTGGAACTGTAACCCAACCAATTTGGTGAAAGCTCTTTGTTGGATTGGTGTGTTCAACCGCAAATCTGTCAGATGCAACAAACTCTTTCGATCTGTACGCACCAAGAACTCAGCGTGCTGCAAGTATGGCCTCCAATGATCGATGGCCATCATTAGTGCCAAGCACTCTTTCTCATAGGCCGAGAGACCAATGTTACGGGGTCCCAAGGCCTTGCTCAGATATGCCAACAGATGCGAGTCTTGCATCAGAATAGCCCCGACCCCTACAACACTAGCATCAGTTTCCACAACAAACTTCTTGCGAAAATCTGGCAAAGCTAGAACCGGAGCTTGAATCGGTGCTTTCTTCAACTCCTGGAATGCTGTGTCAGCTGTGGGAGTCCAGATAAATAATGTCCTTTTCTTTAGCATGTCTGTCAGTGGCCGGGAGATAATAAAAGTTCCTAACAAACCTGCAGTAATACCCCGCTAGTCCCAAGAATTCCCTTAGCTTGCGAACTGATTCCGAGCGCGGCCAGTCACGAACTATCTGTATCTTCTCATCCAACGTGGCCAACCCAGAGCTGCTGATTCGGTGTCCCAGATAGCTGATTTGCTGTTGTGCAAAAGAGCATTTTGATAGCTTCGCTTTCAGACCATGCTCTTTCAGCAGTTTCAGCACCTGTCGTGGCAGCTTGACGTGCTTCTTTAGTGTCGACGAGTGGACTAGGATATCGTCCATAAACACTAACACACCGTGGCGAAGCAAGGGTTCAAACACCAAATTCATCCCCCCTGGAAGGTCGGTGGCCCACCTATGACTCCATAGGGTAGGACCCGGAATTGGTAATGGCCTTGGTGAGTCTTGAAGGTAGTTTTGAATTCATCCTCTTCGCGTAATCGTATTTGGTGGTAGCCCGCATGAAGGTCCAGTTTGGAAAACCAGCAGGAACCCGCCAGTTCCTCCAGCAGCTCATCAATCACCGGCAAAGGGTAAGTATTCTTGACTGTTATCACGTTGAGGTGGCTATAATTGACACACATGCGCCAAGTCATATCTTTCTTCTTCACAAGCAATACTGGCGATGAGTACGGGCTGGTGCTAGGCACTATTAGCCCTGCCTGAAGCATCTCCCTCACTTGTTTCTCGATCTCGTCCTTTTGCTCAGGTGTGTACCTGTATGGCCTTATGTTAACTGGCTTGGCTCCCGGCAAAATAGGAATCGTATGATCCCAAGAGCGATGGGGAGGCATCCCCGTAGGTTCCTCAAATACTGACTAAAATTCTTCCAACACCTCTTGTACTTCTACTGGGATGTGCTCGATGACCACCTCTGGCCCTACTGCATACACACACACACACACGATATGAGCCACTGAATTGTTGTCCTCAAGATCAGCCAACTGCGCACAAGAAATTTGTTGCACTTCTTGAAGCTGACTCTGCACCCCTTTGAGTTGAATAAGCTGCCCTTGGTGCGTAAACTGCAATCGTTTCTCTGCCCAATCAATCCACATCGGACCACAAGCTTCAAGCCAATCGATTCCTACAATCATATCATAGCAGCCCAGTGCCAAAACCCGCAAATCAGTCATAAATTCATGCCCTTGTGTCGCCCACTTGGACCTTGAAATACTGCCTGGACAAGATAGCGTCCCTTCGTCCGCAATCTTAACTGAGACAGTAGCCATTGGCTGTATTGGTATCTGCAGTCGCGCCACTACATCCTCACTAAGGAAACTATGTGAGCTTCCTGAATCCACCAGGATTAAGACCTCCTGTCCACCAATGTTTCCCAGCAACCGAACTGTGCGCGGTGTAGTTTGGCCGGTAGTGGCCACCTTGGAGATGCACATGAGGACATCCTCATCTGAATCTGGATCCTGAACTGGTTGCCCCCCTTGATCAGCCTGCAACAGCTCCAACAGTTCCTCAACAACATGCAATTGAACTGTCGGTCCATATTGATGCCCATGCCCCCACCTTTCCCCACATTTGAAACACAAGCCCCGGGCATGCATGTAGTTTCTCAACGCTGCTACACGATCGTCCCCCCGTGCCAGTCGCTCTGGTGGGTGCGCTGCTTCCACTCCCCGGCGATCCTCCGCTGCTGCCGGTTGCACTATGGGAATGGGACGACCCGGTGGTGCCCCACCCGCCAGAAGTGGACGAGGTTGTTGCCGATTTTGGGGAACTTCATATCGCCTTGGGTCACGGCGAGGCATGGCGTCCATCAATTCTTCCTGCAAAGAAGCCAGGGAAAAAAGCGGAGTCCAAGTCCTTTGGTTGGTGAAGAACAACGCCTATACGAATCTCTTGCCTGAGCCCTTCTAAAAATTGTGTAGTGAAGAAAACATGATCAAATGCAGGGTTATGCGCTAACAACTGATGCATGATTTCCTCAAATTGATGCATGTACTCGCTAACTGTGCCAGTTTGTTTAAGAGTTCAAAATTGACGCAGGTACACTTGGTACTGTTCTCTGCCAAATTTCCCACAGAGAGTTGTGCACAATTCCTCCCAAGTCAGATTTTTACTCTTAGCCTCCTGTAATTGCAGCCAGCGAGCAGCGTTTCGCGTAAAATGCAAGGTAGCTACCGGACCCAAAATTCTGGCTGAACCCCATAAACATCAAAGTACTTCTCACAGCGAGTCCGCCAAAATTGTGGATTATCCCCATCAAAGGATGGAAAATCCAATTTAGGCAGGGACCAACTCGCCAGGGTATGTTGTGCGCGTGCATCATACTCTCTATACCAACCTACAGAACTCAGGGCAAGAGATTTAGAGGCAGGATCAGTCAGAGACGTACTGTTGACCGGAGGCGGCAACTGGGTGGTGACTACCCCGTAAGCCAGACCCCCGGCATTCTCGACGTCGCCGTGGCCGCTTGGCCCGTGGTGCTTAGGGTTGCTGGTTTTTTGCACGCCCGTCTTGAGCCCCACCAAATTGGCTTCAGATCGGCCCGGATCCACCGCGGCTCCAGCGAGATCCACTGCAGGACCCGTCGATTCCGCCAGCGCGGGGTGGAGGGCGATGCGCCCCACTTGCGTGCGGAGCTCGTCGAGCTGGTTCTGTAGGCTCGTCATCGCTGCGCGCCAGAGCTCGAGGGAGATCTGGATCACATCCAGCCGCGCGTCGTTGGCCGCGCGGCTCTCGTGGACGGACTTGACGAGTGCGGCGAGCTGCTCCTCCATCGTCGCCGTCTTCAGCACCTGCTTGGTGGCATAGCATGGTCGGGGATAGGCCATCTCCAAATCGTCTAAGCTCTGATACCAGATGTAACAGGCCCGATCCACCTTAGCTCTTAACACGATCAGATCTATGAGGAAGGAGGAGTAATTTGGGGATCAGGAGAGGAAGGGGAAGGAAGGGATAATTGGAGGAGGAGCAACCTCTCTCACGTTTGCCAGTTGTCTCATTAGTCGATACAGAAACCATGGCTCACCCACCTACTTAAGCAATCGCGAGCACACAGGCAACGCTTGGCCCAACTACACACACACACAACCCGTCACTCCACTGGGCCAGCTGGCCCAACCGCATCAGAGCCCACAACGGCTGGTGGGGTCGGCATGTCAGGCGTTACAGCGCCATGACTCTCTGAAGGCGAAGATTTCTCGCTCAGAAATATGTACATGCCAATCGGGGATGAATGGTGGACTTATGATCAGGCGAAGGATGATGGTTAGGTGGTCGTTGCTCAAACAGCAGATTCTGAACCCTGCCTGGTTCTGCCCCTTCTCAGCAAAACTGTGCCATTTCAGAAATAATTGTAGGGTAAGTTTTGCAAATTTCTTCTGGTTCATTGCTCAAGAAGGTAGAGTGATCTGTAGTCTGGGTACATTGTGCGGGTGGTCATCATTCACTCACTGTCCCCAAGTCCTGGACAAGTTTCACCCTTGTTAGATGGTTACCAGTCGAAGGCTCTAGGCGCAAGGATAAGGTGGAATTGGAAATTATATGCGGGCTCGTGTTAAGTTTAGTGTACCTAAAGCCCTCACAAAATTGTTACTATCACTTGTGGAAGGGAACATAATTTTTTTCAAGTGAAGTATGAAAACGTTCCGTGATTTTGCAAGACGGGCGCGCAAAGCGGACACTCACACCTTGAATGTGGAACAGACGAGCGTGAGACGAAGGACTTCAAATGGTGCCATGGCTTAACGCTGGTCATGAAACATGGTAGGGTTGAGGAGCCGTCTTAAGGGGCAGAGGATTCGATGCTAGAGGTCGTAGTGGGGTTATGATGATGCACGTAGAGGACACGGGCATGGTGAGTTCTTTGATTGGCGATTACACTAGGAGCATACCTGCCCCAAGCAAAACCAGGGTGGTCAGAACAATGGTACAAGGGAACTTAATGGCACAAAAAGTAGCCCTGTGAAGCCTAGGGATGTGCCAAGGCGGATAAGAATGAAGGAAATATGCCCTAGAGGCAATAATGAAGTTATTATTTATTTCCTTATATCATGATAAATGTTTATTATTCATGCTAGAATTGTATTAACCGGAAACATAATACATGTGTGAATACATAGACCAACAGAGTGTCACTAGTATGCCTCTACTTGACTATCTCGTTAATCAAAGATGGTTATGTTTCCTAACCATGAACAAAGAGTTGTTATTTGATTAACGAGGTAACATCATTAGTTGAATGATCTGATTGACATGACCCATTCCATTAGCTTAGCACCCGATCGTTTAGTATGTTGCTATTGCTTTCTTCATGACTTATACATGTTCCTATAACTATGAGATTATGCAACTCCCGTTTACCGGAGGAACACTTTGGGTACTACCAAACGTCACAACGTAACTGGGTGATTATAAAGGAGTACTACAGGTGTCTCCAATGGTAGATGTTGGGTTGGCGTATTTCGAGATTAGGGTTTGTCACTCCGATTGTCGGAGAGGTATCTCTGGGCCCTCTCGGTAATGCACATCACATAAGCCTTGCAAGCACTGCAACTAATATGTTAGTTGTGAGATGATGTATTACGGAACGAGTAAAGAGACTTGCCGGTAACGAGATTGAACTAGGTATTGGATACCGACGATCGAATCTCGGGCAAGTAACATACCGATGACAAAGGGAACAACGTATGTTGTTATGCGGTCTGACCGATAAAGATCTTCGTAGAATATGTAGGAGCCAATATGGGCATCCAGGTCCCGCTATTGGTTATTGACCGGAGACGTGTCTCGGTCATGTCTACATTGTTCTCGAACCGTAGGGTCCGCACGCTTAACGTTACGATGACAGTTATTATGAGTTTATGCATTTTGATGTACCGAAGGTTGTTCGGAGTCCCGGATGAGATCACGGACATGACGAGGAGTCTCGAAATGGTCGAGACGTAAAGATTGATATATTGGAAGCCTATGTTTGGACATAGGAAGTGTTCCGGGTGAAATCGGGATTTTACCGGAATACCGGGAGGGTTACCGGAATCCCCCGGGAGACTAATGGGCCTATTGGGCCTTAGTGGAAAAGAGAAAAGGGGCAGCCCACAGCTGACCGCGCCCCCCCCCCTTCCCCAAGTCCTAGTAGGACTAGGAGAAGGGGCCGGCCCCCCTCTCTCTCCTTTCCCCCTTGAGAGTCCTAGTTGGAATAGGATTGGACGGGGGAGTCCTACTCCCGGTAGGAGTAGGACTCCCCCTGCGCCTCCCTCTCTCTGGCCGGCCAGCCCCCCTCCCTCCAACCTTTATATACGGGGGCAGGGGACACCCCAAGACACAAGTTGATCCTTGAGATCGTTCCTTAGCCGTGTGCGGTGCCCCCTGCCACCAAATTCCACCTCGATCATACCGTTGTAGTGCTTAGGCGAAGCCCTGCGTCGGTAGTACATCAAGATCGTCACCACGCCGTCATGCTGACGGAACTCTTCCTCGACGCTTTGCTGGATCGGAGCCCGAGGATCGTCATCGAGCTGAACGTGTGCTAAGAACTCGGAGGTGCCGGAGTAACGGTGCTTGGATCGGTCGGATCGGGAAGAAGACGTACGACTACTTCCTCTACGTTGTGTGATCGCTTCCGCAGTCGGTCTGCGTTGGTACGTAGACAACACTCTCCCCTCTCGTTGCTGTGCATCACCATGATCTTGCGTGTGCGTAGGAAAATTTTCGAAATTACTACGTTCCCCAACAGTGGTATCAGAGCCTAGGTTTTATGGTTTGATGTTATTTGCACGAGTAGAACACAAGTGAGTTGTGGGCGATACAAGTCATACTGCCTACCAGCATGTCATACTTTGGTTCGGCGGTATTGTTGGGTGAGACGATCCGGACCAACCTTACGCGTACTCTTACGCGAGACCGGTTCCCTCGACGTGCTTTGCACATAGATGGCTTGCGGAAGACTGTCTCTCCAACTTTAGTTGAACCAAGTGTGACTACGCCCGGTCCTTGAGAAGGTTAAAACGGAGTCTATTTGACGAACTATCGTTGTGGTTTTGATGCGTAGGTGAGATGAGTTCTTACTTAAGCCCGTAGCAGCCACGTAAAACTTGCAACAACAAAGTAGAGGACGTCTAACTTGTTTTTGCAGGGTATGTTGTGATGTGATATGGTCAAGGCATGATGCTGATTTTATTGTATGAGATGATCATGTTTTGTAACCGAGTTATCGGCAACTGGCAGCAGCCATATGGTTGTCGCTTTATTGTATGCAATGCAATCGCGATGTAATGCTTTACTTTATTACTAAGCGGTAGTGATAGTCGTGGAAGCATAAGATTGGCGAGACGACAACGATGCTACGATGGGGATCAAGGTGTCGCGCCGGTGACGATGGTGATCATGACGGTGCTTCGGAGATGGAGATCACAAGCACAAGATGATGATGGCCATATCATATCACTTATATTGATTGCATGTGATGTTTATCCTTTTATGCATCTTATCTTGCTTTGATTGACGGTAGCATTATAAGATGATCTCTCACTAAATTATCAAGAAGTGTTCTCCCTGAGTATGCACCGTTGCCAAAGTTCGTCGTGCCCAGACACCACGTGATGATCGGGTGTGATAAGCTCTACGTCCAAATACAACGGGTGCAAAACAGTTGCACACGCAGAATACTCAGGTTATACTTGACGAGCCAAGCATATATAGATATGGCCTCGGAACACGGAGACCGAAAGGTCGAGCTTGAATCATATAGTAGATATGATCAACATAACGATGTTCACCATTGAAAACTACTCCATCTCACGTGATGATCGGTTATGGTTTAGTTGATTTGGATCACGTGATCACTTAGAGGATTAGAGGGATGTCTATCTAAGTGGGCGTTCTTAAGTAATTTGATTAACTGAACTTAAACTTATCATGAACTTAGTACCTGATAGTATCTTGCTTGTTTATGTTGATTGTAGATAGATGGCTCGTGCTGTTGTTCCGTTAAATTTTAATGCGTTCCTTGAGAAAGCAAAGTTGAAAGATGATGGTAGCAATTACACGGACTGGGTCCGTAACCTGAGGATTATCCTCATTGCTGCACAGAAGAATTACGTCCTGAAAGCACCGCTGGGTGACAGGCCTGCTGCTGGAGCAACGCCAGATGTTATGAACGTCTGGCAGAGCAAAGCTGATGACTACTCGATAGTTCAGTGTGCCATGCTTTACGGCTTAGAATCGGGACTTCAACGACGTTTTGAACGTCATGGAGCATATGAGATGTTCCAGGAGTTGAAGTTGATATTTCAAGCAAATGCCCGAATTGAGAGATATGAAGTCTCCAATAAGTTCTATAGCTGCAAGATGGAGGAGAACAGTTCTGTCAGTGAGCATATACTCAAAATGTCTGGGTATAATAATCACTTGATTCAGATGGGAGTTAATCTTCCAGATGACTGCGTCATTGACAGAATTCTCCAATCACTGCCACCAAGCTACAAGAGCTTCGTGATGAACTATAATATGCAAGGGATGAACAAGACTATTCCCGAGCTCTTCGCAATAATGAGGAGAAAGTAAAATGCATTGGAGTGGTTGGTGGAAATTATCTATACCAAAAAAGTTGGGAGGTATGAGGTTCAACCTTGACTGTTTCAACTGAGCTATTTTTTTTTGAAAAAACTCCACCCATATATTGATCAAATAACAATAGTCTTACAATCGTTCATTACATAATTAGCCACGCAGGGCGGAACAGAATTACACAGAATACCATCAGACATGGTATCAAAACTAAATTTTGCTATCTCATGTGCCGCCTTATTAGCCTGCCTATCAATCTTAACAATCTTAAGATCAACAATAAACTTGGAGGCGCTGAACGCTTCCATTTTTAAATCCACATAAGGAGACCTGTCAACAGTTTCTTTCGCTAGGAAAGATGCAGCAAAGGAGCAGTCAGTTTCCAAGATAATTGGTTTGTGAAGAGAAATACCAATGTACAGCCCGGCAAGGCACGCACGAAGTTCCGCCTCCTCCGCTCCAGAACACCTTCGAATAAAATCCCAAGAAGACACCAGGACTTCTCCCAGATGATTCCTAGCGACAACCCCAACGCTAGAAGATCTCAAGCTCTCCACAAAACTAGCATCAACATTTATCTTAATATACTCCCGCTCTGGAGGCTTCCAAACAGCACGATCATTTTCTTTTTGTGAATTAAGAATCTCCCCATTCCCCATCACCCCCTTCCCTTTGGTGCTTTGGTCCACTTGCACACGAGCGTTGGAAGTGGAGAAGGTCTTCCAATAATTATCCATGAAGATAACAGACGCATTCACCGATTCTTTCCCTCTTCCAAAAATCAAATCGTTCCTCAGATGCCAAGCTCTCCAGAACATAAATAACACTTGCTCGCGTACCGGAGACCCCAATTGGTCAAGTAGGATGAGAAGCCAGTCTGGCCCCGTAAATCTAAAACTCCTCCCTCGGAATATTCCACACATCCCTCACGGCGATACGCAAAGCACGCGCCTTAGGGCAGGTCACCAGAGCGTGGAATATATTTTCCTCCTGAACTCCACATATAGTACACATACTGGAGACCGTTTGATGGTGAGTCACTCTATTCACCTGAACCGCCAAACTGTTGGTCGCAGCTCTCCAAGCAAAAATTCTAATTTTTTGCGGAACCTTAGCCTTCCAAATAACGTCCCACAGTCTTCTTTCCTCATTAACAGTAGCACTGGATATTCCTGTCTCACCCCTGTTGTCCTTGAGGTTTAAAGCCAGTCTGTACGCACTTTTCACAGAGAACATACCACTTTTCTCATAGTGCCAAGCAACTAGATCATCTTCTCCCACAGACTGAATGCGTAAGTTTAGGATCTCTTCGGCATCATGATGAGAGAACAAATGCCTAATCAAATTTTCATCCCATCTTCTCGTCCCGCTCATGAATAATTCTGACACCCACTTCAGTCTAGTTCGATGCTTTTTAGCTGTAATTTTTAGTCCCGAAATTCTTGGGAGCCAGTTATCTCTCCAAATGTTAACATTTTTACCATCGACCACTCTCCAAATGACCCCCTGTTTTAACAGTTCCAGACCATGCATGATACCTTGCCAATTCACGGACGTGGCTTGCAGGAAAACTGTATCCAAGATGTGACCATTGGGATAATACTTTGCCTTCAAAATCTTAGCACACAACGACTCTGGGTACACCAATAAACGCCAGGCCTGTTTAGCTAACAGCGCTTGGTTAAATAGCCTTAGGTCACGGAACCCCATGCCTCCCTGTCCTTTTGGTTTTATAAGTTTGTCCCAAGCTAGCCAGTGGGTTTTCCTTCTATCCTCTTCGTCTCCCCACCAGAAATTTCTTATAATCTGAGCTAACTCCTCACATAATAAGACTGGAAATTTAAAAAGTCCCATGGCATAAACTGGCAGCGCTTGCAAAACAGCCTTGATTTGAGATTCCTTAATGCCAGTAGAAGCATACTTTTCAATCCAATCAGACGCTCTTTTTAAAGCCTTATCTTTGGTCGACTGGAATTTCCCAACCTTCATTCTACCCTCTGGCACCGGAAGACCAAGATACTTATCCTCAAAACCTTCAGCAGTAATATTTAGAATAACCATCGTGGACACCTGATCCTCCATACTGCACTTTTTGCCAAATTTAATGGAGCACTTATCCGGACTAAGAAGCTGACCAGTTCCTTTCTCATAATCCGACAGAATAGTTTTAACAGTTAAGGCTTGATCAATGGACCCCTTGAAAAAAAGAAGGCTATCATCCGCAAACAATAAGTGAGATATACCAGGCCCTTGTCTTGTAAGCTTAAACTCTTTAAGAACACCTTTCTCGCAAGCGTCCTTTAACAGCAAAGAGAGAGCCTCAGCCACAAATAGAAACAAATAAGGAGATAAAGGTCCTCAGGCAAGGGGATCAACTGAGCTATTTTAGCCAAGCAAGTATCATGTGTTGTTTCAATACTAGTCCCTGTGTGCCAAGGTTCTTCATGCAAAGTACTATCCGGATGGAGATATCCTTGGGGATGGTCCCAAGAAGGTCTCCTCACTTATTTGGCAGAGTTTGGTGGTTGGGATTCAAACTTTTAAGCAGAGTCATATTTGGAGGTTAGGGAATGGACACAACATAAACATCTAGACAGGTCCTTGGACCCCTTCAAGCCCAAGCAGAATGAACAACACATTGCACCGGCAAGTTCCTATCTCCAAGGTTGAGGGCCTCGTTGATCTTTCGAGCGGCCTATGGGATGAGGCCTTGGCCTGATTCATCTTTTCCTTGGTGGATGCATTAAGGATCAAGCAAATTAGATCGAGTTATGATGCCTTCTTCTATGACTTTATCTCGTGTCACTTTTCCATGTTGGGTGTTTTCGTACGATGTATCACCTAGAATGGAAACACCAGCATGTTGGTGCCACCATTGTGCATGATGCACCATACGCATCTATGAACAACCCACTCTAGAGTGCTCTATGGAAGATGAAAATACCACGCAAAGTGCAAAGCTTTTGTTGGAGAGATCTCCACAACACCCTCCCACATAAAGGAGCCATGTTGATAGGCACGTAGGTATGGATGACCAATGTTTGTTTGCCAACAAGGGCATGATGGCGTTCAGCACCTTCCGTTCATCCGTGGTCGAGCATCAGATCTATGGTGTAGACTGGGGATTTTAGAGACTATAAAATTTAGTGTTTGTGGCTGATCAATAGGGATCAGCCATGTTGGAATCTCTCCTCAAGGGACCGACGGAACAGATGGCATGGTGCCCATTTGGCGTATGCAAGAATGGAAGCTCTAGCGATGAAGGAGGGAGTCCATTTTGGCGTATGCACTTTGTTTAGAAAGATTAAAGGCGGAATCCGGCTCGACAAAGGTTATTAACATGTGCACGGGGCAGGCAAGCTGGTGGAATGCCGCAGTTGCCATTTATGTGGATTGTGTGGAGACGTCAACGATGATCGACTGTGAAGTTTACACTGTTGAAGGGATACAAATGTGGTGGCTCATGAGCTAGCTAAGTTCAGTTATCATACTAAAAACTTCTTGTACTTGGGGATGATCACCATTGTTTCCTGATAGGGAAGTTAGTGGAAGAACTTGTGGACGATGTAACTATTTATCATCAATAATAAAGCCCACGATGGCCATTTCCGAAAATAATTGACTCGCTAGCAACCGGCCGGGTTAATAGTTGCATATCTCAGATATTTTTTAGACCATATCCAATTCGCATATGTGGAATTCATTATTCTGCGGCGCAATATGAACCTCGTATACATTTGTATCCAACACGGAATTTCCCATCAACATGCACCCAAGAACGTGCGCTAAAGACAGTTTTTGGGGGCAAAATGAAAACCACTCACTTCCTCTATCTTGCCAGGCGGAAACAGAAAGTAGAAAAATATTTTGTTGGTCTGCTTGATACTACTATATGGTAAGCTGATACGGGGACTAGCTCTTCCCAACGCCAAAATGCTTTGGGCATTCAAAATTCCACTTAGATAGAAGGTTTTCTTTGGCGCTCGCTTGGAAATAGGCTACCAACTGACTTGAAATTTCTCCAGTGACATGGTCCTACATCTTGGGACCTCTGCTCCACAGCATATTTTCCAAGTATCATTCGAGGGCTTACCGATGCCAGATGTATAGGAGATACACCAGACATATCTCAGATATTTTTCAAACCACATCCAATTCGCATCTGTACAAACCATTGTTCTCTGGCACAACATGAACCTCATATACATTTCGTATCAAACACAGTTTTTCTCACCAACATACACCCAAGAACGCGTGCACAAAGACAGGTTTTCCGTGTCAAAATGAAAATCACACAATTCGTCCTCCTCCTGCCAATCGTGGACAAGTGGGAAAGATCTTCCTCCCACGCTCCAGTTGCTTGCCTGAAAAATATCTGTGACGAGACGACGTGGCCCGGAACCATTGGCCGAGACGTGATAGCAAACGAGTGCACGTAAAACCTTCCCCCTCCCAAACGCCCAAACTTGATAGGAAACGAGTGCACCTAAAAGCTTCCCTGCCCAAGCATCCAACCAGAGCTATAAATACAAACCTTACCGCATCAAACGCAGCAACTTGTTACAGCCTACCCACATAAAATTTCGGTCGATCCACCACACCCAGCAATGGCGTCCGCGCTCACCAACGTGAGCCTGTCTACCTTCGCGCCCACGGCCAGGGGCGACGTCCTCGCCAGGCCGCAGGTGGCCGCCGCCCGCGTCACCTTCCCGACGGCGTACCGCGGCAGCGGTGCCCTCTCCTGCAGGGCGGGCGGGCCGGCCACGCCGCCGGGCATCTCCGACAAGATGTCGGACAGCATCAAGGAGGCCCAGGAGACGTGCTCGGAGGACGCCGCCAGTGGGGAGTGCGCGGCGGCGTGGGACGAGGTGGAGGAGCTCAGCGCCGCGGCCAGCCACGCCAGGGACAAGCTCAAGGACTCCGACCCGCTCGAGAACTACTGCAAGGAGAACCCCGAGACCGACGAGTGCCGCACCTACGACAGCTGAGCGTACGTGCTAATCTGTTCTGGACGGCGGATAGTGAAGGTGGACGTGGTGTTCTTGGCTCATGGGAGCCCGAGAAACCTGCTATGTCTCAACCTACCGTTACTTACACGATCGGGATGTATGTAGTAAAAACGCTCCAAATATTTTCCCAGGGACATACGTGGTTGATACAATTGATAATACAGACGTTTATTTAAAGTTGTACTATGGAAGTGTGCATCGGTATGGTGTAGAGGCGAGAGTCTGATCCTCCTTTTCCACACAAAAAGGAAAGGCTAACAATCTGACATCCGAATTTTAGCCACGTCTCTAGCCCCACTTCTCGGCCCCCAACTCACCCCCCCCCCTCCCCCCCCCCCCCCCCCCCCCCCCCCACACACACACACACCCCTCCCGATTCCTCCAAACTGATTTCAGTGAAAACGGCAACCAGCCCGAGGATTCGACCAGTTCCCAGCGAACTGGCTTGAGGTCACCCGCGAATTTGCAATTTGTGCTCCCGACGCCGCCCCACCGATCCACCTGTCGGTTGTTCCGCGTAGGGCTGAAAAAAAAGCTCGAAGCTCGCGAGCTAAATGAGTAACTCGTGACTCGGCTCGAATTGACTCGAACTCGAAGAAGAATGAGTCGAGCCGAGCTTTAGTTTAAGATCATTTATTGACCGAGTTTAACGAGCCAATCTCACGAGTACTCATGTAACTCGTTAGGCTTGGTACAAAAAATCAGCCATTCCCAATCCAAAAAAAAGATCAGCCACTCAGCACCCTGCGTCCCAGGCGCACAACACAAGGCCTAGCCATTGAAGCCCAGCCGCCCAAGAGACTCATCCGTTACAAGGAAATTATAATTGTTTGGTGATGTATATGTTTAATATATACATAATCGTTTTTATCATATTTGAGCTTTTATGTTCATATCTTTAATGAGTTTAACAAGCTAAACGAGCTAGCTCGCGACTTATATGAGTCGAGCCAATCTTGGGTTTGAGCTCGTTATAACGAGTTGAGTCGAGCTAGCTTGTTAACGAAATGAGTTCTAGCGAGTCGAACCGAGCTGGCTCAACTTGGCTCGAATTCCAGCCCTAGTTCCGCGACGAGGGTGTGTATTCTGTGGCGTCCTTCTCCGTCTCCGCACCACGTGTCGTCCCTCTGTCTTGCAGAATGATGAGAAATTCTAGGCAGCGGGGTAGTTTCCTCGCCATGTCCTGCGGGCTGGTGTCGTGCCTCCATACCCACCACCGCCTCGGATCTGCCGGGGAGGCCCCCGTTGAGACGCAACCCAAGCGGACGTTGGACGCCGTCGTCGACTCGGACGTCGTCATATATGATGGTTTAGTTTCTGCTCGATTCCTCCCCCATAACGGTTTCATTCAGCTGAAAATGCAGGGGACAGTGGATTTTGCAGCCATGGCAATTTATGTAGTCGATTTGCCATGAAAATCCAGTGGACAGTGACTAGTGAAAATCCAGTGGACAGTGAAGGGTTGTTATACACAACATGGGAATTTGTTGATTTTTCTGAATTTTTTTGTCCGTGACAATTTTAATGCAAAAATAGATCCATATCATGGCCATTTTGCCAGGTAGCATGGTTGCATCACATAAGTATTCGGAAATCATTATATTGAAATGATGGCAGTTTCTTACAAATTGAAACATTGTCTCATGATCATGACACATTTGTTTTCAGGTGGCATTTTTTAGAGTAAAAAATCATGGCAACTTCAATAGAACCTGGAACCTTTTTTTTCTACCTTGATGGCAAATCTAAAGAAACTAGCGTGTCACCAAGATGTAGTTTTTCAACATCACAACAAGTAGTGTCTTTGCATCAAAGAATAATTATGTTGTTCTTTTGCCTATAGCTATGTTTATGCCATGAAAATTTTAAGTTTGCTTCTCCTTAGATATAAAATATTCACATGGCAAATTTGTTTTCATGTACACAAAATTCATGGCATTTTTTTATGTTCTTGCCATATGCACTTTTAAGTTCATTCTTTAAGTACTATTCACATGGAAATTACTATTCAATTCTCAATCAGAGCATGGCAATTTTTATTAATTAGACCATGATGGTTTTATTGTAGGTACTATGACATTTTTTTATTTAGACCGTGTCAATTTTATTAATAAGACCTTGGCGGTTTAAACTTAGGTAGCATGCCAAAAAACAATAGACCATGGCATTTTGTTAATTAGAATATGTCAACTTCCCCCCTTATCCGTGTTGCCATGTCCTGCAACTACAAGTGTATAATATTGCAATTTGCCATGATTTTAAATTTTGTTTTCATAAGTCAGCAAATCTAATTTATGCATTGTGGCAAGTTTCATTTTTGCATAACATGGTATTTGTTATTATCTTTTTTTGTACCATGCTAATTTTGTCATGTGTCTATGGAAAATGCAGTCTATACAACTATGTCAGTTTTAGCCTTTTAGGTTTATCAAATATAACATGGCAAATTCCTAATTTTGCCATCCTTCTTTACAAGCACAAATTTTGCATGTGCCCATTACTTTTTTTTTCAAAAGTTGCCATCTTTTTAGAGAACTAAAACCTAATTTTCCCGTGTGTCCCTGACAATTTTTTATAAACTTTTGCCATCATTTTTGTTTAAAGAAAGAATCTCATAAATTTGTGATGTGCCCATTGAACAATTTTCCAAAACATGACATTATTTTTTAGAGAACAAAATTCTTTCAAACTTGCCATGTCACGATGGCAAATTCCTATATTTGACGTCCTTCTAAAAGAAACACAATCCCTATTTTTTTCCCATGTGGCCTTTAAAACTTACCCAAAAAAGTTGTTGTGGCAAAACTTGATGGACCATGGAAAATTTACTATACGGACCATGGCAATTTTTGGATCAAATAAAAATTACCGGACAATCCATTGTATATTATATACCATGGCAAATTTACATCTTTCAACCATGGCAAAAAAATTAACCAAGGCAAAATTATTTTTCGCCATGGCAAATTGTATATTTGGACCATGGGAAATTTATAGTTGGAACATGATAAATTTATTCTTTGTACTATGGCAAATTAATTAATTGGACCATGGTTAATATTTTTTTTTATTTTACACCATGACAACATTTATTGGGTAAACCATGGTAGTTTTGTTTGTAGGTAACATGGCACTTATATCATCTATACCATGGAAATTTTTTATTTTATATCATGGTAGTTCATTTGTAGGTACCATGCAATTTTTCATTATGTATATCATGGCATTTTTTGTTATTTAGACCATGTAGTATTGTTTGTATGTAGCATTGGTAATATTTCTTATATTTTTAGATCAATGCAAAATTGTAGGTATTTTTGTTTTTTTCATAAGTAATCGAAATGAAAAAATTGTTTTGTAATTTTTCTAGGTGCTTTTGTTCACTTTTTTAATGTAGATCATGAAAAAAAATTGCTAGTTTGTACTCTGTCATTGCATTTTTCTTTCTGTAGGTACCTTTTGTGTTCGGTAGTTTTAACAAGTATAACCTCACAATTATATTGGCTAATCCGTGGCATTTTTATATAATTTTGGTTATCTATTTTTTAATACATATGAATTTCTAGATTTTTGTGGAATGTAACGGTTATTTTCTATTCTTTAAGTTGGTTTCTGCATTTTTACATGTTTAGCACCTAGATGGCCCATTGCTTTGTTGGTCGTGCTAGCATGTCCAATTCCCTTTTTTATTATGTTTGTCGTTTTGATTAGCCCAAAGACTAGTTTATTAAGGGGTGTTTCGTGATGGGATGTTTCCCATTTCGACGAAGACGTTCGGTCGACCTTCCTACCTAGATCGAACGTCAACACAATATCCGGGTACAAAAAAACTGTACTCATGATACAGATCAGAACAAGTTTTTGTGTTTATCACATGAGGTCCCGTGGTCCCCTCTGAGGCACTGATTACAAGCGGAACATGTTGTAGTATGTGATTCGCATTGGCCACACCATGCTTATCTCTCTTTACTCTCATTCTCCCCCAACCTCCCATCCCCAGCCTCCTCTATATCGCTCTATCTCCTAGCTAGACTCGTCGATGGGCTACTGTTGCTACCATGATGATGGGGAGGATCGATGATGCCTTACTGTTGTTGTAGCACCCAAGACCCTCGTTGGCTACATCAAGGGGAGTTCTTCCCGGGGATCGGTGATAGGACGAGGGATGATCCTGGCCAACAACTTAGGGATCGAGCCAAGCGGCAACAGGTTGCCTTCAGATTTAGCGAAATGTTTTCACCTCTAAGCCCGTAGTTCAGGATTTCTTCATTGATGGCAAGGGAGCAGGAAACATGTGGTCGCATCCTC
Source organism: Triticum monococcum (assembly GCA_034509565.1). Classification (NCBI taxonomy): domain Eukaryota; kingdom Viridiplantae; phylum Streptophyta; class Magnoliopsida; order Poales; family Poaceae; genus Triticum; species Triticum monococcum. The sequence goes on from CM067842.1 coordinate 16,650,680, forward strand.
CACCCGCAAAACCTGATATTTGTGTGCAGGTAGCTGGTGTAGCTTTTGCCCACCAAATCACTCCGATGTAGCCAATGGATTCCTTGTCATCGGTGCCATCCCACCCTAGATCGAGGTTTCTCTTTTATCGATGCGCTTGAGAATGATCTAGCACGATCACCACATGATCGGGTGGGTGAGGACCCATCGCAAGTAGATTCTGGGTTCAATTTTTTCATGCATAGAGGTTCCATTTTTCAACTTTTGTGGTTAATACTGATGTCTTGTAGCAACCAGTGACCTTTTTCTGATACATTAGTTCTAATTGTCTTAGTCTACTCGAATTAGTATCATGAAATTCTCACTTTTTTACAGAGAAAATATCATGAGATTATTATCGCGTAGTTCTCATTTATTTTCATTTAAAACAAAAACATGAAATATGATGAAAATGCAAACAATTTTTGTCATCCTAGAAAGGCGTCATTTTGGTTGAATCTGTATGTTTTTAGGTATTGGCATCTTTGAATTCTTGGCTTTTCTTCAATTTAATATTTAAAAAATAATAAATCCGCTATTAATTTTAATCATCGCGGGGTGCCGTTTTATGTTTTATTATAACACACATAACTTTCTAGAATAAATTTGGTTTTGTATATGCTAATTCTTGGAAAGATAACATATTGTTAAAGTTGAAATAATATTTGTTTCTTATACTTGGCTAGAAAATAATTATTGTTTTAAAACTCATACAAAAACTCATGAAAGACATTAGTTGGTATAAATCATTGCTATTAATTAGCCGATGACCTGATTATTAGATGAGTTGTATGAGTGAACGGGTGACTCAAAAGCGTCTGATAGTGATTGGTGACGTTTTTACAAAGAAAAGTCATTAGTAACTTCGTCAGAGAAGAGGCAGCTACAAAGCTCAAATCCTATTTAGCGCCTTAAGCACAAAGCCCCCCCCCCCCCCCCCCCCCCCCCCCGCCCTCTCCATTGGGTTCGGCCCAACTTTTTTTCACAAGTGTAAAAATGTGAACGTTCAGCAGGGTTTTTTCTGGATGATTTGTATTTCGGTTTTTCCATAACGTGGATTCTGCCTGGTTTTTTCTTTTTTCTCGTGTTATGTTTTCTTTCTTTTATATTTTCCCAAATTCTTGAAAAAGAATCAATTTTGAGATATTTTTAAAATTTATGATTTTCATTCAATTTTTGTGAAAATTTTTAAAATTACAAACTTAACTAAAAATGTACCAACTTTTCCCAAATCCGCAAATTATATCGAATCTAAGAATGTCTTTCAAATTTACGAAATTATTTCAACTTTTGGAACTCTTTTTAAAATCCGTGAACTTTTTTTGTAATAAAGTAACTTTTTTTGAATCAACAAACTTTTTCAACTACCTGATCACATCAAGTCTGTGAACCTTTTCATATACACGATTTTTTGAATTTATGAACTGTTTTAAAATCCATGATTTTATTTTATTTATTTATATTTAACAAAGCCATTTTTAAAATTCAACTGCTCAACGTCAACCGAGCCACCTGGCAACCCACGAAAGGTCCACGTGAAATAATGGACCAGCCCAGCACGCGCACATGGGTACTTGTTCGGTTAACTGGCGCTTGAGGCGCTGGCTACAAAGTGTATTTCTTTTCAAGCAGGTAGCATAGGAAGGTTTTTTTTAGCAAATATCACAGAGGAAGGTGACGAAAATGCTATATCTCGATCATAGCAAGCCTTCCTTCGGTCTTGCCTAAAGCGTCTATAGTTGCGGGTTGTCCCGTTCGTGCATACTGGCATCAACAGGTTGCAGCGCAGCGCTGCTAGCCACCGGGCCACCGTCCGATTCATGTTAAAATACTAGGTCGCGACCTTGTTAAAGATACAAAGCCCGTTCCACTGTTTTTTTTTCACCAGCTTTTCTTTGTTTATTTCTCTTCTTACTATGTTTTTTCTTTGGTTTTCATTGCTTCTTTTTCGATTTTCACAAGCTTTTTTCTTTTCTCACCTTTTTCTTAGTTTCTTCGGTTTTCTTTTTTCTTGTTTTCCATTGTTTTTTTGTTTTCCCTCGAGTATTCACTTTTTCACAAACATTTAATTTTTCCAAATACTTGATTAACATTTTGAATACATGGTTAACATTCCATCTATACACATTTTTAATTTCTTTATCAAACACTAGATTAATATATTTTTCAATACACATTTAACCTCCTTTTCAAATGCTTGATTAACTTTTTTTCAATACATGGTCAAATTATTTTATACATGTTTAATTTTTTTCAAATGATTTATTAATTTAAATACTTGTTTAACATTTTTTCATGCATTATATAGTTTTCGTATACATTAGAAACATTTTCACTATGTATGTTTATTATTTTTTAAATGCTTAGTTAACATTTGTTTCGAATGGTTTATGTAAACAAATTGTCATATAATTACTTAGGAGTATAAAAAATTTGAAAATAAAATTTTAAAATTTAAGGTATTTTATTTGGGTAAATGATTGAGAAATCATAACATGTTCGTGGTTAAAACAATATTTATGATTTCGACAAAAAATATTCGTCAATTCAAGAAAATGTTCATGAATCTCAGAAAAATGTTCTATATTGAAATATTCGATGATATTTTAATAAAATTGATTAAAAATTGTATGAAAGAACATTGTCATTTTAAAAAATGGATGAACATTTTTTGCATTCAATGAGCACATTTTTGAAAATCAATGAACAAATTTTGAATTTGATGAACAGTTTTTGAAAAAAAATGAGCAATTTTAGAATTTGATGAACATTTTTTTCTGTTTCGTTGAAAAACAACAATAACAGGAAAAGAAACATGAAAGAAAGACGAAAACATAAAAACATAAAAAGAAGGAACAATAAAGGAAAACGAAAAACCAGTCCAGGGAATGTTCCAGAACATTCCCAAGACCGGACTGGGTGAAAGTAGGAAGAATGGCCGGCCCATAAAAAAGCGGCGCCATTGACTGGTCCACTAAAGGCCCATGAAGGCCGCCGGCGACGTCGGTGCCCCGGCTCGCTGGCTCGGACGGACCGCAGGCGAGAAGCATACACGTGTCGTACATAAATACACGTGTCGTACATTGGACCGGCGGCTTGCAATGCAACCGGCAGGCACACATAGATAAATACACGTGTCGTACTGTGCACGCACACAGGCATAGTAGTATGAATGACGCGAATGCTTTGATTGCTTCTGCTGGCTGCAGCCGGCCGGCCTGCGGCGCTGTCTGTCACTCATCATACCATATTAACGGATCATCAATACAATTCAATCGATGTTCGTTGCACTAGGCATCTCAGAGTGGAGTACGTACGAACGAGAACTATTCTGCGGACGCGCGAGAATGTAGCAAGCTGTTCATACGCGAATGGCTACAAATCAGTCAGTTCAATTTTTTGTCTGAGGTCAATCAATTCTTGAACCATTGAATGCGAAACCAATAGTCCACAGTCTTTCTTCAACCTCTGTACACATCTCCTTCCTTGAGCCGTCAGCCACCATCGACCGTGGCCGGCAGCGCTCCCGCACCGCCTCGCCGCCTCGCCCTCCTGGAATCACGCCCCCCCCCCCCCCCCCCCTTCCCCATCGCACCACCACCATCGTCCACCACCGCCCATCCTGAACGGACTTTTCCTTCTCTCTGGCAAGCTTCTTCTTCCTTCATTCAAAAATCGACAGACACTGAATTCGAATCAGCTGACTGATGTGTAGGTAAACTGGTTCCAGTCTCCGGTGCCCGTCTACTCCACATCAGCGGACTTCATCGTCTCCATTTGATCCGATCATTTTGACGGGCCGGATGGACATTCGAATATTTGAAATTCGTATATACTTCAATGATGATCAAGTGGATATGATCCGATCGGATTGTAGTAGCTCGACCGACCACTCGACGACCAGCCTCGTTAGCTACTGGATCGGTGATGTGAGGTCCCTACGTGCTTTCTCCTCCGTCGTTCTCGGTAGCTTGTCGCCAGCCGACGACACAGGAGCAGGCGAGCCATTGCGCTTGTCAGGTGCACGTACACTGAGGTAGTACTGGCCTCCCGGACGTGCATGCATGCCAATGCCATGCATCTACTCCACACAGACGCACACCCACTCTTCTAAATGCGTCAGTCCACTGTGCTCCTACGGACAAATCATGTAGTACAACACAGGTTGTACATGAGTGACCGGCCAGGTTCATTAACTCCACGCGCATCTTTGATGATGTGTATGCATCCAACGTGTGGGCCCCACGGACACCACCGTGGCATGTGTTAGATCAGTTTCGCACTATCTGTGTGATGTTGGGTTTTTGGGACCGCCTATGGATCAGGCATTTGAACTTTTTTTTTTGCATCAGTCGCTTTCATTCAAGGTCGCCCGATCTTTATCCGACGGCAGAAAATAGATCAGGTAGTGTTCATCTTCTACCTAACCGCCTGCCTCCGCCCTCCCCCCCCCCCCCCCCCCCCCCCGCCGCGATAGGCATAAAGACAGGGCACGATGTGGCTGGTTGCGACATCCCAGACGATGCCGAGTAAGGACTGTGCCCGGACGGAGACCAAGTCACTATGGCTAGTCGCGGTGTTGCCGATAGGAGCTCGCCAGGAGATCTCGCTAGAGATGGGGACAATGAGACGTCACCGCCGGAGGTGAGACGAGGGCACGAGATCTGAAGTACTTCATCCGCCACGAATTACTTTTCACTAATTTTCAGTGATTTTATCTTTTTTGTAGAGAGCTTCTCGAATGTTATTTGACCACCAAATTTTGCAAGCCCCCATAACATTTGTTGATGATCATTTCCACGATGTTTCAGATTTTTTTCGAAATGTTTTGATATGTTTTCTTGCGTGGGTGCACCGAGAGTGGGTGTAGAAGAACCACTCTCATTGTCTAAATATGGATGTATATAGACATGTTTTAGCGTTATATACATATGTATCTACAAAATCTAAGAAGTAATTTGGGACGGAGCTAATAATAATTAAGAAGGAAGAAAGGCGAGAAGGGAAGACAAAGGATGTCCCTTGGATTTTGATCCGACGGTCCGGGTAAATTCAGCGGGAGCTCAAATGTTCTAAGCTTCAAAGCAATTTCAGGTGACGGGTTATAGTCGGTCTCAGACGTTCCTGCCTCCTCCAATGCGCCGGAGTCCCCCATCCCATATGACCCGTGACCGTGAGCGGTGCATGTGTGCACGTACTCCCTCCGTTCCGAATTACATGCCGCAGAAAATGATGTACGTCGACTTAGCCTAGCTAGCGTTGTTGTCAGCATTTGCCGGTGTCGTGCCTACCGGTCAGCTGCATATATATATATATATATATATATATATATATATATATATATATATATATATGTGTGTGTGTGTGTGTGTGTGTGTGTGTGTGTGTGTGTGTGTGTGTGTGTGTGTGTGTGTGTTTGTGTTCTTTTTTTATCGCAGGGAGGCCAACTTTGTTGCATAGCTAGGTCCTTTCAAAAGTTCAAAAGGAAATGAACAAAGCTAGATAGAATCGGAAAAGCTCGGAACATATGCACCAGCACATGCATGCACATAGAGATGTGCACGTACGACGGTAGTACGAGTGCACGGCGCAGGCGCAGGCAGCGATAAAATGGTAATACAACTATGTATTTATCTGGTGAAAAGTGTACATGTGTGCATTGCATGGATGTACACAGGCGAAGGCAAAATTTTGTGTTTTGAACCTTTTTTAAAAGTTAGTCTAAATCTGACCTTAGTTTGTAAAAATTTCAGAATCTGACATTTTTGCTACCGCCAGGGTCTATGGTGATAAGGTATAACAGCCTACCGCCAGGGACCCTGACGGTAGGAAACACCCCTATCGCCAAACAAGCTGGCGGTAGCCTGTACAACCCTGCTATTAAAGTACCCGACGGTAGGCACGAGCACGCACTGTGTTTCATATTTAGGAAAAATTTGCGATAGGACGTGCAACCTACCGCCAGGGACCTTGACAGTAGGCTATTATGCCCTATCGTCATAAACACTGACGGTAAGAAAAGGGTTAGATCCCTTGATTTTGCTACCTTCCCACTCGTTACACCATCACTCATGATGATACTACGCAAAAAATAGTTCACTTAACGAAAATGACTGGGGGAAATCCTGGCGCATACTAGTGCTACGTGTTTTTTTATGGTCTTAGTCAAGTGATATAGTATATAAAAAGAAAAATGAAAAACTATAAAGAATTTTTTGTATGAATCTTCATGCAAGATCAAAGAAATATAGTATCGATCGAGACATAACGAAGTTTCAGTCAATTGAGACTTGGTGCAACGTGTTTTTTTGTGTGGCTAGGTCTCAGTCGATTAAGACTTATCCAAATTTTAGTCAAGTGATATAGTATATAGAAAGCAAAAAGGAAACTATAAAGATTTTTTTTTTATGAATCTTCATGTAAGATCAAAGAAATATAGTATCGATTGAGACATAACGAAGTTTCAGTCAATTGAGACTTGGTGCGACGTGTTTTTTCGTGTGGCTAGGTCTCAGTCGACTAAGACTTATTCAAGTTTTAGTCAAGTGATATAGTATATAGAAAGAAAAAAGGAAACTATAAAGATTTTTTTTATGAATCTTCATGTAAGATCAAAGAAATATAGTATCGATCGAGACATAACGAAGTTTCAGTCAATTAAGACTTAGCAAAACTGCTTTTTTAGGGGTGCATAATAGTTCCACGCTGCACGCGGCCCCACTCCAGCGTTTCCGTAACGGGCCAACCCATCTAAGGAGCCTACTGCGTTTTTGTTTGCGGAAGCTTCTTCTGGTTTTTCTTTTTCTCTGTAATATTTGCGTCTACTCGGCTGGTCTTTAAATTAATTTTTTGGTTTTTTTTTCATTTTACAAAAAATGATTTGCTTTTCAAATATATGGACATTTTAAAAAATTGTGAAATAATTCATATCCATGAATATTTTGAATAACTCATAAACTTCTTAAAAGTCACAAATATTCTTAAATGTGTGCCTATTTCTTAATATTTGTAAAATTACGTATTTTATATTTATAAAAACTTTAAAGTCTTGATTTCTCTTGAAATTCACAAATATTTTTTCCAAAGGTGGGCCCGACCGCCGGCTCGGACGGCAGCCAAGAAGCACCAATTGCAGCAGCGGCCTGCCATGCAACCGGCAGGCACGGTAAAATTTTTTTAGGCTAAGGCAGGCATGCATAAATACACATGTCGTAGGAGTACTGCTAAACACGTTTAACTGCTTCTGCTGGATGTGGCCGGCATGCCTGCAGCGTTGTCTGCCGCTCATCACATTAACGCCACATCAATTCAATTCAATTGATGTTCATTGGCACTCTGCAGTTCAGACCTCGGAGTACGAACGAGAATTGATTCTGGTGGACGCGCGAGAATTTAGCAAACTGTTCCAGGTTCCAGTGCACGGACGATCGAGATTCTCTCCGTTCCATTTGATCATCCGATCCTTGGACGGGCCGGTAAAAAATCTCTTCAATAATTTTGACGTTCCATTTGACTCCAAAGCAGTGGACTCCATCGTCTCCACGCACGTACCTACGTACTCCATTTGATCCGATCCTTTGGTGGGCAAGGTGGACATTTGAAATTGAATTCGTATCTCTTTTCTCAAAAAAAAGAGAAAGAAATTGAATTCGTATCCGCAATGATCGATGATGAAGTGGATATGTGCGGACCATACCTCGACCGGCCACTCGACGACCAGCCTCGTGAGCTACTACTCGACCGTGCCAGGTACCCAGGTCCCTACGTGGGTCGGCCCTCCGTCGTTTTCGCCAGCTTGTCGCCGCCGGCCGGCCTCCCTTGGCGACATGGGAGCAGCCGAGCAACATTGCGCTTGTCAGAGACACAGACACGTACACGTTCCGGCCTTCCGGGACCGCTACTACTGCATCCATGCTGCATTTTACTACTGCCAATGCCATGCATCTAGTCCACACAGACACACACCCTGTTGTACACGAGTGACCGGCCAGGCCATTTATTTCCATTCATTCACCTTGCTGTACATCCATCGCCCCCAAGAAAACAGCAGCTTGACATGCGCCAGATCAGCTGTGACGTCGACCATCACTTCCCGTGTAGTGCTACCCCTACAAAGGAACCACATGGTTCCTCCTTCATGCACGCATGAGCAAGCGCACCTCAGAAATGAACTCCAACTCTTCACCATCTTCCACCGTTTGACGTCGAAGGCACACGCCGTCGATGCCCAGACAAGATCATCTCATCCGTGCATGCATTGTAGCAGGGCGGAGCCAGCGGGTGGGTCATGCCCACCCAGAATTCCCGAGGGAGATGATTCCGGTATTTTGTGATTTTGTTGCTCAATTTTGCACTATTTCTGTGATTTTCTTTTTCTGTGTGGCTCATTTTTGCACTATCTGTGTGATGTTCGTTTTTTCTGTGTGGGGTAAACCCTACGTACAAACTGTTCCCGCGTCAATGGATTCCTGGAGAAGGAGGCGAAGCGTCGTTGATACAGAGATAGGGGGTAGTCGTTGCGTTGTTGATAAGGGCACGCCAGGAACTCACTAGAGAGTAGAGACAGGGCGGCGTGACGTCGTTGCCGGAGGAGCGGGGGCACAACACTGGAAGGGGGGGGGGGGGGGGGGGGGGGGGGGGAGGCCAGAGGAGGAAGACGCCTTCAATTTCACCGAACGGCCTGGGTAAATTTTATGGGAGCTCAAAATATTTTAGCTTCAAAGCGTATTCAGGACACAATTGTTCCTACGATCCGCCAATGCATTGGAGTCGCCATCCTGAGCGGTGCATGTGCTCAGGTACGTCCTAGCCCTAGCCTAGCTAGCATTGTTGTCAGCACATGCCATTGTGATGCATGGGAGGCCGGCCAGGTCAAAAAGGAAGGTAGGAAGTTAACCAGGAATGCAATGCTGAATGCATGGCTCTCCGGAGAAGTTCACGAGCAAGTGCAGGCACGTCGTTTGCATGAAAGGCTACTAGACAACGTCTATCACGAGTCACGGTCTGCGCACTACTGCCTGCCGACTTTGTTGCCCAGCTACCTCCTTAAAGTTCAAAAGAAAACGAACAAAGCTACTCCTAGATAGAATCAGAATAATATGCATGAGCACATGCATGCACGTAGTGATATGTATATGTACGACGGTATGAGTGCACGACACATGCGCACGCACCCGGTGGAACCCGCAGCTTCATGTGCGCGCATGCAGCCACGTACTACGTACGTACAGTTCCTGTCTTTCCTGACTAAAATATTTGGTTACAAAGCGTACGAGTGTGCTTGCACCTTGCATGCATGTGTAGGCGAACGCATGCACGGACGTCCTACACATATAGACACGCACGGTACTGTACGTACTGCAAGTAAGCATACATACGGCTGCGACCAGGCACACAAATGTAGTATGTACGTACTACAACGTGTACGCCACACGTTGAAGTTTGAATTGTTCGCGCCGATAGCTCTGTTGCTGGAACTGATGATTATAATGGAGTGATTGCTGCTGGACCGGGCGTGCGCGCACGGACATCCCGTGAGTGTGACGTCGCCCGGAGTTATGGTCACGTCATGCGCACTCTACTCACACACCGGCCGGGGACTCTACGCTAGGCCGCTACCCCTCTCGAAACACAGCTTGATTGATTTTGCTACTACTGCCGTCTCAGTCCTCGCATCATCACTAATGACAACGTAACCGGTTGCCAGTTACTCTCTCCGTTCACTTCCGTTTCATAATCTAGTGCAAATAGATAATTATTTGATAAGTCAAACTAAACAAAATCTACCAAATTTATAGAAATATATATATATATATATATATATATATATATATATATATATATATATATATCTACAATGCTAGACACATATAATATGAAAATATAACTCATAATGTCTCTAATGATATCCATTTGGTATTCCAGATATGAATATTTTTCTTTACAAATAAGGTTAGAGTTTACGAGGTTTGACTTTTGAAAAAAACTCTATACATACTACATTATTGAACGGAAGGAGTATCAAGATTTTGTGTTGCTTTGATGGCATTTCCTCCTGCTTTCCATCACTCGCCACTACTTTATGTGGTGCTCATTCTTCATGTCGACCCGACCTCCAACGTCATCCCCAGTGATGGTGGACTTGCCCACGATCCGACACAACCCGCCCGCTACTAGCCCTCCCCCAAACCCCCGCTCTCATCCTATATCTTTGGACTCTTGTGAGAACAAGCCATTGGATTCACCTCCACAAGACTATATCGAGAGTGTCGACTACCTGTTCAACCAGTTTCTTTCCATTTACAAAGCACTACGCACAGTTTAAAGTGCAAGGTTACAAGGAGAACAATTTACAAAGCATCGAGCATAACAAGCACACGACAACAAAAAAGAAAAAGTGCAAGTTTAGGTCATCAAAAAGCCCGCGCACACAACAGAAGGGAGCACCAAAACAGGAAGAAGCAGAAGAGCATCAAAAAGCCCGCAGCAAGCGGTAGCATGGACCGAGGAATCAGACAAGGTTTTGGCCAGGAACAAGCCATATACGGCGGTGAGCCATCGGAGGCGTGTCCGAAACTTGATGGTTCAAGTGTGTGTGTGGGCAGGGGCGTCGCCACCATATGGGCTGGTATGGGCTACACGGGAGGGGGACGAGATTTTCCCAAGTGCACGGAGAGAAAAAAATCACGCGGAAAACGGTTTAGGTTATTAAACTAAATGTTCACCAGGAGAAGAAAATAGATGTTTGGTTTTGCCTTCAATTTTCATGAAAAGTTACCAAGAAGCATAACGAACTAAATATTTCTACTACAAGAGGGAATAAACTATGCAAAACCTTGTCTCACGGATTAACAATACTCCCTAATTAAAAACTTAGGTTGAATTCTCTGCAGCTCTAGTTCTGTTGTTCTAATTTTGGAAGATATATAATCCTAGGAGTAATGCTAGACCCACGCAAAGTTACGTGACATTTTTACGTAAAGGCTGATTTGGAGGTAGTTAATTAGATTAGCATTAGTGGCTGGGCACGCCCTAATTGAAATGGGGGGGGGGGGGGGGGAGTATTTAGGCATCCACATTTTCCTCCGCATGTCCGCCACCACCGCCACTTTCCACTCCCAGCCCGCCTAGTAGTTATTGCCCCGCGCTACCAGCTGAGGGGCAACCCATTTCTAACACCGAAGCACCGGCTGGAGCTCCTTGAGCAGATCCGGAGGTGGAGTTGGAGGAGGAGGTGTGTGTGTGTGTGTGGGGGGGGGGGGGGGACGACGTTGGCGACACGGATCTGCAGGCGGAGCAGCACGCCATCCTTGATTCCCTTCGCTTGGAGTCGGCTGCGGAGGCCAGACGTCGTCGCCGGCAGGAGATGGAGGCGCAACAGGAGGCGGAGATGCTCGCCTACATGGATGAGGTCGAGCAGGAGCGGGATGAGCTGGAGCCTTCCTATACACCCGTCCACCCCGCGCCGGGAACCGTCGTCGTGGACATCTCCAACAACGAAGATTAGCTAGGGTAGTACGTAGGATTTTTCTTTTACATGCTTTGTATCGATTTAGGGGTTGAAATATGAAAGACTCAGATGTAAAGTGGCTAATTTGAGGCATGACCTGTCATTGACCGCGGACGCGTCCGGTCGCTTTCGCAAGCGTTTGAGGGATCATATTTGCCAAGTCTGGCTGTATAGATTATATAAAAAATATTAAGTGGCCGGTCGATGGATCCGCCAAAATCGTACGGCATGTGCGGATGCATCCACCCACTTGGCCGCATGCGTTTCAATTTGCAAACAACGCAGCCCGATTCAAATCCCCAACGTATACGTGAAACAAACAAATCTACTAGTACATTGCTAGTTCGAATAATTAATCTACCGTCAGTACTTCCTAGTTCGAATAATTAATCTACCAACACTGTATGCCTGCATTTGATTTCAGAAAACATCACTCATTGTGATGCTGCTGCTACTACTCAAGAATGAAACGAAAATGATACGGTTAATCATAGTAATATAATACTATGTTACTGTGTGAACAGTTTTTCGCAAAATATATATTACTGTGATGTGGTCACGGCGGCAGCATGCAGCCACCACTGGGTGCATCGTGTCAGGAAGATTCGGGCAGTGCATCACTTTCAGTGCGGCCAATGGGCGCTCAAAACGGCATCAAGATTCCCTATCCGCTGGTAATCACCTCGGTAAACGCGAATTACCATCATTTAATTACCGTAGTAGTTATTATACCGTCTGCCGAGACTGGCGTGCATATGGCATATGCTCGCATCGCATCGACATGGGGATTAATTACCGGATTGACTATAGTAGGAGTACTACAGTGTGGGAGGATTTAATCTTGGTAAATAATAAGAGATGCATGAATCAGTGGACAGCATGCATCCATGGTCATGCAAGGATGGAGATGTAGGTAGTAGTACATGTGAGCCCCATTTGGTTTGGCTTGCTCGAGGGCAGTTTCATCGTCCGGTCGTCCGGTCGTGCAGTCATCTTCTTCCTCAGAAATGCAAAGTGCTTTCAAGAAAGTAAAAGGAGATGCAAATGAAAATACGCTGAGCAGGAGCAAAGGGTAGATGATTCCCTCCTTTGTCCTTTCCGACTCCCAAAGCGAGCCTTATGGGTGTGTCCGAAAGAGCTCAGATAAAGAGAACAAACATGGACTATCATCAGTTTTGATGAACAGTCACTCACTTTTGACAGTTATACGATTCCAGAAGATGATCCAGAATTGGGTCAATCACGTTTATTAGAAGTTGACAATGGAGTCATAACCCTTTCCTTAACCTAACTGCATGCCTGGCCGACTTTTGGTGGTAGTACTAATTTTCCACTCACATGCATGTACGTCTGGGCCGACTTTGCTATCTATCGGTCGCTTGAAATTGCAAATCGTGTTAGTCAATTTCTGCAAAGCGCCGAGGTTGATGATAGCATTGCCACGACTAGCGCAGCAAAGAAGGAGGATGCGGGTGAGGCCTCGTAGAAAAGCGATCTGGAGCCGGGAACAACATGACATCGGCACCCTAGGTGGGGGGAAGTCAGGAGATTTGACGGGTTTGGGTGCGTTGTGGGAGGTCGGCGGTGATTGGATCGTTCGAGGTTTAGAGGGAGGCTAAGAGCAGCGGTCCAAGGGAGAGCATGACGGCAAACTAGCATGTGGCATAAGGTTTTGATTGTCAGTAGCAAGGAAATTTCGATGACCCTCGAAGCCTATGAAATTTTCGAAATGATCGAAATTTCGTCGAATTTTTTTCCTTGCCGCATGACAGTCGGAGGAAGAATCTGGAGCATGGGGACGTTGGACTTTGATCCAACATACGGTTCAGATAGAAGGAAGATCAACAGACCGTTTGCTATTTTCAGTTTGTTATATACACGTAACACGTTATGAGTGGAGAAGCAGCTACTAGATCGAAGGGCGTTTAAACGAACAGCACGTGGGCCCCACATTTTTGAAAAACAAACGGCATACTAGTACTGAAGAGAGTGACAGTCCAGCATAGGTGCGTGCTGCGTGCATGGGGTGCCGGGGCTCCGGGAGGTGCATGCAGCGGCAGGAAGGATCGCCATCAGCCTCCCTGCATCATAACAACTTTCTCCTGTTGCATTGCCTTCTCCGGCCAGCAAACAATCACCCAGACCCCAAGCTCGATGTCCATCATCCATCCACCTCTCTCCCATCCCCCAATGTACCACCTATTTTTGCATCTTTCTCTAACACTTCGAGTTTCTCGCTCTCTGTCTAGTCTAAATCCATCTGCAGCTGCTGTTGTTCTCTGTTCTGCAGTCAAATTTCCCTCATACTACTCTGAAATCCCGGGGTGGTCCGGGTTTCCCGGTCTCACTCACTATCCTGTACTAGTGGTAGGCGTACCCTTACATATGGGAGACGCATAGTGGACCTCACCACAGAATTTAATGTAAGATTAAGATTATTATTATTATTATTATTATTATTATTATTATTATTATTATTATTATTATTATTACATAAATCAGCTGATTATATGAGCTTATCAGAGCATCTACACTTCTATAGTCAGGCTCTCAAAAATACTCCTCGGTCGTCCACAAACGTGCCAAATCAGTGTCCGGACAGAAAGAAGAACAAAAGGTGATCCAACCAGACCCCTTATATCATCCTTATACGTCAGAGATGTCCGCAAACACTCGAATTGACATCAAATATTGGGACGCGCCGGGTCAGTCTGCCACGTACGACACGGCCCACCCGGACCATCCTTTCTTTTTCTTTTCTTCCTCTCTCTTCATCTTCACAAATCACATCCAAGTGACGGGTCATAAAAGGAAGAAAATAAGGAACATGGCTGCATGCACGGACAAGTAGGGGTTCAATGTGGACGCCCTGGGCAATAACCGGGCATGTCCGCGAACATTTAGAGGGGAGGATTCGCTACGTCCGGTTGTGTATGCTTTTATGATTTGAAAATATATGGGTATAAGTTCATTTTAAATTCGTTGCATCGGCAAAACTCCCAAACTAACATGCTTTTTTTTAAGAACCACTGCCATGGAATGTTTGATGTTGACCATCTAGGAGTCTAGAACATACAACTTTCTAACCTAGGGGTATAGATGGCACAGTGGTCCCTGCTAAGAAAATTTCTGACTAGGAAATACAAAAAGATTACACAGAGGCCCCATCAAGAACCTTGCTAACGATTTTAACGTACACATGTGAATAAAACTACTAATGTGGTTCTACACCTCTGATTATTTTTGCTAATTAATGTATGCCTCTAATGCATAGGGGACGGAGCAGACCAACTCCTGGTGAAGGACGAAGAGAGTAAGCATAGATGGCAGGAGTACTTCGGCAAGTTGTTCAATGGGGAGAATGAACGTTCTACAGTTGAACTGGACGACTCCTTTGATCAGACCAGCATGTGTTTTGTGCGGCGAATCCAGGAATCTGAGGTCAATGAGGCTTTAAAATGATGAAAAGAGGCAAGGCGATGGACCCTGATTGTATCCCTATTGAGATGTGGAAAGGCCCCGGGGACATAGCAATAGTATGGCTAACCAAGCATTTCAATCTCGTTTTTCGGGCAAACAAAATGCCAGAAGAATGGAGACGGAGTATATTAGTACCAATCTTCAAGAATAATGGGGATATTCATAGCTGTAGTAATTACTGTGGAATTAAGCTGATGAGCCATACAATGAAGCTATGGGAGAGAGTCATTGAGCACCGCTTAAGAAGAATGACAAGTGTGAGCAAAAATCAGTTTGGTTTCATTTCTGGGCGGTCGACCATGGAAGCCATTTTCTTGGTACAACAACTTATGGAGAGATACAGGGAGCAAAAGAAGGACTTGCATATGGTGTTCATTGACTTGGAGAAGGCCTATGATAAGATACCTCGAAACGTAATGTGGTGGGCCTTAGAGAAACACAAAGTCCCTACAAAGTACATTACCCTCATCAATGACATGTACGACACTGTTGTGACAACTGTTCGAACAAGTGATGTCGACACTGGTGACTTCCTGATTAAGATAGGACTGCATCGGGGGTCAGCTTTGAGCCTTTATCTTTTTTGCCTTGGTGATGGATAAGGTCACAAGGGACAAACAAGGAGATATCCCATGGTGTATACTCTTTGCGGATGATGCGGTGCTAGTTGAGAATAGTCGGACGAGGGTAAATAGGAAGTTAGAGTTATGGAGACAAACCTTGGAATCAAAAGGTTTGGGCTTAGTAAAACTAAAACTGAGTACATGATGTGCGGTTTTAGTACTACTAGGCGGGAGGAGGAGAAGGTTAGCCTTGATGAGCATGTGGTGCCTCAGAAGGGCACCTTTCGATATTTGGGGTCAATGTTGCAGAAGGATGGGGGTATTGATGAAGATGTGAACCATCGAATCAAAGCCGGTAGGATGAAGTGGCATTCTCTGTGACAAGGGAGTGCCACAAAAGCTAAAAGGCAAGTTCTACAGGACGGCGGTTCGACCCGCAATGTTGTACAACGATGAGTGTTGGCCGACTAAAAGGCGACATGTTCAACAGTTAGGTGTGGCGGAGATGCGCATGTTGAGATGGATGAGTGGCCACACAAGGAAGGATCGAGTTTGGAATGATGATATAGGAGACAGAGTTGGGGTAGCACTAATTGAAGAAAAGATTGTTTGACATCGTGTGAGATGGTTTGGGCATATTCAGCACAGGCTTCCAAAAGCTCCAGTGCATAGTGGACGGCTAAAGCGTGTGGAAAATGTAAGAGAGGTCGGGGTAGACCAAATTTTACATGAGAGGAGTCTGTAAAGAGAGATCTGAAGGATTGGAGTATCACCAATGAATTAGCTATGGAAAAGGGTGCGTGGAAGCTTGCTATCCTTGTGCCCGAACCATGAGTTGGTCACGAGATCTTATGGGTTTCACGTCTAGCCTACCCAAACTTGTTTGAGACTATGTATGCCTCTTATAGTTTTTGCTAATTACCGGGGTTGTGGGTTTACGTAATTAGTAGCTACATAACCATGAAGCATGATTACTCTTTGTTTTTAGTGTAACTGTTCAAATGTATGAAACATGAGATTTAATTAAAAATCACAAGCCCATACTAAACTTTGTTAAACATGTGCCCCCGTGTAGATCAAATCTACAAGCCAAATCTTTGGTCAAAATCTATCGTTCTTGACTAACATAGAACCCAAAGAAACGAAGCATAGCTTTGGTCAAACAATCAATATACACAGGAGCGACATAAAAGGACCGCTGAGTGCTAGACCTTTGTAGCAGAATTCCACTATGGCATCAAGATCATAATTTTGCATTTAGAAGGGAACCAAGAAGAACATCAAGCAATAGATCTCATATAATTACCTACACATCACCATATGATACACCCGCATATCTCATATGTTCTAAATCGTACCTGCAACTAATTGTATCGCTCATGATGCCACTGTAGGGGGATATGCTATGTGAAAAAAAACTAATCTCACCCAGGAGCACATGAAGGTGTAGATTACAATCAACTCACTAACAAGAACATAAGGAAAGTAGAGTAGATGTTTGTGAAGATTTGCAAATTCCTGCAGATAGGTTAAACCTCTCATCCATGATAATTTCACCTAGAAGATCCGTTGATCTAGTCCCAAAGTTGTTGGTACCTCGCTTACCGGTCTAGAAGTACGTCAGTACTCCTGGTAACCAGCACGAGACAACCAAGCCTAACGACGTCCCCGTATAGATTAAACTAGAGGGGAGAGTGCAATGGGGCATGCGGGCAACAGGGGGCTCCGAGGGTTTTAGTGTCTTCTAGGATTTGCCCCCTCTCGCATATGTATAGTTGGCGGCCAAATGGTGTAACTTGGGAAGGGGGCCTCCCCCAAGTCGGCCGAAGCCAGAAGGAGGAGCCCTCCTAGGACTGCACTAACAACTCTGGAAGCCGGGATGTTTCTGAAAACGCCGGAAGAGGTGGCGTTGAGTCTTGTCCTCCAAGGCAGCCTCACGGTGCACCGACCTAGGGCATTGTGGGCCTTGCCACTTGGACCAACCAAGGCCCTTCCTGAGCACTTCCGGGGCACTCCTAGAACCTCCTGAAAAACTTTTGGGATAATCTGAAACACTTCGAGTGCCTATTCTCCCATTCTTTATTAATCTCTGACAAACCTTGGTCGTTAAACATGTGACCCTACAGTTCGTAAATATATGGACATGACCCGAAACACCTTTCGATCAATAATTAACTATGGGATCTGGACACACTTGACAATTCCGACGCATTCACAAAGATCTTTATCGAGTGAACCTTTTTTTATCGCATACAATTCCCCTTGCCCCATATTACATTACAAAACTCAGGGCTAGTCGGTATTCCCGTGATCAACCCTTTGAACACTGCTTGTTTTCATAGTACGGTATCACTGTTATCACAATCACTGTGTCTGCCATATGATGATAGATACCGTAATACCAAGTAAGCTCAAAGTGTATCTCTCCGTCGCCGGAGGGGCAAATCTATGTCTTCAAATATCAAGCACCGTGACAGAGTTTTTTGGTATACCCGCAAGTTACATTTATGATCACCTAATTATGGTGTGATGTTTGAAAAGACATAAGTAACCATTCAATATGCAGTATACGACATTCTCATGTTCTATGGATGCGAGTAAATGTTAACACTTTATATAAAAATACCGAAAACAATTTGGACGATGTTATCTTGCTATATTTAATAAGTGAGTCTATCCAACACCATTGTTCTCATTATTATTGGCATAGTTAACACATTGACAATGCCCATGATCAGGAAAACATGATCATCAACAATACAAGCTTGTCCAAGAGGCTAGAATAGCCTTCTTCATGGAGTTTATGTTTTCACAAATGCAGCTATGTTTTCCTATGAATCTTATGCTCAAGAACCATTGCAATTATAGCACAGGAATATAAACTTCACTATGAACATGTAAATAGAAAAAAAAATGTTTCATTATTGCTTGTGGGATATATTTCCAACAAGAAAAAATTGTTCTAGAAAAACTAGCTGACATTTACAAATATTTATGTGTTTCATAAGAATGTTTGTGACAATTTACAAAAAAGAATACAATGTAAAAGATGTTGTTTGTATAATTCAAAAACAATGTTTCATAACATTCAAAAAATATATTTGTGGCATTTAGGAAAACACGCGTTTCAAAAATATGTTGGCGACCATTTTAAATATTGTGTATACAATGTGAAAAAATCCAGTAGTTCAAAAATATATTTTGGGCAAACTAAAAAAGTTAAACACTTGATTGAGAAATGTTTAACATGTATTCGGAAAAGGTAGAAACATGTATTCGAAAAAGTGTACATCATGCATTTAAAGAAAAAATTTCATGCAAGATGCAGTTACAATGCACATGAGTCTAGATGAGGTGTTAAACGCATTATAAGAGTTTATAGCAATTAAAATCCTAATGAAGGTGTTTAACTTGTTGTAGCTAAATCTCCATTCGTTTAATTATTATTTTGTTTTCCTTCAGAAATTATTATTTATCAACAATACAAGCTCGTTCAAGAGGCTAGAATAGCCTTCTTCATGGAGTTTATGTTTTCACAAATGCAACTAAGTTTTCCTCTGAATCTTATGCTCAAGAACCATTGCAATTATAGCACAGGAATATAAACTTCACTATGAACATGTGAATAGAAAAAAAATGCTTCATTATTGCTTGTAGGATATATTTCCAACAAGAAAAAATTGTTCTAGAAAAACTAGTTGACATTTAAAAAATTTCATGTGTTTCATAATAATGTTTGTGACAATTTACAAAAGAGAATACAATGTAAAAATGTTGTTTGTATAATTCAAAAACAATGTTTCATAACATTCAAAAAATATAGTTGTGGCATTTTGGAAAACGCGCGTTTCAAAAATATGTTGGCGACCGTTTTAAATATTGTGTATACAATGTGAAAAAAACGAGTAGTTTAAAAATATATTTTGGGCGAACTAAAAAAGTTAAACACTTGATTGAGAAATGTTTAACATGCATTCAGAAAAAGTAGAAACATGTATTTGAAAAAGTGTACATCATGCATTTAAAGAAAAAATGTCATGCAAGATGCAGTTACAATGCACAGGAGTTTAGATGAGGTGTTAAACGCATTATAAGAGTTTATAGCAGTTAAAATCCTAATGAATAGGTGTTTAACTTGTTGTAGCTAAATCTCCATTCATTTAATTATTATTTTGTTTTCTTTCAAAAAATATTATTTAGCAAGTAAACTCTTCGCATTGTTTGCTTCCTTGTAGTAGGATTTTTGCGTACATAAATACACGTGCGTGCCGTACTGCTAAAAGCGTTAACTGCTTCTGTTGGATGCAGCCGGCCAGCCTGCAGGCTGCGTGCAGCGCTGCCTGCCGCTCATCACATTAACGCCCCATCAATCAATTATATTCATGTTCGCAGTTGAGAGTTCAGAGTAGTACGAACGAGAAGTAATTCTTGGGGACGCGCGAGAATTTAGCAAAGTGCTCCAGTCCCCGGTGCCCGTCTACTCCAAAGCAGTGGATTGGGCTCCGTCGTCTCCATGCACGTACGTACGGCCGAGATTGATTCCATCCCATTCGATCCGATCCTTCGACGGGCCGGGCAGACATTTGAATAACTGAAATTCGTATCCGGCAATGATGACCAACTGGATAAGGATGGGGAGTGTAGCTCGACCGGACACTCGACCGGCCTCGTGAGCCACTGGATCGCTCAGGTGCGTCTACGTGCAGTGGTTCTTCCTCCGTCGTTCTCGCTCGCTTGTCGCCGCCGGCCGGCATCTCCTCCGCGACATGGGAGCAGCCCGGCGGGCCACATTGCGGTTGCCAGATGCCAGTGACACGTACACGAGGTACTGGCCTTCCGGACGGGACCTGTGGCACTGCGCGCGAATGCATGCATGCACATGCATGCCGTATTTTACTACTAGTACTAGTGCATGCCAACGCCATGCATCTACCCGCACCGACACACGCCCACTGCGTCGATCGGTCCGCTGTGCTCCTACAGACAAATTACGTACAGCAGGTTGTACATGAGTCTGACCGGCTTGGCCCATTTACTTACATTCATTCACCTTGCTGTACACCCGTCGCTCGACCGCGCGCATCTTTGGTGACGTGTACGCAGCCGTGTGTGGGCCCCACGTACAGCAACGTGACATGCATGAGCAAGGGGGCACACACAGATGAACTCCACCACCTCTTTCACCATCTTCTTCCACCGTTTGAGGCGAGGGGCGGAGCCGCGGAGGCGGTGCTGATATAACCTACATACAAACTGTTCCCACGTTTGCTAATTGACAGAGAAAAAAGCCAACCGCTTCACTCAGTTCCTGGAGACGAAGATGAGGCGTCGCCAATAAAAAGACAGGGACGACATGGCTGGCCGTGTATCTCGGGTGAGGCTGAGTAAGAATTGAACCAGTGATAGAGTCACCATGGCCAGTCGCGACTTTGCCAGCTAGGGCCTCGCCAGGACCTCGACATAGACGATGATGATGCGATCTCTCCGCGGAGGAGAGATGGAGGCACATGACCGGAAGGAAGAAGGGAGAAGGCTAAAGGAGGAGTATGAAGAATGGCCCTTGAATTTTTATCCAACTGTCCAGATAAATTCAATAAGATCTCAAAATAATTGACCCTGATAAATGCCACACGTGTAGCATAAACACATGGCAATTCTGAACCTTGTTTTTGATGACAAGTTTACTGACGTGAGGATGGCAAATTTTAGTTGTCAAGCATGACAAGTTCTTTTCTGATGACACATTCAAAAGAGTGGTTTTCTTTTTTCTTTTCGGATGGCAATTTTAGTTGTACAAAACATCAGGTCCGGAGTGCTTCGTGACACATGTGCGACACTTATCATTTAAAAAAAATCTCAGCCGAGGGGAGATAATAGTTTCAAAAAAAGTTGTCTCAGATGTTCCTGGCTCGGCCAATGCATTGGAGCCGCCCATCCCATATAACCGGCGAGCGCGATGCATGTGAGCAGGTACGTCGCAGATAGCGTTGTTGTCGGCATGGGAGGCCGGCCAGGTCGAAAAGGAAGCTAGGAACATAACCAGGAATGGAAGGGCAGGCACATGCATGCATGGCGCTCCTCGAAAGCTCACGAGCAAGTGCAGCCACGTCGTTTGCATGAACGGCCAGCTAGCTAGCTAGGCCGGTACTCCGTCCGTCGTCGTTGGTCGCCCCTCTCTCTCTCTCTCTCTCTCTCTCTCTCTCTCTCTCTCTCTCTCTCTCTGTCTCTCTCTCTCTACATGCATCGCTTGGAAGGAGACGAAGGCTAGAGATAGAAGCAAAAGGTAGAGGCGCATTTAGCTCAGAACAGAAGGCCAACAAGCATGCATGTGCATGCATTCAGCCACGTCCATCACGAGTCTAAGTTCATTTTCTGTCTGCGTAGACTTTATTGCCTGGCTCCATTTTCAAGTTCAAAAGAACACGAACAAAGCTAGTAGTAGCGAGAATCGGAATACACACGGACAAGCACATGCATGTCGTCGTGTACGCGCATGCGTCCACGCAGCCAAGTAGTACTACGTACAGTCGCTGTCTTTCCTGACAAAAAATACTATAATACTCCACTATTTAGTGACAAAAGCGTATATGTGTGCATGCATGCATGCATGCACGTACATGGACTCGAATGCATGGCGTAGACAAGGGCACGTACGGCGAGTAACACCTTTGTATTTTGAATTGTTCGCGCCTGCTTCGGTGGCTCTCTTATGATTGATGAGTGGATTGCTGGTGGGCCGGCGGCGCACGTACAGCCCGTGAGTGCGATGTCGCCCGGAGTTATCATCATGTGCACTCTACGTACTCACACGCCGGCCGCACTCTACCTGGCTAGCCAGCAGCTACCCCTCTCCAAGCACACCTTCATTTTCCTACCTTCCCGGTCGCCACTTCATCACTGATGACAGTGTAACCGGATGCCAATTATCAACCTGTCCGGACTTGTGCTACTTTAATGGCATTTTCATGTTTTCTGTCACAAGCCACTCCTTTCTACGCTGCTCATCGTTTACGTCGTCCTGCCTCCAACCTCATCCCCATCCTCTTATCTTTCTACTACAGTGACCACAAGTCGTCGGATTCGCCTCCTCAAAATGGTTGTGCGTATCTCAATGATGGAGAGCCTGAGGGTTTAACCACCTTCTCAAAATAAGAGGAAAAACGAGGAGTCGGATTCACCTCCACCGGATTAAGTAGTGCCATCTTATGGTCAACTAGTTTCTTTCATCGAGAAAAGCATTATACTCAACTTAAAGTACAAGAGCATCAAGCATAACAAGCACAAGACAACAACAGAAAAGAAAAATGAAAGACGACTTTAAGTCATCGAAAAGCCCACATCCACGATTAGATGCCAAACCTAAAACAGATACAACATCTGGAGGTACAAGAAAGCTAGTACCATGCCCTGGCCTTCGCTGTGAGGTCCGCATGTCGTAACACAATCCTTCTCCAAACCTAATGGGAGTACTACCCATTCGATGTGGCTCCAACTATCACCGAACCATGGGTCGATGCTCATCTCAGAACCAAGACTAGCGTTAATACTGGCTTGGCAAAGGGGCTCAATAACCGCACAAAATGAGACTCGATTCTCGCCAATCATGTCGCACCATTGCATCCTGAAAAGGTGATCCCAAACCCCTCCCGTCCAGGCTCAACGGTGCCAAACCGAATGCGGCACGTCAATAGGGCGCACACAGCAGAAAAGGAGAACTCAAACAAGAAGAAAGCAGTGGCTCGGCACGCCACAACACCCCGCTGATAGCCAGCAAGTAAAAAAAACATCATGTAATAGCTGGGGTAAATTATAGATGCATCCGATCGATATACCCTGGGGTCTCACTACCCGTAAATAAATTAAGTGATGGGCCAAAGGATCCGCCAAAATGGTACGGCATGTGCGGATGCATCCACTGGTGGCATGCATTTCAATTTTCAAACCACGCACCCCGATTCAAATCCCCAACGTATACCTGACACAAACAAATCTACTACTACTACTATCCCCGGCTACACGGACGGACGGATCTGATCTACCCACATTGATTAATCTGCCGCCAGCACAGTCGCTAGTACTCCTACTAGTTCCAATAACTAATCACCCACACTGTACGCACTCTTTTGTTCTTCATTTTCTTTTCGGTTGGATGCGAGCAAAACAATAATGGGGTGAAAAAGATGGTAAAAAAAAGTTCCGTGCTACATTTGTTACTGTGGAGTGTGGAGGAAGGGATAGGGAAGAAGATGAGCGACTCCAGTGGTGGTCACGGCGGCAGCATGCAGCCACCGCTGTGGTCTGGCTGCATCATGTCAGGAAGATTCGGAGTGTGCATCAATTTCGGCGCGGCCAATGAGGGCTCAAAACGTCACCGTGATTCCCTATCCGCTGGTAATTACCTCGATAACGCGGATTACCACCATTTAATTACCGCAGTAGTTATTATACCGGCTGCCGAGACCGACTGGCGTGCATATGGCATATGCCCGCATCGCATCGACATGGGGATTAATTACCCCGCATTAACTATGGAAGGAGTACTACTACTACACTGCCGGAGGATTTGACCTTTTAAATGGGGATTAAACCTTTGGCAATTAAAGCAAGTACAATAAAGCTGAGTCAGCTCACAGTGGGGAGTAATATAGATAGTAACATCACATATATCTAGATAAAATAGATGGCGTGGCAGCAATAAATAAATAAAGAGAGGCATGTGATAACATAACTAGTTACTACTAGTATGAGTAACATCACACATATCAAGCCAAGATGAGTCTATAGGCCAATAAATAAAGTGTTGCATGTTATCACACATATGTTACTCCCCACTATAGAGGTAGTAGTAACATGCCTCATGTTACTATTTTATATTACTACCCATTGTGGCTAGTCTAAGAAATATACTAGTACTCCCTCCGTTCTAAAATAGATGACTCAACTTTGTACTAACTTCAGTACTCCAAAGTTGAGTCATCTATTTTGGAACGGACTACAAAGTTGAGTCATCTATTTTAGAACGTAGGGGTGTATTTTTACTTAGTTGGAGGAAAGAAAAAAAAAGGAGAGAGAAGGTAAGCGGGCTCTTGGTGAAGAGCCAGCTCTAGCACGTGCTGCTAGGCACTTTGTGAGAATGAAAAGTGAGCTATATAATAAAAAACCAGTATTCTCTTCTAATCAACTATTGTACATACTCCCTCCTTTCATGTATATTGGGCCTGATGCGTTTTTCGAGACTAAGTTTGACTACATGTTAGAGCAATAATATATGACATACAAGTTACACAAAGCACATCATCAAATTCGTACATGGAATGAGCTTCTAATGATATAATTTTCACATTATACATCTCATATATTAATAATCTTATCAATAGTCAAAGGCAACCTCGAAAAATGTATTAGGCCCTATATATATATATATATATATATATATATATATATATATATATATATATATATATATATATATATATATATATATATATATATATGAAAGGAGGGAGTATTGGATATGAGATGAGTTACAGATGACATGACAATGGATTATAGCCAGCAGTTGGCTATACTATTAACCACGCTATTAGAGAGATGCATGCATGGGCGACAAGGTGTAGTTGCATGTGCATGTGAGCACCATTCCGTTTGGCTTGCCTTTTGGTGGTTTCATCGTCCGGGCGTCCGTCGTGCCGTCGTCCTCCTACTCAGAAATGCAAAGTGCTTTCAAGAAAGAAAGAGAAAGGAGATGCAAATGCAAATACATGCGCCACGTACGTACATTGTATGTGTAGGGTAGATGATTCCCTGCTTTCCTGAGTCCCGAAGCGAGCCTTCTGGGGTTGTCCGAAAGAGTTCGGGTAAAGAAACAAACTTGGACTCTCATCATAACCCTTTCCTTCTCTCTTGCTGCATGCCTGCCCAACTTTTGGCACTCGTACTGGTAGGAGTAGTAATTTTCATTCACATGCATGCTAGCCTACTTCTCTTTTTAATTGTATATACTTCCTCCGTTCACAAATATAAAAGGTCATACTAATTTTTTTTGAATTGAATGTATGTAGACATGTTTAATGTGTTTGTTTACTCATTACCGTCCATATGTAATTTATATTGAAATATTTAAAACATCTTATATTTGTAAATGGATTAGGGGGTAGAAGTTAACCAAAGGTCACACATGCAAGCACCTGCCGGGATAACCTAGGCCCATGTTTGGTTCATAAGTTCTAGGACTTTTTTTAGTCCCGACTTATAAGTCTCAAGTCCGTAAACAGTAGTAGAAAACAGGGATATGGTCCAGGCCGGCTCAGCCCATTAGTCCCGGTTCAGTCTAGAACCGGGACCAATGTGGGCATTGGTCCCGGTTCGTGAGCCCAGGGGGCCGGCCGGGCCACGTGGGCCATTGGTCCCGGTTCGTCTGGACCTTTTAGTCTCGGTTGGTGGGACGAACCGGGACCAATGGGCCTCGCTCCTGGCCCACCACCATTGGTCCCGGTTGGTGGCTTGAATCGGGACCAAAGGCTTCTCTTTAGTCCCGGTTCTTGTCATCAGCCGGGACCAATGAGGTGCCTATATATACCCCCTCGCGCAAGAGCAGAGCACAGTGCTCTGTTTTTTCTGGCCGAGGGGGAGAGGGCTTTGTGGTGCTCTAGCTCACCTCCTATGCACATGAGGTGTTCGATGGAATGCCCGAGTCACACTACTTAAGCTTTCTCCTCTCGAAGCTCGACCTCCAAGCTCCATTTTCCTCAAGATTTGTCTAGATTTAGTGGTCCGTCACGCCCCTTCCCCGTCTTCACCGCCGTCGATCACCCGCGCCGATCTCATCACCGACACCACCGTGGTGAGCCTCCTGTTCTTATCTTCTTTCTGAAAGGAAAAATGTTCTTACTTGTATGTTTAGATAGATACTTGTATCATTTTCTTACATTTTTATTGCATCTTATATAGTGCAATGGTTTTGGTATCCGCCCCCGTCGGCCCTCGTCCTGTCTATGATTCGGATTTGGTATGTATATTATCTTTATAACTATTGGTTCATTTATTGTTAATGAAAATTATGCCGACCAACGTGACATAGATTTTATTTATCTAGGATGTATGTGAATCGGAAATGCCAACCGACCCTATTGTCGAGAGGTTAAATTTAGTTGAAGAAGAAAACAATTTGTTGAAGGAAAAAATAAAAAAAAATTGAGGAGGAGAAGATGATATTGGAGTTGCATGTTGCGGATGTCGTCGATGATCACAAGATCAAGATGGATGCAATGCGCTTGAAGATTAGAAAGATTAGAAAATATGCCATTCATACCGAGGCTTCGTATCATTATGCCGTTGGATCAATTGTTACCTTGGTTGCGATTATGATCGCATTTGTTTTCGCATTGAAGTGTTTTACATAGTTTCAATGTATTGTTTAATTAATTAGATGCTCTGGAGAGCTATATGTTATTAGATGAGAACTATGTATGCACTTTGGTTTTAATGTGATGATGAACTTCTATTAATTTGGACACTTAATTATATATAATGCACACAGATGAACCGGCAATGGATGTACGGTGACAGACACACCCGCGAGTACATTAAGGGCGTGCATGAGTTTCTCGATGCGGCTGAGGCAAACAAGCAGAATGGTTTTATGTGTTGTCCATGCACTAAATGTGGGAATACGAGGTCTTACTCTAACCGGAAAATCCTTCACTCCCACCTGCTTTACAAGGGTTTCATGCCACACTATAATGTTTGGACGAGGCACGGAGAAATAGGGGTTATGATGGAAGACGGCGAAGAAGAAGAGTACGATGACAACTATGTGCCCTCTGAATACGGTGATGCTGCAACGGGGGGAGCTGGTGAAGATCAAGAGGAACAAGACGATGTGCCCAATGATGCTGCCACGGGTGAAGCTGCTGAAGATCAAGAGGAACCAAACGATGTGCCCGATGATGATGATCTCCGCCGGGTCATTGTCGATGCAAGGACGCCATGCATTAGTCAAAAGGAGAAGCTAAAGTTCGATCGCATGTTAGAGGATCACAAAAAAGGGTTATACCCCTATTGCGAAGATGGCAACACAAAGCTCGGTACCGTACTGTAATTGCTGCAATGGAAGGCAGAGAATGCTGTGGCTGACAAAGGATTTGAGAAGCTACTGAAAATATTGAAGAAGAAGCTTCCAAAGGATAACGAATTGCCCGACAGTACATACGCAGCAAAGAAGGTCGTATGCCTTCTAGGATTGGAGGTGGAGAAGATACATGCATGCCCTAATGACTGCATCCTCTACCGCGGTGCATACAAGGATCTGAACGCATGACCGGTATGCGGTGCATTGCGGTATAAGATCAGACGAGATGACCCTGGTGATGTTGACGGCGAGCCCCTCAGGAAGAGGGTTCCTGCGAAGGTGATGTGGTATGCTCCTATAATACCAAGGTTGAAACGTCTGTTCAGAAACGAAGAGCATGCCAAGTTGATGCGATGGCACAGTGAGAACCGAAAGAAAGATGGGAAGTTGAGAGCACCCGCTGACGGGTCGCAGTGGAGAAAAATCGAGAGAAAGTACTGGGATGAGTTTGCAAAGGACCCAAGGAATGTATGGTTTGCTTTAAGCGCGGATGGCATTAATCCTTTCGGGGAGCAGAGCAGCAATCACAGCACCTGGCCCGTGACTCTATGTATGTATTGAAGAAAATGGGCCCTAGAGGCAATAATAAAGTTATTATTTATTTCCTTATATCATGATAAATGTTTATTATTCATGCTAGAATTGTATTAACTGGAAACATAATACATGTGTGAATACATAGACAAACAGAGTGTCACTAGTATGCCTCTACTTGACTAGCTCGTTAATCAAAGATGGTTATGTTTCCTAACCATGGACAAAGAGTTGTTATTTGATTAACGGGGTCACATCATTAGTTGAATGATCTGATTGACATGACCCATTCCATTAGCTTAGCACCCGATCGTTTAGTATGTTGCTATTGCTTTCTTCATGACTTATACATGTTCCTATAACTATGAGATTATGCAACTCCCGTTTGCCGGAGGAACACTTTGGGTACTACCAAACGTCACAACGTAACTGGGTGATTATAAAGGAGTACTACAGGTGTCTCCAATGGTAGATGTTGGGTTGGCGTATTTCGAGATTAGGGTTTGTCACTCCGATTGTCGGAGAGGTATCTCTGGGCCCTCTCGGTAATACACATCACATAAGCCTTGCAAGCATTATAACTAAGATGTTAGTTGTGAGATGATGTATTACGGAACGAGTAAAGAGACTTGCCGGTAACGAGATTGAACTAGGTATTGGATACCGACGATCGAATCTCAGGCAAGTAACATACCGATGACAAAGGGAACAACATATGTTGTTATGCGGTCTGACCGATAAAGATCTTCGTAGAATATGTAGGAGCCAATATGGGCATCCAGGTCCCGCTATTGGTTATTGACCGGAGACGTGTCTCGGTCATGTCTACATTGTTCTCGAACCGTAGGGTCCGCACGCTTAAGGTTTCGATGACAGTTATTATGAGTTTATGCATTTTGATGTACCGAAGGTTGTTCGGAGTCCCGCATGAGATCACGGACATGACGAGGAGTCTCGAAATGGTCGAGACGTAAAGATTGATATATTGGAAGCCTATGTTTGGACATCGGAAGTGTTCCGGGTGAAATCGGGATTTTACCGGATTACCGGGAGGGTTACCGGAACCCCCCGGGAGCCAAATGGGCCAACATGGGCCTTAGTGGAAAGGTGAGAGGGCAGCCCACATAGGGCTGCGCCTCCCCCCTCTCCCTAGTCCTATTAGGACTAGGAGAGGGGCCGGCCACCTCTCTCTCTCTCTCCCCTTTAAAGGATTCCTAGTTGGACTAGGATTGGAGGGGGAGTCCTACTCCCGGTAGGAGTAGGACTCCTCCTGCGCCTCCCCCTCTTTGGCCGGCCAGCCCCCCTCCCTCCAACCTTTATATACGGGGGCAGGGGACACCCCAAGACACACAAGTTGATCCTTGAGATCGTTCCTTAGCCGTGTGCGGTGCCCCCTGCCACCAAATTCCACCTCGATCATACCGTTGTAGTGCTTAGGCGAAGCCCTGCGTCGGTAGTACATCAAGATCGTCACCACGCCGTTGTGCTGACGGAACTCTTCCTCGACGCTTTGCTGGATCGGAGCCCGAGGATCGTCATCGAGCTGAACGTGTGCTAAGAACTCGGAGGTGCCGGAGTAACGGTGCTTGGATCGGTCGGATCGGGAAGAAGACGTACGACTACTTCCTCTACGTTGTGTGATCGCTTCCGCAGTCGGTCTGCGTTGGTACGTAGACAACACTCTCCCCTCTCGTTGCTGTGCATCACCATGATCTTGCGTGTGCGTAGGAAAATTTTCGAAATTACTACGTTCCCCAACATGTATAACCTTCCTCCTTGGATGTGCATGAAGCGGAAGTTCATTATGATGCCAATTCTCATCCAAGGCCCTAAGCAACCCGGCAACGAAATCGATGTGTACCTAAGGCCATTAGTTGAAGAACTTTTACAGCTGTGGTATGGAAACGGTGTACGTACATGGGATGAGCACAGACAGGAGGAATTTAACCTTAAGGCGTTGCTGTTCGTGACCATCAACGATTGGCCGCTCTCAGTAACCTTTCAGGACAGACAAACAAAGGATACCACGCATGCACGCACTGTTTAGATGACACTGAAAGTATATACCTGGACAAATGCAGGAAGAATGTGTACCTGGGCCATCGTCGATTTCTTCCGACCAACCATCAATGTCGAAAGAAAGGCAAGCAATTCAAAGGCGAGGCAGATCACCGGAAGAAGCCCGCCATGCGCACCGGTGATCACGTGCTTGCTATGGTCAATGATTTACACTGCGCAATCTTTGGAAAGGGTCCCAGTGGACTAGCTGTTCCGAATGACGCTGAGGGACACGCACCCATGTGGAAGAAGAAATCTATATTTTGGGACCTACCCTACTGGAAAGACCTAGAGGTCCGCTCCTCAATCGACGTGATGCACGTGACGAAGAACCTTTGCGTGAACCTGCTAGGCTTCTTGGGCGTGTATGGGAAGACAAAAGATACACCTGAGGCACGGGAGGACCTGTAACGTTTGCACGAAAAAGACGGCATGCCTCCGAAGCAGTATAAAGGTCGTGCCAGCTACGCTCTTACGAAAGAAGAGAAAGAAAATCTTCTTTGAATGCCTGCTCAGTATGAAGGTCACGACTGGCTTCTCGTCGAATATAAAGGGAATAATAAATATGCCAGAGAAAAAGTTTCAGAACCTAAAGTCTCATGACTGCCATGTGATTATGACGCAACTTCTTCCGGTTGCATTGAGGGGGCTTCTACCGGAAAACGTCCGATTAGCCATTGTGAAGCTATGTGCATTCCTCAATGCAATCTCTCAGAAGGTGATCGATCCAGAAATCGTACCAAGGCTAAGGAGTGATGTGGCGCAATGTCTTGTCAGTTTCGAGCTGGTGTTCCCACCATCCTTCTTCAATATCATGACGCACGTCCTAGTTCATCTAGTCGACGAGATTGTCATCCTGGGGCCTGTATTTCTAAACAATATGTCCGTAACCGCGCTAGGCCAGAAGGAAGCATCTCCATGGGCCATCAAACAAAGGATGTTATCGGGTTTTGTGTTGACTTCATTCCTGGCCTTAACAAGATAGGTCTTCCTAAATCGCGGTATGAGGGGAGACTGACTGGAAAAGACACTCTTGGAAGAGACTCAATAATATGCAGGGACGGATATTCTTGGTCTCAATCACACTGCACTGTTCTACAAAACTCTACCTTGGTGACCCCGTATGTCGATGAACACACAAGAACAGTCTGCGCTCCAAACACCCGTAGCAATGCGATGACTGGATTACATGTGAACACATCAGGACTTTCAGCAGTTGGTTGGAAACACGTCTCAGAGGTGACAACACTGTTTGTGATGAGTTGTACTTGTTGTCCAGGGGACCATCTTTGACTGTATTGACTTACAAAGGATACGAGATAAATGGGAATACATTTTACACGATCGCCCAAGATCAAAAGAGCACCAACCAAAACAGCGGTGTCCGCTTTGACGCAACAACCGAGAGCGGAAAGTACACATATTATGGTTACATAGTGGACATATGGTCACAATATTATGTTATGATCAACTAAAATAAAACTATAATATTCTTCAATAGTAAAAAGAATATAATTTTTGTGACCTAAAATCAAACTATAAGTATTTAATTGTAAGTATAAATAAAAAATAAATAGCAAAGAAGAAAAAAATCTATTTTTATAGTAA
Source organism: Triticum monococcum (assembly GCA_034509565.1). NCBI lineage: Eukaryota > Viridiplantae > Streptophyta > Magnoliopsida > Poales > Poaceae > Triticum > Triticum monococcum. The sequence continues at coordinate 16,682,580 of CM067842.1, forward strand.
AGTTATTCATAAACTAGTGATTCACACAAATTTTATAAAATTCAAATTTAAACTATTCAAAATTTTAAAACTAATGGCACTAACAGAAAGTTTATAATTTTTGTGACCTAAAATCAAAAAAAATCACTAAAAAACTATAAGTATTTAGTTGTAAGTATAAATAAAAAATAAGTAGAAAAAAAATTTATTTTTATAGTAAAGTTATTCATAAACTAGTGATTCACACAAATTTTTAAAAATTACATTTAAACTATTCAAAATTTTAAAACTAATGGCACTAACGGAAAGTTTATAATTTTTGTGACCTAAAATCAAAAAGAAATCACTAAAAAACTATAAGTATTTAGTTGCAAGTATAAATAAAAAATAAATAGAAAAAAATTCTATTTTTATAGTAAAGTTATTCATAAACTAGTGATTCACACAAATTTTAAAAAAAATCAAATTTAAACTATTCAAAATTTAAAACTAATGGCACTAACAGAAAGTTGATAATTTTTGTGACCTAAAAGCAAAAAGAAATCACTAAAAAACTGTAAGTATTTAGTTTTAAGTAGAAATAAAAAAAATAAAAAACCAAAAAAATGTAGAAATAAAAAAGAAAAAACCAAAAAAAATGCCTCCTACTGGGCCTCCACGGTCTGAATACGACTAGAAACCCTACATGGGCCAGGATTCTGGCCCGCGGAAGGCCTAATAGGCCCACAGGCAGTAGCAAGTTTAGGCCCGAAAGCCTGTATTAGAGAGGAGCTCGAATGGGGAGGCACACCAGCGCTTATAAACCAGTGCCGGCGCCCTTCAGCTAGCGGTGTGGGACTAAACTTTTGGGCGCGGGGCAGCACAAGGCCATTGGTCCCGGTTGATGCCACCAACCGGGACTAAAGGGGGCATTGATCACGGTTCGTGGCACCAACCATGACCAATTCCCCCCTTTAGTCCCGGTTGGTGCCACCAACCGAGACCAAAGGCCGCCGCTTCCCGCCCTTTGGGCTGCTGAAAAGAGGCCTTTGGTCGCGGTTGGTGGCACCAACCGGGACTAATGCCCGCCTTTAGTCCCGGTTGCTGCCACAAACCGGGACTAAAGGCTCTGCTATATAAGCCCACACTTTGGAAATTTTCGCCAACTGTTCCATTCCCCATCGCCGACGCCGCCAGGCTGCTCGTCCTCCTCATCGCCGTCGCCGCGCCCTGCCCCGTCGCCGTCGCTGCGCCCTGCCCCATCGCCGTCGCCGCGCCCTGTCGCTGTCGTCGTCGTCGCGCCCTCCTGCCCGTCGCCGGCCGCCCTGCCCCGAGCTCGCTGCCGTCCGCCCTGCCCCGAGCCCCGCCTCCTCGTCCCTGTCGCCGGCCGCCCTGCCCCGAGCTCGCTGCCGTCCGCCCTGCCCCGAGCCCCGCCTCCTCGTCCCCGTCGCCGTGTGCCGTCCCGAGCCCGCGGCCGTCCCCGTCGCCGTGTGCCACCCCGAGCCCATCGTCCCCGTCACCACGTGCCGCCCCGCGCACGCCGTCCCCGTCGCCGGCATCCCCGAGCCCGCCGTCCTCCTTCCCGTCGCTGGCCTTCTCTCCCCGTCGCCGCCCACCCCCGGTGAGCTCCCCCCTTTCCCATCCCCGTCGCCGACGATGCCACCCATTGCCGCCGCTGCTCTCTGTTCATATATGCAAAAGTTACATTTTTAGAAAATCATCTATATATGTTCAGAAAAGTTCTATATGAATGTGGCTATATATATATGTTCAGAAAAGTTCTATATGTATGTGGCTATGTATGTGTATGTGGCTATGTGAATATGCAAAGAAGAGGAGATGAAGAAGATGATATATTTTCTTATTCGTGGGTGTGTCGAGAGGGTCGTCGATAACTTTAGTGAATTTTAGGTTATTTTCATTTTAGGTCATTTTAGGTCGTGGGTGTGTCGAGAGGGCGGCCAAGGGGTCGAGGATCGTCGAACATGAGAGGGGGCATGATAGATGATGGTGGGGAGGGGGGACGTCGGACATTCATGAGAGAGACGGGGAAGAACGGGAAGAAGAGGGAGAAGAAGAGGGGGTCGAGAGGGGGTCTAGGGTCGCTGAGGGGTCGAGGGTCGTCGAACATGAGAGGAGGAAGAGGATAAAAAAAGAAGAGGAATAAGAAAAGAAAAAAGTGGAGAAGAAAGAATAGAGGAGAAGATCTCCTCTATTCTTTCTTCTCCTCTTTTTTTTCTTCTTCTTCCTCTTTTTTTTATCGGGAACGAGGGTCGCCGAGCGGTAGAGGAAGAAGAGGATAAAAAAGAAGAGGAAGAAAAAAAAGAGAGGGGTCGACGGTCGCCTAGGGGTCGAGGGTCGAGAGGGGGTCTAGGGTCGCCGAGAGGGGAGAGGAAGACGAGGAGAAATAAATAAGAAGAATATAAAAGAAGAAAAAGAAGAGGAGAAGAAGAAAGGAATAGAAGAGAAAAGAGAAAATAGAATGATATATTCTATTTTTCTCTTCTTCTCCTCTATTCCTTTCTTCTTCTCCTATTTTTTTTCTTCTTTTTTTTCTTCGACACGTGGGGGGGGGGTCGAGAACGTCGGACATTCATGAGAGAGGCGAGGAAGAAGGGGAAGAAGAGGCAGAAGAAGAGGAGAGCAAGAAGAGGAAGTCTTCTCCTCTATTCTTTCTTCTCTTCTTTTTTCTTCTTCTTCTTCCTCTTTATTTTATCGGGAACGAGGGTCATCGAGGGTCGCCGAGCGGTAGAGGAGAAACCCTAAATAGAAAGTATCGTCGGTGTGAGATACATGTACCGTCGGTGTCGGACACTACATCCACATCCCACAAGTGGCGCGGGCTTCGACGCCCACGTCACTTGTGGGACGTGACGCCCACGTCACTTGTGGGACGTGGATGTAGTGTCCGACACCGACGGCCACATGTATCTCACACCCACGATACTTGCTATTTAGGGTTTCCTCTACCGAAAAGAAGAGGATAAATAAATAAGAAGAAGAAAAAAGAAGAAAAAGAAGAGGAGAAGAAGAAAGGAATAGTGGAGAAGAAGAGAAAATAGAATATATTCTATTTTCTCTTCTTCTCCACTATTCCTTTCTTCTTCTCCTCTTTTTTTTCTTCTTTTTTTCTTTGATCTTATCCTCTAGCTATTCCTTTCTTCTTCTCCTAGTGTCAAAGTATTGAAGAAATCCATGCCTTTATCATTAGCCGGAAGTAACCAGGGCATGTTGGTACGAAGTTCTGCAAAATTGTTCTGGAATGGAGTCCCGGATAGAATAATCCGCCTTTTGGTACGAATTCAGCAAAGGCCTTCCAAATAGCGATATTCGGAAGGCTCTTTCTGAACTTTGTACCAAAAAGCGAATCATCCTATCTGGGACTCCGTTCCAGAACAACTTTGAAGAGCTTCGTACCATCATGCACATGTTACTTTCGCCTAATGATGAAGACATGGTTTTGTTGAATCCTTTGACACTAGGCAACCTCCCGACCCCTCGGCGATCCTCTCGAACATGAGAGGAAGAAGAGGGTCGTCTAGGGGTCGAGGGTTTCAGGGTCGTCGAGGGTTCGAGGGGTCGAGGATCGCCGAGGGGTCGAGGATCGCCGAGGGGTCGAGAGAGGTTTCCTAGTGTCAAAGTATTGAAGAAATCCATGCCTTCATCATTAGCCGGAAGTAACCAGGGCATGTTGGTACGAAGTTCTTTAAAGTTGTTCTGGAATGGAGTCCCGGATAGAATAATCCGCCTTTTGGTATGAATTCAGCAAAGGCCTTCCAAATAGCGATATTCGGAAGGCTCTTTCTGAACTTTGTACCAAAAAGCAAATTATCCTATCTGGGACTCCGTTCCAGAACAACTTTGAAGAGCTTTGTACCATCATGCACATGTTACTTTCGCCTAATGATGAAGACATGGTTTTGTTGAATCCTTTGACACTAGGCAACCTCCCGACCCCTCGGCGATCCTCTCGAACATGAGAGGAAGAAGAGGATAAAAAAAGAAGAGGAAAGAGAAAAAAAAGAGGAGAAGAAAGAATAGAGGAGTTCTTCTCCTCTATTCTTTCTTCTCCTCTTTTTTTCTTCTTCTTCCTCTTTTTTTTATCGGGAACGAGGGTCGTCGAGGGACATAGATGTAGTGTCGTCGTTGTCGATATATACCCCCTCTCGATAGCTTACTATGATTAGGTAGCTAGTTCTACGTTTGGCACTAATATATCCATCTGTCATGTTTGAATAATAATTGCCATGTTGTAAATATTTGTAGAAACTATGGACACCGCCCTAGACGAAGCAACAAAAGAAGCGTTGTTGAGGGAAATAATCGCAGAAGGAAGTGATGCCATCTCGTTGTTTCTCAACGAAACCGATGGTCTAGAAGGAGAGGGTGAACAAGCTGGCTACGGTGACCTAATGCTGGTGCAAGAAGAAGAACATGAGGACGGCTCCGGTGACCCAATGCCGGTGCAAGAAGGAGACCGTGATGACGGCTCCGGTGACCGAACCGAGTCCGGCCAGGTATATATATTAGTTAAGCCTATGCTGACTAGCTGATTGATGCATTAATTGTTTTGGTATGTACACATATTAATTAAGTCTTTGTTCTTTTTTCTAGCCCTCCGGATCGAGCACAACTTCGGTAAAGAGACGAGGCCCGAAGAAAAAGTTGAGCTCGGATGAAAAGTTTGAGATCATAGCAATCGCGCCCGACGGCCAACCTATTGAACCCCTCCGTACAAAGAGCGCATTTGTTGCTCAGTGCGGGGTTCTGGTTAGGGACAAGATCCCGATAAGCATCCAGCAATGATTTAAGTCGGCTACAGAAGACCCTGAGGTGTCTTATGTCAATGATATGCAGAAAAATGATCTTTGGACTGAGCTGAAGTCAAATTTCACCCTACCGCCTGAGGATAATCCAGAGAACCCAGTTAAAGAGAAATTAATCAAGTCTTTTGCTCTGAAGAAGATGGTAGAACTATTCAGGAGGTGGAAGAAAGAGCTGAATAAGTTTGTCGAAAATAGTGAGACACCAGAATTCAAGGGTAGATATGAGAAGATCAGAGATCACTGGCCCGCATTTGTGGCCCACAAGACATCGGAAAAGAGTCAGAAGATGTCGGTGTTGGGGAACGTAGTAATTTCAAAATATTCCTACGCACACGCAAGATCATGGTGATGCATAGCAACGAGGGGAGAGTGTTGTCTACGTACCAACGCAGACCGACTGCGGAAGCGATCACACAACGTAGAGGACGTAGTCGTACGTCTTCTTCCCGATCCGACCGATCCAAGCACCGTTACTCCGGTACCTCCGAGTTCTTAGCACACGTTCAGCTCGATGACGATCCTCGTGCTCCGATCCAGCAAAGCGTCGAGGAAGAGTTCCGTCAGCACGACGGCGTGGTGACAATCTTGATGTACTACCGACGCAGGGCTTCGCCTAAGCACTACAACGGTATGATCGAGGTGGAATTTGGTGGCAGGGGGCACCGCACACGGCTAAGGAACGATCTCAAGGATCAACTTGTGTGTCTAGAGGTGCCCCCTGCCTCCGTATATAAAGGATGAGAGGGGGAGGGCTGGCCGGCCAAGCTTGGAGGCGTAGGAGGAGTCCTACTCCTACCGGGCTGCTTCAGCCGGAGCATGCCTTGACGGCTCCTGCCAGCTATCCCGTGGATGCTATAACGGAGTCTCAAAATTGCCACCTGATGACGCAATGGATGAATTTGAAGGTCAAGGCGGCTGTTGGCTCTGTTTATCCTACTGAACCCGGCGCAACTTTTCACTGCCGGCCGATTCTAGAAGGATATGCTAGGGTGATGGTGGATGAGATAATGGAGGGATTTGAGGACCTCCAGCTTGACCACCCTACCGGTGAAGGGGAGACTCGGTTGGGGTCTGCTCTGAAGACTCCATGCCTATTGCGGAAGGAGCTCATCAACCTTCCGAACTGGACGCCTCCGCCTCCTCCTCCTCCTCCGATGAGTCAGGGCACTCCGCCTCCTCCACCGGCTCCTCCTCCGGCGAGTGACGATCAGGGCCCTCGGCCGGCTCCTTCTCCGGCGCGTGGCAGCACTCCGCCCCCCTCTCCGCCTGCGCCGACGCGCCCGAGCAGCCAGCCTCGTCCTTCTCCGCCTCGTCAGCAAGGGCGGAAGAGACTTGCCGCCGCTCCAGCTGCTCCGGCGCGTCGTAGTCCTTCTCCTCCGCCTCTTAAGCAAGTAAAGAAGACAACCGCTCCGTCTGCTCGTTCGGCGTCTAGCAGTACAACCAGAGGCGGGAGGACATACAGATTTGGTCCTTCTCTGAAGACTCCAGAGAAGTTACCATACGAGAGGACCCAGGAGGAGAACGCTGAGATCACGCGAGAAGAAGTGAGGAAATTCTTTGAAGGGGTGAAAGCAAAGAAACATCCACCTCCGGAGGAGAAGGTAGATCGGGTGAAAGTGAAGCGCACTCTGGCTGCCCTGACAAAAGCACCGAAGTTTGATCCGCTGAAAGGAAACTATGACCGCATTATTGGAAAGGAATTTGCCGAAGCGGAGCGGTCGGGAAGTACTGTCAGTGATCAAAGGCTGAAAGAACGACGAGCTGTGAAACAAATTGCCCAGCTCGGCGAACAAGCGAAGCAATCGTGCCCCCCGCTCAAGGTGCCTAGCCACAACGTTGCTAATGATCCGAGGATGGTGCCCGGTTATAGCAATCTTGCAGATTACCTGCCCGACGAAGTACATTATGAACCCATGGACATGCAGATACAAAGATACGAGTACGGGAAGCCTCTCGTCAAAGATGAAAGATCTCTATCAACGATGATGCGAAGATTGCATGATTGGTACTTGAAAATCTGCAGACTCTGAGGGGAGGAGTACTTTGTATGTGAAAGTTAAAAAGGAGCATGACCTCGTTGGAATTGATCTGTTGCCTGTTCCATTTGAGGAGTTCTATCAGTTTTTCAATCAATTGGCCCTCGATAAAACAACGGTCGCCTGCTACTGTCTATAAGTAGTACTACTTCTGTCATTAAGTTTCTCTATATAGCTTAGCTCTTTCATTGCATGTATTTATAATCATCCTCACTATATTATGCAGATTGAAGATCGTTGAATTGAAGAAAAGACAAGTTGGTGATATTGGGTTCATTAACACATATCTAATAGATGCAACTCAGGTTAAATTTCATGCCGCAGAAACCGAGGCCAGCATGCTACGATCGTTGATAATAAATCAAAACAAAGATATAATACTCTTTCCTTACAACTTCAAGTGGGTGTTACTGTCTTGTGCGTATTCGGTTTCCCTTATATATTAGTCAAGGTTATAGTAATGTAACTGATGAGTTATGCATGCGTGTGCAGTTTCCACTATATTCTCCTACATATTAAGCTTGAGCAGGGACTAGTAACCGTCTTAGACTCAAGACGAAAAGATCCCAAGGACTATGCAGACATGACTCAAATACTCAAGAAGTAAGTTAAATCGATCATTATCCACCATATCGGCAACTTTGTTCATTTCCTGATATATCAAGTAATTGTTTTCTTTGTCCGGCAGGGTTTGGAGAAAATTCACCAGAAAAGCTCCGGGACTGCCGAAGGAGCTGCAATTTAGACACCCGAAAGTAAGTACTAGCTATAGTAGCATTTTAAGCGCATCTACTAGTCATTCAAGCGCTAGCTTCATCAATATCATTTGGCATTCTTGCTTATCAGTTTGATTAATCTCTATTTCTTGTAAAGTGGTTGTGGCAGGAATAAGGGAATGATTTCTGTGGATACTATGTTTGCGAGTCCATCCGCCACACGACCTGTGAGCGGGGCTACACTGACGAACAATATGAAGTACGTAAATAACAACATTTACAATTTTATTTTATTACCATCATTTGTGTTGAGTTTCATTCATTCATTCATTCATATATATATATATATATATATATATATATATATATATATATATATATATATATGTATGTATTGACCCCCTTCTTTAAATTGGATGTTTCGGAAGCGGGATGAACTCCTAGCACCAGCTCGCATGCGAGCAATTCAAGAGGAATTGGCGGCATTCTTTCTTGACCACGTGATCCCTGAAGACGGAGAATTCTATGTTGACCCTGAGTCCGTATGATTATATTTGTAAGAGATAATTATTTATATATGTAGCCGGTAGTGTCAGATAGATATACGAGAACTTGTTGTTCGACCAATCTCTCGGAGAAGGAGAGGTGGTCGATATCAGTTCTCTCTGTATGCATATATGTTCATGACGAACTTCTGTTTCCTTCGTTTGCTTACTAGCTAGCCAGCGTGTCTAGTCCTCTCTATACGTATGTATAGTACGTAGCGTCGACCAAGCACGGACATAAGAGAGGACACTTCTCTCTATTAATTATAGCTAGCTAACACAATATATGAAACACCTAAATTAACCCCCCAAAACGCCCAAACCCCCAAACCCCCAAACCACCTTCAAAAAAAACTGTAACCCCAGCCACAGAAATGCTGAAGCGTGGATGCCTATTGGTCCCGGTTGGTGCCACCAACCGGGACCAAAGTGTCTCCTGCCTGGGCTCTGTGCACTGCCCACGTGGAGGCCCATCAGTCCCGGTTCTGGATTGAACCGGGACTAAAGGTTCGGGGCATTAGTACCGACACTTTAGTCCCGGTTCAGGAACCGGGACTAAAGGCCCTTACGAACCGGGACTATAGGCCCTTTTTCTACCAGTGAAAAAGTCCCTACCTGTTTGGTTCCTGTGACTTATAAGTCTCTATAAGACCATATTACAACTATAAGCCCCTATAAGTCCCTCCTTGAGAGTCTTATTTCATAAGTCCCAAATGCTCACTTTAAGTCCCTATAAGTCCCTCCTGTTTGGTTTAGATGGGACTTATAAAGACTTTTTTAAGTCCCTAAACCAATAAGTTCCTGGAAACAAACACCCTCTAGATTAACCGTCCATGCAAGCATATGTACAACATGCCGCGTAGCAAGAGATTTACTGAATATGTAGAGTTGATAAGTTCATTGAGGTATTTTTTTGGCTACTTAAAAGTAAAGGAAAACTTTGTATTTCACAAAAAAAATTGTGAAATTAGAGCATCTACAACCGGACTCCTCAAACGCTTCACATACGTCTGGACAGATGGTCTGGTCTGTGAATGATCACATAATTGTGACCTAACCATACGCCTCATACATGCTCTATATGTCTGGGATGACCCTCACCTCTCATATCCAGCCCATATCTAGGGGCGGATATGGGGAGGATCGGACGCGCCCGGGAGTATCTGTCACCTCGCATCCGGTCCATGCTGGTCCATCTTGACCGCACATATATTGGTTGCCATTCGTATCATGGACCAAATCCTAGACAATCCAGTCAACTCCACACCACCCCTCTCCACTCTGCCCCAAGCTTCATTCCGGTGATCTCGAGCCTTCTTCGGTATGACTGGCAACGGATCCGACTCCGCGATGTCCCGACCTGTCGACTGGGACCTCATCCCATGTGGCCACGAGGAGGTGATGGCTGTTGGAATGGCTCTCCGCAACTCACGGGAGGAGTCCACACGACCTTGGTCGGACTCGATCCGGCGGGAATCCGTTGCGTCCGTGCAGAGCACTTGGATCCACCAAGCTTGATGGCGGGAGGCGCGTGACCGTTGCCTCGCCACACGGTGTGTCGTCGGTTTGCCACTCCTACATCGCAACACCTTCGGTGGCGTGTCTTCCCCGTGGCGTTGGGCTCCGAGTCGAAGATAAACGGCGGCATGCATCATAGCCCGTCGAGTGTTATGAAGCGGAGTGCTCGCCGTGAAAGGTAAAGGGCACAGTAGCCCTTAGGACCGAGGTCACGAAGGCGGAGTGCTCGCCGTGAAAGGTAAAGGGCACGGTAGTCCTCAGGACCGAGGTCACGAAGGCGGAGTGCTCGCCGTGAAAGGTAAAGGGCACAGTAGCCCTCAGGACCGAGGTCACGAAGGCGGTGTCGCACGTCGCCGCGGAGCCGCTAGCGTGACCGGCACCCTGTGATGTCGAAACTGCGTCGTAGAGGTTCAGGTTCCGACCACGAGGGGTCTATCATGGACCTCACCTCGACCAGCGTCAACGTCCACGCCACAGGCTCCGACGAGTAAGAGTATGGCATGGGAGATGATGGTGCCTCTGTGTCGCATGTGAGCCAGTCTGTGTCCCATGTCCCAGTCTTCCTCGGCGGTGACCGAACCTTCAGTTTGCGGGTTTCACGACCATTGGACATGGGCACGGAAAGAACAAGGACGGGTGCCGGCGAGGATTAGAGTAGGTTTTATGTTGCATGCAATTGTGTAAATTTGAGAATTTCTAATAATAAGGTATCCGTATTGTGAAAAAGAACATTGAAGAGTGATCAGTCACTGTCCGCGGACACACCCGGACGAGTCGGCGGATGTTTAGAGAACAGTTTTGCTAGGTGCGGCGGTAGAAGTGGTGTGAGTGATGCTGATGTGCCGCCACACCGTTACATGTGTCCGCAGGACGGACAAGTTGACAGATCAAGCGGTGTGTTTAAACAAAATGTCCGCGGGGCCCACGGAGCAGGAGACCCATTTTTTGAAAAACAAAGCATAGGCGTGCATGGGGAGTGTGCAATGGCAGCGGGAAGGATCGCCATCAGCCTCACTGCATGCATGCTAACAACTTTCTCCTGTTACACTGCCTTCTCCGGCCAGCAAACAACTCACCCAGCTCGACGTCCATCACCCATCCACCTCACCCCCCATCCCCCAACCCAATGCACCACCAGCACCAGATTCTACCTCTAACACACTTCGAGTTCCTCGCTCGCTCGCTCTCTGCAGCTGCTGCTGTTCTCTGCTCTGAAAACGATTTCACCTCCCACTACCACTCTGAAATCCCGGGCCTCCGGGTTTCCCGGCCTCACTCACTCACTCTCCCTCCTGTACTACTACTACTACTAGCAGCCGGCCAGCAGCATCACTCTCTCCCGTCGCTCGCCTTAACTACCGCCTGACAGGCATCGCCCTCTCCAGCCCCGTCTCAAACTTTCAAACTCCACTCTGTTCCCTCCCACCAGCGGCGCCAAGCAACACCTCGTTGCACTCTCTCCATCGATCAATCAAAGCTAGATCGGGAGGCATGAAGTGGTACTCGCGCAGCCGCTCCGTGCCGGCCACGCCCCGGGGCCTCCCCGCCGACGCCATCGCCGGCAACCCCGGCCCCGGCTGCATGTCCATGGTCCACTACCTCATCTTCGCCCCCGGCGCCGGCTGCGTCGGCCGCCCTCCCTCCTCCTCTCCCAACGACTCCACCGCCGTCGTTTCCAGCTCCCACAAGCTCAGCTCTCCTTCTCCCACCTCCCACCAGAAAGGTAACTAACCACTGCAGCAATTGCAATTGCGAGCAACGGAGTGGCAGACAACTAGGAGTAGCTAGTAGTCCATGGCGAGTGGTTCCATTTGACATATGCGATCGATTTGCAAATGCAGGGCTGGAGGCGCCGAGGAACAGCCTGGAGCTGGACGCCGACCAGCTGCGGGACATCCAGATCGGCGTGCAGGTCGAGCCGGCGTTCGACGCGCTGGCGGTGGCAGGGAGGCGGAGCACCGGCAGCAGGGCCACCGCGCCGCCGTCCGAGGCCGGGACGCCGCGCACGCCCAGCCTCGTCGCGCGCCTCATGGGCATCGACGGCCTCCCCGACGACGCCTGCTCGCCTTCACCGGGCCTCAAGAAGAGCGGTAATCCCAGGACGGCGGCGGCGGCCGTCAAGGAGAAGAAGAAGCGGGTCATCCCGGAGTCCATGAACCGGCAGCCGCTGCGGAGCCTCAGTTGCAACGTCGGCGCCGGAGAGGCCCGGTCGCTCCCGGGCACGCCGCGCGCGTCCGCCTCGTCGGCCAGGACGGCCTCGGCGTGGGACGTGGTGGACCGCCCGCGGCTGTCCCTCCAGGTGTTGAAGGAGAACGTGCTCGACAGGGCGGCGCAGTACATGTCCATGCCGACTTCGCCGACGTCGGCCAAGAAGAAGAAGGATAGGAGGGACGGGGACGCCGTGGGGCACCGGCGGAGGGACGCCAAGGAGCACGCCCGCGAGATCGTCAGGCAGGCCAAGGAGACCGTCACCAACCGCAAGTCCGGCGGCAAGCAGAAGCCGACGACGGCAAGCGCGGGCAGCAACGACAAGGAGAACGCGATTCCGTTTGCGGTGGAGGACAAGAAGATGGTGGTGGTCCAAGCTCCAGCACCGGCAGCTTCCATCGTGACACCGACCGCGCCACCGACGCCGCAGGCGAAAGCACAAGCCGATCAGCAGCAGCCACACGCCCCGAGGCTCCCACCGCCCCCGCCGCCGATGCGCGCGAAGCCAACGCGGCCACCTCCTCCACCACCGCCACCGGATCATCCAATTCCTGCAACGTCGACCAGAGCGGCGCCGCTGTCGGCGCAGGCCGTCCAGTGCAAGCGACCGCCAGACGGGTGCGAGCGCTTCGCGACGCGGGTCAAGAAGCCGCCAGCCGAGACAAAGATTGAAAAGGCGGCACCACCGTCGTCTCCCTCCGCAGTCGCAGGAGCCACCGCGCCGGCGGCGAGCTCGCACGCGCGCGTCGTCGACCAGCACCACCGCCGCAGATTACTTCCTCCCGCCGTGGCGTCCACATCGTCGTCGTCGTCGTCTTCGCTGGAGGACGACCCAGAGTACGGCTACCTGCGGACGGTGCTGGAGCGCGGCGGGTTCATGCGCGCAACGCCGCCGCCGAGCCGGCCGTTCAAGGGCCACTCCATGTCGTCCCCAGTGGACCCGATCGTATTCCACCTCCTGGAGCTAGACCTCCCCGCGGACGACTCCGACGACCGCCGCAAAGGCCCGCTCCGGCACCGGTGGAACCGGAAGCTCCTCTTCCACCTGGCCCAAGAAATCCTCGCCGACCTCCTCCACCGCGACGACAACGACGCCTCCCCCGCAATAAGGCCGCACGGGCCGGCGCTGCTGTCCAAGGTGTGGAGCACGGTGAAGGCGTTCCCGGCGGCGGACTGCAGGGTGGTGGGCGACATCGACGCGCTGGTGGCACTGGACCTGGACTCGGCGAGCGTGCGCGCGCTTGCGCGGCACCCGGCGGTGGCGGAAGAGGCCGGCGACGTGGCGGAGGACGTGGCGGAGCTGGTCCTGGACGCGCTCCTCAGGGAATCTCTCCCTCCGTCCTGGTCGTGGTCGCCGGCACGTGCGCCGAGGTAGCTAGCCGTTGGGGCAGGGGGTGACGCCGGGTGACGTCGCCGGATCCCAACCGAATCAGCGGGGGACGGGCGGGCGCTGACACCCATGCGGCGGGCGGGCGTACGCTCCGCGGCAGGGCGGCCGTACCAACCGACCGCCGCTGCGGCTCCCTCAGATCACTGTTCGACGGCCGCGATGACGACGGGTGGCTTCGCTTTGGTGTGCGCGCGCATGGGTTTTTTACTACTCCTGGTAGTAGTTCTGCATGAGTTACTATAGTTACTTTCCCTTTTTTTCTCTCTTTTAAATTTGAGATTTCAGGTGTACATAATGAGCCATATCGATCTCATCTTGTAATTTTGATCAACACCATCATGATACATTCCCTTCTCCCATTTTTCGTGTGTACGAAACTTCGCCGCTATTGGCCACCTACACTCAGCACGTCGACGAACCGAAAATCGTTGTGTAAAGAATATGGAACTTTGCAAAAATGTCACCACAACCACAAAAATGTTTAGCTTGCATGGAATGAGCTGAGTATGGTCAACTGAAGATTTCATGTTGATCCAAGAACTCAAACTGTAGCTTGAAAAACACCAAAAAAGTATTGGATTGATAATGCTGGAGTAGCATGGCCTAGAATGTCCACACAATTTGCCGATGCATATGCTAGATCCCTGCATGCATGCATGCACGCACGCATGCAATTGGAGTTTTGAATGTAGATCTCAACGGCCAGCATCGGACATCATAATGTGGGCAGCAGTGGTACCGTGTGGTGGTAGGGACAGACAAAAGAGGCAGGAAGAGATACTACCATCAACATTAGTACTCCTACTACTACACACTGGACTAGTCCTGGATCAGCATGCATGCTTGCTTTCAAATCTCACCGGTAATCTCAGCAGTAGTATATTAACTATCCCATCAGTACCTGCACCCGCAGCATCATTTTTATACTGTTTCAAAGGGTCAGCATCTTTGTGGGGAAATGGTGTTAGCCCTGACTATAAAATGCACAGGCAGCAGACTCAAGGACTGTGAAAAGCAGAGAGATATTGTTTCTTGTTTAGTTTGCTAGCTGATGCTGAATCATTTGTACTTTTCCATGGAATGTCTTTTCCCTGATTTGGATGTGTTTAGTTTAGCTAGGGACTTGTGTGGCAATTCGTACCGCACCGCTTCAAACTGTTTGTTTCTGTCCCACATAGTACACACCCAATTTGGTGTCATGCTTCTGTCTCTTTTGTGTTTGCCTTCACCGGTGCACAAAGGTACACCCCAGTCCATAGGCGGTTAGAATTTGGATTGAAGCATACTAATTTGGCTGGAATGTGCAAGGGAATAAGTACGGTATACTTTTAAAATATCTAAATGTGTTTTTCTCTCAAAATTTGGCTGGATTTTTACTCCCTTCATGTCGGTCGGGGATGAAAGGGCCAATCGAAATGGACAATTACAATGAAAATAATAATCAACACCAATCGAAATGGAGTACTTCAATATAAACTAGATGACACCCCGCGCGTTGTGGCGGGAACATGCAGGAATTGGTTGCGGTGTATTATTTTGATGAGATTTGGTTGTCTTGAATTTGAATATGAGTCTAAAGATTAAAAGTACATACTATAATTGTTTTTGTATTGGATTATATATATGTATATAATAAATTTTAAGTATTATCTCTCATGCATGTTGAGAGAAATAAAAGTAATGCAGTTGATAAGGCTAGTCATAATGGGAGTAACTTAGATAGTAACATAACGCATTTTCAGATATTTTTGCTTATGTGACAAGTAGTTAATGAGAAGTAGTAACATAGCGCTTCTCTAGACAACCTGAGTCTACAAGCTATCAAATGAAGCCACATAAAATACTTCTACTATGTTACTTTGCCCTATATATGAAGGTAGTAACTTAGACTAGTGTCATATGTATGACACTAGTATAAGTTACTCCCCACTATGACCAGCCTAAAGTGGAATATGTGCATGTTGAGGCAATTAGTATAGGTAGCATTTTCATGCATGCATGTTAAAAGAAATAAATGTAGTGGATCTAAATTTGAAGTAGTATCTACTACTATCTTGCATGTTGAGGCCTCTTTTGGTTCATAGGATAGGATTATCATAGGAATAGCAATCTTGTAGGAAATGAGATGACATGTATCTCAAATCCTATGAGTAGGAATAGGAAACAAGATGTCATTTGGTTGACACCAAAGGAATTTTTCCATTGAGTCTAGGCTCTTTTTTATTTTCCTATGAAATGTGGAGGATAGGAACCAATCCTATGTAGGAATAGGAATCCATTCCTATGAACCAAAGGGCTCTAAAGGAAAAAATCCTATAAGAATCCCATCCTCTAGAATTCCTATGAAATTCCTCTAAACCAAAGGAGAGAGAAATAAAAGAAATGGAGTTGACAAAGTGGGATATGTGCGTGTTGAGGCAATTACTATATGTACCATGCATTTTCATGCGTGCATGTTAAAAGAAATAAATGTAGTGGATCTGATGAGGTGGCATATGTGATTATGTGGCATATGAGCATGTTGAGATAAATAAGGTAATAGGGATGAACTTTTTAGGTATATAGGATGAGCTATAATAAATATCTAGTGAAATGAAGTGAAAACCAAGTGCAAATTGTGCTTAAAAGTTTCTGCAGATACTGAAAGAAATAGAACATGTTGAGGAGGTGATATGTTCTGTATACGAACATGAAAAATTTCAAAGTTTAAAATAAAGCTAGAAGGGTTGGGCCCGCTTTGCTGCTCCGTTGGTGTTGTTGGGGTTTCATAATTTTTTTATTCCCTTTGTTTCATAATATAAGGTGTATTAGTTCTTTGAAAAGTCAAATCTCTTTGAGTTTGTCCAAATTTATAAAGAAATGTATCAATATTCGTAATATCAAATCGGTATAATTGGATTCATCATGAAATGAATTTTCATAATTTATTTATCTAGTATTGTGGATGTCGATATTTTTGGCTCTAAACTTGGTCAAAGTTAAGAAAATTTGACTTTTAGAAAAACTAATACACCTTATATTTTAAAGCAGAGTGAGAATTTGTTTGGCGAGTAGGGGATACGATGTAGTGTTTTCTTTTTATTGATAATGCAGTATTTTGGTGCGCCGTTTGCGGAGCTATTCTGTGTGATCTGTTAATCAACTCATACTTATGTTGTGAGATTTCCTGTGTCGGTGGCTGTTTGTACTATATTGGTGTTACAGTGTCACAAGTTAGTGCTTCTTCTTTCTAGGTGATGGCAGGGTGCGCCGGGTTGATATGTTTTTATAGGCCAGTTGTTGCCGATTGATTTCAAAAATCGTTGGCCTAATTAAAATCGTTAATCAAATCCAAAATTGAATGCCACAAAACATGACGATGCCAGAGAGCGTGGGAGAGCGGGGTAGAGGAGGCGGATGGGCTCGGGTTGCGGCACGGAGAGAAAGAAGGTGGATGGGCTAGGATTGGGGGACGCCGGCCAACTTAAATAGCCGGATTTGACCTCGAACGGCGAGCCGAAGCGGTGCGACGTAGCGTTCACACCGTGGCGACGGAGGAGGTGTCTGTCAGACCGCCAGGTTTCTAGACGATAATGCGTGGGACCCTATTGTCAGTCTAATGTGGCGGACGCGTCGGGACGCCCTATATCCGCCCCTTATTTGGGCTTGATACGAGCGATGTCGATTAGTTTGGACGCCCCATATTCGTCACATATTTGGGCTCGATATGAAGGGTGTCGGTCAGTCTGAATATTTGTGGCTTGTTTAAAGCATCCGTCTGGGTTAGATTTTCGTGACCGGGCTGGTCGTCCGGGCGTTTGAGGCCCGGTTTAGGCCGCCCGGCTATAGATGCTTTTACAGCTGGTTATTTAGAAGTTTAATTACATAACGTATACGCCAGTTGCATACTCGGAGTAGTAGTACCACCGGCACATGCATGCATGCATGTGTGAGTAAAAATTATTACACACTTCTAAAAGTTGGCCAGGCATGCTGTTGGAGCGAAGGAAAGGGGTTATGATGAGAGTCCAAGTTTGTCTCTTTACCCGAACTCTTTCCGACGCCCCATAAGGCTCGCTTTGGGAGTCGGAAAGGAGGGAATCATCTCCTCTATACATGTACGTACGTGCCACATCTCCTCTCTTTTTCCATGAAAGCACTCCGCATTTCGGAGGAAGAAGACGACGCCACGACGGACGGACGATACCACCAAAGGCCACGCCAAACGAAATGGCGTTCACATCTACTCCCTCTGTTCCCAAATACTTGTTTTTCTAGACATTTCAAATAGTTACAACATACAGATGTATGTAGTCATATTTTAAAGTGTAGATTCACTCATTTTACTTCGTATGTAGTCATTTGTTGAAATCTTTAAAAAGACAAATATTTGGGAATGGAGGGAGTAGTAGTACACGTACTACACCTCATCTCCCATGCATGCACGCATGCTGTCCACTCATCCATGCATGTACTAGTATTTTTTTTACCATGATTAAATCCTCCAAGAACCCTGCCATAGTTAATGCGGTAATTATAATCCCCATGCCATGTGATGCGGGCATATGCCACATGCGCACAGTCGGTGTCGACAGAAGGTTTAATTACCGGAGACGATGCCAGTAATTAACTATTGTACTGTTGCAGAGGTGATTATTACACAGCGGATATGGCATCATGGTGACGTTTTGAGCCCCCATTGGCCGCACAGAAATTGATGCAGTGTCCGAATCTTCCTGACATGATGCGCCCAGCGGAGCCCCACCCCCAGTGGCTGCATGCTGCCGCCGTGACTACTCAGCACCGGAGTCCCTCGTCTTCTTCCTTATCCTCTTCGGAGAAATAAAGTGTCTGTACTCCCTTCAATCGAAATTACTTGTCGTTCGAAAAAAAATGTCTTTATCGCTAAAATACATTTAGATATATCCATTTAAGTGACATCAGATGGAGTACATTTTACCGCCATCTTCATTTTTTAGACGATTCTAGTTGCAAAATGAGAATGAGTGATGTTTCGTTGATTTGTTCTGGTCGACCGTGAAGGACATGAAAAACGAAAGAGTGAGTACATGATCTTTTGCTCTCAGATCAAATGCGTGCGTAGAGTCCCAGTGCGACTATAGTAGAGTAGCGACCGTACCGGCGGCAGATTAATCAAAGTGGTTATAGGCTAGATCTGCCCGTCCGTCCGTCCGTCCGGGAGATGGTAGATTTGTTTGTGTCAGGTGTATACGTTGGACATTTGAGTCGGAGTGCGTGATTTGAAAACCGAAATGCATGCGGCCAGTGGACGCGTCTGCACGTGCCGTACGTAGGGTTTTGGTGGATCCATTGGCCGGTTACTTAATTTTTGTTTAGGCGTGGTGAGACTGCACAGGCCAGTAAAGTATAGTAATCGATGGACCGATCGGGTGAGCCAATGGAGCTAGGCTCCAACTATTCAAACATGGAAGCGTGGCGTCACGTACGTGCATTTACATGCGCGGTCGCAGGCGTATGCATGTGTTAGCTTCGTGCACGTACCGAACCGGGCGTGTCCCCGTCCACGACCCCCGGCCCCACCGCATAGACGCCGCCCGTGCGCTCGCCCATGTATGCGTTGCGTTCTCGCGTGGACGCGTTGCCACCAAATATTTTTACACCAGGGAAGGGACGACAGCAACCGCCCGCACGTGGATGCGTGCGCGTGTCGTGCACTCATGCGTACTCCTACCTACGTACGCACAAATGTTTTTTCGATTCTCTCTTTGTTCGGTTTTTGAAATTTGAACAGGGAGTAGCTAGGCGGCAAAGTGCATGCCCGCGCGAGAGAGAATGCAACGTCGACGGGACGGGATTGCTGCCACCTACTGCACCGGCCGGACGGTTTTTTGAGCTGGCTACACTTGGGAAGGCTTCCGTTCCGAGCTAGCTTGGTCTCCTCCTCCTCCTTCTCTCTCTCTCTCTCTCTCTCTCTCTCTCTCTCACACACACACACAACCAATTCCAATCGATGCATGTATGGACAGCTACGCTAGAAACGTGGCCACCCGTGAGCTGAAGAGGACCCGGCTTGCCTGCTCCCTCCCCATACTCTCATCCGTGCTCCCACTTCATCCAACGGCTGTCTTTTTCTCATTTTCCTTTTTAATCTAATCATCTCCCCCCCTGATTTTAAGAAGGTGGGGCCGGGCCTTATTTTGTTCAATCAAATCAAGGCACGTATGCGGAAGCACGGATGGGAACACGGAAAGGGAGCAGCCAAATCTCGTCCAGCTGAAGAGGGACGAAGCGATGGATGGGGCACCGGCCGTGCCTGGGCTTCCATTCCTGGTTAGCTTCCTTCCTTCCTTTCCTTTTCGACGTGGCCCTGGCCGGCCTCCATGCATGCATGAATAGGGAGGAAACACTGGACCCATATATAATTGAAATTCAGGGAGGAAGGTATTGGCGAGGTGCATGGTGGACAAGTCAAGTCCGTAGGGAGTTTTCCGTGAGCTGCAGCCCGTCGGTGTAGAATTCATGTGAGTAGAGTAAGTCATGACATCGTTGGCATGCTGCCAGCAGTGCCACGCTACTCTACGAACCTGCGCTGCGCACATCATTGGCATGCATCCGGCCCGAGTCAACTTGGCATGCACTCCTGCTAGCTAGGGCAGGAACAAGCTCCTACCGCGTTGCAGCTGAAACACCTGGACCAAGCACGGCAACACACATCTACATCAGGCTTATCTACGAACGACGCCAGCAGCATCGATCGAGGTGGAGTTCATTTTCATTTCTTTGCGGGGAAAAGAAATGGGTGGACTTCAGGAGTGAAGACCGAGGAAGACGGCCGGGTGTACATGCTCGACGTTACCACTGATCGGCCGCACGAATGGACATTGCATTAGCGGAGATGCGCACGGTCGATCCACCGATCGGATGTACAGCAAGGTGAATGAATGGACGTAATGGACCTGGCCCGCCGGGGCCGGGCCGGTAAATCATGATTCGTCTGTAGTAGTGTATAGATGGTGTCGATATATAGGTGCATGGCATTGGCAAGCAGTTGTAGTAAAATGCCGCAATGCATTTGCATGCAGCACTGGTCCCGGACGTACTCCCGGCCAGTCCTGCCCAGGACGTGTACGTCTCCCTGACAAGCGCAATGTGGCTGGGCTACCCCCGTGTCGGGGAGGCCGGCCGGCCAGCGAAAACGACGGAGGAGAAACCCACGTAGTGCGTACGGACCGGGCCGATCGAGCGAGCTCCTCATCCACTTGACTTGATCATCATGAATTCAAATGTCCACCTCCATCGACAAAAGATCCAATCGGATGGGGTCTTGAACCTACGTACGCTGGACGTGCAGGTGCAGTGCATCGGTGCATGCCAGGTCGACCATGGCGTACACTTGTACTGTACGTGTGTTGCATTGCATGCAGTCCGGCTAGCGTTAGCTCGGGGGTTCTTTCGGCAGTGCATGCACTCCTCAAGGCTTGAGACGCCTATGTAGTAGCTTCATCGATAGGTGCATGGAGTCTTCACCCTACGTACGCTGGACGTGCGTGCATCGGTGCATGCCAGGTCAGACCATGGCGTGCGCTTGTACGTGTGTTGCATGCAGTCCGGCTAGCTTTAGCTCGGGGGTTCATTTCGGCAGTGCACTCCTGTACGCTTGAGCCGCGTATGTACGTAGTAGCGTCATTCTCCGGCATGCCGGCGCCGGGGGCGACGATGAGGCAGTGCACCAAGGACATGCAGCCGGGGCAGGGGTTGCCGGCGATGGCGGCCGGCCGTGAGGCCCCTGGGCGTGTCCGGCATGGACAGGCTACGCGGGTACCGCTTCATTCCGATCAATCTGTCTTGATCTATTCCCCGCAAAAAAAAAACTACCTTGATGGACTGATGGAAAGAGACTGAGCTGATGCCTAAGCCAGTACGCCCGTGAGTGTAACGAGCTGTTGCTTGCCGCTGCTGCTGGGTTTTGAAAGTTTGTGACGGAGCTGGAGAGAGCGATCTCTGGCAAACCACAGAAGAGTGAGTGCGACCGGGGAACCGGGACCCCTGGATTTCAGAGTAGCAGCACACCACCGGAGCAGAGCAGGGAAGGGGAAACCGTTTCTTCATCAGACTTGAGAGCAGAGAATAGAGTGAGATTGTACTAGTACGAGCATTGGGTGATGGGGTTGACGTGGATGGGTGATGGACACCCAGCTTTGGGGTCAGGGTGGGTGATTGTTTGTTGGCCAGGCCGGAGAGACAATGTAACAGGAGAAAGTTGTTATCATGCATGCAGTGAGGCTGATGGCGATTCTTCCTGCTAGCAGCATCCCATTCGCATCCACATGCACGCACCATTGCTGGACTGTCGCTCTCCGCATTACTATACCGTTTGTTTTTCAAAAATGTGGACCCCACATCCACATGCTGTTTGTTTAAACAGCCCTCGATCTAGTAGTATCAACTTGTCCGTCCTATTTGTACTGAACATATGTATTTCAGGATCACCCACTCGTCTCGAAATGTCCAATTGGATGTATCGTGGTACAGAATCTTACCCCAGCTTATAGTGTAACTCTGTTGCACTGTTTTTTTTAACCTTTAATCAGCTTATAGAGCTAGAAATACTACCGTGACGAACTTACCAAATCCCTTCAGTTAATTCATCTGTGCATGCACGAAGTCCTGATCAAGGCCTCGCATCCGTCCCTAGCACCGGGTCACTCCTGTCCGAGGCCTCGATGACTTCTTCGTGCCTTTGTCCTCGCCGCGACACTAACCGTTTTCGCCCTTGATGCTTCACAGAAATCGACTAACACACACTCCTCCGCAGCGTCTCAACTTTGTACTAATTTTAGTGTAAAATTATAGTAAGCTTGAGACAATTATTTTAGAGATTTTTTACGATACATCATACTACCGAAGTTAGTGGGTAGTATTAAGTCGATCCAACGGTTATTATGTTGTGGTTTTAATTTTAACTCAAGAACAGATATGTAATTTTCCTTGGTCGTTTCACAACGCCACGCACCGGAGCGACCTCGCCGGAATCCTGACGCGGCCTGCCCGCCTCCACCAGGCAGCTGCCTCCCTCTGCCAACTTCCCATGATACAAGGAGCACCAATACGACGGCACGATGGCATGTCGCCTCGAGGAGCCCTGCGAGATTAACCATGGCATGCTCGACTGATCGCGTCTCGCGCAGCCCTCCCGGTGCATCAATCTGTTGGCACAACCCCATACACGAAATACATTCTGGCATATACTTGTACCGTTGTACAACTTGATTTGCCGATGCTTTTGATCGAGAGACACACACGAACGTACAAGCTGATCTCCCAAAGCAACCTGGCAGGTGGAATAGTCGAGATACAGACAAACATAAAAATTGATCTCAAGCAACCAGGCAGGTGGATTGATCTTTGATGAACTCACGTACGAAGCTAGCTGCTCAGTTGATCTGATACGTACTAGCCAGTACCAGTGCACATCTCTCCGGGAACGACGTATGGGAGCAGCGGCGCCGGTTTGCCATGTCCCCCTGTGGAATTGAACATGCCAAATTTACCCTTCTGTCTGAAAAATACTGCTCATATTCAGGTGTCGTATTATTTCATCTGAACCCTTCATGCACAAAAATAAACGGCTCATATTATCTTGATGTACTGTAAAAGGTCTCTTATTTTAAGATGGAGGGAGTAAATAGCAAAACCATAAAAGCATACACCAGCAGCGTGCTTGGGGCACTTGCACCGGCCCATACGTGCATGCATGTGAGTGAAAATTAGTAGTATACTACCATAAGCCGGCCAGGCATGGAACTAGGGAGAAGGAAAGGGTTATGATGATAGTCCATGTTTGTTTCTTTATCTGAACTCTTTCGGACACTCCCATAAGGCTCGCTTTGGGAGTCGGAAAGGAGGGAATAATCATCTACCCTTTGCTCTGCGTATTTTCATTTGCATCTCCTTTTACTTGCTTGAAAGCACTTTGCATTTTCGAGGAAGAAGATGACGGCACGACGGACGACCGGACGATGAAACTGCCCTCGAGCAAGCCAAACCAAATGGGGGCTCACAGCAGGCTCCATGCTGACCATGCATGATGTCCACTCGTCCATGCATTATTACCAAGACTGAATCCTCCCACAGTGTAGTGCTCCTTGCATAGTCAATCCGGTAATTAATCCCCATGTCGATGCGATGCGGGCATACTATGCCATATGCACGCCACTCAGTCTCAACAGACGGTGTAACTACTGCGGTAATTAATTGCTGCTAATCTGCATTTACCGAGGTGATTACCAGGAGCGGATAGGGAATCACGGGGACGTTTTGAGCCCCCATTGGACGCGCTGAAATTGATGCACTGCCCGAATCTTCCTGACATGATGCTACCTGCAGCCCCTGGCCCAGCCCCGAGTGGTGGATGCATGCTGCCGCCGTGACCACAGCAGGATTAATCCTCATCTTCTTCCTTATCCATTTCACAGTAATAACTAGGGGTACATTTTACCTTCTCGTTTTCTTTTCATCATTCAAAAACATTCTGGCTGTAAAATCACAATGGGTGCCAGTTGTGTTTCCATCGATCGCAAAGGAAAAGAGAAACAAAATGCATGCAGCAAGTGTCGGTTAATTTAGTTATTTGAACTAGGGGAACTACCGACTGTGCTGGCGGCAGATTAATCAATGTTGGAGTAGATTAGATCTAGGCTGTGTAGGGCAATTTGTTTGTGTCAGGTATACGTTAGGGATTTGAAATCGGGGAGCGTGGTTTGAAAATCGAAATGCGTGCTACCATTGGTTGCGTCTGCACATGGGGTACGGTTTTGGTGTATCCATCGGCCGATTACTTATACTTAATCTTATGAGTGGTCTCAGCTGAGACCACAGGGTATATCGATCGGATGCATATGCGCCAATGCTTTACTATAGCTACTATATATCACGTACGTATTCTATTACTTGGTGAACATCTGTGTGGTCGAGTGGTGTCGTGGCACGCGTGGGCGTGTGGCGGCGACGACGCTGTGCCGCTGTCCGAGATGAGGCATCAGCATTGAGGTTCGGCCGGCCAAGAGAGCACTTCCGCATATTCTTGTTTCTGTTTTTTCGAAAGGCATGCTTCTTCTATTTTGGGTGCCCCCCTTGTAATGTTTACAACACACCCCTAGTCGCATGCGAGATGGCACCCTTGAGCCTCGCCGGGAGGGGATGTGCATCCCTTTTTTTTTTCAGATGTTGAGGTACGATAGAGTTGGCGGGAGCCTAGACTAATTTCTAAGGGTGGGTCGCCCCACTTTCTCGGTGTCTCTCCACCGCTTGGGCTTTGTTCCTCTTGCTTTGGTTTTTTTTTTTGAGAAATCTCGCTCACTTTATTGATTCAAAACAATGTTCATAGGTACACGGTTTGGGTCATGAGAAGTGCCCAACCAAATATGCCTACCTATATCTAAATTACATGCGAATTTAGCGAGATTATGAGCCTCGAAATTAAAGTTCCTTCGTTCAAAAACAAACGAGCAAGAAAAGAAACTAGCTTTGCGGTCTATTATTTCATGTATAACAGCCGCATTGGGACCTCCTGTCCCTTCGCTGATATCTTGCACCGCACCTTGACAATATGAGGCTACCATGATATTTTGCTCGTACAGATCCTCCGCCAAAGATAGAGCCTCCCGACAAGCGTATGTCTCCAGTATCATAGGGTCTCTGACTCCTCGAAAGACAACTGCCGACGAGCCAAGAAAATTGCCATTCGAATCTCGACAGACTGCAGCCGCTACTCCCACTCTTCTGTTCCTTGCTAATGCACCATCCGCATTGATCTTGATAAAACCAGCTGGAGGTGGGATCCATGGGCGTTGCTGCCCTGGTACAACAAGTACCTGCACTCTTGGTTTACAAGTGGGAATTTGTTGTAGCTCCTGAAGATAAGAGTCTACAAATGATATTGTTTGGTGTGGATTTTGGAATAATGATTCATAAATTGCCTTGCGCCTTGCATACCACACAGCCCACAGAGTGACGACCATTCTCGTGAAACTCTCATGGTCTAGTGCCTCATGAAGTTCAAACAGCCAGTTTTTCGCACTTGGCTCCACGTTTTCCGTCATCTTTGTGACAAGAGTTTCATCCGTCAAAGCCCATATACATCTCGACATAGTGCATGACAAGAGAGCATGTCTCCACGAATCTTGGCCTCCACACAGCGGACAGACACTCTGGGTTGTCATATTCCGTCTATGTAAAACGTATGTAGTTGGTATGGAGTGTCGTGCCAGACGCCACAAGAACACTCTGACCTTTGATGGGACTTGCAGCTGCCACAGACGGGCCCAAGCTTCCTCTTCTCTAGAGTTGGATGACGAGTCACCTCTTCCTTCTAGCCAACCTTCCCTCTGCACTTTTGTTGTGACTAGAAGCCTGTAAGCCGAACTGACTGAAAACTTGCCCTTCCTGTCCGGGTTCCAAGCCCAGAAGTCCTCAGTGTTTCAGGTGCACACTGGTATCTTCAGAATTGCTTCTGCATCAAAAGGTAAGAAAATCGAACGCATTAAAGGTTCATTCCATGAAGCAGTGGCTGGAGACAGAAGATCGGACACCCTCCTGGGAGGTGTCGCAACTAGTAATACGATCGGTTTTGGGGCTGTTTCTTTGGGAATCCAATTGTCCTCCCAAATGCGTGTAGATATGCCATTCCCAATCCTTCTAATAATTCCCAATTGCAGCACATCTCGCCCCTCTAGGATAGCACGCCATATTTGAGATGGGCGAGACCCCAGCTCCGCCTCGAGGATAGTTGAGTCTGGGAAATAAGTCGCCTTCAATATTCTTGCACTTAAACTTGCTGGTTCTTGCAGGACCCTCCATGCTTGCCTGGCTAGCAGCGCGAGGTTGAACAATTCCATATCTCTGAACCCTAGGCCCCCCAAGTATTTGGGCCTTGTCATGACATCCCACGACACCCACGCTGGTTTACGCTCCCCTTGTTTACATCCCCACCAAAACTTTCTGATGATAGTTTGTATATGATCACAGAGACCTCTTGGCAACTTGAAACAAGACATCAAAAATACCGGGATTGCTTGAGCTACAGATTTTATAAGCACCTCCTTACCTCCCGCCGACAAGCAGTTGCTCATCCATCCCTTCACCTTATTCCAAACTCGATCACTTAGATATTTGAAAGTACCTTTCTTGGAGTGTCCCACATCAGATGGCATTCCTAGATGTTTGTCATTGAGTGATTCATTTGGAACTTGCAAAAAACCCTTCACAGCATTACGTACTATCTTTGGGCATCCCCGACTGAAAAAGATGGATGACTTATCCTTGTCAATTCTCTGCCCCGATGCCTTGCAATATGTATCCAATAGGTTTGAAACCGATTCCGCTCCGTTAACACTTGCCTTGAAAAATAGCATACTGTCATCCCCGAATAAAAGGTGGTTCACCGGCGGAGCCGATGGTGCCGCCTTAATGCCGCTGAGCTGGGATGACTGGTTCTGTGATTGTGCACCCCTTTCCGCGTGGTTTCTGGGCCGTAGGGGTGGTCGGGTGGGCCATGGTCCACCCGGAGATTAGGCCATCCTGGGTTGCAAGACTTAAAAATGAAATAAATAATATTAATTTGAATAGTTTCTGCTTCTCGGTGTGTGTGTCTGAGAGAGAGAGAGAGAGAGAGAGAGAGAGAGACGTCACGTCTAGGGTTTGCTCTTCCCTTGTTTTTCATGTCAACGACGGTCCTAGCCCTCTGGTGAGCATTGGCCGAATATTAAGTGTCAATCCGAGCCAAGGAGAGGGAGCAGGGTCCCTCTTTCGAGATGGAGGGTGTTTTGATTTCCAGGCATCCTAGAGCTGACAATGGACGATCCTCATGAAGGTGGCATTCTTATACCTCCCGATGTTGTATTTGCTTCTTATCTAGCATATGATAATGATGGGGCTCCAATTACATGAAACCGTGTGTATGCTCGATGCTTTTAATTTGTTCTATCAATAATCTTCTATATCCATAGGTCATTTGGGGCCTTGTTAATTTAAAATTGCTTGTATGTTTTCTAAAGGGAACTAGTTTAAAAATCGGTAGTCGTGACATCATGTGGTAATGCGTTATAGGTTGATCCGACGGTTTGTATTCACCAGAGTCCAAGTATGGATGTAGAGAGTGGGGGCTAGGGGTTGTAGCGGACGGTTGGAAAATAGCTAAATTTCTTCCAATCTAAGCCCACTAAGTTTTCTTCTTCAGAGTTTAGTCCAAGGGTGGGGGCACCGACTCCCCCTGTTCTGGACGTAGCTCCACGCCTCTTGAGAGCTGGAACATGAACGATGAGCAACGAGCACCCTAGAAAGGATGTGCGGCCAGTGACGGAAAGACCATTTGAGAAACACAACACTTACATAGGAGTTCACAACACGCGTGCGCGCGCACACACACCACTTTTTGTACTCAAAATGGACAAATATATGGATCGGAATGGGCTTGTTTTGTGATGTTTCGGCTAAAAATTTATCTCTTTTGTGTAGCCTACGAATCATTGGATTATTTAATGAGGTTTTATTGACACGTAGAGTACATCTATACTAAGTCCAAGAACCAACTCAACCAAAAAAAACGGAGACGGGCAAAAAATTCTGATATTTTGGAACTTTAGGGCAGTCTTTTTATATAAAATCGGGGTCGGGCCAAATTGCCTCACAAATTCACGCAGCTGTATGATTGGCTTACGTTGATGATGTGACTGCTCTTTAGTTTTTTCAGTAGTACTTTTCTGGTTTTTGAGTAGATGATGATGTGACTACTGAGAAGCTAGGTAGTTTCTTCGGCCGGCGTGTGAGTACGTAGAGTGCACATGATCATAACTCCGGGAGCATCGCACTCACGGGCTGTACGTGCGCCGCCGGCCCACCAGCAATCCACTCATTAATCATGAGAGAGCTAGCGAATCAGGCGCGAACAATTCAAACTTCAAAGTGTGGCGTACATGTTGACATGTTGTAGTACGTATGTATATTTATATATGCTTCGTCGCAGCTGTATGTATATGCTACTCGTAGTACGTACAGTACTGTGCGTGTCTGTGTCTACGACGTCCATCCGAGTCCGCATTGCCGCCTGTACATGCACACACCCACGCTTTGTCAGGAAAGACAGCAAACGTATGAACGTACGAGTACGTGGCAGCATGGATATTGATGCATGCGCAGACAAGAAGGCACACGAACCAATCGATGCTTGAATGGTTAGAGAGACATTGGTATCTCTAGCCAACCAGAATTTAAGTACTGGTGCTTATTATTTCTAAATTTATTTCAGGATTTCCGACGATACGTATGGTACATGACCCATCCACTCAGTGTGTCGTGCACTCGGACGTACATGTGTGCACGGTGTGCATTCACGTGCTTGCATGTCAGCATGTGTACATATTCCGATTCTCGCTTTTCTTATTTTCTTTTGAACTTTATAGCTACTGTAGATAGGAACCGGCTAGGCAACAAAGTCGACCTCCGTGCGACGGAAAAGGAACAGAAAGAAAGAGCCCGGCAGGCAGTTGTGCGCTGGCCGCGACTCGTGGTGGACGCCGACGGGACGGTTGACGCGGCGGAGGGACTCGCCGAAGCGACGTGGGTGACTGCTGGATTGCTACCTCAGTGCACCAGTGGTACGCTATAATTGCTGGCTAGCTAGACCTTCCGTTCTAAACTATCTGCGTCTCTTCCTTTTGGTACCGTGTCTGGCCTTCGTCCCGTTGCATGCAACGGTAGAGAGAGAGAGAGAGAATGAAGAGGAGTACGTAGCACACTAGTATGACAATACCAGCAGTACACGATAGACGTGGGGGTGCGGTGCGACTCGTGAAATGAAGCACGGACGAAACGGAAGGACGGATGGAGTAGGTGCGTCGGGCGATGAGAAAGCAAGCACCGGCGAGCTGGGCGCATGCATACTACACAAAGAAGCAAGCACCGACGCGCTGGGCGTGCATTCTACACCAAGAGGCGATGGAGGATGTCACAGATGATCTGTGGCGAAGATGCGTGGACAGCAAGGCGAATGAATGGAAATAATGGGACTGACCAAGACCAGTCAGTCAGGACGACGGATGCACTCACAAAGAGCGAGCGAGCGAGAGAGAGAGTGCTCGAGTGCATGCATGCATTGGGTAGGTGCACGGCGTCTTCGATCGATGCAGTGAAATGCGGCATGCATTCGCGCGCAGTGCTGGACCCGGCCGCAGGTACGCGTACCTCTCTCCGACAAGCACGACGTGGCTCGGCTGCTCCCGTGTCGGGGAGGGCGGCTGGCCGGCGGCGACAGACAGACGAGCGGAAACGACGCAGGAGAAACCCGCGTACGGAGCGGGCCGATCGAGGGAGCTTAGCTACACACACAGTGCCGAATACGAATTCAAATATCCACCTCGATCGTCACTGGACCGCCTCCGATGTAAGTAATGAGTCTCGACCGTGCGTACGCACGTACTAGTACTAGGTACGTGCATGTGCACCGTCTATCTTGCATGCATGCCAGATCGACCGTGGAGACACCACACTGTACGTACTCCTATGCTATGTTGCAGCCTTGCAGGCCTGGCTAAGCTCGGGAGTACGTTGCTCAGGCTGATGAGGTTCGTGAACGCATTCAGCCACTAGTAACTAGGGAGACCGGAACTGGAGCAGCCTGCGTGTAGCTAGTATATTCTCGCGCGAGCGCCACGAATCGGACGCACTGCATGCACTGAATTGCAAAGTGCCAAACGAACATCAACTGAATTGAATTCAATTGAGTTGATGGCGTGTTAATGTTGTGAGCGGCAGGCAGCGCCGCAGGCCGGCTTGCCTGCCAAACAGAAGCCACCATTGAATTATCTTCAGCACCAGAGCCTCATTCACTCGCCTGCCTATCTATCAATTGGCCACATATGTGGTACTCCTAGTATACAAGCACTACTAGTACTATAGTACATCTGGTCATTTGTACGCTTGCCTGCCGGTTGCATGCCGCCGGTGCCGTACTTAGAGCATGTGCAACAGACGCTAAAAACTGCTCTGCACCCTAAAATTCAGGGTTTTTTGGACACTAGACAGCTCCGGCAAAAACTGTAAAATAATGCGCGTAAAAAAGGGTTGGACGCGCACTGCAAAATGCTAATGTGTGCTGCAGTTGGTGCCACATGGAAAATCGTAGTTTCACGCCTGTGAGCGGCGCAATTGCTATATATCGCCCACTGCCAGCCTGAGCCAGCGACCGCCCACAGCGCTCTGCACTGGCCTGGCCCAATTATTTGTTTTTTCGTACCCCTGGTTTTCTTCAGTTCTCCTTCCAGTTATTTTTCTTTCCATTCTTCAACACATCGCTAACTTTTCAATCCACATTGTCCATACTGGTGGAACTTTTTTTGGATACAAGTTGAACATTTTTCAAATAAATGATGTAGTATATTTTTTCAAATTCTCCATCCATACATTTCTAGAGGGCCTATTTTGTTGAATCTATCATAACAAGGTGGATAGCATGGAAACTTGAGCAGTTTCATGGAGTAGATTTTGGCCAACGGGATCTCAACAAATAGCTGGCGAGCCGCCATTGAAATCTCGCATGCAAGCAATTGGTTGATGCATTCAGAAAATTGATGGGAGAGGCCACACACACCATGTGAGAGAAAGATACTAATTCCTATGTCACGGGTCAGCTAATTAGCCAAATAGCATTTATGGTGGGCCGTTTTTTCCTGTATTAACGGGTGGAGGGAGTAGATATTTTTGAACATTTCTCAAATACATGTTGAACATATTTTACATGGCACGAATGTTTTTAAACTATGTGATCTATAACAAATATATTTACCATGTCATATACAATTTTTCTGAAATGTACATCACACTTTGTTAAAACTACAACAATACTTATTTTTGCATTGCAAATTTTTTTCAAAAATAACATGAACATATTTTTGAAACGAGTGAACATTTCTTATCATGGTATATTTTTTAGTGCTGTCAAAATTTTATAAAAGTTGTGCAGACAAATTTTATGCAGTATCTACATTTTTATTGCGTAGTGAAGTTTTGAAGTCAATTAATTTACGAAACATTCAGTGCATGTTTGTATTATTTTTTGAAATGTAAACAAATGTAAAAAAAAGAGAAAAAAGAATGAACCTAAAACTACTTGGACCGGCCCACCGTATGATCGCTTGAGGTGATGCTTCGCGCTAGATTGCTTAAAGAGATATATAGGAGTGCCGATCAACTAGCCCTGATCCCATTTGCCGCATGTTCCGCCGGTTATCCCCCCCCCCCCCCCCCCCCCCCCCCAAATCATTTTTTTGTGCGGGGCAGCCCATTTTTAAGGTATCTAGTAGAGTTCGACTTATAGTTTAAGGAAGCTTCCAAGCTTGTTTTGGGAAGCTTCTAGAATTTTCTAGCCCATCTTTATTTTTCACCTTTTTTGAGTGGTTTTATTCCTTTTTTTATTTTCTATTTTTTTCTGAAATGTGTGAACTTTCAATAAATTTGTGATTCTGTTTTAAAATTGATGATCTTTTTTCAAATTCATCAACTTTTTTACAAAGTTGTTGAACTTTTCTCCAAATCTACAACTCATTTTCAATTTTCCGAACGTTTTACAAAACCCGTGATTTTCTTTTAAATTTGGGTACTTTTTCTCAAAATCAATGAATATTTTCCATAGAGAAAGATAATTAACGAATCCTAAGGCAAAGGGGCGAGAAACTCAAGGACACTCTTCCAACGGGCTTACTTTCCGAAAATTGATGAACTTTTTTGAAATTTGTGATTTTCCAATGAATTATTTTCAAAACGGATGAAAAATTTCTATTTCATGTTCTTTTTAAATCAATAAACTTTATTCAAAATTGATGATTTGTTTTCAAAAGTAGGGTCAACTGTCAAATGGTGAACTGGTCAACCAAGCAAACCAAGCAACCAGAAGCGAGTGAGCGAACGACTGTTTTGAAAAAGTTGCATTCGATCGATTGGTTCTTTTAGATAGTTGGATTAACCCGTAGCTAAACCGGATGTTGAGTACGCCATTTAGGACCACTCGTCAACTAGTTGAGGCTACGCCCATGGGTCGGATGAGTCGGCCTGTCCAGTTACTGGTTTTCTCCACGGGTCGCTGCTGTCTCGTTGGTTGGTTGGTGTGTTTTATCTTCTATCGGTCGACTTCTTCTTGGGGTTTTCTTTTTTCATGTTTTTACCATTTTGGTCTAGTTTTTATTTCATTTTTTTTGTTTTGCACTTCTGGGTTTTATAGTTTCCTATACTAATTTCTAACTTTTTAAATTCTGGTTAAATTTTTTATATTAGATGGTGAACATTTTTGTAATATTCAATGAAAAGTTTTATAGTAAAAATGTAAATTATTTTTAGTATACTGTGATTTTTTTAATAGAAGTTGAATATTTTTTAATACACATTGACCATTTTGGTGATATACGTCGAACGTTTCTTTAATATGCAATAAATAATTATAATGCACAAATAATTTTTTAAATACAGACATAACATTTTTGAAAACATGTACTGAACATGTTTTTTTAATAAATGTTGATTTTTAAAATATATTATTTTTAGTAGTTTCTTATATATTTATAGTCCTGGACACATTTCAGACAACCAGTTTTTTGGAAGAGAACCAACTGCTGAAAAGACCAAAGAAATAAAAAACAAATCCCGACTCTTAAAGAGGGAGTTGGTAGTCTCGCCTCACTCACACCAACCCCACGGAAAACCCTATATTACGCTCGTGAGCGTCATACATGGACCTTTCGCTGAAACACAATCAAGTTGGGCCTGCCCATTTTAGGCGTGCATTAACTCTATCAAATCGGCACTTCCCAAAAACAAAGTCATGCATTAAATCGCTCAAATCAAATCTTAACGAAATCTCAACTAAATCCAAACTTTCCTTACCTTCCACTACTCATACCCAAATCAAATGAAATCTTACCAAAACTTCAATTACAATCAAAGTTTCAATGTTGGCGGCCCATTTGATGAGTACGCGCGCTTTTATTTTTCATTATTTTTCTATGTTTCGTTTTTTTGATTCATTTTTTTAATGACCAACCTCTTATTTTGTGGTCACCATACTATCAGAATCGACACAGGCTTGTACGCCATGCATGGTGAGTTGGTAGCATCGCCTCCATTTCGGTTAAACCTCCCCCGTCGATTTTTTCTATCCCACCAATTTATTTAAACCGGTATTGCAACCATCCATGGGATCGACTTGGAATGACAAACCTAAAACCCTTTTGTCATAATCTAGCTCTAGATGTCTACTTTCTTTTCTAGTTTTCGGATCTCAATTCCGTTCTACGAGCTAGTCACACCTATCACACTTCAGAATTTTTTATGTAAATTGTTCTCTATTTTGCCTAGTTCATGTAAATCATTAAGATACTTAAATTTTCCATTGCATGCAATTCCACCATCATAATCTATACAGCTGATCTTGATGTCCTAATCATGTACATGAATGGAAGAATATGGCTTTGGCTTGAACCTCATTAGTGCAAGCTATGTTTACTCGTAGCACATATAGATGAGTTTCATCGTTCTTCTACATAATGCATGTATGTAGTCCATGCTCACCATGTATAATTCATGCATGCTATTTACTTCCAATATCCTTTCACGTGTAACTAATCTGGTCTATTCCATAGTATTCTTCTCCATAAGATCCTAGCCATATCCTACACACATGCCCATATGTTTTCTTTTTTTATCTTACTTGGTGTTTTATTTGGAGTTCTGTTGTACGCTTGTTGATTTTTGTGTATATTGTGCGACGTATAGACGAAGGAGGAGATGAGGGTACTAAAAAGAAGAAGTAGGAGGCGCGCATCAAGCAGTCATGCCAGCCCCATCCCTCATACTATATTTTTTGTCCAAATACACGTGTTTTACAAACGTGCATGGAAACTTGCTTAGAGTCAAAATATTAATCTTGATTAGTACACCTATTCATTGGATACGATACCATGCTCTTATACCCTGTAGTTGTCACCATAAACTTGAGTAGTTATTGATGCTTAAACAAGATTCATCACCTAAGAGCATCTCCAGCCGCGCCCCCAACAGGCCCACCTCAGGCGTTTTTGCCGCGCCGGCGCCAAAAAATCGGCCCAGTCGCACCCCCAGTAGACCGTTTTTCGGCGGCTTGGGCCAAAACTGGCGCTGGCGGACCTGAGCCGAACCCGGCGTGCTGGGGGCGCCGGCACAAGCGAAAAGGGACGTGAGGCCACTCTGTCGGCGAGTCGAGAGCCTCTTCCCGCCGTTTCTTCCCGCTCCCCCCCCCCCCCACTCACTCTCATTCTCTCCATTCCTCCCGCCAACCTCCCTCCCGCTCGCCTCCCAGCCGGCCGCCGTGCCGCTGAAGAAGTACGTGATCCCCCGCGCCGCGACAACTGCGACCGCCACCGTCGCCCAGCCGAAGCAGAGGAAGCCGAAGGCGCCGCCGTCCAAGCCACCGGGCATGCCAAACGCCGACTGGAGGGTGGAAGTTCAGCGCCGGGAGGCTATCACCGCCGACCGGAGGAACAGGGCCATCGCCAAGAAGGCTCGGGACAACGCGGCGCGTGCGGCTGCGGCCGCGGCGGATCAAGCCGAGGCCGAGGCGGCTCGCGTGGGGATGATGAATCCACCCGGCGGCCATGCCCGGTACGCCGCCTGGAGCCAGCAAAGCGTCGGCTCTTCGGTCGGCTTCTCGTCGCCGCCGCAACCATGGGGATGCTCGCTGTCTCCAGGCTACTCCGACAGGGACGCGCACGGTGGGTTCAACCCCAACATCACCTTCCCCCCCATGGACACCCGGCCCAACGCAAGCCCTCGCCCGCCTTCGCCGGCGTGCAGTACCCTCCCTACAACTACTCACCGCCGGCTTACGCATCCTCCCCGACGCCCCCTCTCTGTCGTGGCGCCCTGCCCTTCTCACATGCTTCCATGTAGCACCTCGGCGACACTAACGAGATCGACACCGACATGGACGACATCATCGCGGCAGGCTCGGCCGCGGCGTCCCCCGGGTTCGCTACCCAGGACGACACAGTGGACCTCAGCGGCGGCATGGACGACGAGCTTGAGTATGGCGAGGAGGAGGAGGAGGAGGAGCCGGCGACTGTTCCGGCGAGGAGGCGCAAGAAGAAGAAGGGGCGGCCAGGACCGGCAAGCCGCGCATCAAGTGGACGTCCAAGGAATAGGAATGCCTCGCCGAAGCATGGAAAGTCGTCTGCCTCGACCCGACCACCGACACAAACCAGAGCATCGAGACGTGCTGGGAGCGCATCACGGCTGAGTTCGACGAGCGCAAGCTCGTCGACCCCTACATTAAAGGCGTCTACATGCAGCGCAGGTCGAAGGCAATCGCGAACCATTGAGGGCTCATCCAGGCGGCGTGCAAGAAATGGCATGGGATCGCGGCTTGGAGATAGCGGCTCGGAGATGATCTCGGCGACGGAGATTGGCAGCATGGATTTGATTAAATTTTTAGGGAAAATCTGATCACATCTTATGAGTCAGATTAGAAAGATTTCTTGATGCTACAAAACGTGAAACCAAGGGGTAGTAGTCGATTACAGACCGAAGGTTTAACATCGCAGAGAATCATGACAGAACAGGGTCTTTGTAGATTGGAGGGCATGGGAGGATCATGGAACCACACCTTATACTCACTTCGTTTCATAATGTAGTGCATAAAGATTTAAAAAATCAAACCTTGCAAATGTTAACCAATTTTATTCAGGAAATTATTTATATCTACAATACCAAAAATATAAAATTCAAAACTACATCTTATGATGAATCTAATAATATATGCTTGACATTCTACATGCATGCAAATGTTTTTCTCCACAAACTTGATCAAACGGTTTCCTGGTCGCCTCACCCACAGAACCTTGAAATCCTGTCGGGCCTTCAAGAGAAACAATTGTCGAGTCCTGTCAAGCACGAGCCGGTGCAACTGTCTGGACAGATGAAGGCACACGAGTGCGTGCAATTTGGGGAGGCGCAAAGCCAAGCGACCCAACTACTAACTCCCACTTGGCCTGACGGTAGACGTGTCGCACGCAGCACCCATCTCTCCTCCCTCCGGCATTCGTGGCCCTCCGTCTTCCCGTCCACCTGACCAAATCACGTCTCCCCATTTCCCCTACCAACCCTTCCCGCCGAGTATATATCCCTTTCCCCACACTCGTATCACCACACCAAACCAGTACGGCCAGCGTCGATCTCTCACACTCATCTCCGCCTCCAGCCGGCCACTGCTGAGCTAGCTACTCGGCCGCTGCTACGTACTCGTACGTACAGGTAGAGATCGATGGCGGCGGCGACGATGACGGTGGAGGAGGTGAGGAAGGCGCAGCGGGCGGAGGGGCCGGCCACGGTGCTGGCGATCGGCACGGCGACGCCGGCCAACTGCGTGTACCAGGCCGACTACCCGGACTACTACTTCAAGATCACCAAGAGCGACCACATGGCCGACCTCAAGGAGAAGTTCAAGCGGATGTGTAAGTCCAACCAATTCCATTCCATCATTCTTTGCCGTCTCTTTTATGCCTTCTCTCGGACGAACACGCGACCTAACAAACAAACAAAACAATTGCTTCATTTCATTTTCAGGTGACAAGTCCCAGATCAGGAAGAGGTACATGCACCTCACGGAGGAGATCCTGCGGGACAACCCCAACATGTGCGCCTACATGGCGCCGTCCCTCGACGCGCGCCAGGACATCGTCGTCGTCGAGGTCCCCAAGCTCGGGAAGGCGGCGGCGCAGAAGGCCATCAAGGAGTGGGGCCAGCCGCGGTCCAAGATCACCCACCTTGTCTTCTGCACCACCTCCGGCGTGGACATGCCGGGCGCCGACTACCAGCTCACCAAGATGCTCGGCCTGCGCCCGTCCGTGAAGCGCCTCATGATGTACCAGCAGGGCTGCTTCGCCGGCGGCACCGTGCTTCGCCTGGCCAAGGACCTCGCCGAGAACAACCGCGGCGCGCGCGTGCTCGTGGTCTGCTCGGAGATCACCGCGGTGACCTTCCGCGGCCCGCACGAGTCCCACCTCGACTCGCTAGTAGGCCAGGCGCTCTTCGGCGACGGTGCGG
The DNA here is from genome assembly GCA_034509565.1 of Triticum monococcum. Classification (NCBI taxonomy): domain Eukaryota; kingdom Viridiplantae; phylum Streptophyta; class Magnoliopsida; order Poales; family Poaceae; genus Triticum; species Triticum monococcum. Next base: position 16,719,858 of record CM067842.1, read on the forward strand.
CCGCGGTGATCGTCGGTGCGGACCCTGATGAGTCCGTCGAGCGCCCCCTGTTCCAGCTGGTGTCTGCTAGCCAGACGATTCTGCCGGACTCAGAGGGCGCCATCGACGGCCACCTCCGGGAGGTCGGCCTCACCTTCCACCTCCTCAAGGATGTGCCCGGGCTCATCTCCAAGAACATCGAGCGCGCCCTGGAGGACGCCTTCAAGCCATTGGGCATCGATGACTGGAACTCCGTCTTCTGGATGGCGCACCCCGGCGGGCCGGCAATCCTTGACATGGTGGAGGCCAAGGTAAACCTAAACAAGGAACGGATGCGTGCCACCAGGCATGTCCTCTCCGAATATGGCAACATGTCAAGTGCTTGTGTACTCTTCATCATGGATGAAATGCGCAAACGCTCCGCCGAGGATGGCCACACCACAACCGGCGAGGGAATGGACTGGGGTGTTCTCTTCGGCTTCGGCCCCGGCCTCACTGTGGAGACTGTCGTCCTCCATAGCGTCCCAATCACTGCCTAGGCCAGTGCATGATCATTCATTCTCCATTTATCTTCGTCATGAAATAATCTACTACTGTTGCTGCTACACCCAAGTTTGGACTGTATTCTGCTGTATGAGGTTTGTAATACTAGAAGAGTAGGCGTGTGTCTTTCCTCTGTGCTACATATATATACCCTGTTTGTTGTTGAGATCGTTGTGTTATATATGAGCTATTGATTTACATGATTGAAAGTAACCAGTTACGTTTATGATGAAACCTAGGAATCAAACATTCATCCAAATTGACTACCCCTACGGGATAGACCTCAACAAGAAAACCGTTGAGTAACGGCACCAAATGGAAATAATAAGATATACTATACTCCACATTTGTCAAGCAATCAAATTTGAGAGAATATCACAGTCCACGGTGAGGCCCGAAAGAATCAAGAACCATACAACCCTGCAATTTCGCCAGTCGAGAACACGGTGAGCACCATCGTGCTCACCGATTATAAAGAATGATCATGCTCTTCGATTATAAAGAATGATCATGCTCATAGGCCAGCGCATGATCACTCGTTCTCCATTTATCTTGGTCATGAAAAAAATCTACCACTGTTAAGTTTGCATTTTGTGGTTTGTACTAGAAGTGTTGGCGGCGGCGCTACGCGTGTGTTGGCGTTGTCATGTGATGGCGACCTCTGTGAAAACACACCTGATGGCGTTTCTTTGCCATATCTGACGAAGAATCAGTACTCCATCCGTAAAGAAATATAAGAGCATTTAGATCATTACTTTAGTGATCTAAACGCTCTTATATGTATTTATAGAGGGAGTAATAAATAGGCTAAAATAGTGAGATATTTTATGGAAAAGAAACAATAAGATATACTCCACTTTTGTCATGCAATCGCACCTTGAGAGAGAGCCTATCAACGTCCAAGTTGTGGCCACGCCGGAGTCCATCCGCGACACGATCGAGCTTGTCGCCGCAAACCTCGATGCCTTCTTTGCAGGGAGCCATTGCTCAGCCCCGCACAGCTCTGAAACAAGACCACCATTGATTGATTGGATAAAATTGGTCTGCGATCATCCACTGTTGTGCTCTTGTGATTAATAGGCCTGAATGAACTGCAATCTGCAACCAGCAGGCGGAATGCTGCCCAAATTTGCTTCTTGTGTTCTGATGTTTATCTGAAAAAAGTGTACAATGGCAACAGAAGGCCAGGCAAAGAGTAGTACTAGAAGGAAACCCCACTGCTTTTTTGGTGGCACTGCTTCTGATTTCTGCAGCGGTTTGCCTTGCATGTTCATCTATTTTTCCTTTGGCCCCCGGTGGACAACCCGCCGGCCACAGGTGTGGCGTTGAGGTTGATAGTCATGGGCGCAGGCATGGCCGGCGCGACCACTCACCTCCGGCGAGCAGTCCGCGGGAGAGGTAGAGAAACGGGAGGCTTACGGTTGGGGATGGAAGCCAGGCACATGCGGCGTGGTCCGTGCCGCCTGAGCTCTTCTCCATGGACAACATGGTGCTGTCGGGCCACAGGGCCGTGGCCACGCCGGAGTCCATCCGCAGCACGGTCGAGCTCGTCGCCGCGCCGCCAACCTCGACTCCTTCACAGGGAAGCCACTGCTCAGCCCTGTGCAGCTCTGAAACAAGAGCACCATTTATTTATCTGGATAAAATTGGTCTGCGATCGGCCTGAATGAACTTCAGTCTGCAGAAATAATGTGCTCACTCACAACAGAATGTTCATGTGTTGGGAATGCTGCACAAATTTGCTTCTTGTGTTCTGAATGTTCATGTGAAAAAAAGTGTACAACGGCAACAGAAGGCCAAACAGAGAGTAGTACTAGAAGAAGCAACTCCATTACTTTTGTTGGTACTATTTCTGATTTCTGCAGTGGTTTGCCTTGCATGTTCATCTATGTTGTGAACTTCTCTTTTTTCATGGTGAGCAGAGACCTCACTGGTATCAGCTCCTGCAATGCGTGTCCGTGTAAATGGAGCAGCAGGCACCGTGTCACACATCTGCACATACTCCGCACCCAACAAAAGTTGTGGTGCAGATTTGCTAACTCGCGTTCACTGCACTAGAGAATCAGCATGCACCGGAGTGAGCAATGGCTGACCGGAGAAGAAGGCTTCAAGGTTGCCAATGGTGTGCAGACACAGGTCCGACCTGGACTCCTCCGTCAACACCGCCACGTGGCGCGACAGAACCACATTGTCCATGGAGAACAGCTCCGCGGGCACCTTGGGCTCGTGCTCAAAGACGTCAAGGCCCGCGCCTGCAATCTTTCCCTCCCTGAGTGCAATGACCAATTCGGCCTCGTCGATGTTTGCTCCTCGGCCGATGTTGACGACCACACCGCCCTTTCCTAGGGCCTCCAGCACATCCTTGTTCACGATGTGACGTGTCGCCTTGTTCAGTGCACATGCGACAACGAGCACGTCTGAATCAGCAGCAAGATCATGGACATTTGGGAAGTATTTGTAAGAGACCGAATCCCTAAGTTTTCTCGAGTTGTAGTGGATGATGCAGCCGAAAGCTTCAAGCCTCTTTGCAATCCGTGAGCCGATGTTCCCCAAGCCGATGATACCAACACGCTTGCCACCAAGCTGAGACCATCAAGATAACACAAAAAATGTTATTTAGATTTTTATTAGTGCCAAAATGAATAAGAAAAAGATGCCTTTGCGCCATAGCCAAACACGGTGTCAATTACTGAATGACTGAGAGTATGAAGATGTGCGCAAATTCTGGATGCAATCAGTAAATCGTATGGAATTATGGAGAAGCAGTAGCAGTGCCGCACATCAATTGGTACAGATGATACAGAATAGTAATAATAAGAAAAGCTGAACAATTCTTTGGCCCAGGCATGGGATGCTGTGAATTTGAAATTGTATTGTAGATGTGTTGATGAGAGACTAGTGAGCATGTGGAGTAGAGAACATTACCCTGCCCGATATGTCAGATAAGCCGATTTGGTTATATGAACCTGCTGATATCTTCCTTGCCCGGTCCTTTTATAACATTGTTAATTTTGGTGGAATATTCTCCCAATGGGGGATTTCCATGTGCAAAATTCGTGTGCCTCGTAAAGTCATTTATTCTTGTGGTTGTTTGATCCATAACAGAATCTTAACAAGAGATGATAAATAATGTCTTTAGATGATAAATAATGTCTGTTCTCTAGTGTACCTGCCAGCAATGTTTGGATGATAAATAATGTACTGAGGAGGAAAGCTAACAGGTTAACTGTCATCATTTGGCATGTTGGTTTGCGTACTGATGATGATAATATGGAGTACAGATCTGCTATGCGATTGCACGACCAAATGGATTTGGATTGGCCGCTGTTGGGAATTATTAACAGCGGAGAAATTCAGGGAGCAAGCAAACAGCCGGACCTTAGATCCGAGAGGATAATCCCCCTGCGCCGGCCAGGACCCGCGCCGGACGTACCGCTCGGACGCCGACACGCGCCGGAGCACGTCGAGCAGCAGGCCGACGGCGTGGTCGGCGACGTCGGCGGAGTAGACCTCCCCGGAGTTGGCGACGGCAACGCCGCGGCGCGCACACTCGGCGAGGTCGATGTGGTCGAGCCCCGCGGCCGTGCTGACGACGCAGCGGAGGGAGGGGGCGGCGTCGAGGAACGAGGCGTCCACGCGCACGCCGCCCCAGATGACCGTGGCGCGAGGGGGCTCCGGCACGGCGGCGGCCGCGGCGACGAAGGCCAGGGCCGGGAGGGCCTGCCCCGGCGCGTACAGGTCGAGGACGCGGAAGCGGTCGCGCAGCGCGGCGGCGAAGGGCGCGTCCACGGGGCGGAGCAGCAGGACGGCAGGCTTGCCGCTAGCTGCCGCCATGGTTGCGAGCTCGAGAGTTGCAGCCACTGGTAACCAAGCCACGGTGGCCACCTCACTCTCCTTTTCTGATTATCTTTCTATTTCAACACCTACTAGACTTCAGAACTTTCATTTCTCTCACAAAAAAAGAAGAGAGTTAAAAACTTTAACTACACTCCACAAAGGCAAAGCTTTGTTTATATATCCTTTAAGCAACTGTGTGTGATACTTCCTAAAAAAAGGTGTGTGATATTTCTTACTTGCCGGACCACCGCTTTGAGCCACCGGTGCATGCGCTTCCTGATAAATAGTAAATTTAAAATAAATGCTAACTGAGTTTAAAAATTCTGATTTCTTTTGACATTTGCACAAACATTTTTTATGGGCAGGAACATATGCTCCCAAGAGTCGAATTGAATTTAGGTCCTTCTCCGTTTTCTTAGAGTCTATATAGACAGACAACCCTGGGCATCCATGCTCTCTGAAATGTCAACATTTGAGATGTCAATTGCTTGTCTTCAAGCATGAACCTTATGGCAAAGGCAGCCAATTACTGAAAAAGAGCTCAAAGATACAGAAATTTGTTTGAGTGTAGAACAAGGGTATGCAGGAAGCATGTCATGCGGGAAAGACCCCTAACCAACCACCAATAATCCAATCCTTACCTTCCAACCAAGCCCTTTCGATCCCACGCCATCCTCTTGGTCCACCCCTTACCTTGAAGCCCTACGGCTCAGTTAGCTCTCAGATGGCAAGAATCCGTTGATCCTGCTTTTTATTTTTCTTGTGTTGTTTCTTCTTCCGAATGGTGTCCTAGCTACAGCAGGGAAAGCGATGCTGCCCACTCTACCGCAAAAGGGGATCATCAAGGCCCATCAAGCAGCTTAATTTCGTAGAGAGGTTGTGTTTCATTCCAGTAGCAATAAAAAATTCAAGGCACCTTATTAAATACAACATCCTCGACAATAAAATACCATTCTTCTGGCTTCTATATCTTGCACGGAACCATAAATTTATTCAAATGCTAAGGTTGAATGGCTTATAAACAGCAAGAACATACCACACGCTAACTAACATCGTGAAATCCCGTCATCGATATAGCGACACATGGTTACAACACTTCTTTTGATCCAAGGTCTGGCATGTGTCTTGAGCAATGCCATCACCCTTGTTCTCCTTGAGCAATGAACCAGAAGCAATTTGCAAAACTTATCCTACAATTATTTCTGAAATGGCACAGTTTAGCCGGGAAGGAGCAGAACCAGGCAGGGTTCAGAATCTGCTGCTTGGGCAGCAACCACCTAACCTTCATCCTGTGCCTGATCATAAGTCCACCATTCATCCCAATTGGCCTGTACATATTTCTGAGCGAGAAATCCTCGCCCTTGGAGAGTCACAGCTCTCTTTTGTCAGTTGAGTTTTATACCAGTTTACACTTAACAAGAACATGGAAATCCCATAAGGGCACGTCACAATGCTGCCTTGAACGCCACAATGTGTTATACTTTTGTTAAAAACAAGGATTCTAACATTTTTCTAAATAATTTATAATATAATGTTTTATGGATTTATCATATATTTATGTTAGGCATATTTTAGTCGCAACTCAGAAACTAATAAAAACAAATGAAGGTTATAAAATACAATATGAGCCAAATGCAACATACAGTATGATTTTGGTTATAAAACACAGGATATGGCAAAGTGAAGTTTATTTAGGAAATGGGACACTGCAATCAACACAAGCAACCCAATATATAATTTTTACTATTCAAGAAAAGAGATCTAGAGAGAAAAATGAGACACACAAGTAGCAGCATCTTTGTGGGAGGAATGGTACTCGCCTTTATATACACTACTTCCTCTGTTTAGAAATATAAGACGTTTTAGAGACTTGCGTGGTCAGTATAAAACGTCCTATGTTGGTGAACAGAGGGAGTATTAGCAAATTCAAAGACTAAAAAGTAAGGATACTGGTCATTGCTTAGTTTCCTGGAGCTGCATCATTTGTACTTTTCCATGGAACGTCTTCTCCCTGATTTGCATGTTTTGTTTAGGTAGGGACTTGCGGCAATCTGTACTAGAGAATCAGCATCAGCATCATCAGTTCATCACTTCCAATATATCTGATATGAGTGACCTGGCTTGCGTTCACTGCACTAGAGAATCAGCATCCACTTGAGTGAGCAACGGCTGACCGGAGAAGAAGGCTTCAAGGTTGCCAATGGTGTGAGCGCGCAGGTCCGACCTGGACTCCTCCGTCCACACCGCCACATGGGGCGACAGAACCACATTGTCCATGGAGAACAGCTCTGCCGGCACCTTGGGCTCGTGCTCAAAGACGTCAAGGCCCGCGCCTGCTATCTTCCCCTCCCTGAGTGCAATGACCAGTTCCGCCTCGTCGATGTTTGCTCCTCGGCCGATGTTGATGACCACACCGCCCTTTCCTAGGGCCTCCAGCACATCCTTGTCCACGATGTGCCGCGTCGCCTTGTTCAGTGCGCATGCGACAACGAGCACGTCGGATTCAGCTGCAAGATCACGAACATTTGGGAAGTATTTGTAAGAGACCGAGTCCTTTGGTTTTCTCGAGTTGTAGTGGATGATGCAGCCCAAGGCTTCAAGCCTCTTTGCAACCCGTGAGCCGATGTTCCCCAAGCCGATGATGCCAACACGCTTGCCGCCAAGCTGAGATCATCAAAATAACACCCAAAAAAAATACTGTTTTAGTTTTTATTAGTGCCAAAAGGAATAAGAAAAAGGAAAAACATGCCTTCGAGCCACAGAAGTGCACGAATTGTGGATGCAATCACTAAAACATAAGTCGATATGGAGCTGGCGGAAGCAGTAGCAGTAGCACCGTTGCACACTAATAGGTCTTAGGCTACAAAAAAAATAAGGAAATGAGATCAACCGAGCAGAGAACATACAGAAGAATGCAACCTTCAATTCATAACAGGATGAATGTGCTGGCTAATTCAGCGCCTGGATATATGACAAGGAGTTTGTGTAATTGTATAATGTCTAATCGATATAATACTCATATAACGCTTGTAGCATTATATTGCTAATTAAGACTGGAGAGACATTCCCTCTTTCTCTCTCGCATTACACTGTAATCGCCCTCGATTTCCAACCTGAGTTTCCTAATGTGTAGAGTCATAGAAGCGGTTAAGCAGCAAGGGTGCTGCTGCCGACGCCTTCTGAAATATTCAGTTCAGAGTCTGCAGCGGTTTGGACCGATGATGATGTGTTACAGACCTATGCAATGGATTTGGGTTGATTTTCGTATTGGAAATATTAGGATGTCAACAGGATAGCTAACTGTTGGGTTTGTGATGTTGATGTTAACCTTCAAGAAAGTGACAAAATGGAAGTGGATCTGAGAGGAGTAACAATAAATGCCCATTGTCAACCCCTAATTCAGTTTGTGGACGGTCTGCTCAGCCACAAAATAATGCTTGTTTTAATTTGCTCACAAAGTTAAAGCTTTATTCATCCTTCTCCTTCAGCAACTGGCAAAGGAGGTTAATTTGCCACATTTGAGAATCTTATTAACAAGGACTATATTGACACTATATGGTCTCTGAATTCAATCCAAATTATTCAAAAAAAATGTCTCTGAATTCCTCTCAGACAGGTTAATTTCTACTAAGATAGTTTTGCCGAAGAACATTGGAAGAATCAGAAACAAAATAGTGTCAAGGTATGCCTAAGCTCAACAGGCCTAGAAGTCAAGAACCGGACCTTGGATCCGAGGGGATAGTCGCCCTGCGCCGGCCAGGACCCGCGCCGGACGTACCGCTCCGCCGCCGACACGCGCCGGAGCACGTCGAGCAGCAAGCCGACGGCGTAGTCGGCGACGTCGGTGGAGAAGACCTCCCCGGAGTTGGCGACGGCGACGCCGCGGCGCGCGCACTCGGCGAGGTCGATGTGGTCGATCCCGGCTCCCGTGGTGAGGACGCAGCGGAGGGAGGGTACGGAGTCCAGGAACGAGGCGTCCACGCGCACGGAGCCGCCGCCCACGACGACCGCGGCGCGCGGGGGCTCCGGCGCGGCCGCGGCCGCGGCGAGAAAGGCCGGGAGGGGCTCGCCGGAGGAGAAGAAGTCGAGGACGCGGAACCGCTCGCGCAGCGCGGCGGTGAAGTCGGCGTCTGACCGGCGGAGGTGGAGGACGGCCGGGAGGACCGGCGGGTTCCCGCCGGCCGACGCCATAGCTGAGAGTTGGAAGCTTCCTCTTCGGTCTGTTCCGTAGGTAACCAAAAAAAAAAGTGCTGAACAACTTAACATGTTACTTACTATTTTTGTGCAATGAAACCAACACTAAAAGTAGAACAAAATTGGAAATATATAGATTTTTTTGAGACATGGAAATAGATAGATGGGGTTTTTCTTTGTCAGCAAGGTGCTATGGTCGACATCTTTAGGGCATGTACAATGATTGATAAGACAGTCTTATCTTAAGTCTTGCATGTAATTTAAAGATGACAACAAAAAATGTCTATAATGAGTCATCTCTTAGCCTTATCTTTAATAACTAGCTATTCCTAAAAACGTGGTGAGACATATTGTGCTAAGAGATCATCTCTTGTCTTCTCTTATTGTCTTCTTTTAAATAAGAGAAGACAAGCCTTTTCTTATGAGTTGTCTCTCCTTTAGCTTATTATTTATCCTACATGGCATTTCTAAAATATTACCATTGTACATGCCCTTAAACCCACAGACTCAAAAGGAAAGAAAAAGAAATCAAAGTGTTATCTGCAAAACCTCAGTTTTTTCTTTTTCTTTTTTTGACATTCCCAACAAACTAACATATGGCCGATAGATTGAAAACACGGATATTGGTGCATGTTCACGCGCCACATCGGCACAACACACACCTTCGCTGAGGGGAGGTGCCGGTTGAACGAACCGCAACACGGCCTACTTCCTCCACCCACTGGTCGACGCTCTCTCCTCGTCTGTCGTCTCCATTCCCCATCACACGTCCTCACTACATATTGCCACTGCACATCCCTCTTTGGGTGATTGCGCCGGAGCATGCACGCGCGGCTCATCCGCTGTCACGGGGCACCCTCTATTGTCCGGCAAATCTAGGAGGCACACCGTTCGTTCCCACCACGAACCCTCGGCATCTAGCTGTCACTCCAATAGGAGGAGGCCCCGGAAATATGTGGGACGGTTGCGGCAAAGATGTGAGGGGCTGCGGTTGCGATTGAAATTAATCATGTGTTATCTCCATCATTTTTCCGTAATCCTAGCAATTATAGGTGTTTTAGGCTGGTGCTATCATAGTCATATTTGAAGAACAAATCCTCCTGGATCAAACCCGACAAAGACGTTCCCCAATCTAATCGGAATGACCACCAGCGAGAAAGGGAGCGACCAGGCCCGACCCTCACAAGCAGCCCGCCTGCACCCCATCCAGGCGAGGTATATATATGCTCTCTCTCTCTCTCTCTCTCTCTCTCTCTCTGTCTCTCTCTCTCTCTCACATTGCAATTCTTCCTCAACTCTTATTCAAATTGAAGGGGTTTTAATAATTCAATAAAATCAAAATTTTAAAGAAAAAAAAGACTATTTTGATTCCAATACAACTCTTATGCAGTAGAATATTACTCCCTCTTGTCGTTTTTACTCCGCGCAGAAGATTTGTTCGAAGTCAAATGTATATGCAGAGTAAAAAGGCTCATGTTCTGCTGCGTAATCTTCTTGCTTATCATTAGCACTCTTCTAGAAAGAATCCACTTCTCTAGGAAGATGGAGCATTTTGGGCAGTGTGCTAGAGATAAAAAGTGTGATGGCCGGCCTGTATGCAGAAAGTGCAGGCGCACAAGTTTGTCTTGGAGTAGTATTACTACATGGTATGAGCTCTAGGAAAGATTGCAAGCACATTCTGACATGGAAATGAAACTACAGAAGCACAGCAAACCGACCGAAAGTTGCAGACACAATTGACTGACTGACTGGATACATGCAAACCGGAGAGGTGACACACTCAAAAGTGCAAACCGACGGCACACTTCCTAGTCCTAGACCGACGGCTTCATCAGCTCTTCGACGGCGACGAGCCTGGCGAGCACATCCGGCGCGAGGCACACCTGCAGCTCCACGCCCCCTCTCCCTCCGCCGTCATCTCGGCCCTCGTAAACCGTGACATATCCGTCCAGCTTGTTCCCGGCACCGCTTCGGACGGCCACCGGCATGCCCCACCCGAAGTCGTTGCCGTACACGTCGAACCGCTGCGAGCCGGTGACCACCACCGTCTCGGGAAGAAAACGCTCGGCCAAGGGGCGAAGCACCTGAAGCTGGGGTTTGCATGACACGCCGCGAGCTTCTCCCTCACGCGCGCCTCGTGGACCGCGGCCACGGCCCGGTTCAGAAGCGACGCCGCCCAGCCCAGCCGGTCGTCTCCCAGAATCTAGCCGACTGTGGCCTTACCGGCGGCGCTCGACACCGCGTTGCCCACGTAAACTGACGGCATGCCGTTCAGGCGCGTCCGGCATCCGACGGCGAGCAAGCACATGGTCTCCTGGTCCGGCGCGAGCCCCCGGGCCCGACACGTAGCCCGCCACAGGTGCGCGAGCACGGCCTGCAACGAGGAGATGGTGGCCGTGCCGGCGGCCATCTCAGCGTTCGCTTTCGCCTTTAGCTTCTTCACGCTCTCCGGAGAGAAATGGATCGAGCATTCATACACCGGCAGCGGGTACTCAAACCGCCTGGGGATGTCGTCCGCCTTGGCAAAGGGGAGAGGGATCGGCACGGTGCAGCCCTCGATGAACCACCTCTTGGGTGGTGGGGGCACCGTGGAGATGCCTCCGTTGGCGGCGCCGCCGTTGCGGCTGACCTCCGACCATGCGTTGAACAGATCCCAGAACGTGGTCCCATCGGCGACGCCGTGGTTGAGCGACATGGCGACGAAGAGGCCGTCGGCGAGCTCGGTTACCTGCATGGCCAGGATGGGCAGGCTGGGGTCCATGACGGCGTCCGCGCTGACCGTTCCGTTGAGAGGGAAGAAGGAAGAGACCACACGCGGGATGCAGACCGTGCCGGTGAGGTCAGCGACGGTGACCCCGGGCGCCGCGGCGTGGACGAACTCGGCGCCTTCGTCGCTGCAGCGGAGCGAGATCGTCAGGCCCGGTGACTTCCCATCGCCGTCCTTGGCCACCGGTGCGACGACGAAGCGACCGGCGAGGGGGTAGAAGCGGGCCAGGGCGCGCGCGAACGACGAGGCGAGGTGTTCGACGGCATGCGCGCCACCGGCCGGAGGCTTGGGCAGGAGGACACCCTTCTGGGCGTAGTCCACGCGGAGCTGCTGCAGGTCCCATGGCGTCAGGTGGACGGTCTCGGGCTCCGGCGCCCGTGAGCTCTTCTGGCACTCCGGCTTGACCATGCGTCGGGAGACGATCTGGACACCGACGCCTTCCATTTTCGCCGGATGAACGGTGGACACTATCGAGAACGTGAGTCTGAGGGCATCTCCACGCGCGCCCCAGCAAGGCCTCCTCAGTCGATTTTTTCGCGCCGGCGCTAAAAACGGCCCAGTCGCGTTCTCAAGAGCCCGATTTTCGCCGGCCTAGGCCAAAAACAGCGCCGATGGACCCAGGCCGAACCCGACGCGTTGGGGGGTGCCCGGGGGCGCCGGGGCGAGCTGTTTTGGCGCGAAAAAGCCGTGGGCCAGCCGCGTCAGCGACACGGGTTCTCGTCTTCCCCCAACGGCCTCGGTTCCCGCGGGGAATCAATGCCAGGGCTGCCGCCGGTCAGCCTTGCCATTGATTCCTCACGGGCGGTGCGTCACGGGACGGCGCCCCGACGCCTCCCCTCCCTCGCACGCGTACACACGGGCGCGGCGCAGCTACATAGCCGGTGGCCTCACTCGCCTGTGCCCACACCAGCCTCGCCCCTCGCCGCCGCCCAGCCCCTCCCTCTCCCTACCTCTCCCGAGCGCTGCCGCCCAGCCCCTCCCTCTACCTCTCTACCTCTCCCGAGCCCGTCGCCATGGCAGAACGCTTCCCCGGAGACGAGGCGGCGGCCAACGGCTTCGGCCGCCGTTCGCTCCGCGAACAGGAGTCCTGGCTCCTGTTCTAGGCGAACATCCTGGCGCCGCCGGACATGCTCGTCGGGCCGACGGGGTGGAGACTCAGCGCCGGGGGAGTGCCCATTCCCCCGTTGCCCGACGCCGTGGCGAAGCCGAAATACTTCGCCGAGGAAGTCGAGGTCGTGCGCGCCTTCCTCACCGACGCCCAACTCTCCCTCCCCCAGTACGCCGCCGACAACCACGCGGCTTGGACGGCGTATTTCGAACGCCGCCAGCAGCAGTGCTTGGCGTCCACCAACGGCGCGCCGGTGGTCGGCGGCCGGCAGAACAGCGAGGGGCGCCACCTGTGGTGGGGCGTCCCCGGCCGCACACTCGAGGGCGTGCTGACGTACCTCGAGGGCGGCAACGACCCGCCGTTGGCGTACCCGGCGAGGGTGGCCACCCCGGCGCAGCACCGACGCGCTGGGCCATGGGCGCCAAGGAGGTTCGGGTCCTCCTTCTCTTCCTCCTCCTCCCGATCTTCATCGCACTTCTCCGGTACTCCGGCCCTGCTCGGCGTCAAAGCCGAGCCCGCGGCGGAGACGCCGCTCGGCCGACGCACTTGCAGCGCCGGCATCGTCATCAACGAGGGCGGCCGGCGCGCCTACTCGTCGGCTCCTCCTCCGCGCTTCGTCAAGCCAAAGACGGAGCCAGGGCTCGCGCCGGTGAAGACAAAGCCGGGGCTCGCGCCGGTGAAGAAGGAGCCGGCCGCGCCAGTGACGACGGAGCTCGACGACGACGACGCGGCCCTGAAATGGGCGCGCAGGGACTCCATAGCGATGGAGAAGGAGCGCCTGGAGAAGGCGAAGGAGCGCCAGTGCGCCGCCCTGCTTCGCTTCGCGGAGCGTCGACGCGGCCGCGACGAAGGCGGAGTCGTCGTCATCTACGACAGCGACGACGACGACGACGATGCGCCGCCACCAGTCCGCCATGGCGACGCCGGGCAGGGGTCCAGCAGGGGCGCCCGCGTCAAGGAGGAGAAGGCCGCTGACGATGATGGCGGCGACGGCGGCGACTTCAACCAGTTTTTTATTTAGATTAGTTTATATATATATGCTATGTAATGAAAATCCGCGAACTTCGCCGAAATGTGCCGAAATTTATCGTGTTTGGCCGAAATTTATCGTGTTTAAGTCGAACTTCGTCGAACTTATTTTATTTTAAAACGTGCCTGGGGCGGCCCTGGAGCCGGCGGCTGGGGACCAACTCGTCCCCAGGCCCAATTTTTGCGCCGACTCACCCCTAGACGGTGATTTTAGGCGCCCCCTGGGGGGCCAACGGCTGGAGATGCCCTAAGCTCGATAGTGTGTGTTCTGTGGGTTGGCGTTGTATACTGTGTATACTAGAAGAACGCCCGTGCGTTGCAACGGGGCCACATTAGCTTTAAAAGTTCAATATCAGTTATGTTAATATTACATTTAATATTCTCATACATATCAAGTGACATTGGTTTTGGTATTTGAAAATTGATTACCATCCGTTAGTTGGGTTACCAATGAAGAAATCAATCACCATATGTAAAAAAAAGGAACTACATTACACATGCTTACACCTCATCTACTCGTGAGAATATATAGAATTGGAGTAAACAAAATCATATACAGAACACACCATCACTGTTTGATACTCCTGCATGCATTAGTGAAATAAGCACACAAGTTATAAAACCAACTTAGTATAAAGCATAAGATGAAAAATTCTTAGTATATAACATACGAAAGGTCCCCACGCCAACACTATGTGCTCTAAAAACAACCACAAGCGGTCCTGCATCATGAGTTATTCGGTACATGTACAATCGTGTATCTACTCCAGCTCATCAGAAACACAGACAATCATTATGCATATTTTTCGCAAGGTAGCTCAATATGGAACAACCTTGATTGAAACATCATTTCACTATAAATTTGAAGAAAATATGAGATTGGACCATACACTAAAATACGTGCACATGAACTACCAAAGGCCATACTAAAATAATATTAGATCTGGTAATTTTGGGATATCCTCACAGGAAGTGATACCAAATAGAAACTTCATCATTTAAATACTCATCGACAATTTTGAGAAATCCTTACAGGAAGAAAGAGCAGATAGAAACTTGATCAATCTAAATACTCCTATAATGACCTCAACACCCTTAAAGTATATATGGACGCCTGTGCCACACCGCGTCGATCGCGCCCGCCACTGTCGCCGCGCTCGCCGCAGCCACCGCACCACTGTGACCCGCGCGACGCACACCCTGGCCACGCGCCACACTCTCGCTAGCTGCGCTCACCCCGTCTGCTGCCGCCTATGCCTTCGCTCGCCCCGCAGTCGCGCCCCTGCCCCGCGCCCCCTCCTGTCACAGCCATCTTCTGCCGGCCGCCCCCTCAGCCACGCCGGCCGCTTGCCTCGCCTGCTGCGTGCTGCTTCCTGCTGTTATGCGCTACTCTACCGCTGGTACGCTGCTGCGCCATGTCCTCGACACCGCCGTGGACAAACATGGCGGAGGGATTGTCAATGGAGTATGAGGAGAAGGTGGCGGAGAAGGTGTGGAGAGGCAGGAGGTCTGGGGTGGCATCAGCTGGCTATGGTGGAGGTGTTTATGCGAGAAGGAGCCGGAGCGGAAGGAGAGGTCACAATTGGAAAGAATCGCAAAAAAATCATAACCTAGAGATCTCATTCCATAAAAATGCTAATATCGATGGAGGGGTGATTTCCTTCTATAGGTGGAAAACATAGGAAATATTGGTTGTTATCAAGGAAAGGTAAAAATTTAGGAAAGTTAGGATTTTGAACTGATTTCTATGCAAATGGGATTTTATTGTTTGGTAACGTGATATCAGTACCTGCCCGTTTGTGACGTGTCTGTTATTTGTTTCCTAAAGTAAATTGCATTGATGGGAGAGATCCGTTGATTTGGCTAAGGTAGGAAAGAATCTATTATTTGTTTCCTAAAGAAAAATTGTATTAATGAGAGAGATCCGTTGATTTGGCTAAGGTAGGAAAGAATATATTATTTGTTTCCTAAAGCAAATTGCATTAATGTGAGAGATCCGTTGATTTGGCTAAGGTAGGAAAGAATCTATTATTTGTTTCTTTGGCTACGTGCGTGGGTGGGGTTCGCTGGGCGCGTTTTGGTGGATGGGCGTGGGGGTGGGGGTAATTTGATGGAAAAAAACTGGTTGAAAATAAACCGGTTGAAAGTGGGGGGGACTATTCAACCAAGTCGTCCAAAAGCATGGCTGCAGCCGCTGGCAACGATGTTGACCCAATGGTGCTTGTGCGGGCGAAGTACATCGCTGTTGGGCTTGTCGTCGGGGAGTTCTGCAACTCACCGCAGCCTCAGGTCGAGAAGGTCGAACCCTCAGGGTGGGATTGGATCCAGCTTCTCCGTAGCATCAGAAGTTCGAGTCCATCGCAATGATGTGCTACGCGACGGCGAAGGACGGAGGGTGAGAGGAAGACCGGCGAGGAGGTATCGATAAGGAGAGGCAGCAAAAGCGACGTGGGCCGGTGGTGTGTTGGCGGGTGCGAGGGGACATTGAGGACAGCGGCCAGCGCCGTGCGCGAGAGCACGATGGCGCCTGTGGAGGAGCCGATCGAGCGGCGGGTGTGGCTGGCAGCTGCTAACCCTAGCGTGTCGTGCTTTTGTTGACACAGAGACGTGGGTTGGATCTCATTCTCTTGCAGTGCTTGGCCCATGTATGGGTGTGCGGGCAGGGACGAACCGACGACCGTCAAAGAAGCGATAAAAGAATCGGTAGCGGGGATGCCTTCGATCGACGGTACGTTGGGCAGGAACGAACGACATACTAAGAGTAGAGATTAGGAAAGGTAACAATCAATGCGTTAGGAAAGTTAGGATTTTGATTTGATTTTTATGAAAATAAGGTTTTATTGTTTGGTAACGTGATATTATTACATGCTTGTTTGTGACGTGCCTAGTTAGGAAAGTTTAAAAATTAGGATTTGGAATTGATTGTGATGAAACTAAATTTTATTGATTGGTAACGCGCTATCAGTTCCTGCCCGTTTATAACGTGTCTAGTTAGGAAACTTTAAAAAGATTAGGAAAGTTTTTATTCTGAGGGTAAAAAATCAACGTGAGGAGAGATGTTGATGGGATGTGAGACGAAAATAAACCGGACGAAAATAAACCAGACGAAATATAACCAGACGAAAATAAACCGTAGACGCAATCCTACCAACTCAGACATTAGGAGTAGAGAAGATTAAGCGAGGCCATGTTAGACCGAGTGTGTGACAAGCATGCTGCGTGGAGCACGAGCGTGCTTCGGTAAACCATACAAGAAAATTATCATGAGTCGTGTCCCAGCACAACGGGGGAGATCTGGAGCACATGCGTACACAAAGCACACGAATAAAATAAGCAATTACGAGCACATGAGCAGAAGCGCGATGTGCTCCGGCATGTCCGGCCGTTCAAATCAGAGATGTCTCTTCTGGTCAGATCGAGGGGGAATATATACGTGCTACAGCATATCCGGCAAAGCACATGATACTATCATTGTATAGCCGATATGTTACCATTGGGCTAGTCGAAATTCGATAATCAACCGTGCTACCAAAGAATTCAAGCACTTTGTCTTGCCAAAAACAGCTCGGACAGTCGGGCCGAAAGATTTCCAATCTTCCATAGCCGAAACAAAGAAGACAAACTACCTCGCAAAAGTTTGCCATGATGAAAACGGGAATCAAGAAGACATAGATATTACTCATTACTTAGGACTAGATAGGAAGAGAAATCGTCCAAAGATTTCATATGAACGGATAAGAAGTGACCTAGTAGAAACAAAAAAAATGCAAAGGTAGGTGCCCTTGCTTCCTGCTGGAACCTTACCCCCCCCCCCCCCCCCCCTAATTAACTCCGGTGAGATGGGCTACGGCGGCTCTGACGAAGATGGACGAGAAATCGGCGATGGATCCATCCCAAAGAGGGCCGGCCGTGGTGTGCAGCGAGGTGCACAGCACCGTCCTGTGCGAATAGCTGGAAACGTCTTGACTGTTAAGGCCGACGGGTACGTGTTAATATAGGCGGGGCGTAGCTTCCGTACAGCGCATACAAAGTAGTTTGGATACAGGAGATATTCAGGGAGAAGATAGAACTTGGAGAGAAAGAAACAACTCATGTATATCTATCCTAACTACCTCCAGGTGCGGGTCAAGGATGACACGCCAATATACGCTACGCCAATGTATACCGTACCAATATAACAGCATGTTGGACATCCTCCCTTAATCACAACTTCATCAAGTTGAAATTATGCTTGAAGTTTTCAAAGCTTTTTGTGGGCAGTGGCTTTGTGAATCCATCTGCAATTTGATCTTTGGAATGCACAAACCGGATGTCAAGTTGTCTTTGAGCAACTCTTTCTCTGACAAAGTGAAAATCTATCTCTATATGCTTTGTTCTGGCATGAAACACAGGATTGGCAGAAAGATAAGTAGCACCAAGGTTATCACACCACAAGCATGGAGCTTGTTTGCCTTTTACACCAAGCTCTTTCAACATAGACTGAACCCATATGATTTCAGCTGTGGCATTTGCTAGTGCCTTGTATTCTGCCTCAGTACTTGACCTAGAGACAGTAGCCTGCTTACGTGCACACCATGATATCAGATTAGGTCCAAAAAATACTGCAAAGCCTCCCGTGGAGCGCCTGTCATCCAGGCAGCCTGCCCAATCAGAGTCAGAGAAAGCACTGACAAGAGTAGAGGATGACTTGCTGAAATTCAGACCTATACTCAGAGCATGTTTAACATATCTAATGATACGTTTTGCAGCTGTCAAATGAACAGTAGTAGGTGCATGCAAAAATTGGCAAACTTTGTTGACAGCAAATGAAAGATCAGGCCTGGTAAGAGTTAAGTACTGAAGAGCCCCTACTAGACTTCTATATTTTGTACTATCTTCCTGACTCAAAGGTGTACCTTCCATAAGTGACAATTTTTCTGAGCTTGATAATGGTGTGAGAAAAGGCTTACAACCTTGCAGTCCTGCCTTTTTAACCAGATCAGTTGCATATTTAGCTTGAGAAAGGTGAAGTCCATTCGAATGCTTCTTTACCTCAATGCCAAGAAAATAGTGCAAGTCTCCAAGATCCTTTAACGCAAAGTCTACACTCAAGTCCTTTAACAGTCCTTTAATTGCTTCATCAGATGAACTAGTTACAATTATATCATCAACATAGATGAGAACGAATATGCATGTATTGGATCTGTTATAGATGAACAATGACGTGTCTGACATAGAGGGGATAAATCCAAGTGTTTGCATCTTGTGACAAAGACGTGAGTACCACGCCCTTGGAGCTTGCTTCAATCCATATAATGCCTTATCTAGTTTGCACACATAGGAGGGAGTTTTCTTACTTTCAAACCCAGGAGGTTGTTTCATATACACTTCCTCTTCCAGAACACCATGAAGAAACGCGTTCTGTACGTCAAGCTGCCTGAGACTCCATCCCCTGGAAACAGCAATGGACAAAACAAGACGAATGGTAGCTGCTTTTACCACAGGACTAAATGTATCCTCATAGTCTATACCATATCGCTGTTTGAAGCCTTTTACAACTAGCCTAGCCTTATAGCTATCAATAGTTCCATCAGATCTCCTTTTGATCCGAAAAACCCACTTACAATCAATCAAGTTTTTACCTCGTTGTGGAGGAACCAAGTGCCAAGTCTTGTTTTTCTTTAATGCCATGTATTCTTCATTCATTGCCTTCTTCCACTTATCATCACGAAGTGCTGCATCAAGAGTCGCTGGCTCATCTGGTTCTCCTGTGGAACAGACCAACCCATACTTGGTTACATGTTTATAATTTAAAGGCTGAATTAAACCTTGTTGGAGCCGTGTTCGTCGCGAAGGAGGAGCTACAGAATCCGCAGCCACAGAGGATCCAGAGGGCTGCATGGGTGGATCAGCAACAGATCCCGAGGGGGATCCTGCCGCGGACCCAGTAGCAGGTGCAGCAGCAGCCTCAGTCGGCTCGGGGCTGGCCGGATCTTTTGTGGTTGCTGGCTGAGGCGCCTCATCACGGGTGGGTGCAGAAAATCCCGAGGCGGGGACCCGCTCATCATTGCGCGGTCTGGTCGGTTGATCAGCACCGGTGGAACCAGCTTCAGGGACCCGCGCGGATCCGCGTCGCTGATACGTGACGGGACGGGCGCCGTGCCGCGTGCTGCCTGGAGGGACCCGCATGTCGGGGCGGGCCCACGTGTCGGTGGTGGAGACGTGCGCATCTGACAGCGCGGCGCGCACGCCTGCACCTGGCGTCCCTGCACCACCAGATTCCGAGGAGGATCTGGTCAGCTGCTGCGCTGCCGATCCCGAGGCGGATCTGATCTGCTGCTGCGCTGCCGATCCCGAGGTGGAAATGTCCCCTGGCGCGTTGTCTCCTGCCACGGGACACATGAAATATGGCCCAGATTTTTCACCTTGTTGATTATTTGCTTCATAATTTTCTCCTGTTTCATCAACACGAAGCTCATGCATGCCATTAGATGAGTTAGTCAACGAATGATCACCAATATTTAGTTCCCCTTTGTCAAAACTAGTGAGACGGGGGGGGGGGGGGGGGGTAGGAGAAGAATTTCTTCTCGAAGTAGTGCACCGGCGTTTGGGTGGAGATCGGCAAATGGAAACTTGGTTTCATCAAAAACGACATCACGGGAGATGTAAACTCGCCCGGTGGAAACATCTAGGCACTTGACACCTTTGTGTTGTGCGCTATAACCAAGAAATACGCACTGTTTTGATCGAAACATGAGCTTGCGATTGTTGTAGGGACGAAGATTAGGCCAACATGCACACCCAAATACACGAAGGGACTTATAGTCTGGTTTGGTGTGGAGAAGTCTTTCTATCAGAGTTTCATTATGAATAACACGACTAGGGAGCATGTTGATGATATGGACTGCGGTTAAGAACGCTTCATCCCAGAATTTTAGAGGCATTGATGCGCCGGCTAGAAGGACAAGGCCAACCTCGACAATATGTCGATGCTTGCGTTCTGCTGACCCGTTTTGCTGGTGAGCATGAGGACATGACACTTGATGTGAGACACCAAGTGTTTGAAAGAAGGAGTTTAACTTTTCGTACTCCCCTCCCCAGTCTGTCTGGACAGCGATGATTTTTCTGTCAAATTTTCGCTCAACGAGAGCTTGAAAGTTTTTGAACACTTGAAACACATCAGACCGTTTCTTTAAAAGATAGATCCAAGAAAATTTGCTAAAATCATCGATGAAGCTAACATAATAAGTGTGTCTGCCAACAGAAGTAGGGGCAGGGCCCCAAACATCAGAAAAATTCAGTTGTAGTGGTTTGGTAGAAACACTGCTAGAAATAGGGTAAGGCAACTGATGACTTTTAGCTTTCTGACATGAATCACAAATTGTCTCATTATGACGCTCACCAACAAACCATTTTTCCTAAGTAATTTTTCAACTAAAGAAAAAGATGCATGTCCTAAACGATCATGCCATCGTGTGGACGAAAGCTTGATAGCACCACAAGCATATTTATTTGGTCTTCGAAACTCCGGAATCAACGGATAGAGGCCACCAACGCATCTACCTCGATAGAGAACCGTCCTCATTGCCTGATCCTTGATAAAAAAGAAGTAAGGGTGAAATTCAAGGAACACATGATTATCAAGGGCAATTCGATGGACAGAAAAAAGACTCTTGTTGGCACTAGGAACATGCAAAAAAATTCGAAGATGAATATTACGATGAGGGGTACGAAATATTGAGTGACCAAAGCGACGTATACTCATACCTTCTCCACTGGCAATATGGATTTGATCCTTGCCGCGATACTTCTCCTTCATGGTTACTTTCTCGAGCTCATTGGTGATGTGGTTGGTAGCACCACTGTCAACATACCAGTTTGTGTCGACACCATATGAGCCATCAGTCGCCGCAGCGACCTTTTCTTCATCTTGAGAGTCATAGTCGTCGTCCTCATACCTGTACCAGCAATCTTTTGCTGTATGCCCGACTTTGCCGCAGATCTGGCACTTAGGGGTGTCCGGACGGTTTCTGCCGCCGCCACCAGCACCACGTCCGCGACGTCCTCGGCCACCAGATTGGGGTGGCGCAGTGCCACGGTTGCTGCCGCCGGACCTGCCCTTGTTGCGAGAGGAACCACGGGAGCGAGAGCCGCCGCCCCGCCCGCGAGTGGCCGCGTTCGCGGATGATTTGAAGCCGCCGCCATCGGCCCCCTGGAAGTGAGCCATGCGCTGATCGAAATTGGATAACATGGCAAAGAGTTCATCAAGGGTTACCCCGGTCACGCGAGCGTCGAGGGCAGACACCAGAGGCTGATAGTCGGCGTCGAGCCCATGGATGATGTTGGAGGCGAGTTCGTCGTCGGGGATCGCCTTGCCTGCGGCGGCTAGCTCATCGGCGTAGCCGCGCATGGCGGCGAAGTAGGAGGCAACGGAGAGACTCTCCTTCTGCACGTTGATGAGAAACGTTCGTATGTTGTTGATGCGGCTGGCAGATTGGGACGAGAACATCCCAGCGAGCGTCGTCCAAAGCGCGCCCGCGGTGGTGACCGTGGTCACCGTGAGCAGCACCTCACGCATCAGGGTGTTCAGCAGGTATCCCAGAACCTGCTGATCCTCCCGGACCCAGATTGGGTGGAGAGGGTTGGGTGACGAAACCTCCTTGCCGTCCTTGGTGGTAAAAGGATTGGGTGAAGAGGGAGCTTTGATGGGAAAAGGATAGCTCTGACTACCATGTGCAAATAGCTAGAAACGTCTTGCCTGTTGAGGCCGACGGGTACGTGTTAATATAGGTGGGGCGCACCTCCCGTACAGCGCATACAAAGTAGTTTGGATACAGGAGATATTCAAGAAAAAGATAGAACTTGCAGAGAAAGAAACAACTCATGTATATCTATCCTAACTACCTCCAGGTGCGGGTCAAGGATGACACGCCAATATACGCTACGCCAATGTATACCGTACTAATATAACAGCATGTTTGACACGTCCATTCTAGAAAAGCTCAACCTACTCAGCTTTCTGTTCGATCTTTTGTTTGTGTTCGCGGAGTTACTAGGTAGGCGTGTGCTGCGGTGCGACACAGCATCTACCTAGCTTCCTCACCTACGTACGTGCATGCATGGCCACCGTCCGTGCCCCTGCTGTCCTTAGAGCATCTATAATTGGACATTGGCAAATCCATTCTCTATACGCCGCAGGCGCCTCCAAGCTGTACATTCATATATCTCAAATGTGAAAACTCAAATTCGTGAAATTCATGCACATAAATCATAATGATATAAATTGTTCGAATTCAGTAGTTCAAACAGTTCAAAACAAAACAAAATAAATCATAATTCAACAATCCGGACATGTCAAAAATGAAATAAATGTCCGAGCTTGACGAATGCCGCGCTTGCTGGCCGGATCATGGCCGGACGCCATTCATGTGGCCTGCTCCGAGGCCATCCTTGTCTCCTGCTCCGCCTGCATCCGGACTGCAGGCTCCGCCAACATTCGGGTGGCATTCTTCGCCTGCATCCTTGTCGCCTGCTCCGCTGCTACCGCAGCCCGGTTTGCCGCCTCGTACTTCCTACACTCGTTGATCTTCTTCTTCTTCTCCACAACTCACTTCTTTTCTTGCAACCTCTCCTTCACTTCCCGTACAAGTTGCAACCTTTCCTTCTCAATCTCAATCTCTTCAAATGTTTTGGCCTTCTCGAGCTCTCATTTGATCGCCGCCTCTTACTTCTCCAACTCGATCTTCTCCCTCTCAATTTTCAGCTTCTTCTCCGGCCTCTACCGCTCCCAATCCATTATCTCCTTTTGCGCGTCTAACATGAGTTTGTACCTCTCCTTTTTCTTGTTCTCCCTTACCGAAAAAATGTCCGTCCATGTGGAGGACATTTTTGTAGCCACGGCGTCACAGGAGGCCCTTGTCTTCTCCCAATTTTTTCCCATGACTTGCCGGTTATTCTTTGGCACGGTGGCTTTCCATTCTCGACGACAATATCGTCCTCTTCATCATCCAATCCAATTGATTGGTGGGAGCTTGAGCCATCATTCCTCTTCTTGCCGGCCTTGAGATCGGCCATAAATTGTGTCCACTTTGGCACTCCATTCAATAGGATCCAACAATGGCTAAAACAAATGACTTTTTCTCTGTTTCGTGATGCAAAGTGGACGCTACCGCCGTCTAGCAAACAACATATGTATGAGCACGAGAATGCAAACACAAAAAGCATATGCAAATAATGACAAGATGGAGCAATTGAGCTTACGTGAGTTGCCACTCCCACCCCACTTTGAGGGCGTTTGGTTGGTCACTTCTGAGTAGTAGCCAACATACTTGTTCACTTTTCCTTGAATGATCCCACATCGATGTTGGAGAGATGCCACATTGTTCGTGATACTCCTTCCAAATCTTCTCTCATTACTTGTTCCCCTTCTGTTCGGGGCCGTATATTGGATCCATTTTTGTGGCCAACCAAGCTTTGAGTAACAAGATGTCCTCAAAAATTGAGAATGTCGGACCTCTAGTCTTCGTCGTCTTCTTTGCCTTCTTCTACTTCTTGCTTGGATTGGGATCAGATGTTATGGCAACTTCAAATGTGGTGCCCCCCATACTCCATTTGGGTCGGACCATGATTTTCATTGATCATGTCCGACAAGAACAACTCATAGATGATCATGATTTGCAACCATTCATCATGTACGAAATGAAGTAGCGGTCTATTTAAAACATTGAACATGTCATATGCAAAGTTGATCGGACAGGAGCAACAAAAACATACCGACTCTTATTGTGTCATTCCGTCGAATATGTCGTAGGCAGCCCGGGCGCCACCGGTGCCCGTGCTCATATGTGCCCGAACGAGCTGCGGCGAGTGACATACGTCCACCGTCGGCATCTGCGTGGGTGGAAAACTCTCCGGAATGCCTCAACCGGCCGTCGGATCCTCCTCTGTCCCAACGTGTCTGACGGCATCAGAGGCGGAGCCAGAATTTCTCAAAGTCTAGAGCTAAAACCAAGTGGCTACAGAAAATGACAAATACCACGCATACCAATGCATGTTTGAAGTACACCATAAATTTGCATTAACAATGAAATATGAATCCATTATTACCATTTGAACAAATTTGATAAAAACATGTAAACAATTTAACAAAGTGCATCATTTTGGAAATGTTGGTACCAAATTAATGAAGACTTCGTTCCTCTGAGGTCATTGTTTCTTAACCAGCAATAGTAGAAGCGCCTGGAGCTGCAAACATAAATCAAGTAGTATTTGAAATCAAGACATTGGACATGGAGTAAATCAATTTTCATGTGACATTTTGCAAGACAAGAACTTGTGGTTTTTTAACTAAAGTAATGCGATTTTAACATTGAACTTGCTGACCGATCGAGCGAGCTCTTAGCAGAAGCATTCGGATTCAAATAATTTCACTACTTTATTACAGCAACAAAACGATCGAAACTTACGCCGGGCTGATTTTAATATGCAGACGTAACAGACACAGAAGTGCAACCTAGGATTATTAATTTATTAATTACTACAGCAGTACAGCACAGACACGACATTTAAAGGAAGAAAATAAAGCACCGGAACCAGACTCTCCGTGGGCATCATCTCTGCCCTCCTAGTCCTAGACGGACGTGCTCGTCAGCTCTTCGTCGGCGACGAGCCTGGCGAGAACGTCAGGAGCGAGGCACACCTCCACTTCCATGCCCCCGGCCCCTCCGCCGTCCTCGAAAACCGTCATCAACCCGTCCTCCTTGTCCCCCGGCCCAGTCCGGACGCCCACCGGCCTGCCCCAGCCAAAGTCGTTGCCATACACGTCGAACCGCGGCGAGCCGCTCATCATCACCGCCGCAGGATCCCCGTCGCAGCCAGCCACGGCCACGCGGCTGAAGCTGGGGTTGTGAGGCCAAACCGCGAGCTCGGCCCTCACGCTCGCCTCGTCGACCGAGGCCACGGCACGGTTCACAAGCCACGCCGTCCGGCCCAGCCGGCCGTCGCCCAGGATCTCGCCGACGGGGTGCTTGGCCACTCCACTCGTCAAGGCGTTGCCCATGTATGCCTGCGGAACACCCTTCACCCGCGTCCGGCATCCGACGGGAAGCGTGAGCTTCGCCTCCACGTCCGGCGCCAGCCCCCGGGCGCGGCACACCGCTCGCCATAGGTGCGCGAGCACGGCCTGCAGCGAGGAGATGGGGGCCGTGGCCGTGCCGGCCATCTCGGCGTTGGCCTTCGCCTTCAGCTTCTTTATGCTCTCCGGCGAGAAATGGATCGAGCATTCCTGCACCGGCGGGTACTCGAACGGCATCGCCATGTCCTGCACCTTGGCGAACGGCAGAGGGATCGGCACGGGGCAGCCGTCGTGGAACCACCTCTCGAGTGGCGCCGCTGTGGACATGTCACTCTTGTTTCGGCTGATCTCTGACCACGTGTTGAAGAGGTCCCAGAACGTCGTCCAGTCGGCGGCCGCGTGGCTGAGCGACATGCCGACGAAGACGCCGTCGGCGAGCTCGGTGACCTGCACGGCCAGGAGCGGCCGACTGGGGTCAGCGGCCGCGTCCGTGCTGAGCATCCCGTTGAGAGGGAAGAAGGACCAGACGACGCGCGGGATGACGCGGAGCGGGCCGGTGATGTCGGACACGGCGACCCCGGGCGCCGCGGCGTGGACGAACTCGGCGCCTTCGTCGCCGCAGCGGAGCGAGATCGTCAGGCCCGCGCTGCCCGCCGGCGCGACAGCGAAGCGGCCGGCAAGGGGGTGGAAGCGGCCCAAGGCGCGCGCGAAGGACGACGCGAGGTGTTCGACGGCGTGCACGCCGGCCGGAGGCTTGGGCAGGAGGACGCCGTTCTGGCTGTAGCCCATGGTAATCCGCCGCAGGTCCCATGGCGTCAGGTGGACGGTCTCAGGCTCCGCCGGCGGTGAGCTCTTTTGATACTCCGGCTTGACCATGCGCCGGGAGATGATCTGCACACCGCCGTCTTCCATTGATCCCCGAATGGAGAATGTGAGTTTGAGCTCGATCGTGCGTCTTGTTCGGGTTGGAGTGAGGGATATTACTATATGGGAGAGGCCTTTATTCGCCCATGTGTGACAAGCATGCCTCGTGGAGCACGGGCGTGTGCTTCAATATAACCATCTCTTATCTTATCTCCTCCCGCCTATATAACCCAGCCCTGCTTTTCTTTCTTTTATGAAACCTTCAATCAATTCATATGTTATAGCAGTATAATGAATACAGAAATAACAGAAGTTACATTCATGCCCGTGAACCAATCAGCGACGACTACAAGTACTGGAGCAAACTATAGGCATGCCGCCGTCATCGCTCCAATGCTTGTTCCCTGGTTCCATTACTTTCCGTTACATTCACTCTTTAACTACATCTATCTCAAGTCTTGCAGATATCATACTAGTCAATTCACTCAAGACTAGTGACACCTTGATTTTTTAAATTTATTTCAGACCTTTCGACATATTCTTTGTGCGAGTGACGACCTACGAGCTTAATCTCGGATGTGTTCATGTGAAAGGAAAACCAACAAATACCACATAGCGCATACCAAATTAAAAGACGTTTTGCAGCCTGATTTTATTATTTATAGAAGATTGTCAGACTAAAACGTGGCACAAATGAATGATTGGCAGGAACTAAGATCAACGACCACTGTGCCTGAAAATCCTCTTTGCTGCCTCTCTGTCCTGACTGCCGCTGCTCATTTTGAGATCTTGGCGCTCAGCTCCCGGACCAGCTTTGCGGCGACCATAGCCGTCATCCCATCGACCGTGTCGCGCTGCGGGTTGAACTCCACCACATCTCCGGCGACGACATCACCTTGCAGATTCTGAAGGATGTTGAGAACGTCGCGAAACGAGAGGCCTCCCGGCTCGATATGAGAGACGCCAGGAGCGAATGCGGGGTCGAGGCAGTCCACGTCAACGGAGACATACACCCCCTTCACACCTTCCCCAAGTTTCTGCCAAAGGCAGTAAAGGACAATCATTCAAGAAATTCGTATCATTTTGGTGATAAAGTAATCCACCCAAGGAGTACAAGAAAGAAAAACACAAGGCTACTGCACATTGTGTTGAATTAAAATGAGCACAGAATGGTCTATTCTGAATTTTGAATACCACCAGAGGTAGATAATACCAAATGAAATTAATAAGAAAAACTGAACCATAGGAAACATCAATATGAATTGTCCTCGTGATAAAATGAATGACTGGCAGAGACAGACAAGTATGAAATGGTGTGGTTTATGTTAGTGAGTTACCAGATTCTCAAGCTTCTCCCGATCTCTGGAGAAGGTGCGCATCTCATACTGTTCCACACCAAATCTCTTCCCTTGCTCACGTCCTTCTTTGGTAATTGATCTAAGTCCAACCTAAAATCCATCAGACTCAAGGTAAAGACACAGAAGCAGGATAGAAGCAGAGTTGCACAATACTGACTAGTGAGCACCAAAAGGTTAGTCCCAGGACAGCAGAAGAAATGAAAACAAAAACTTGTAAAACTCACAGCCGGTAAAATGTTTCTGGTGGCCTATAACCATTATTTCAAGCTTGATACAGCTTATAGATGTTAATCTTCATAACATATTTTGTAACGAATGTATTACCCAACATTATGTTCATATTTCATAAGGACAAAGAACTTCAGAAGAAAAAGAAAAAGGACAAAGAACTTCAATCAGTAGTAGCCCCACGGTTCATTTGGATTTCAAAACTCAGACATGAAAAAACAGAGTTACCTGCAAAAGTCGCCTCGCATAACCTCCTTCCATTATTCTTGCAAATGAGGAAGCGTGTGAGTAAGTGTTTCCTTCAAAACAGTCATAGATATCTGGATGTGCGTCAAGATGAAGAATGTCAACAGGTCCGCCAAGCTTTTCAGACACAGCCCTAACAACTGGATAAGATATCGAGTGATCGCCTCCTAAGACCAGCGGCCGAAGAGGATCCTATACAACGATGTGTCATTGTTAAATATGTGAAGATCTTCCAAAATTATTCTGCTTCAGCTTAGTTAAGAAATTCCAGCAAACTTCACCAGATTCTGATGTTTTATAATACAGTACTGAAATGTTTGGATATTCTGAAAGAAAATTTCTGAATCAAACACCATGGGACACTATATATACTTACTTCGTCCATCACTGTTTTGACAGACTCGCTGATTACATGCATCAACCTGTCATCTTCAACGCCACAGTCACGAATCTCTTGTATGGGGACATCACCAACATCAGTTAGCACTCTTGGATCATTTAATTCCTTGCCTGCATATCAAGAACTTCATAACTGTTTCTTTGACAAATGTCTCTTGCGTACAAGGTACTAGCATTTTGATAATATTAAGTTTACCTTCTTCTGTGCTAGAGTTGGTGCTTCCACACCAAATGGCTTCCCTTATGCGAGGAGGAGCAAATGCAGGCCCCTGCAAGAAAGATGAGTTGTGCCCAAGGGGTACTCCTAAGAGTGTCGCAGAAGCTTTCACACCGCCCATAGCACGCAGCAACTCGCCCTACATCCAAGCATGAGTAAAGTCAGGACCTAGGACTAGTAGAATTCTCATAACTCATATGTGTGTGGTATCCTAACATGCTGTCATAACCTGCTCACAAACTGTCCCATTTCACTTATTAGATCACCTGGTAGGAATGTATGACAGTTGTAACTATCAACAAGCCTTGGGTTTTAATGATAAATTTGAACAAATCAAGCATTTCCTAGAAGAAGCAGGGGAAAGTTACAATTTGAACATAACTTTTGCCCAACTCCCTTTCCTTTTTTCAGGTGTAGTATTAGTACAGAAGTTCTATATAATACACCAGCTGCCTCAAAGAAGGAACACCAGAGTAAACTGTGAAGGTGCTAGATTCCAGCTGAGAAAAGGCTTAAGTGACGCCATGTGCATGTGACCAGCTTTGACCATAGCTTACTCCTAGTTATAGTCTCAATAAAACAAGTAGGCTTAGTCCTCAAAAGACTCGATCGTCACATGAGTACCAAACAACTCTCGAGAACAGTTCATTAAAAGATAGCCGACGGTGTTTCTTAATGCCGAGATTAAAAATGTTTCAGTCCAATCCAGGTGATTTTCAAAATTCACAGAATTGTGATGTGGGACATCAGGTCTGCAACTGTATGAATGTGTCCATTTCAGAAGAGATGACACTAATGTTCTCCCCTGTTTTTCTTTTCTTAGCTACTGTTGTAAAGTACTGGCGTTTAAAATTTGCTAAAGGCAGACTGACCGAATTGCGGTGCATCAAGGATGGATTGCTTGTACTAGTACTGAGCAGTTAGGGGAACTGTAACTCTTCAGTAGATAATACAACAGTAATCACGTGCTTTGAGAGAATCAGCTTCTCATCATCAGCTGATGTGAAATAATGATAAAAGGAAAGGGCACTAGTCGACTCGATCTGGACTGACACCGTTGATTCCCCACCCACAAAAAAACCCTTTTTTTTCTATTTCGTCAGTCAGTCACTCAGTGGCGCGCGTGCAATTCCAATCGCGCCGAATGGAATGGAATGGAATATGCAGAGAAAATCGATCCGACGCCAGGTGGTTGCAGGAGATGGGGAGGGGAGGGGAGGGAAGGGGGACCTTGAGCTTGGCGCGCTCGCGGATGAGGGTGAGGGAGGCGTCGATGACGCGGCTCTGGCCCCGCTCCAGCGCCTCCGTCGAGATCCTCGCCGCGCTCAGCCGCTGGATCCACCTGGCGGCGCCCGTCGCCGCCGCCGCGCCGCCCATCGCCGAGGAGCGGGAAGGAGGACTGGAGGAGGAGACGGCGAGAGAAGCAAGCGAGTGAAGCGGCCTCTGGCCTGCGGCTGCGGGGAACTGAAAAGGGAAGGAAGAGACGTGACGAAATGCCAAGCGAGTGAAGTGCACGATACCTGTTTTTCTAGAAGATTCATATGCCTTTTTAGGTGTTCAAAGATTGCAAAACACTCGGCACAACATACGAGATGTATAGATAAGAGTGAAGAAATCAAGTCTTCAGTTCAAGACCCGGCTAGGATACATGCTATTGTGGGTGATTGCCATGACGGGGCACAGACAGAAGGCGGCGACAAGCCAATAAGTATGTTTTGCTGACCGATTCTACGGCCACGGACGAGAACGGCGGACCATGAGGACGGTGTGTGATTGTCAGGGTGTTCCGAATTTGGATTTTGGCGGCCAGTGACCTTCCTCCCTCGGTCACTGTCACGATGTATAATGATGACCTTCATTGCTCGCAATCTTTGGTGGCAACCGACTCTTGTCGCCACTCGATTACCTATTTGTTTGATCTTGGTCTCCGCTTGCATGCAATGGCGGAGGCAGGAAAACTTAATCAGGGGTCAACTTGATGTTAAGTCTTGTTGGGGAGGGCCAAAGCCAACAAAATCATAATAATACACAGAATTACCAGCAGGTAATCACTTGTTTAGTTGAAAATTCTGCTTTGGCCTGGGCCGGGGCCCCTGTTGGCACCCCCTGCCTCCGCCATTGCTTGCATGGTATCTCACGTCAAGACTGTGCTACGCATGTAGCAATTGCGATCGTGAAAAGTGATGACAACAACACATTTTGAACCCCGCAAAAGAAAAAAGACAATAAATTTTTAATCTGATTTGGTGGTGCTTCTTAAGTACCGATCTCGAGCTCTTGGATGAAAACCCGAGTTGGGACCTTAATTTGCTATTTCTAGTAATTGTGATATATTTTTTGTGTCCTTGCCTTATTGAAGGCATTGCTTGAATTTAAGCAGACTTAATCTTTAGGGTAAAAACTCATGATTTGGCCTTCAGTGGTTAAATCTGACAACGATGAAACTTGACCGTTGTTCTTTTTCTGAAGACGTCGTTGTTGAAGAAATGGCTCAGGGTGTGCGTGAAGGATGACGCTAGGTGTTTGACAGCGTGCACGTTGGACGAAGGCTTAGGCAGGGCGACGCCTTCCTAGATGTAGTCCATGGTGATCCACCGCAGGTCCCATGGTGTCAGGTGCACAGTCTCAGGCTCCCGAGGCGGCCAACTTTCATTTTGATCGCCGAAGCAGCAATCAGAATGTGAGTTTGCGCTTGATCGTCCTGTGTGACTTGGGGGGTACAGGATATGTATATGGGGAGCACGAGCAAGTTAAGATCTTCACAACTTTCCTTCTTTCTCTCTTTTTGCAAAAATCACCACACGCATGGTTCATTAAATTATAGGGTGTGACTAGATCTCAGTTGACTGAGACTTAACCAAGTCTAAATCAAATGACATAATGTGTAATAAAGAAAAAAGAAAAAACTGAAAAGAAAACTTTGCACACGTAAGATCTCACGAATATAGGATTGAGTGAGACTTGGTTAAGTCTCAGTCGACCGAGATTTAGCAATCCCGTAAACCATAACCACACCGTATAATGGGCATACAGACGAGGCGTTTTTTTGGAAACCGGGGGAATGTAACGAGAAACCACACTACTACATGTACAACACCTTGGCTCAATCTTCAACATCGTAGACACAAACCAATATGTGGTTGAATGTTTAGAAAGATAGTGATATCCCAGCTCACTAGGGTTGAACTCCTAAACTTGACTAGTAAGGTACACGCTCATTGCACACATGAGATTTGGTAACCAAATTATGAATAAATACTACATTATAGCATGCAAGCCTTTGAGTCATATATGCATGATGCAGATGTTCATTTAATTATTATAGTTCATCTCATTCAAAATCAATTAATTTTACAAAAAAGTTAATGTATTTTAAGATTCATGAATATTATGGGTTGTAAAGCATAAAGTAAAAACAAATAAGGGCAATTCATTTAAAAAGGAAAAGTTTGGACAATTATGATTTGAAAGATTTTAGAACAAAGGAGAAGTGTTTGTGTTTTGAAGTTTGTGCATTGTGCAGTTCAACCATGAAGTCTTCTAGATTGTACATGATATCCAACGGCTAGTAGTGATCGGATTTGCCATCTCTGTACCATCGGATTTACTTTATCCAACGATCAACTTTCAAAATTATTCGCAAACTATATAGGGGTATAGATATTTATGCTCGTATTTTTCCATATTTATTTCAAGACATCCATAATGTGTCTTGAGTATAAGGAATCTATACCTAATAATAAAATCATTAGTGCTTCTGACGGTATGTCACATAAATTGCCCTCAAAATTGCAAAATATTACTCACTGATGCAACTTATAAGTGACAAAAAAATATTTCACACAGGAGAATCCTCCGCCTGGGCCGACCCACGGAGTATGGACCACCTGTACTGCGCTCCGTGCACTAGGAGAAGACGCAACACGCCCATTTTAACCGGCCCATGTGCGGGCGGCCTGTTTTTATTTATTTTATTTTTTCTATTTTCCTTTCGGTTTTCATTTTTTCTTCTCTAAATAATTTGGTAATTTAAAAGATTTTCAATTTTTTAAAACAAAATAAAATGTTCAATAAATTATAAAATATTTGTGGATTCCTAAAATGTTCATAATATTTTTAAAAATGTTCGCATATTCAGAAAAAGTTCGGAAATTTGAAAAACAATGTTTGAGAAATGAAAAATATTCATGATCTTTTTAAAGTTTGTATATTAAAAATGTTAATGAAATTTGCAGTGGGGCATGCATCAGCCATTCAGATACAGTGATGTCAACAACTACGATATGATACTGTGATACTAATATTTGTCGTGTCAGAACTGTTTAACTCAAGCGCAAAATATTAGTATAACTCAAGCGCATATTATCCACTTTTCAATAAACTTGCCAATGGCTGATGCATGCCCCCAGTGGCAAACTGCTTCGACGCCTACCATCGCGAATCAGTTCGTCGATCCTCCTACCACCGCGTCCATCAGCTCTTCGTCGGCGACGAGCCTGGCGAGCGCATCAGGGGCGAGGCACACCTCCAGCTCCATGCTCCCTGTCCCTCCGCCGGCCTCGTAGACCGTGACCATCCCGTCCAGCTTGTTCCCGGCGCCGCTCCGGACGGCCACCGGCCTGCCCCACCCGAAGTCGTTGCCGAACACGTCGAACCGCGGCGAGCCGGTGACCACCATCGCCGTAGGAGGATTCCCGCCGCAATCGGCAGCGTACTTGAAGCTGGGGTTCCCAGGCCACGCCGCGAGCTCGCCCCTCACGCTCGCCTCGTCGGCCGCAGCCACGGCCCGGTTCAGAAGCCACGCCGCCCATCCCAGCCGGCCGTCGCCCAGGATCTCGCCGACGGCGGTCCTGCCGACGGCGCCCGCCACCGCGTTGCCCAGGTAAACCTGCGGCATGCCCTTCACGCGTGTCCGGCATCCGACGGGGAGCGCGCACGTCGTCTCCTGGTCCGGCGCGAGCCCCCGGGCCCGACACATTGCTCGCCATAGGTGTGCAAGCACGGTCTGCAAGGAGGAGATGGTGGCTGTGCCGGTGGCCATCTCGGCGTTGGCTTTCGCCTTCAGCTTCTTCACGCTCTCCGACGAGAAACGGAGCGAGCATTCCTGCACCGGCGGGTACTCGAACCGCCTGGCGATGTCCTCCACCCTGGCAAAGGGGAGAGGGATCGGCACGGGGCAGCCGTCGAGGAACCATCTCTTAGGAGGTGGGGGCACCGTGGAGATGTCTCCGTTGGTAGCGCCGCCGCTCCGGCTGATCCCCGACCATGCGTTGAACAGATCCCAGAACGTGGTCCCGTCGGCGGCGCCGTGGTTGAGCGACATGGCGACCACGAGGCCATCGGCGAGCTCCGTGACCTGCGCGGCCAGGACCGGCCGGCTGGGGTCGACGACGGCGTCCGCGCCGAGCATCCCGCTGAGAGGGAAGAAGGACCACACCACCCGTGGGATGACGTGAAGCGGGCCGGTGATGTCGGCGACAGTCACCCCGGGCGCCACGGCGTGGACGAACTCGGCGCCTTCGTCGCTGCAGCGGAGCGAGATCGTCAGGCTCGGCCGAGGTGACGGCGCCCCGTCGTCGTCGGTGGCCCCCGGCGCGACGGCGAAGCGGCCGGCGAGGGGGTAGAAGCGGCCCACGGCGCGCGCGAAGGACGACGCGAGGTGTTCGACGGCGTGCGCGCCGGGCGGAGGCTTGGGCAGGACGACTCCCTTCTGGATGTAGTCCACCGTGATCCGCCGCAGGTCCCATGGCGTGAGGTGGACGGTCTCAGGCTCCGGCGGCCGGGTGCTCGTTTGACAATCTGGCTTGACCATGCGCCGACATACGATCTGGACTCGGCCGGCTTCCATTTTGTGCTGTGACGAACCCAGATCGGGCGCGCGCGCGCTCTCTCTCTCTCACTCGCTCACATGAAGCTGGAAGAAGGAGAGGAACGCACTAGACACAAGGCTTTCCGGCGACAAACGCCACGCCGCACGAACGGCGATATTTTCTTCGAGCTGAAACTCAGATCGGAAACATACCCAATCAGTACAACATGGGTCTTTTTATACCCAAGCTAGCACGGGCGCACGCACGCGACTACAGCTGCCCATCTCGCCCGGCTGCGCGCACGATCCGCATGCCACACCGGCCGCGCACAGGACGCACTCGCATGCCGGCATGCCCGGCATGCTCGGATCGCCCCGGCTCCTTTGCAACTAACTCCAACAACCTCATCCTACGGGATGGACTGTGAGGCACACATACACACACCAAAGTAATACAGACCTCTGATTGGATGTTTAAAGGGACAGTGGTATCCTAGCCGATCCAGGTTTAAGTCCTGGTGTTTGCATTATTTCTGGATTTATTTCTGAATTTCCGGCGATGCGTTTTCAGTGGGAGAAGACGTTCCCGTTGACGACGAGGCTTCGTAAATCTTAAGATGAAATACCGACTCAGTCTATCGGAGGTGCTCATAGGGACAAGGTGTGTTTGTGTGCCCGTTCATAGGCACCACGGCGGAGTCGTGGTTTACTCATAACATTTTGATCGCCGGAGCAGAGTAGCCAAACTATTATTTTGCGCTCGACCGTGTTTGTTTTGTGGCCATGGGTTGGGCGATATAAATAAAGAAGGCTAGTAATACACTCATCCTTATAAACAACGTAGTCGACGAAAATGCCTTCTCTCACTAAATGAATATTGCTAAAAAGCTAGGTAGAAATTCAAATAATGCGAGCACGAGTGAAAGAACTTGAACTCCGATGGATTGGTTCCAGCATAAAGAACCTAGCAATATGAGTTATGCTCAACTCACACCTGGAAGGGATATAAAGGCAACAATGTGGTCAGTTTTCCATGAAAAAAACATGAGAGTGGCAACCACCCGAAAAAGTCTTTCGCTGTGTTTATTAAATAAAGCAACCAACACATCCATATGTCAAGTTTAAGAACCACACCGAAAATTAAGTCTGTTGGGGCAACAACAAAAACATGCCAAAAAGAAAGAATAGAGCAATTATTTGTTAAGTGCACAATGGAAAGAAATGATAATGGCTATGTGCACAAAACAAAAGGAAAATAGAGTGACATCACAGCATTAAAAGTCTGGTTTTCATAAATTGAAAATCTTTTGTAACTTTTTGGCGCAGGAAATATTTTTTAGCTTAAGATGTCTAATCATTTTCATCCTTCGCATGCTTCTATTAATTAAGTGGTGGGTTCTAACCGGATAGGATTTGATGTTAAACAAAGCATATATACACATGCGTACATGATATGACACATTAGGCTTAGCCAATCAATCATAGAGCAGTTCATCACACAAAGACTTAATACAGAAATGATGCAATGGATGATATCACCAAACAACGGCTTAATGCACAGATGATGCAATCAATGTCATCAACGAGTCATCATGAGTTGGAGACAGGATTACGAAGTGTGGAGGGTTACGGGGTGAGGTGTGAGCCAATGATTGGATTCTGCGAAGCCCGCCTCGTGAAATTTAGGAAGGGGGGGGGGGGGGGCTAGAGCATGGTTAAAATATAACTCGCTGCTGGCTAGCAGGTTGTCATGTCTTTTATAGCCAGTGTAATAGTCAACACGTATAGTAGTTAGCCATATGGAAGTACTATTTTATTAATGTATGCCCCATCTTTAATTCTCACAAAGTTTTTTGAATAACGTGCTAAAGCCGGATGTAAATCTATAACCGCTTCTCTTTTCTCTTCTCTTCTGTCTCTTCCAAATGAGCAAAAACAGAATATTTTGATTTTTATAGCCCACCTACATCATCTTATTATACTTGCCCTTAGTTGAAAGACTACGTAAAAAGTTTGTAAGCAGCCAGTATGTGTAGGTTTATTGGTTGCGCTTTTTGGCTGTGCCGCCACACTATTGCTTTTCTTTCCTTTAGATGTACTTCATCTGTAGAGCTACCATAAAGATAATGTTTGAGTCTATACCGACGAGATGAGCAGCCATGTAGAATTTTTTTTACTTAATATGATAAAAATATACATCTTTATGTACATGTTTCGGTCACACAAGCGAGTGGCTGCGACAATGATCTCCAAATTAGAACTTGTTGATTCCATGTAGAAAAGTACTAACAAAACTATGTTTGCTGACCAATCTATGGCAAACACGGTAAGATAAAATAATCCACTACATTTATTCGCACGTGCTAACTTATCTATCTATAAATATACTAGATTGCCTAAGCTTTGCGTTTTATCCCTTTTTGACTTCTTTTACTGCCTATAATAGGAAATTACATGGGGTGCCCAGTAGGTCGGTTTTAACGAGAAACATCTCGATTTGGGTCCCACTCATCGCTTATCTCACTTCTTCATCTTTTATTTCCTTTTCTTGCCGCACCTTCCTTCCCCCAATCCCTGTCCCGAGGAGAGGGATCGTCTGCCGTACTGCACCCCTGACGTAGGGCCACTGACGTGTGAGCCCGGGGCCACCTGTCAGTGTGCCAACGGCACGTCAGGGGA
This sequence comes from Triticum monococcum, assembly GCA_034509565.1. Classification (NCBI taxonomy): domain Eukaryota; kingdom Viridiplantae; phylum Streptophyta; class Magnoliopsida; order Poales; family Poaceae; genus Triticum; species Triticum monococcum. The sequence continues at coordinate 16,757,167 of CM067842.1, forward strand.
GCCGCGTCCCTGTCCCGAACATCTCAAAAAAAAAAATCCGCGTCCCAATCATCCCATAAAAGAACACCATGCGAGAAAGGCAAGCAAGCGAAGCGGCATCTGGCCTGTGGAGAACTGAAGAAGGGAGGACGTAACATAATACTGTGGAGTACCAAGAGAGTGAAGTGGCACGATAGCTGTTTTCTAAAAAGATTTATATGTGTTTTTAGCTGTTCAAAGATTGCAAACACTCGGCACACCATATGAGATGGATTACTTTTCAAATAAAAGATGTATAGATTAGAGTGCTGAAATAATTCGGGTTCGGGAGGTCTCTGGTTCAAGACCCGGCCAATCATGTTCAGATACATACTGGCCGGCGAGCAAGTTTTGGGCTGGAACATACATAGTAGCTTTGGGGTGGAACATACATAGTATATTTGACACCTGCCTTCTAGGTCGCTGAGATCTCCTCCGCTGTCGGAGGAGAAAGTCGTTGGTGTTGATGACGGTGTCATGGCGCACCCGTCCGGCTCCCCCCCCTCACCCCGTAGGTTGGTCAGTCTCCTTTATCGTTGATCTCTAACGTGGATCCCAGTCACGAGCCCAAGAGGCGGCATCGATCTGGTTTGTGTGGCCTGATCTAGGCCGTTGCAGTTGCTCCTTGAGTCAACACGGATCGGGCAGAAAGCATTGGTGGTGTTTGCTCCGGAGGAGCTTCGAAGCGGTGGATTTTGGTGGATTTTCGCGAGTGAGTGCCACGATGGTATGACCGATCTTGGATCTTGCGAGTCAGAGGAGCGACAAGATTGTTTTGCCGACTTTTTGCAACCATAGACAAGGACTGTAGATCATGAGGACGGTGTGTGATTGTCGGAGTGTTCCGAAATGGGGTTTTGGTGGTCCGTTACCTTCCGCCCTCAATCACCGTCATGATGTGTGACGATGACCTTCATTGCTCAAAGTATTTCATGGCAACCGGCGCTCTTGTCGCGGCTTGGTTGCCTGCTTGTTCAAGCATGATCTTCATTTGTTGGCATCTACGTCAAGACCGTGCTATACATGTGGCCATTGGTATTGTGAAAAGTAGTGACAATAATACATGATGACTTTGATTTGGTGGTGCTTCTCAAGTACCGATCTCTAGCTCCTGGACGGTCAAACCCTAATTTGTTAGATCTGTCAATTGCGATATTTTTTTTGTGTCATTGCCACGTTGAAGACATTGATCGAATTTTCATGGACTTGATCTTCAAGGTGAAAACCCATGATCTACCCTTCAGTGATTAGGTCTAATGACGGCGATGCTTGAGCGTTGTTCTTTTCATGAAGGTGTTGTCGTTGCAAATATGTCCGTTTGTGTAGCTTGTTGATCATTATTTTAATCGCTTCCAAGTATTCCTTTTGACTCCATCAAGGCATCGCTTAGGTCTTGTATGACTTTGTTATTTGTCAGTTGATTTTTTTGTGTCTGTTGATGTTGGTTCTATCCATCCTACCACTTCCACCTCATGTTGTAGCTCCGGGGTCGTCAGTCGGAGAAAAAAAGGTTTTGTCTCTCATTTGTGGTGTAGCAAGTTATGATGGTAGTGATGTTGCACCCAACATAGTGGTGCCTTATCCAACACTGTAGAGTAGTTTGGGTGTTTTTTTTCCAGTATTTTTTCATGAACAACTGATTGGTTATTTGTGTTGTTTGCTGGTGTGGCTTGATGGGAATCGCCAATGACAGCATCCTCTTCTTCAATAGCCCATCTCTTTGAACATTTGCGAGCAAGTTTGTCGCCTTTGTTTCACCATCCCGGCGCAACTGCCTGCCTAGATTGGGTGGTGACCTCGCCGATATGCTTGGCATGATTGCATATCTCGCAATTGGGTTATTATTGTGCAACTTGTAACATTTTTCTTGCTCTCTATGTTTAGGAATGTAATAGTGAGGTTTAAGTGTACTATTATCCTTAATTATATATCATTCTTTCTGCGGACTTGCTATTTCTCCTATGCATGAAATTGCTTTTCACACCTGTCACCTTTTCCCTTATTACTTCCATTTCCTTCTTCCTTCACTCTTGGCCGGATCTCGCCGGAGAAGAAACAAGCTCGTTGGAGAAGAACTAGCCCCACCATCTATCTTAGGGTGAAGTAATTGCTGGAAATATGCCCTAGAGGCAATAATAAATTGATTATTATTATATTTCCTTGTTCATGATAATCGTTTATTATCCATGCTAGAATTGTATTGATAGGAAACTCAGATACATGTGTGGATACATAGACAACACCATGTCCCTAGTAAGCCTCTAGTTGACTAGCTCGTTGATCAATAGATGGTTACGGTTTCATGACCATGGACATTGGATGTCATTGATAACGGGATCACATCATTAGGAGAATGATGTGATGGACAAGACCCAATCCTAAGCCTAGCACAAGATCATGTAGTTCGTATGCTAAAGCTTTTCTAATGTCAAGTATCATTTCCTTAAACCATGAGATTGTGCAACTCTCGGATACCGTAGGAGTGCTTTGGGTGTGCCAAACGTCACAACGTAACTGGGTGACTATAAAGGTGCACTAGGGGTGTCTCCGAAAGTGTCTGTTGGGTTGGCACGAATCGAGACTGGGATTTGTCACTCCGTGTGACAGAGAGGTATATCTGGGCCCACTCGGTAGGACATCATCATAATGTGCACAATGTGACCAAGGAGTTGATCACGGGATGATGTGTTACGGAACGAGTAAAGAGACTTGCCGGTAACGAGATTGAACAAGGTATCGGGATACCGACGATCGAATCTCGGGAAAGTATCGTACCGATGGACAAAGGGAATTGCATACGGGATTGATTAAGTCCTTGACATCGTGGTTCATCCGATGAGATCATCGTGGAGCATGTGGGAGCCAACATGGGTATCCAGATCCCGCTGTTGGTTATTGACCGGAGAATGTCTCGGTCATGTCTGCATGTCTCCCGAACCCATAGGGTCTACACACTTAAGGTTTGATGACGCTAGGGTTATAAAGGAAGTTTGTATGTGGTTAACGAATGTTGTTCGGAGTCCCGGATGAGATCCCGGACGTCACGAGGAGTTCCGGAATGGTCCGGAGGTAAAGATTTATATATGGGAAGTCCTGTTTTGGTCACCGGAAAAGTTTCGGGTTTTATCGGTAACGTACCGGGACCACCGGGAGGGTCCCGGGGGTCCACCAAGTGGGGCCACCAGCCCCGGAGGCTTGCATGGGCCAAGAATGGTAAGGGACCAGCCCCTGAGTGGGCTGGTGCGCCTCCCACAAGGCCCAGGGCGCAGCTAGGAGGAGAAGGGGGGAAACCCTAGGCACAGATGGGCCTAAGGCCCACCCTAGGGCGCGCCCCCTCTCCCCCTCTTGGCCGCCCCCCTTTCCCATCTAGGGCTGCCGCCCCCTAGGGGTGGGAACCCTAGAGGGGGCGCACCCTCCTCACCTCCTTCTATAAATAGTGGGGGTTTTGGGCTGTGCATGATACGCGATTTGATCTCTCCCTGGCGCAGCCCTACCTCTCTCCTCCTCGTCTCTTGCGGTGCTTGGCGAAGCCCTGCTGGAGTACCACGCTCCTCCACCACCACCACGCCGTCGTGCTACTGCTGGATGGAGTCTTCCTCAACCTCTCCCTCTCTCCTTCCTGGATCAAGGCATGGGAGACGTCATCGGACTGTACGTGTGTTGAACGCGGAGGTGCCGTCCGTTCGGCACTAGGATCTCCGGTGATTTGGATCACGACGAGTACGACTCCTTCAACCCTGTTCTCTTGAACGCTTCCGCTTAGCAATCTACAAGGGTATGTAGATGCACTCTCCTTCCCCTCGTTGCTGGTTTCTCCATAGATAGATCTTGGTGACACGTAGGAAAATTTTGAATTTCTGCTACGTTCCCCAACAGTGGCATCATGAGCTAGGTCTATTGCGTAGATTCTATGCACGAGTAGAACACAAAGTAGTTGTGGGCGTTGATTTTGTTCAATATGCTTACTGTTACTAGTCCAATCTTGATTCGGCGGCATTGTGGGATGAAGCGGCCCAGACCGACCTTACACGTACTCTTATGTGAGACTGGTTCCACCGACTGACATGCACTAGTTGCATAAGGTGGCTAGCGGGTGTCTGTCTCTCCCACTTTAGTTGGATCGGATTCGATGAAAAGGGTCCTTATGAAGGGTACATAGCAAATGGCATATGACGTTGCGGTTTTTGCGTAGGTAAGAAACGTTCTTGCTAGAAACCCATAGCAGCCACGTAAAACATGCAAACAACAATTAGAGAACGTCTAACTTGTTTTTGCAGGGTATGCTATGTGATGTGATATGGCCAAGAAGAATGTGATGAATGATATGTGATGTATGAGATTGATCATGTTCTTGTAATAGGAATCATGACTTGCATGTCGATGAGTATGACAACCGGCAGGAGCCTTAGGAGTTGTCTTTATTTATTGTATGACCTGCGTGTCATTGAACAACGCCATGTAATTACTTTACTTTATTGCTAACCGTTAGCTATAGTAGTAGAAGTAATAGTTGGCGAAACAACTTCATGAAGACACGATGATGGAGATCATGATGATGGAGATCATGGTGTCATGCCGGTGACGATGATGATCATGGAGCCCCGAAGATGGAGATCAAAAGGAGCAATATGATATTGGCCATATCATGTCACTTTTTGATTGCATGTGATGTTTATCATGTTTATAAATCTTATTTGCTTAGAACGACGGTAGTAAATAAGATGTCCCCTCATTAAAATTTCAAGAAAGTGTTCCCCCTAACTGTGCACCGTTGCGAAAGTTCGTCGTTTCGAAGCACCACGTGATGATCGGGTGTGATAGATTCTTACGTTCGAATACAACGGGTGTTGACGAGCCTAGCATGTACAGACATGGCCTCGGAACACATGCAAAACACTTAGGTTGACATGACGAGCCTAGCATGTACAGACATGGCCTCGGAACACAAGAGACCGAAAGGTCGAGCATGAGTCGTATGGTAGGTACGATCAACATGAAGATGTTCACCGATGTTGACTAGTCCGTCTCACGTGATGATCGGACACGGCCTAGTTGACTCGGATCATGTAATCACTTAGATGACTAGAGGGATGTCTATCTGAGTGGGAGTTCATAAGATGAACTTAATTATCCTGAACATAGTCAAAAGGTCTTCGCAAATTATGTCATAGCTCGCGTTTCAGTTCTACTGTTTAGATATGTTCCTAGAGTAAATTTAGTTGAAAGTTGATAGTAGCAATTATGCGGACTAGGTCCGTAAACTGAGGATTGTCCTCATTGCTTCATAGAAGGCTTATGTCCTTAATGCACCGCTCAGTGTGCTGAACCTCGAACATTGTCTGTGGATGTTGCGAACATCTGACATACACATTTTGATAACTATGTGATAGTTCAGTTAAACGGTTTTGAGTTGAGGCACCGAAGACGTTTTGAAATGTCGCAAAACATATGAGATGTTTTGAGGGCTGAAATTGGGATTTCAGGCTCGTGCCCACGTCAAGAGGTATAAGACCTCCGACGATTTTCCTAGCCTGCAAACTAAGGGAGAAAAGCTCAATTGTTGAGCTTGTGCTCAGATTGTCTGAGTACAACAATCGCTTGAATCAAGTGGGAGTTGATCTTCCAGATGAAATAGTGATAGTTCTCCGAAGTCATTACCACCAAGCTGCTAGAGCTTCGTGATGAACTATAACATATCAGGGATAGATATGATCCTTGAGCTATTCGCGACACCGCGAAAGTAGAAATCAAAAGGGAGCATCAATCGTTGATGGTTAGTAAAACCACCAGTTTCAAGAAGGGCAAGGGCAAGAAAGGGATACTTCATGGAACAACAAAGTTGCTGTGAAGAAACCCAAGGTTGAACCCAAACCCGAGACTAAGTGCTTCTGTAATAAGAGGAACAGCCACTGGAGCAGTATTACCCCAGATACTTGGTAGATGAGAAGGCTGGTAAGGTCGATAGAAGTATATTGGATATACATTGTGGTAATGTGTACTTTACTAGTACTCCTAGTAGCACCATGGTATTAGATACCGGTTCGGTTGCTAAGTGTTAGTAACTCGAAACAAAAGGCTACGGAATAAACGGAGACTAGCTAAAAAGTGAGATGACGATATGTGTTGGAAGTATTTCCAAGGTTGATCAAATATCGTACGCTCCCTCTACCATCGAGATTGGTATTAAAACCTAAATAATTGTTATTTGGTGTTTGTGTTGAGCATATACATGATTGGATTACGTCTATCGCCATACGGTTATTCATTTAAGGAGAATAATGGCTACTCTGTTTATTTGAATAATACCTTCAATGGTCTTACACCTAAAATGAATGGTTTATTGAATCTCGATCGTAGTGATACACATGTTCATGCCAAAAGATATAAGATAGTAATGATAGTACCACCTACTTGTGGCACTGCCACTTAAGTCATATCGGTATAAAACGCATGAAGAAGCTCCATGTTGATGGATCTTTGGGCTCACTCGTTTTTGAAAAGTTTGAGACATGCGAACCATGTCTATTGGTGTATATGCATGAAGAAACTCCATGCAAATGGACCATTTGGACTCACTTGATTTTGAATCACTTGAGGCATGCAAATCATACCACATGGGCAAGATGACTGAAAGCCTCGGTTTCAGTAAAATGGAACTAGAAAGCAACTTGTTGTAAGTAACACATTTTGATGTGTGCAGTCCAATGAGTGCTGATGCGTGTAGTGGATATCGTTATGTTCTTACTTCACAGATGATTTGAGTAGATGTTGAGTATATTTAATTGATGAATCACGAGTCTGAATTATTGAAAGGTTCAAGTAATTTCAGGGTGAAGTTGAAAGATCGTCGTGACAAGAGGATAAAAGATCTATGATATGATCATAGAGATGAATATCTGAATTATGAGTTTGGCACAGAATTAAGACATTGTGGAAATTGTTTCACAACTATTATAGCCTGGAACACCATAGTGTGATGGTGTGTCCAAACATCATAACTGCACCCTATTGGATATGATGCATACCATGATGTCTCTTATCGAATTACCACGATAGTTTATGGGTTAGGCATTAGAGACAACCACAACCACAACCACATTCACTTTAAATAGGGCACCACGTAATTCCGATGAGATGACACCGTATGAACTATGGTTTAGAGAAACCTAAGCTGTCATTTCTTAAAAGTTTGGGGCTGCGATGCTTATGTGGAAAAGTTTCAGGCTGATAAGCTCGAACCCAAAGCAGATAAATGCATCTTCATAGGACACCCAAAATAGTTGGGTATACCTCCTGTCTCAGATCCGAAAGCAATAAGGGATTGTTTCTAGAATCGGGTCCTTTCTCGAGGAAAAGTTTCTCTCGAAAGAATTGAGTGGGAGGATGGTGGAGACTTGATGAGGTTATTGAACCGTCTCTTCAACTAGTGTGTGGCAGGGCACATGAAGTTGTTCCTGTGGCACCTACACCAATTGAAGTGGAAGCTTATGATAGTGATCATGAAACTTCAGATCAAGTCACTACCAAACCTCGTAGGATGACAAGGATGCGTACTACTTCAGAGTGGTACGTAATCCTGTCTTGGAAGTCATGTTGCTAGACAACAATGAACCTACAAGCTATGGAGAAGCGATGGTGGGCCTGGATTCCAAAATGGCTCGAGGCCATATAATCCGAGAGAGGATCCATATATGAAAACAAAGTGTAGACTTTGGCGGAACGGCTCGATGGTCGTAAGGCTGTTGAGTACAGATGGATTTTAAAAGGAAGACGGACAATGATGGTAAGTATCACCATTAAGAAAGCTTGACTTGTCATTAAGATGTTTTCCGACAAGTTCAAGGAGTTGACTACGGTGAGACTTTCTCACTCGTAGCGATGCTAAGAGTCTGTTGGAATTATATTAGCAGATTACTGCATTATTTATGAAATCTTGCAGATAGGATATCAAAACATTGTTTCCTCGACGTTTTTTTAGGAAAGGTTGTATGTGATACAACCAGAAGGTTTTGTCAATCCTGAAAGATGCTAACAAGTATGCAAAGCTCCAGCGATCCGTCTAAGGACTGGAGTAAGCATCTCGAAGTTGGAATGTATGCTTTGATGATGATCAAAGATTTTGGGTTTATACAAAGTTTATGAGAAACTTGTATTTCCAAAGAAGTGAGTGGGAGCACTATAGAATTTCCGATGAATATATGTTGTTGATCGGAAATGATGTAGAATTTTTGGAAAGCATATAGGGTTATTTGAAAAGTGTTTTTCAATGGAAAGCCTGGATTAAGCTACTTGAACATTGAGCATCAAGATCTATAAGGATAGATCAAAATGCTTAATGGTACTTTCAAATGAGCATATACCTTGACATGATCTTGAAGGTGTTCAAGATGGATCAGTCAAAGAAGGAGTTCTTGCCTGAGTTGTAAGGTATGAAGTTAAGACTTAAAGCTCGACCACGGCAAAATAGAGAGAAAGGACGAAGGTCGTCCCCTATGCTTAAGACGTAGGCTCTACAGTATGCTATGCTGTGTACCGCACCTGAAGTGTGCCTTGGCATGAGTCAGTCAAGGGTACAAGAGTGATCCAAGAATGGATCACAGGACAACGGTCAAAGTTATCCTTAGTAACTAGTGGACTAAGGAATTTTCTCGATTATGGAGGTGGTAAAAGAGTTCGTCGTAAAGGGTTACGCCGATGCAAACTTTGACACTAATCCAGATTATTCTGAGTAGTGAACTGGATTCGTATAGTAGAACAGTTATTTGGAATAGCTCCAAATGTAGCGTAGTAGTTGTATCTACAAGATGACATAGAAATTTGCGAAGTACATACGGATCTGAAAGATTCAGACCCGTTGACTATAACATCTCTCACAAGCATAACATGATCAAACCCAGAACTCATCGAGTGTTAATCACATGGTAATGTGAACTAGATTATTGACTCTAGTAAACTCTTTGGGTGTTAGTCACATGGGGATGTGACCTTGAGTGTTAATCACATATCGATGTGAACTGGATTATTGACTCTAGTGCAAGTGGGAGACTGTTGGAAATATGCCCTAGAGGCAATAATAAATTGATTATTATTATATTTCCTTGTTTATGATAATCATTTATTATCCATGCTAGAATTGTATTGATAGGAAACTCAGATACATGTGTGGATACATAGACACACCATGTCCCTAGTAAGCCTCTAGTTGACTAGCTCGTTGATCAATAGATGGTTACGGTTTCCTGACCATGAACATTGGATGTCATTGATAACGGGATCACATCATTAGGAGAATGATGTGATGGACAAGATCCAATCCTAAGCCTAGCACAAGATCATGTAGTTCGTATGCTAAAGCTTTTCTAATATCAAGTATCATTTCCTTAGACCATGAGATTGTGCAACTCCCAGATACCGTAGGAGTGCTTTGGGTGTGCCAAACGTCACAACGTAACTGGGTGACTATAAAGGTGCACTACAGGTGTCTCCAAAAGTGTCTGTTGGGTTGGCACGAATCGAGACTGGGATTTGTCACTCCGTGTGACGGAGAGGTATATCTAGGCCCACTCGGTAGGACATCATCATAATGTGCACAATGTGACCAAGGAGTTGATCACGGGATGATGTGTTACGGAACGAGTAAAGAGACTTGCCGGTAACGAGATTGAACAAGGTATCGGGATACCGACGATCGAATCTCGGGAAAGTATCGTACCGATGGACAAAGGGAATTGCATACGGGATTGATTAAGTCCTTGACATTGTGGTTCATCCGATGAGATCATCGTGGAGCATGTGGGAGCCAACATGGGTATCCAGATCCTGCTGTTGGTTATTGACCGGAGAACGTCTCGGTCATGTCTGCATGTCTCCCAAACCCGTAGGGTCTACACACTTAAGGTTCGATGACGCTAGGGTTATAAAGGAAGTTTGTATGTGGTTACCGAATGTTGTTCGGAGTCCTGAATGAGATCCCGGACGTCACGAGGAGTTCCGGAATGGTCCGGAGGTAAAGATTTATATATGGGAAGTCCTGTTTTGGTCACCGGAAAAGTTTCGGGTTTTATCGGTAATGTACCGGGACCACCGGGAGGGTCCCGGGGGTCCACCAAGTGGGGCCACCAGCCCCGGAGGCTTGCATGGGCCAAGAGTGATAAGGGACCAGCCCCTGAGTGGGCTGGTGCGCCTCCCACAATGCCCAGGGCGCAGCTAGGAGGAGAAGGGGGGAAACCATAGGCACAGATGGGCCTAAGGCCCACCCTAGGGCGCGCCCCCTCTCCCCCTCTTGGCCGCCCCCCTTTCCCATCTAGGGTTGCCGCCCCCCTAGGGGTGGGAACCCTAGAGGGGGCGCACCCTCCTCCCCCTCCTCCTATAAATAGTGGGGGTTTTGGGCTGTCCATGATACGCGATTTGATCTCTCCCTGGCGCAGCCCTACCTCTCTCCTCCTCGTCTCTTGCGGTGCTTGGCGAAGCCCTGCTGGAGTACCACGCTCCTCCACCACCACCACGCCATCGTGCTGCTGCTGGATGGAGTCTTCCTCAACCTCTCCCTCTCTCCTTGCTGGATCAAGGCATGGGAGACGTCATCGGGCTGTAAGTGTGTTGAACGCGGAGGTGCCGTCCGTTCGGCACTAGGATCTCCGGTGATTTGGATCACGACGAGTACGACTCCTTCAACGCCGTTCTCTTGAACGCTTCCGCTTAGCGATCTACAAGGGTATGTAGATGCACTCTCCTTCCCCTCGTTGCTGGTTTCTCCATAGATAGATCTTGGTGACACGTAGGAAAATTTTGAATTTCTGCTACGTTCCCCAACAGTAATGGCCTCATTATCTATATTAGGGGTGGGGTGCAGGGGATTGTGGGAGGTTTCCATGAGTGGTGTCGGGCTTAGAGGGATGGTCGGTGCGGTGACAAGCAACGACGGTGAGGCGAGGTTGAGGGGAGGGCGGGACGGTGAGATGGTGCGGGGTCCACCCGCCAGCCGCGGGTGGTGGATGCCGGCGGCTAGGGCGGGGTAGGTTGGGGGCGTTGGGGATCGGGAGGAGGAAGAAGAGAGAACGAAGATGAACCACTTTAGCTACATTTCAGTCAGTTGAAATTTCACTTTCGGGTCAGTCGATTTTGTGACCATTGGATTGTGCTTTGAGATGTGTGTTGTCCTCTTTTTGCTGGTGAGTTGGGCTTCGTCGAATAGACTGACCTCTTGTCTGCGTCGGTCGATTTTTGCTTGTTGGGCATGTTTGCCTCGCGCGCGCCCGTTAGGTGGTTCTGCACCGCCCCATCAACAGGTTTAGGCAATTTGTTTTCTCAATTGTGCGCACGCACACACACAAGTATGCTACCGCCTGCATGCAGCATGCTGCCAGTGCGTGCAACATGGGTGACGCGGGGCCGATGAAATTAATTGGGCGTGTTAGTGCAGAGTAATTGAGATCAACCTAACAAGCTTGTTTTAGTTTGAATTAAATGATAATTTTATGAATTTTCTCTATCATGTCGATGCACAAGTCCGAATGTGTTTTCTATGTCTCTTCTATGTGTCTTCCTTAATGTTTTTCTGTCAGTTTTTCTTTGTTTCTGTGTGAGCATGAGCGTGTGTGGGTGTGTGCGCGTGCGTGCGTGTTGAGGGTGATGGACCCGTCGATGTAAAATACAATTTATTTTTGACATGTTGAGAGACGATTAATCTCCATTGTTGATGTTATGTTATTAGAACATGGAATATAACATGAATGTGTGAGTGCAGATTATTTATAATTAGTGTGTAAATTATTTTGAGATCTTTGGTGTGTACCAATGGCACTAATTAATTATTTCTTCGACAACTTTAATTTTTTATTTTTAATTTTTAATTTCTTTCTTCTTAAAGGGTAATACAAATGCCACTAATTCATTTTCCATAGAAAACTTTATTATTTTTATTATTTTCAGTTTTTGTTTCGTTCCGATTCTACCTTAAGGGTAATACCAATGCCGCTAATGTATTCCTTCTTAGGAATCATTGTCTTTGGTCAAATGTTGGGTTTTCCCGGCTCTTGTATTTTGGTGCCTTACGTTCCACCTTGCCGGCTAAGGTAGCACTAGGAGAATTGCTGCGATTGTGCCCTGGTTCATCCGAACGAGCACTTCAGTAGAGAAAGCCGAAAACTGACTGTCATGATATAGCGTGAGAATAGTCAACCACTCGATGACCTGTGGGAATGTTAGAATTCCTCCGCCTTAACGAAGGGCCGTTTCCCGGCCAGGCATGTACGCACCCCGAGATCGGGAGAGTGCGGAACCACCAGGGGCTATCTAGTAGCCCCACTGTCAAACTCCTATGGCTAAGTGAAGGTGCTAAAGCATTATAGTCCGGTTGCCTCGCTCGCTCCGCTATCACCTCCTTAACAGGACCAAGACGTTGGGTTAAGTGTGAATGCGTGTTTTTGCGAGCACCTCCGCATCATATGCATGAGGGTTGAAGCCGACGGCTGCAATCTTTCAGGTTATACACATGTATACATAAATGGCCGCCCAGGAGGCATCATATTACTTTCAGGCAAAAGTATAAAAATAGCCTCATAAAAATTTATAAAAGCATTTCGCTTACAATGAGATTACATATCACTCAAACATAATGTTTTTTGAGCATTGGGTCTGTATCAAACAGGCATCCTCAAGAACTTCTTCAAAGTAGTGCTCGGCAGCTTTTCGACCTATAGCCGAATCCCGCGCTGCAACATTGGTAGCATCCATCTCCGCCCAATATGCCTTAACATGGGCAAAGGCCATCCATGGGCCCTCTACGCACGCCGACCTCCTCATCGCATCAATGCGCGGCACCACGTCAAGGACCTGCTGCACCAAGCTGAAATAGCTGTTCGGTTTTGGCCTTCCCGGCCATAGCTGATCCACAACAGACCTCATAGAGAGTCCAGACAACCTATTTAGTTCGGCCCATTCGGCTAATTGGTCAGTCAATGAAAGTGGACGCTCGGGAGAATGGAATTGTCTCCAAAACAGCTGGTCTACTCCACGGTCCGTCTGACCCTGGAAGTACTTGGCCGCATCAGCAGCGCTCGCTGCCAAATCCATATACACATCCTCCGAACTCCACAGCCGATCCAGAGGGGCATACCGTGGATCTCCGAATTTCCTCCGCAACATAAAGGATTTACCAGCTACGATATCCCCAGCTTCCACAGCTCCTCCTTCTTTGCCCTCATAGCAGAGCGGAGATCCTTTTTCGTCGCAGCAGCCTTCTCAAGGTCCGATGCCTTCGCTTGGTTTTCCTTTTCAAGAACCCAGCAACGATCGGCGGCAGCTTTTAATTCTGTAGCCATCTTGGCCATCTTGTCTCGGGTCTCGCCATGCGCGGCCTTCTCGGCTTGCAACTCTTCTGCCGCCTTCACAACAGTCGCATTATCTAACCTCGCTTGTTCCTTGGCTCGGGCAAGTTCTGCCCGCAAGGCCTCAACAGTGGCAGCTCTATCTGCAGTCACAACATATTTAAGATACTGGCATCATGCTGCTCTTCCTATGTGGCGTTTACCAGATATTGACACTTACCCTGTGCCTCGTCAAGCCTTTTGTTAACAAGCTCGATGTCGGCGTCTGCCGCATCTAAATGCCGTTCTAAATGGGCAAAGTCGCTAGTCCGGCTAGACACCGGAGCTTTCGTCAGCTGCACATAAAGGCAGTATGGTTATTTCCTGGAAATATGATCCTCTGTTGGTCGTCGTTTCCGACGACAACCAGAGTCTCAGGGGCTAATATCTACACAGGGCACACCTAGCATGTGCAGGATTATCATACATTCTTTTACGTACCTCAAAGCCTATCAGTAGACTCATAAAAGCTTCATGTAATCCGCTTTCGGTGGACGTATTCTCTCCATCACCGTATTCATCATCACACGGTGTTTATCTAAGATGGCCGCTCGCCCCACCAACTCCCTCAGAACATCCAATCGCACACTAGATGGGGCCGGACTCTTTTGTCTGCTCCCTTCGGGAGCCGGACACTGGGAGCTTCGGGGGTCAGTGGGATTATCTTCTGGCCTCACCGAACTCGGAGAGGCCCTCCGCGACGACACTTCAGGGTCGCCCGCTTCTGGAGCGGAGGAGTCCGGAGGAGGCGTTTCGCTCTCCATCATCTCTGGAAGAAGATCCCCCGAAGATGAGCTCATTTGAGAGGGGCTAAGGCCCGAGCTGCAAAATATATGCGGTGGTTATTTTCTCAGAAGAAAAAATGGCATATATGTGCTATTAAAGGTATTTCAGGTCACTTACGACTCGTGGGAGAATTGATCCCCCTGCGGACTTTGTGCGGCAACAGTGCCCTCCAAGGTGGGACCCTCTGTGGGAGACTTCTTCTCCCGTTTGGGAGCTTCGGCTTCTGAACCCCCGGACGCAGTCCTTTTCCTCTTCTGGTCGCCTTCCCTCATGGAGACGCTCGCTCCCTCGGCTAGAATGGGCAGCGTTGGGGGCCCGCATCCGCCCGCATTATCCTCCACAGTATCTTCCTCCAAGGGCTCCAGGCAGGGTGCGGTCTGGAGCATCTTTTCCAATACCGGATTTTCCAAACCCTCAGGGAGGGGGACCGAACACCGAATCAACTTCGCCTTTGTTAGCCAGTCCTAGTCAAAAAGCGAACTCTCAGAAATAACTTCGTAACAAAGTAGAGAAAGTATGTTCGGCTAGAAGATGCCTTACCTGTTCGGCGGTGCGGTTACTACACAGGCCCACGTCCTCGGTGATTTCCGGACACTCCGTCTGAGGTCCGGAGAATGACTTGTACATCTCCTTGTGCGCCAGGCCGAGAAAATTTTGAATGGCACGCGGTCCTTCGGGATTGAACTCCCACAGGCGAAGGGGCCGGCATTTGCAAGGCTGGACTTGACGAACCTGAAGGAAATATGCCCTAGAGGCAATAATAAAGTTATTATTTATTTCCTTATATCATGATAAATGTTTATTATTCATGCTAGAATTGTATTAACCGGAAACATAATACATGTGTGAATACATAGACAAACAGAGTGTCACTAGTATGCCTCTACTTGACTAGCTCGTTAATCAAAGATGGTTATGTTTCCTAGCCATGAACAAAAGAGTTGTTATTTGATTAACAAGGTCACATCATTAGTTGAATGATCTGATTGACATGACCCATTCCATTAGCTTAGCACCCGATCGTTTAGTATGTTGCTATTGCTTTCTTCATGACTTATACATGTTCCTATGACTATGAGATTATGCAACTCCCGTTTGCCAGAGGAACACTTTGGGTACTACCAAACGTCACAATGTGACTGGGTGATTATAAAGGAGTACTACAGGTGTCTCCAATGGTAGATGTTGGGTTGGCGTATTTCCAGATTAGGGTTTGTCACTCCGATTGTCGGAGAGGTATCTCTGGGCTCTCTCGGTAATACACATCACATAAGCCTTGCAAGCATTATAACTAAGATGTTAGTTGTGAGATCATGTATTACGGAACGAGTAAAGAGACTTGCCGGTAACGAGATTGAACTAGGTATTGGATACCAACGATCGAATCTCGGGCAAGTAACATACCGATGACAAAGGGAACAACGTATGTTGTTATGCGGTCTGACCGATAAAGATCTTCGTAGAATATGTAGGAGCCAATATGGGCATCCAGGTCCCGCTATTGGTTATTGACCGGAGACGTGTCTCGGTCATGTCTACATTGTTCATGGCTACACAAGTTGATCCTTGAGATCGTTCCTTAGCCGTGTGCGGTGCCCCCTGCCACCAAATTCCACCTCGATCATACCGTTGTAGTGCTTAGGCGAAGCCCTGCGTCGGTAGTACATCAAGATCGTCACCACGCCGTCGTGCTGACGGAACTCCTCCCCAAAGCTTTGCTGGATCGGAGCCCGGGGATCGTCATCGAGCTGAACGTGTGCTAAGAACTCGGAGGTGCCGGAGTAACGGTGCAGGGATCGGTCGGATCGGGAAGAAGACGTACGACTACTTCCCCTACGTTGTGTCAACGCTTCCGTTGCGATCTACAAGGGTACGTAGATCAGACTCTCCCCCTCGTTGCTATGCATCACCATGATCTTGCGTGTGCGTAGGAAATTTTTTGAAATTACTACGTTCCCCAACAGTGGCATCCGAGCCTAGGTTTTATGGTTTGATGTTTTTTGCACGAGTAGAACACAAGTGAGTTGTGGGCGATACAAGTCATACTGCCTACCAGCATGTCATACTTTGGTTCGGCGGTATTGTTGGACGAGACGACCTGGACCAACCTTACGCGTACGCTTACGCGAGACCGGTTCCCTCGACGTGCTTTGCACATAGATGGTTTGCGGGCGACTATCTCTCCAACTTTAGTTGAACCGAGTGTGTCTACGCCCGGTCCTTGAGAAGGTTAAAACGGAGTCTATTTGACAAACTATCGTTGTGGTTTTGATGCGTAGGTGAGATGAGTTCTTGCTTATGCCCGTAGCAGCCACGTAAAACTTGCAACAACAAAGTAGAGGACGTCTAACTTGTTTTTGCAGGGCATGTTGTGATGTGATATGGTCAAGGCATGATGCTGATTTTATTGTATGAGATGATCATGTTTTGTAACCAAGTTATCGGCAACTGGCAGGAGCCATATGGTTGTCGCTTTATTGTATGCAATGCAATCGCGATGTAATGCTTTACTTTATTGCTAAGCGGTAGTGATAGTCGTGGAAGCATAAGATTGGCTAGACGACAATGATGCTACGATGGAGATCAAGGTGTCGCGCCGGTGACGATGGTGATCATGACGGTGCTTCGGAGATGGAGATCACAAGCACAAGATGATGATGGCCATATCATATCACTTATATTGATTGCATGTGATGTTTATCCTTTTATGCATCTTATCTTGCTTTGATTGACGGTAGCATTATAAGATGATCTCTCACTAAATTATCAAGAAGTGTTCTCCCTGAGTATGCACCGTTGCCAAAGTTCGTCGTGCCCAAACACCACGTGATGATCGGGTGTGATAAGCTCTACGTCCATCTACAACGGGTCCAAGCCAGTTTTGCACACGCAGAATACTCAGGTTAAACTTGACGAGCCTAGCATATGCAGATATGGCCTCGGAACACAGAGACCGAAAGGTCGAGCGTGAATCATATAGTAGATATGATCAACATAACGATGTTCACCATTGAAAACTACTCCATCTCACGTGATGATCGGTTATGGTTTAGTTGATTTGGATCACGTGATCACTTAGAGGATTAGAGGGATGTCTATCTAAGTGGGAGTTCTTAAGTAATTTGATTAACTGAACTTAAACTTATCATGAACTTAGTACCTGATAGTATCTTGCTTGTTTATGTTGATTGTAGATAGATGGCTCGTGCTGTTGTTCCGTTGAATTTTAATGCGTTCCTTGAGAAAGCAAAGTTGAAAGATGATGGTAGCAATTACACGGACTGGGTCTGTAACGTGAGGATTATCCTCATTGCTGCACAGAAGAATTTCGTCCTGGAAGCACCGCTGGGTGCCAGGCCTGCTGCTGGAGCAACACCAGATGTTATGAACGTCTGGCAGAGCAAAGCTGATGACTACTCGATAGTTCAGTGTGCCATGCTTTACGGCTTAGAATCGGGACTTCAACGACGTTTTGAACGTCATGGAGCATATGAGATGTTCCAGGAGTTGAAGTTAATATTTCAAGCAAATGCCCGAATTGAGAGATATGAAGTCTCCAATAAGTTCTATAGCTGCAAGATGGAGGAGAACAGTTCTGTCAGTGAGCATATACTCAAAATGTCTGGGTATAATAATCACTTGATTCAGATGGGAGTTAATCTTCCAGATGATTGCGTCATTGACAGAATTCTCCAATCACTGCCACCAAGCTACAAGAGCTTCGTGACGAACTATAATATGCAAGGGATGAACAAGACTATTCCCGAGCTCTTCGCAATGCTGAAAGCTGCGGAGGTAGAAATCAAGAAGGAGCATCAAGTGTTGATGGTCAATAAGACCACTAGTTTCAAGAAAAAGGGCAAAGGGAAGAAGAAGGGGAACTTCAAGAAGAACAACAAGCAAGTTGCTGCTCAGGAGAAGAAACCTAAGTCTGGACCTAAGCCTGAAACTGAGTGCTTCTACTGCAAGCAGACTGGTCACTGGAAGCGGAACTGCCCCAAGTATTTGGCGGATAAGAAGGATGGCAAGGTGAACAAAGGTATTTGTGATATACATGTTATTGATGTGTACCTTACTAGAGCTCGCAGTAGCACCTGGGTATTTGATATTGGTTCTGTTGCTAATATTTGCAACTCGAAATAGGGACTACGGAATAAGCGGACACTAGCAAAGGACGAGGTGACGATGCGCGTGGGAAACGGTTCCAAAGTCGATGTGATCGCGGTCGGCACGCTACCTCTACATCTACCTTCGGGATTAATATTAGACCTAAATAATTGTTATTTGGTGCCAGCGTTGAGAATGAACATTATATCTGGATCTTGTTTAATGCGAGACGGTTCTTCATTTAAATCAGAGAATAATGGTTGTTCTATTTATATGAGTAATATCTTTTATGGTCATGCACCTTTGAAGAGTGGTCTATTTTTGATGAATCTCGATAGTAGTGATACACATATTCATAATGTTGAAACCAAAAGATGCAGAGTTGATAATGATAGTGCAACTTATTTGTGGCACTGCCGTTTAGGTCATATCGGTGTAAAGCGCATGAAGAAACTCCATACTGATGGGCTTTTGGAACCACTTGATTATGAATCACTTGGTACTTGCGAACCGTGCCTCATAGGCAAGATGACTAAAACACCGTTCTCCGGTACTATGGAGAGAGCAACAGATTTATTGGAAATCATACATACCGATGTATGTGGTCCGATGAATATTGAGGCTCGTGGCGGATATCGTTATTTTCTCACCTTCACAAATGATTTAAGCAGATATGGGTATATCTACTTAATGAAACACAAGTCTGAAACATTTGAAAAGTTCAAAGAATTTCAGAGTGAAGTTGAAAATCATCGTAACAAGAAAATAAAGTTTCTACGATCTGATCATGGAGGAGAATATTTGAGTTACGAGTTTGGTGTACATTTGAAAAATTGTGGAATAGTTTCGCAACTCACGCCACCCGGAACACCACAGCGTAATGGTGTGTCCGAACGTCGTAATCGTACTTTACTAGATATGGTGCGATCTATGATGTCTCTTACTGATTTACCGCTATCGTTTTGGGGTTATGCTTTAGAGACGGCCGCATTCACGTTAAATAGGGCATCATCAAAATCCGTTGAGACGACGCCTTATGAACTATGGTTTGGCAAGAAACCAAAGTTGTCGTTTCTTAAAGTTTGGGGCTGCGATGCTTATGTGAAAAAGCTTCAACCTGATAAGCTCGAACCCAAAGCGGAGAAATGTGTCTTCATAGGATACCCAAAGGAGACTATTGGGTACACCTTCTATCACAGATCCAAAGGCAAGACATTCGTTGCTAAGAAATGGATCATTTCTAGAGAAGGAGTTCTCTCGAAAGAAGTGAGTGGGAGGAAAGTAGAACTTGACGAGGTAACTGTACCTGCTCCCTTATTGGAAAATAGTACATCACAGAAAACTGTTTCTGCGACACCTATACCAATTAGTGAGGAAGCTAATGATGATGATCATGAAACTGCAGGACAAATTACTACTGAACCACGTAGATCAACCAGAGTGAGATCCGCACCAGAGTGGTACGGTAATCCAATTCTGGAAGTCATGCTACTAGATCATGATGAACCTACGAACTATGAAGAAGCGATGGTGAGCCCAGATTCCGCAAAGTGGCTTGAGGTCATGAAATCTGAGATGGGATCCATGTATGAGAACAAATTATGGACTTTGGTTGACTTGCCCGATGATCGACAAGCAATTGAGAATAAATGGATCTTCAAGAAAAAGACTGACGCTGACGGTAATGTTACTGTCTATAAAGCTCGACTTGTCGCAAAAGGTTTTCGACAAGTTCAAGGGGTTGACTACGATGAGACCTTCTCACCCGTAGCGATGCTCAAGTCTGTCAGAATCATGTTAGCAATTGCCGCATTTTATGATTATGAAATTTGGCAGATGGATGTCAAAACTGCATTCCTGAATGGATTTCTGGAAGAAGAGTTGTATATGATGCAACCGGAAGGTTTTGTCGATCCAAAGGGAGCTAACAAAGTGTGCAAGCTCCAGCGATCCATTTATGGACTGGTGCAAGCCTCTCGGAGTTGGAATAAACGCTTTGATAGTGTGATCAAAGCATTTGGTTTTATACAGACTTTTGGAGAAGCCTGTATTTACAAGAAAGTGAGTGGGAGCTCTGTAGCATTTCTGATATTATATGTGGATAACATATTACTGATTGGAAATGATATAGAATTTCTGGATAGCATAAAGGGATACTTGAATAAAAGTTTTTTGATGAAAGACCTTGGGGAAGCTGCTTACATATTAGGCATAAAGATCTATAGAGATAGATCAAGACGCTTAATTGGACTTTCACAAAGCACATACCTTGACAAGATTTTGAAGAAGTTCAAAATGGATCAAGCAAAGAAAGGGTTCTTGCCTGTGTTACAAGGTGTGAAGTTGAGTCAGACTCAATGCCCGACCACTACAGAAGATAGAGAGAAAATGAAAGATGTTCCCTATGCTTCAGCCATAGGCTCTATCATGTATGCAATGCTGTGTACCAGACCTGATGTGTGCCTTGCTATAAGTTTAGCAGGGAGGTACCAAAGTAATCCAGGAGTGGATCACTGGACAGCGGTCAAGAACATCCTGAAATACCTGAAAAGGACTAAGGATATGTTTCTCGTATATGGAGGTGACAAAGAGCTCACCGTAAGAGGTTACGTTGATGCAAGCTTTGACACTGATCCGGACGATTCTAAATCGCAAACCGGATACGTGTTTACTTTAAACGGTGGAGATGTCAGTTGGTGCAGTTCTAAACAAAGCGTCGTAGCAGGATCTACATGTGAAGCGGAATACATAGCTGCTTCGGAAGCAGCGAACGAAGGAGTCTGGATGAAAGAGTTCATATCCGATCTAGGTGTCATACCTAGTGCATCGGGTCTAATGAAAATCTTTTGTGACAATACTGGTGCAATTGCTTTAGCAAAGGAATCCAGATTTCACAAAAGGACCAAACACATCAAGAGACGCTTCAACTCCATCCGGGATCTAGTCCAGGTGGGAGACACAGAGATTTGCAAGATACATACGGATCTGAATGTTGCAGACCCGTTGACTAAGCCTCTTCCACGAGCAAAACATGATCAGCACTAAGGCTCCATGGGTGTTAGAATCATTACTGTGTAATCTAGATTATTGACTCTAGTGCAAGTGGGAGACTGAAGGAAATATGCCCTAGAGGCAATAATAAAGTTATTATTTATTTCCTTATATCATGATAAATGTTTATTATTCATGCTAGAATTGTATTAACTGGAAACATAATACATGTGTGAATACATAGACAAACATAATAAAGTTATTATTTATTTCCTTATATCATGACTATGAGATTATGCAACTCCCGTTTGCCAGAGGAACACTTTGGGTACTACCAAACGTCACAACGTGACTGGGTGATTATAAAGGAGTACTACAGGTGTCTCCAATGGTAGATGTTGGGTTGGCGTATTTCGAGATTAGGGTTTGTCACTCCGATTGTCGGAGAGGTATCTCTGGGCCCTCTCGATAATACACATCACATAAGCCTTGCAAGCATTATAACTAAGATGTTAGTTGTGAGATGATGTATTACGGAACGAGTAAAGAGACTTGCCGGTAATGAGATTGAACTAGGTATTGGATACCGATGATCGAATCTCGGGCAAGTAACATACCGATGACAAAGGGAACAACGTATGTTGTTATGCGGTCTGACCGATAAAGATCTTCGTAGAATATGTAGGAGCCAATATGGGCATCCAGGTCCCGCTATTGGTTATTGACCGGAGACGTGTCTCGGTCATGTCTACATTGTTCTCGAACCGTAGGGTCCGCACGCTTAACGTTATGATGACAGTTATTATGAGTTTATGCATTTTGATGTACCGAAGGTTGTTCGGAGTCCCGGATGTGATCACGGACATGACGAGGAGTCTCGAAATGGTCGAGAAATAAATATTGATATATTGGAAGCCTATGTTTGTACGTCGGAAGTGTTCCGGGTGAAATCGGGAATTTTACCGGAGTACCGGGAGGTTACCGGAACCCCCCGGGAACCAAATGGGCCTTATTGGGCCTTAGTGGAAAAGTGAAAGGTGCAGCCCAAGGTGGGCTGCGCGCCTCCCCCCTCCCCTAGTCCTATTAGGACTAGGAGAGGTGGCCGGCCCCCTTCTCCCTCTCTCTCTCTCTCTCTCTCGAGGAGTCCTATTAGGAATAGGATTGGGGGGGGGGGAGTCCTACTCCCGGTAGGAGTAGGACTCCTCCTGCGCCCTCCTCTCCTTGGCCGGCCAGCCCTCCCCCTGGCAACCTTTATATACGGGGGCAGGGGGCACCTCTAGACACACAAGTTGATCCTTGAGATCGTTCCTTAGCCGTGTGCGGTGCCCCCTGCCACCAAATTCCACCTCGATCATACCGTTGTAGTGCTTAGGCGAAGCCCTGCGTCGGTAGTACATCAAGATCGTCACCACGCCGTCGTGCTGACGGAACTCCTCCCCAAAGCTTTGCTGGATCGGAGCCCGGGGATCGTCATCGAGCTGAACGTGTGCTAAGAACTCGGAGGTGCCGGAGTAACGGTGCTTGGATCGGTCGGATCGGGAAGAAGACGTACGACTACTTCCTCTACGTTGTGTCAACGCTTCCGTTGCGATCTACAAGGGTACATAGATCAGACTCTCCCCCTCGTTGCTATGCATCACCATGATCTTGCGTGTGCGTAGGATTTTTTTTTGAAATTACTACGTTCCCCAACAGAACCAGCATAACTTGTATTACCGCAGCCAAACTAAAATCTCCATTGAAGAGATCTCAAATGCGGCTTTGCAGTATAGGCACGTCCTTGGCTGGACCCCAGCTCAGACCTCTGCTGATCCATGACATCAGCTGTGGTGGAGGACCTGAGCGGAAAACAGGGGCGGCCGCCCACTTGGCACTTCTAGGAGCCGTGATGTAGAACCACTCATGTTGCCACAATTCAGACACCTCTGGAATGGAACCTTTGGGCCATGGGGCTCCCGTCATCTTGCGTATTGAGGCGCCTCCGCACGCTGCATGTTGCCCCTCGATCATCTTCGGCTTTACTTCAAAGGTCTTGAGCCACAGGCCAAAGTGAGGGGTAACCCGGAGGAAGGCCTCGCACACGACAATAAATGTCGTGATATGAAGAAAGGAGTCCGGAGCTAGATCATGGAAATCTAGCCCGTAATAAAACATCAAACCCCTAACAAAAGGATCCAGAGCAAGGCCTAGACCTCGGAGGAAGTGGGAGACGAACACAACGTTCTCGTTGGGTTCGGGGGAGGGGACGGCTTGCCCTCGGGCAGGCAGCCGATGCGGAACCTCGGCGGTCAGATATCTGGCCTCCCTCAACTTTTTGATGTCTTCTTCCGTAACGGAGGAAGGCATTCATCGGCCTTGAAGGCTAGATCCAGACATGATTGAAGGTTCGGAGCACCTGACCTGAACCTTGGGTGTTTGAGCTTGAGGTGGGGGAAGGATTCGATTGAGCACGGGAGGGAAAAAAATAAAAGCCTTGTCCCTTTATAAAGAGGGTGAATGTCAAGCGTCCTCTCCGTGTCCGTTTGGAGTTGCCTATAATCTAGGAGTCCTAGAAGCGGTTGGGTTACCCACGCCCGTATTGATGAGAATCCCGGGATAAGGGGATACGATCTCTGCTTTAACAAGACGTGCCAAGGAAACCGCCTCGCTTGACGCGCTGAGGTGGAATAATGAAACGACTCGGATAAAGGCTTGGTCGTGGTGTGACACGCTACGGAATACGTCAGCAGATTAGATTGGTGTAAATATTATTCTCTCTATGGCAATATGTGGAAACTTATTTTGCAGAGCCGGACACTATCTTCATGTTCAAAATCTTCTATGAAGTACTTGGAGGAGGAACCCGCCTTGCAATGCCGAAGACAATCTGCGCGCCGGACTCGTCGTCATTGAAGCCTGGTTCAGGGGCTACTGAGGGAGTCCTGGATTAGGGGGTGTTCGGATAGCCAGACTATACCTTCAGCCGGACTCCTGGACTATGAAGATACAAGATTGAAGACTCCATCCCGTGTCCGGAAGGGACTTCCCTTGGCGTGGAAGGCAAGCTTGGCGATACGGATATGAAGATCTCCTACCATTGTAACCGACTTTGTGTAACCCTAACCCTCCCCGGTGTCTATATAAACCGAAGGGTTTTAGTCCGTAGGACAACGTACACATCAACAATCATACCATAGGCTAGCTTCTAGGGTTTAGCCTCCTTGATCTCGTGGTAGATCTACTCTTGTACTACCCATATCATCAATATTAATCAAGCAGGACGTAGGGTTTTACCTCCATCGAGAGGGCCCGAACCTGGGTAAAACTTATACACCTTGTGTAAAAAAGACAAAATAATGTCCCATGAAGCCTTTTTAACACTACATTTTGTCTTTTTGTTTACATGTGACACAAAAGTTATCGGTTTTCCGCAAAACGAGTTTCTATGCACGTAGGATGTCGAAATGTAGTCGGAAATCATTTGTCAGAATTTTGTGACATTTCAAAATATGTTTTTCGTGTCCCTTGTCTCCTGTTACCATCCGGCCTAGACGCACAGTTCGGGACCCCCTACCCGAGATCCGCCGGTTTTGACACCGACAGGCCTCAAGCCTCCAAGGACGCATCTGCAGCCTGGTGTCTCGAAACTTTAGGTCGCGGCGCCCGGCTGCGTCCGCGCAGTGGTGCTGGTGGAAGAACCGCACGAGAAAGGCCTCTGGGAAGTGCTTGACGACGCACACGTCGTCCGGCAACATGCCCATCTCCTGAACGATGGCGTTCGCGATGTCTTGCGTGGAGGCCCTGAGGTCGCGGTTGAGCCAAGCGACGACGGCGTTCGAGCCGAGGAGCGCCGCCTCCTGGTGCATGGCCGGCGTGGCGTGGATCACCGTAAACACCTCGGCCGGCCTCTGCGAGTGGTCGCCGGACCAAACCATGGTGCAGGGGAGGGCTTGGGGATGAGGCGGAGCCGCTGGAGGTGCCGGCACAGGCGCCGCACGCACGAGGAAGGGGCGACTGGGGCGCGTGATAGAGGCGCCCGGGCGGAGGTGTGGAGCAGGCTTGTTGAAGCAGTACTTTGCTTTGTGCCCGGGTTGGAAGCAACGGCGACACGTGATTGGGTTGCGGCACTCGGCTTGCCGATGGCGAGGAAAGAGGCAGCGGAAGCAGAGCCCTTTAATCCAGTCCGGGATGGGTTGGCGCGGCTTCAATGGAGTAGCAGGAAAAGCCGGCCGGCGCGGCCGACGGGACGCGACGGTGACCCAGCCGTCCATCGCCTCGAGTCCCGCGGTTGCCTCCCGCGATGAATGCACACCCAGGGCGCGAGCGCCGTTGCCGCGGACTCGGACAGCCCAGCTGTCGGAGTTAATGCGCCTCTCTTGCCCAGCCGCGACGACATTGAAGGCGAGCGCGTGGCCAGAAGCAGCCTGGCGAGGCGCGGCGAGGAGCAGCTCAGGGGGGGGGGGGGGGACTCAGGCACACAGGAGACGTCCAGCGGGTCGCGCACCGGCCCGCCCGGCGGTGGAAGAGGTGGCGTGGCAAACGCCCAATCCAGATCCAGATTCGTTGGAGAACAGCCGTTGTTCCCCACAGGCGCAGGAAACGGGAAAGCCCAAAGCAGAGAGGGCGCGGCGAGCTCAACAAGGTGACGCCAGGAAGAGCTAGGATAGGTGGCCAGTGGTGCCGGAGTGGCGACCACCGGGAAGGGCCGGTGGACTACTGGGACGGGGCTGGGTGCCGGCTCCTCTGCCGTACTGCACCCTGCCGTTGGCCACGGCACGTGAGAGGAGCTTTGTCCACGGGGCTGGGGCTGCCGCGCGAGCGGTGGCGTGGACGGGTCATCCTTCCCTCCGCAACATTATTTGGTTCTAGCCGTGGGGCTCACTACCATCGTTGCTGTATGACCGATGCATCGGTGCACCAACCACCACGCATCAGTCTATCCTCGTTCGCAACTTTACACCGACGCGTCCATCAGCTCTTGGTCGGCGACGAGCCTGGCGAGCGCACCAGGAGCGAGGCACACCTCCAGCTCCATGCCGCCTCTCCCCACGCCGTCATCCCTGCCCTCGTACACCGAGACCAACCCGACCACCTTGTTCCCGGCGCCGCTCCGGACGGCCAACGGCCTGCCCCACCCGAAGTCGTTGCCATACACGTCGAGCTCCGGCGAGCCGCTGGCCACCATCGCCGCAGGGCCGATCCCGTAGAGGTACTTGAAGCTGGGGTTCGCAGGCCACGCCGCGAGCTCGGCCCTCACGCTCGCCTCGTCCACCGCGGCCACGGCCCGGTTCAGAAGCCACGCCGCTCGGCCCAGTCGCCCGTCGCCCAGGATCTCGTCGGCGTCGGCCCTGCCGACGGCGCCCGTGGCCGCGTTGCCCACGTAACCCTGCGGCATGCCCTTAACGAGTGTCCGGCATCCGACGGCGAGCGAGCACGTCGTCTCCTGGTCCGCCGCGAGCCCCCGGGCCCGGCACACGGCACGCCAGATGTGCGCGGCCACGGCCTGCAGCGAGGAGATGGTGGCTGTGCTGCCGGCGGCCATCGTCTCCGCGTTCGCTTTCGCCGTCAGTCTCTTCACGCTCTCCGGGGAGAAACACAGCGAGCATTCCTGCAGCAGCGGGCGCTCGAACGGCCTGACCATGCCCTCCACCTTGGCGAAGGGGAGAGGGATCGGCACGGGGCAGCCGTCAAGGAACCACCTGTCCGGCACCGCGGGGATATGTCCCTCCGCGGCGCTGCCGCTTCGGCTGATCTCCGACCACGCGTTGAAAAGGTCCCACAGCGTTTCCCCATCGGCGGCGCAATGGTTGAGCGACAAGGCGACGAAGACGCCGTCGGCGAGCTCGGTGACCTGCGCGGCCAGGAGCGGCAGGCTGGGGTCGACGGCGGCGTCCGCGCCGAGCATCCCGTTGAGAGGGAAGAATGACCAGACCACGCGCGGGATGACGCGGAGCGGGCCGGCGATGTCGGCGACGGCGACCCCGGGCGCCACGGCGTGGACGAACTCTGCGCCTTCGTCGCCGCAGCGGAGCGAGATGGTGAGGCCCGGCCGAGGGTCGACGCTGGCCACCGGCGCGACGACAAAGCGGCCGGCGAGCGGGTAGAAGCGGGCCAGAGCGCGCGAGAAGGACGACGCGAGGTGTTCGACAGCGTGCGCGCCGCTGGTCGGAGGCTTGGGCAGGACGACGCCCTTCTGCAGGTACTCCACGGTGATCCGCGGCAGGTCCCATGGCGTGAGGTTGACGGTCTCGGGCTCCGGCGGCCGCGAGCTCGCGTGGTGCTCCGGCTTGACCATGCGCCGGGACAAGATCTGGACGCCGTCGCCGTCCATTTTGATCGCGGGAGCACTGGAGCAGTAGACAGACTCTGAGTCTGAGTCTCTGTTTGATCGTGTGGCTTTGGGGCATGCGGTGGTCTGTAAGAGTCGTGACGAGCAAGACTAACGGAGCACGTGCAAAGAAGCATACATACGCAAGATTTTTCTGGAAACGTGGGGAAGGTACGGGTGTCCAAGAGTAAGAGAAGAATCTTTTTTTACAAAGAAGCCCTTGAGATCTTCTAGCCCATCCACGTCATCCTTGGCCACCATTGTCGGAGCTCCGTGAAGAAACGACGTACCTGGATCAGGAGGGGCATCAAAGCTTTTTCACCCTCGAGAGTAGCTGGCTGGCCTGCAACGGAGCTCTTGTCGTTGTGGCGCGTCGACCAGGAAGGCCCTGGTACACCTAGGACCTAGATCCATCACACGCCGCCGCTAAAGCAGAGAGGTGCTACCGCTGTCCTTGCACCTTGCATTGCAACAAGCAACACCCTCAAGACCACCACTTGCTCATGTACATGGTTACTCAACCACTTTTCGCTAGTGTCGAAGTGCACGTCACCATAGCAAAGATGAACGCGCGCGCGAGAGAGAGAGAAACACAAAGATGTGGCAATAGTCTCGTGAGCCACACTATTAACGACCGACATCATCGCATCTAACTAAGAAACCGTAGGTGACCACAAACGACCAATCAACTAAAGAGCAACTTCCGGCAGTTCCACTAAGAATTCTTCCCTGTATCTAAAAAACAAGGACCCCTAAAAGTTGTCGAAGAGAAAGGATAAAGATGATTTAGATCCTGCGAAAGCACATGAAAAATGCCTTTTGAGGCATTTTTTTCCCGTCCACCTCCGAGCATGTTGTTGAAACGGTCCTAGGAAAGAATACGTATGAGAAATCATTCTTATAGCCAATTTTCCTTCTTCTGAGCAAATAAATTTAGTATTATCTCCGATAAATCATTCGTGAATCTGTGTCTTTCATGACAATTGTAGTATTTGTGCCCAAGTTCTTTCTGTTCCCTTTAGGCCTCCTTTTGTTCATACATCTTGTATGATAAATGTGCATTTATGCCCTATAAGGTAAGACTGATTTCAATGGTTCCCTTAAGATATTTCTCTTACTTTATATTGTTAACAATATCCAATGACTACCATTCAGAACAAAACAGCTACATCTCCCACTACTACTTTCCCAATGATTAATTTTCAAGTCTATATATATAGGATCATCTCTTATCAAAAAGTCACTTTGGTGGACGGGTGCATTGGAGCCCTATATTTTAAATATTGTCAAAGTTGTATTTTTGAAGTTTCAAAAACTCCAAAAATACTTCCACATGTTCATATGGATGTATGTTACACATGTGCAAATTATGATGATGAGATAAGTAACCATGTGAGTTACACACAAATGACAAAACCGTGATCTATATTACTATATAGTTTACGAGTTTTGAATAGGAGCTGGCCATCAATCCTAACCATTTATGTCCTAAATCCAACGGCTGAAAGTAGCGGGATTCGCAGTGAACAGTGCAGGGTTGTTGCATCCACCATGTTCTAGAATGAACCGCCTGATACTTCTCGAGAGATGTGGCCCAAACTAATTTCTCTTGGACCAGACATGTTGTAGCTTGAGGTTGGCAACGAGTTGAGCCCAAAAAAATGGTTTCGAGGGAGAAATATAAAGTAAAATTAAATTACATTTTTTAATTCTTTTCTTTATTAACATTTTTTTGCGGGATTCTTTGTTAACAAGTTGTGGGGATTGCATATATTAATTCTGACTTTCTTTATAATATAATTTATTTCGGCTTCTATAAATCAAGAATATCTTTTCTTCAAATTAATCAGCAAATCTATGTTTGTTCCTACCAAAAATCACCCCATAATGTTAAAACATGCATTGCACGTGCATACATACTAGTTTTGGAAAGACGAACAGTGCATGTATTGTTCACTATTTAGAAATCGCCATTTTGTCATTTCTGTATAGGTCACATGTTTTCTTATTTCATCAACAAACTTTAGACATGTAGAATTATTTTCAGGATTTTTTTTTGAGATTTTAGATGTGATTTTTAAGCTATTTAAAAAATTCCTCTAATGCACCCATGTTCCAAAAATCTACTCTCACATAATCATGGTCAGGTCTCCTCTTCCACTTCTCTTTCCATATCTCCCTGCCATCTCTCAACAACAAAATGAGTCGTCACCAAAGATTGGCTCTTCGATTTGCGAACATTTCTGATCCGAAGATGAGGAACTCATGACAGATGTAGTTATAGTAGAGAAAGGACAAGCGCGGTTGGATGATCGACACCATGGCGGTTCACTTCAATCGGGATGTCAATATTTCTTGTTGGCATGGAAGAAATCATACTCTTTTCCAACAACAAGTGCGAGATTGACCGATTCTTGCGATTCGATCCTAAGTTATCGTGACGTATGCAACCACCAAAGTCAAATCTTCAAGACCGTAGATTCTTTTGTTGTTTTTTTATTTATGTTCATTTTTCTACTGTTTGCTCTCACTTTCTTAAAAAGAACTTTTTATGTAACACTTGATTTCTTCAAATGGATGAATATTTTTCTAAAAGACATGAACACTTTTGAAATTACATGATTTTTATATAATATATGAACATTTATTTAATAGATTTTTTATTTTTTAAATACGTTAATTCTTGGTAAGAACTGCATGGACATTTTCTAAGATGTGAAAAAATATATTTAAAAATGTACAAGAATTTTCAGAAAAAAAATTAAACTTTTTAGTAAAAGTGTTTAATAAAATGCATTTACTCTTGGTAAGAACCGCATGAACATTTTCTAAGATGTGAGCACATTAAAAAATTGTGCAAACATTTCTAGAAAATATTTTGAAACATTTTTAATAACATGAACATTTTTTATAAATGTGTGAACACATTGTTTTTGTTACATTCATAAACTTTTAAGAAAAAATACAGTGTAATCTTATTGAAGTAGATGATTTCTTACCAGATCCAGTTTTATGGAAAAGAAAAGGAAACTTTACTTTCTTGAATGGGCCACACTGATTCGGCCCATTTACCTCCGGCCCTGGACGAGCGCTCTGTCTCGTGCCCATCATGATGCTTGGCCAATCAATCAACCCCTGCCCAACGAGGATGTGTGTGTGTGTGTGTGAGAGAGAGAGAGAGATCCGCAGACCACAGAGTCACTGGTGAACAGCAACGGCGACTCATCCACAGCGCCGGTGCTACAGCACCCGTCCTCTCCACCGTGCATGTCTACGGTGCCCAGCCGGTGCTACAGTTCCTCATCTGGGCCGCCCATTTCTTATCCAACGGTGAAGCTACGTACGCTGGGATCCCTGTCTGGAACGAGCAACCAGCGAGGTACTGGCGCCAGGCAGTGAGACACTGTGTGCTCGTGATTGCAACAGAGGAAGAAGACAGTGTACACACACGCTAGCTCAGCCCGTCCCTAGAAACGGGGCGGTTAGCAATAAAAAGGCACTTGGTGCGCCGACGATTCTGTTATTCAGGTGGTTCCGTGGATCCATGCGCCGAAAAGTCTGTTGTTCAGGTTGCAGCCACGAGCAAGCAACAGAAAGGCCATGGCGAAATAGCTCTACTTGCAGGAGCAGTAAGGCAAGGAAAAAAAATTCAACCCAACACCGCATTTGGTCCGCGCCTCTCTTGTTTGGGTTGAGGCGGCAAATAGCACGGTCCAACGCGAGGCCTCTAACCCAAAAATCTGTCCGTCAAGTGTTCATCTGGACCCATTTTTTTTACATAAATTTGGGCTGAATTTGCATCAACACTGGACGGGCGAAAGCTTGTCCTCTTGGTGTCCGCCCTCAGGCCCGCCCGTCAGCCGCCCAACCACTTCCCACCAGCCCCATTTAATCCGAACTCATGGACAAGCCGCATGTTAGCCACCCAGTCGATCCCCTGCCGAGGTCCTTTTTAATGGCTACCCCCGTGCGTGGATCAGCCAGTCCACTTCTCCACTTCCGTCGCCTTCCACAATCTTTCCCTGACCCCTCCCCCCACGCGCCCGACAAGCCCTAGGCCGCTCCACTGCTCGCCGGTAGCTATGGGGATGTGTAAGTGGATCCCGGGGAAGTCCGGGAAGCGCGATCATGAAGCCGGCTCGTCTTCTGGCTCATCGGGGCCAAGAAACGCCGCCTCGTGCCAGAGGCCCTACGTGAAGGTGGAGGTGTGCCCGCGTTACTAGGATACGGGCACCCCGTTGCTGTGGCCCGACGCGCACCTACCAAAACGAGTGGCGTCTGAGCCTGAATTGGGTGCCGTGTCGCCCACCCAGGCGAGCGGCCGTGCCCGTCTTTTGAAGATCAATCTTCGGCGAGCAAAATTGCCTCCAGATCTCCTCCACGAGCCCAGGTTCGCCATCAACTCGCTGATGTGGGACATGAGGTTTCGAGACGAGCACGACATGCGGCGACAAACTTTTTTTTGCCGCTCGTGCTCCGAGACTGCCACACCCGCATGCTCATGTTCTCGCACCACCCAGGATGCGAGGGCGTGCACGTGGCCGCGCTCGTTCGCCCTCGACGCCCCCACCAACACTCAGCGTCGAAGAGGAGGACGAGCTCATCAAGAAGGTGCTTGAGGACTTCAAGCTCGAGTACGAGTGCAGCCAGTGGGATGGTCTGGAGGTGCAGCTCGCCTTGTAGGCCGCAGGCGATGTAGCCGTCCCGGAGTTGGAGGACGGGGTCTTTTGGGAGCCGCAAGTCGTGCCCTGGACCCGACGTTGGAGGGTCAGTCCTGAAGGTGGACATCGACTATGCCGTGCAAGCCGGAGTATATGTCTACCCCACCCTCTTGGTCAGCGCATAACCGTGGTCATCGTCCCCGATGCGTGAGCTACCGCAAGCGCACCGCCCGCCCACATGTGGCAGCCACCGCCCTTCCTCGGCCTCACGGAGGACCAGTCGACAACAAAGACGACTAGGACGGTGGCGACGGCGGGGATTGAAGACGGCTAGGACGCCGATGATGGCCGGTCTAGGGTTTAGTTTTATTTATTTTATAATGTTTTCTAGTTTAAGTTGAAGTTTGTCGTACGGCGGCGAGTACGCCCAGGGCCTTATAACGTTTTCTAGTGGTTGTTTGGCTAACGAATATTAGCGATGGGTTTATAGGGAGTAGTATTTACCCGATTTTTAGCACAATCAGTTTTATCATAATTATCGGTTTGTGGGAAACTATGTTTGGGTAAGGGAAATGTAAAACCGAGTCTATCATGTTCCTTGTTTGGATACGATTCAATTCCTCTCCCACCTCCATCATCTCGGCCATGGCTGCTGGGGCTACCGTCAACAGGAGGTGCTGCACCCACCAGTGACCACATCGACAGGTGATGCACCGGCGCGGTAAACATTTTCCGTCGACGGTGAGGCCGAGCAGCCGCCCGCACATGCGCGTGAAAAGTGATTAGTTATATTCCCCGGCGACAGCTGCTTCTGGAGCTCAATATGCATGTGTGCCGCCCCTCGACGCCGGCCATGAAAACTTCAAACGAAGAGAGGCCCCTGTCTGTTTCCGTTTCACGAGGAGAAACGAAGCAAGGATTGAAATCTGTACGCATCCATCTACGGTGATGTCTTGAGTACTAGTGTTGTCGAGGAGAAAGGAGGCTATGAGGTTGTTGAGAAAAATCAGGAGATGAGAATTACTTGCGATTCAGTACATGTCAGACGTGTTTTCAGAAAAACGACTAATACTTGTTTTTCCACAAACGCAAAATCCTGGTTTGCTATATACATGGATTGGCTAGAGGAGCCAAACAAGATTTTTGGCGGTTAGACCGTTTTCCTATTTTGTAGAGATCTGGTCTTGCAAATCATTCGTATCCAAACAACCCCTAAATTATTGTATTTATTTTTATAGTTTAAATTTAAATTTGAAATACAATCACTGTTTAAAATGCGCCGGGCCTGTTAGGCGTGCCTACCGACGCACGGACGCAAACGGCCGCCTACCTATCCAAGCGGACAAAATCACGTCCGTTTACTCGGCCGTCTGTCGTCGGCCAGTTGGTGTTGGCCTAATCAATCCGTGCGTGACAGCAAACCGTTTATTGAACTGAATTTAACGTCCCAAGGCGCCACGGGCACGGACGGTTACTGCCTTCCTTAGTGAGTGCCTTGAGTTACCAGTTCCGGCCATTCTGTTGGTTAGCTTAGCTATCATACAATTGCAGCAATCGACATCGCTCGGCATCACATACCAGTACATTTTACTGACGGTGATGGAGTGGGCACTCACAAGCACACGCCATGTCGACGACTTCACCGAGTTCGTCGTCTACAGATGGAGGCAAATTTAATAAATTTGACCTATGAACGAAATTAAATCACAGAATGAACTGCTCATGAAACTATCTCACGTAGTTGACCTTTTTATGTGACGCCCGACACGAAGGCGTCACACTACATTGTGCAACGCCTCACAGATAGGCGCTACACGCCTGGCCAACGTTGCACCTCAAACTATCTAAAAATTGCTAAGTCATTGTGCAGAGCCTACAAGCTAGGCGCTGCACTGTATAGTATGGCGCTTAGCTCTCAGGCGCTGTACTAGTGGTTGCACTACAAAATGAAGCAACCACTAGTGCAACGCCTAGAAGCTAGGCGCTACACTGTATAGTGTGGCGCCTAGCTCTCCGGCGCTGCACACTGACTTAATAATTTTCGGATCACATGGGTGCGACGCTGGCCAGGCGTGTAGCGTCTATCTGCGAGGCGTTGCATAGTGTAGTATGACGCCTTCATGTCGGACGTCACACAAAAAGATCAACCGCGTGAAATAGTTTCACGGACAATTCATTCTGTGATTTGATTTCGTTCATAGGTTAAATTTATCAATTTTGCCATAGATGGATTTCGATGCACTGACAGGACAGGACAGGACAGGACGCCATCGGCGTCGTTTCCCCACCACCGGACATGCTCCTGAAAGATCGCTGGGAAGCTGTGGATCCTTCTCGTCCTGGACCAACCAGGACTATCAGCGAATGCGAGTACGTAAAAAGGCTGGAAACACGACGGCTGTGGCCTCCGGCAATTCATGTATGAGCCCGGGCTCATTTACACTGGATCAACAGTAATTAGAAAAAAAATAGTTAAACAATTCAAAAGGTTGTCAAATTTTTTTGGCATCGAAGATGATCGAGTGCGCCGAAATTTTCATAGTGTTTATAGGAAAAAAAAAAGACAAAATCAGCCCAAACAAAGTACGTTTCCAAATCTTGTTCACATCTCATTTTTGTCCCTTTTTGGCACGGCCACCTCGAATGTCTAAACATCACGAATTTTTACAGGCACATCACACATTCAAGCATCTTGGATGCAAAAAAGTTGAGATTTTTTCTTCTTATTTTTCTCGCTATTGTTCACGCCCAGGTGCATCTACACCTGGGCATCGAATCGATGCTTCCTGTTTAATTAGGAACTGAGCACACAAATTCCTTGGAGAGAAGGGGTGTTGGTTCCTCTTCCTCCCTTCCTGCCCTCCTTTTCTTCCTCCTCAAACCGTCATGTCCGACGTCGGCCAAGACGCCTGCAACGGGCATCATCACCCCCTGCACTCAGGTGCCGACAACCCCGGCAACTGTGTACCTGCCGCACTCCTATTGTCTATGACGACGCAGCAAGTTGTGTCCTCCATGTCTCTAGCGAGGTTCTGACTAGGCCTAGTTAGGGACGTTGCTGCTAGTCGCGGCCTCCCTGCCTCCTATGAGGTCCTGGCAAGGCCTTGGGGAGGGGGGAGGGGTCGCAGTCAACCATGACCCTCTTGTCTCGTCCTTGGGACTACAGTACTGATACTTCACGAACAAAAAAATTCAGATTTCGTTTCTTAAATGAAAAAAGCTCTGTTACCCGAAGAATAGCATATGTGATATAAAAACCATGACATCAATTTACATGTCATGAAAGAGGTTAGACCATTTAAAGGTAGGGTGCCTTGAATATAACTCTACCCTAAAATGTAGGGTACGGTGACTTGGATTTAACTATTTCAACCTTAAGCCACTAAAATGTTTTTAGATATAAACACGTAAGATACACTGCATTGAGTGTAGTCTCTATGAATTTATCTTGGGACCGGCTATTTAACAGGTACCTGGATAAATATGTTTCATCAGTTACTTTCATCAAAGCCATTAAATCTTCATCCCAAGTCTGAAAATAGAGCTGACAATGTTCATCTTTAACTCCAGCTTCTTCTCCTCATGTAGCCGTCGGCCAACCTAGGCCTAACCGCCTACCTCCGCTCCCGCAGTTAGCGGCTTTCCCCGCCTCAGCGTCCTGCCCTTCCCTCGACCTCCCCCACTATCGTGTTGGTCGTCGCCCCGACCATCTCTCTAAGCCCCGCACCACCGGTGATCAACTCTGGCAATTCCCCTGCACACCCCCACCCCTAAGATTCTTTTGCGAGAAAACCCCCACTCCTAAGATTGATAACGAGGGTCACTTCTTCTCCGGCGAGGTCCAACCTCTCAAGAAAAATGACCGACGCAACAATTATTTCCATTTACCTGGAAAATAGCAAAATCGATTTTATCTTTTAGCATGACCTGCCTGGAAGAAACCAGGCGCGCCCGATTTCGCCTAACATTTCCCATTTCCATAGGGAGACCGGCCCCAAGTAAAAAGAAGAAGGTGACGGTTGAACAAAGCCACATCGGGTCACTCGCCACCGGCGAACTGCCTAACAAATGTTATATATTCCCTCTTCTGCCCTCCCCACTACTCCTCGTCGCCTTGATTCGCCGGCGCCGACGAGCAACCCCGACTTGACTCTGACCACACCACCACCACGCCATCACCTTTCCCTCACAGCTCCGCAGTCCACGCGCACACAAGCAAAGAATCCTCTCCTGTCGTCGACAAACCCAAGATGAGCAGGCTCCACCACGTCCTCCTCCCCTGCCTCCTCCTCCTCCTGGCCGCCGCCGGCAGCGCCGCGTCGGCGTCGAGCCCCCCGAAGGTGAGCCCGGCGGAGGCCACGGGCTTCGTGCGCCGGTGCTGCCGTGCCACGAGCTACCCGCGCGCCTGCGAGCGGAGCCTGGTCCCTCGCGCGCCGAGCGTGGGGCTCAGCCCGCGCCGGCTCGCGCAGGCCGCGCTCGCGGCCGCCGCCGACGCCGCGCGCAACTGCTCCGCCTACATCGGGTCCCCCTCCTCCTCCTACGCGTCGTCCAAGGGGAAGGGGGGCGGCGCCATGGGGGACTGCGCCGAGACGGTGCGCGACGCGGCGGACCTGCTGAAGCAGTCGGCGGCGGAGCTGGGCGGGCGGGTGGGGCGCGCCTCGTCCCCGCGCTTCGCGTGGTGCCTCAGCAACGTGCAGACCTGGGCCAGCGCCGCGCTCACCGACGCCGAGACCTGCCTCGACTCCCTCGCCACCTACGCCGGCGGCGCGCCCCGGGAGGACGTGAAGCGCCGCGTCGTCGCCGTCGAGCAGGCCGCCGGCATCGCCCTCGCGCTCGTCAACCGCCTCCAGCCCGCGCGCCGCCCCGACGCCGCCAGCCACCAGTAGCCAGCCAGCCAGCTCATCCATTCCCCTTCGCCATTGCTGCTGCCGCCACATATGTACGGATCAATTACTACCAGTAAAACAATTTCATCACCGTCATTGATTCATCATCGTGAATAATTAACGAAGTTGCGGATTTCGTGGGCGCGTGGATCCACCGTACGCACCGCCTTCATTGCGATCGCTAATTCTGTCTAGTCCATGACGAGACAGAGCCGGCAATCTTTCACGAGCAGGGACAGGCGGTGGGGCACCGATCTTGATGGGTGTTTTGGCGGTGGCGGTGGCCGGGTCACGTCGCCCATGCGTCGAGATCGATCGATCTGTAGACGAAGACGAATTGGATGAACTCGCCGACATGGCGTGTGTGCGTGTGTCCACTCCATCACCATCAGCATACGCACATGATGTTGGTAGCCATTGCCATTGGTCCCCGTTGCATGTCGCTGCCACCTCCCTCCCAGTCCCAGGGCAGGGCAATTGATCGATCCAGCACGCATGGGCATGGCCGCCCCCATCACCCTATCACCAAATTAACCAGCCAAGAGAATGACTGCAGTTCGTCGCCCAAAATAAGAAAATCCATCCTCGTTCATTCAGCAGTTGATGCAAAACATCTGCGGGTTGCAAGCAAATAAAAAAATAGCAGTCCATCAATCCTTTGTTTGGGGTTTCTGGGCAATCATGGATCGTAGGCAACAATGATTCTCCAGTGCAATGTGACTGCCACTGCAAAGTGAAACTGTTCCGCCATGGATGGATCGCCTGATTCTTTCCCCTTGTTGCTTGTTCGTGGTTGCAACCTCAACAACACAGATTTTTCGGGGCACGGACACACTGCTTTTGTTCGGCTTGCTGATTCTGGTTCGTCTACCACCAGGCTGGGAAGGGCCCAACGATCTTTCCCGAGCGATGGCCGGGAGGTGGGGCGCCGGCGCTGATTTGCTGGTGGTTGGCTCCTGCCATTGCGTGCAAGTTGACCCATCAGTACACGACGGATCCCGGTGAACTCGTCGACATGGCCGACGTCAGGATCCGTAAACGACAGATCCTCATGCTTGCTTGCTTGCTTCAGATCGCAAAGCTGAATAACTGGCCGCCAAGGCCATGCGTGGCCTGCTGCGCTGCAGAATTTTGCAGTCGGCAAATGTGCTGGGACGATGGACAACGAGATGGAAGGTCGGATGATGAAATTTTGCCATGGAATTCAGAAAGCATACCCTCCATTTTTTCTTCTTCTGTTTTTTTAACTTTTATTCCACTCATGGGGAAACATGCGCATTTTTTCAGTTAAAAACATGAAATGTTCCCCTAGAATAATATTTTTTTCATTTTTTTTATTTTCCCCCAATTTGCTTTTTGTGGCAGAATATGTACATACCATTTTAAAGTTACATTAACACATATTTTGATATGCTTGAACTGGTATTCATGCATTGTGAACATTTTTTAAATTGGGACGAACAATTTTCTTTTACTGTACGAGCATTTCCCTTTATGTACATGAACAGTTGTCTTTCTTTCGCATATACAAAACTTTCACCATTATTGAACCATTGCATTAACAATGTTCTGAAATTTACTAATTAAACTATATATTTTTGAAATAAATATTTATTTGTTGAACACTTTTTGGAACACACACATATATTCATTTTATTAACACAAAATTGTAAAAAGTAAATATAATTTATGGGATTTTCAAAATACAAAAAATTCTCTCCTGGTTAATAATGCTTAATGCTCCGTTTGGATGTAAGCATTGGAGGGCTTGGCATTGCATTGGCTTCCATGCCAAATATCCCAGTTTATTGATATTGTGTTTGAATGCCAATTCAAGTGCTTGGATGTTCATGTATTAGCACTTGGAACCTAAGGCAGCTACCCAATGCCAAATCTTGTTTGGATGGTGAAACCATTGAATTGCAAATTTATATGGAGTATGATCATTATACTCTATTGGACATGTCTCAAAATGATTTCTCCACAACATGGACATATCTTTGAATGATTATACACGTAGACACTACAAATAACATTCAGAAAGAGAAAAGTATGTTTTTGATCCCTCAAGTTCCCCCAAAGTATAGACTTGGTCTCTCAAGTTTTTTGGTGTAGATGACATATGGGTTGTGGACTACCCATGTGTGTTATTGACATAAAAGGTTTGTTAGTTAAGAAGGTTGCAATAGATGGTGCTTGGTGACCCCCTCGCCCCAATTGCAAAACAGAGGAGGTAACATGTGCGGCGTTGGGATGCACCATATGGAAAAAAATTCACTTCTGAGGAAAAGTGACCTCTGCAGGGGCATAAGTCAATTAGTTGCTCTCAACTTTTATAAGCGTTTCTTTCTAGAAATGGAACGACCCTATATTTCCAGCCATGTCTATTTCTCGCCCGAACCGAGATGTAGTTCGGTCTCGCATCTGGACACGAGGGAATGGGCCGGCCCAGTTACTATAGCGTCTCTATCTCAAGTCTTTGTTTCTCTGTGGGTTTCTTCTCTTTTTTCTTCTGTTTTTCTTCATTTCTTCACAGTTTTCTTTAGGTTTTTTTATTTCTTCTGCGCTTCTTCACCTGCCTTCCTTGTTACTAAATGTTTTTCAACACATGTCTACTTTATTTCCATACACACTGTACAATGTACACTTTTAATAGATGTTGAACATTTTTAAATACACAATGTACATTGTTTTTAATATTTGTTTTCAATATTTTTTTAATACATGTTGAACATTTTTGGAATGTCACGAAACATTTTTGAACTACGTGAACATCTTTACATTCTATAAGCATTTTTTCTCAAAATATCATGAACAATTTTTTGGAACACATGAATATTTCTTTAAAATTTCACTTA
The DNA here is from genome assembly GCA_034509565.1 of Triticum monococcum. Lineage (NCBI taxonomy): Eukaryota > Viridiplantae > Streptophyta > Magnoliopsida > Poales > Poaceae > Triticum > Triticum monococcum. The sequence goes on from CM067842.1 coordinate 16,797,148, forward strand.
TATTGTTTTGAATGGTACTTCATATTTTTTACGTTGTTTTTTTAAATGTCATGTACATATTTTTGAACCATGTGATTATTTTTTGAAATGTAAAGTTTTTTGGATGTTATAAACCTTTTTATTTTAATTATTTTTGAAGTATGTGAACATTTTTTAAAATTCATGAACAGTTTTCAAATGCTAACAACATTTGCTTACAGTTGTGCGAACATTATTTTACATCACATGACCATTTTTTAAATGACAAAGTAACATTTTAAAGATCTAAACAAAATATGTTTCCATTTTAGAAAAAAAAAGTGCGCTAGGAGCCAGCCCTCCTGCAATAGCCCGACCCATTTAGGGGGAAGCCAGAGCCATGGGGTTCTGTCGTCTCGGTATAAGTGAGACAAAGCACATCCCGCATGGACTGACCGAATGACTCAATTTGGTTCGACTCGAAAAAAAAGCACTCATATTGGTTTGACTCATCAAAAAAAAAAAGAAGAAGAGAGACTCAATTTGGTGCCCAAAAAGCACAGAAATGAGCCATCTGTACTCAATTTGGTACCTTCCATCATTTAAATTCAGTTAAAGAAATGTGATCTGTAATTTGCAGAACTGCCTGGTGGGTTGTGTAATTTCTTTTCTCTCTTAATATAATATACATGTAGTCCTCTTGCATGCTTCGGGGAAAAAAAATGCAATATCGATTTATTACATTGGAATGAAGTTGCAGTACATTAGTTTTGCACACCGTAATGTGGCAGGGTTTTTGGCAATTGGCAGTAACTTTTAGCATTAGCTGGCTGGTCGTATTGGCATTTCTTTTATTTGAAATCATGTTGGCATTTTTGTCGGTGTGTACTAATAAAAAGTGCGTACAAAAAACATGGCGTCTCATCGGTCATCACGTAGCTGTCTCCATCATCGGTTGCTGTCTAGAGCTTCAGATGGCCAAAGATTCATCAACAAACATCAACGAGTTGCTTCTTTTCACTCTGGCGCAAGGCCTCAAAGGATAACTCAGTAAGTGTGGCCTGCTGCTCTACAAAATTCTGAACCGGGAAGAGAGCTATGTACTCGATATCGAGATGGAGTGCGTC